>OU342743.1:456915132-457515132 GCA_910589775.1 Avena eriantha
AACACTCATGGAGTGACTCTACTGGTTTATGAAAATAACACACATCCAATTGGTGTTATGAAAAGAACACACATGCAATGACATCAAGTGGATGCAAGTGGTTTATGAAATGAACACACATACAGTGAGATCTAGTGGTTTATGAAAATAACACACATCCAGGTTGTTTAATGAAAACAACACACATGCAAGTTACATCCAGTGGATCCATGTGGTTTATGAAAAGAACACTCATGTAGTGGATCCATGTGGATTATGACAAGAACACACATCCTATTGGTTTAATGAAAAGAACACACATGCATTGACATCTAGTGGATCCAAGTGGTTTAATGAAATGAACACACATGCAATGACATCTCGTGAATCCATGTGTTTATGAAATGAACACTCATTTAGTGTATCTACTGGTTTATGAAAAGAACACATATGCAATTGGTTTGATGAAAAGAACACACATGCAATGACATCTAGTGTATCCAAGTGGATTAATGAAAAGAACACACATGCAATGACATCTAGTGGATCCATGTGGTTCATGAAATGAACACTCATGGAGTGACTCCACTTGTTTATGAACAGAACACACATCCAAGTGGTTTATGAAAAGAACACACATGCAATGAGATCTAGTGGGTACAGATGGTTTATGAAATGAACACTCATGGAGTGACTCTAATGGTTTATGAAAAGAACACACATCAAATTGGTTTAATGAAAAGAACACACATGGTGGTTTAATGAAATGAACACACATGCAATGACTTCTAGTGGATCCATGTGCTTAATGAAATGAAACCTCATGGAGTGTATCTACTGGTTTATAAAAAGAACACATATCCAATTGGTTTAAGGAAGGAACACACATGAAATGACATCTAGTGGATCCATGTGGTTTATGAAATGAACAATCATGGAGTGACTCTATTGGTTTATGAATAGAACACATATCCAAGTGGTTGATGAAAATAATGCACATGAAAAGACATCTAGTGGATCCATGTGGTTTATGAAATGAACACACATGGAGTGACATCTAGTGGTTTATGAAAATAACACACATCCAAGTTGTCTAATGAAAAGAACACACACGCAAGTAGCATCTAGTTGATCCATGTGGTTTATGAAAAGAACACTCATGTAGTGGATTCATGTCGATTATGAAAAGAACACACATCCAATTGGTTTAATGAAAAGAACACAGATGCACTGACATCTTGTGGATCCAAGTGGTTTAGTGAAATGAACACACATGAAATGACATCTAGTGGATCCATGAGGTTTATGAAATAAACACTCATGAAGTGTATCTATAGGTTTATGAAAATAACACATATCAAATTGGTTTAATAAAAGAAAACACATACAAGTACATCTAGTGGTGCCAAGTGGTTGAATAAAACGAAAACACATGGTATGACATCTAGTAGATCCATGTGGTTTATGAAATGAAAACTCATGGAGTGACTCTACTGGTTTATGAACTGAGCACACATCCAAGTGGTTTATGAAAAGAACACACATGCAATGACATCTAGTGGATCCATGTGGTTTTTGAAATGAACACTCATGGAGTGACTCTACTAGTTTATGAAAAGAACATACATCCAATTGGTTTAATGAAAAGAACACACATGCAATGACATTAAGTGGACCCAAGTGGTTTAATGAAATGAACACACATGCAGTGAAATCTATTGGATCCATGTGGTTTATGAAATGAACACTCATGGAGTGTATCTACTGGTTTATGAAATGAACACACATGCAATGACATCTAGTGGATCCATGTTGTTTATGAAATGAACACACATGGAGTGACTCTATTGGTTTATAAAAAGAACGCATATCCAATTTGTTTAATGAAGAGAACACACATTCAATGACATCTAGTTGATCCTAGTTGTTTAATGAAATGAACAGACATGCAATGACATCTAGTGGATCCATGTGGTTTATGAAAAGAACAAACATGCAGTGATATCTAGTGGTTTATGTAAATAACACACATCCAAGTTGTTTAATGAAATGAACACACATCCAAGTGCCATCTAGTGGATCCATGTGGTTTATGAAAATAACACTCATGTAGGGGATCGATGTGGATTATGAAAATAACATACATCCAATTGGTTTAGTGAAAAGAACACATGTGCAATGACATCTACTGGATCCAAGTGGTTTAATGAAATGAACACACATATAGTGACATCTAGTGGTTTATGAAAATAACACACATCCAAGTTGTTTAATGAAAAGAACAGACATGCAAGTTGCATCTAGTGGATCCATGTGGTTTATGAAAAGATCACTCATGTAGTGGATCCATACGGGTTACGAAATGTTATTGGTTTAATGAAAATAACACACATGAAGTGACATCTAGTGGATCCAAGTGGTTTAATGAAATGAACACACATTGAATGACATCTAGTGAATCCGTTTGGTTTATGAAATGAACACTCATGGAGTGACTCTAATGGTTTATGGACGGAACACACATCCAAGTGGTTTATGAAAAGAACACACATGCAATGACATCTAGTGGACCCAAGTGGTTTATGAAATGAACACTCATGTAGTGGATCCACATGGATTATGAAAAGAACAAACATACAATTGAATTAATGAAAAAACACACATGTAATGATATCTAGTGGATCCAAGTGGTTTAATGAAATGAACACACATGCAATGACATCTAGTGGATCCATGTGGTTTATGAAATGAACACTCATGGAGTGTATCTAGTGGATTATGAAAAGAACACATATCCAATTGGTTTAATGAAAAGAACAAACATGCAATGACATCTAGTGGATCCAAGTGGTTTAGTGAAATAAACACACATCCAATGACATCTAGTGAATCCATGTGGTTTTTGAAATGAACACTCATGGAGTGTATCTACAGGTTTATGAAAAGAACACATATCCAATTGGTCTAACGAAAAGAACACACATGCAATGACATCTATTGGATCCATGTGGTTGATGAAATGAAAACTCATGGAGTGACTCTACTGGTTTATGAACAGAACACACATCCAAGTGGTTTATGAAAAGAACACACATGCAATGACATCTAGTGGGTACGTTTGTCTTATGAAATTAACACTCATGGAGTGCCTCTGCTAGTTTATGTAAAGAACACACATCCAATTGGTTTACTGAAAAGAACACACATGCACTCACATATAGTGGATCCAAGTGGTTTAATGAAATGAACACACATGTAATGACATCTAGTGGATCCATGTGGTTAATGAAATGAACACTAATGGAGTGTATCTACTGGTTTATGAAAAGAACACATATCCAATTGGTTTAATGAAAAGAACACACATGCAATGACATCTAGTGGATCCAATTGGTTTGATGAAAAGAACACACATGCAAAGACATCTAGTGGATCCATGTGGTTTATGAAATGAACACTCATGGAGTGACTCTACTGGTTTATGAACAGAACACACATCCAAGTGGTTTATAAAAAGAACACACGTGCAATGACATCTAGTGGATCCATGTGGTTTATGAAATGAACACTCATGGATTGACTCTACTGGTATATGAAAAGAATAGACATCCAATGACATCTAGTGGATCCATGTGCTTTTATGAAATAAACACACCTGCAATGACATCTAGTGGATCCATGTGGTTTATGAAATGAACACTCATGGAGTGTATCTATTGGTTTATGAAAAGAACACATATCTAATTGGTTTAATGAAAAGGACACACATGCAATTACATCTAGTGGATCCAAGTGGTTTAATAAAAAGAACACACATGCAATGCCATCTAGTGGATCCATGTGGTTTATGAAATGAACACTCATGGAGTGACTCTACTGGTGTATGAATAGAATAAACATCCAAGTGGTTTATGAAAACAATACACATGCAATGACATCTAGTGGGTAAATATGGTTTATGAAATGAACACTCATGGAGTGACTCTACTAGTTTATGAAAAGAACAGACATCCAATTGGTTTAATGAAAAGAACACACATCCAAGTGGACTATGAAAAGAACACATATGCAATGACATCTAGTGGATCCATGTGGTTTATGAAAAGAACACACATGAAGTCACATCTTGTGGTTTATGAAAATAACACACATCCAAGTTGTTTATTGAAATGAACACACATGCAAGTGGCATCTAGTGGATCCATGTGGTTTATGAAAAGAACAATCATGTAGGGGATCCATGTGGATTATGAAAATAACACACATCCAATTGGTTTCATGAAAAGAACACACATGAAATGACATCTAGTGGATCAATGTGGTTTATGAAATGAACACACATGCAGTGACATTTAGTGGTTTATGATAATAACACACATCCAATTTGTTTAATGAAAAGAACACGCATGCAAGTTGCATCTAGTGGATCCATGTGGTTTATGAAAAGAACATTCATGTAGTGGATCCATGTGGTTTATGAAAAGAACATTCATGTAGTGGATCCATGTGGATTATGAAAAGAACATAAATCATATTGGTTTAATGAAAAGAACACACATGCAATGACATCTACTGGATCCTTGTGGTTTAATGAAATGAACACACATGCAATGACATCTAGCGGATCCATGTGGTTTTATGAAATGAACACTCATGGAGTGACTCTACTAGTTTATGAACGGAAAACACATCCACGTGGTTTATATAAAGAACACACATGAAATGACATCTAGTGGGTCCATGCGGTTTATGAAATGAACAGTCATGTAGTGGATCCATGTGGATTATGAAAAGAACACACATCCAATTGGTTTTATGAAAAGAACACGCATGTAGTGACATATAGTGGATCCAAGTGGTTTAATTAAAAGAACACACAAGCAATGACATTTAGTGGTTTATGATAATAACACACATCCAAGTTGTTTAATGAAAAGAACACACATGCAAGTTGCATCTAGTGGATCCATGCGGTTTATGAAAAGAACACTCATGTAGTGGATCCATGTGGATTATTAAAAGAACACAAATCAGATTGCTTTAATGCAAAGAACACACATGCAATGACATCTAGTGGATCCTAGTGGTTTATGAAATGAACACTCATGTAGTGGATCCATGTGGATGATGAAAAGAACACACATCCAATTGGTTTAATGAGAAGAACACACATGCAATGACATCTAGTGGATCCCAAGTGGTTTAATGAAAAGAACACACAAGCAATGACATTTAGTTGTTTATGATAATAACACACATCCAAGTTGTTTAATGAAAAGAACACACATGCAAGTTGCATCTAGTGGATCCATGCGGTTTATGAAAAGAACGCTCATGTAGTGGATCCATGTGGATTATGAAAAGAACACAAATCATATTGGTGTAATGAAAAGAACACACATGTAATGACATCTAGTGGATCCTAGTGGTTTATGAAATGAACACTCATGTAGTGGATCGATGTGGATTATGAAAAGAACACACATCCAATTGGTTTAATGAAAAGAACACACATGAAATGACATCTAGTGGATCCAAGTGGTTAAATGAAAAGAACACACAAGAAATGACATTTAGTTGTTTATGATAATAACACACATCCAAGTTGTTTAATGAAAAGAACACACATGCAAGTTGCATCTAGTGGATACATGTGTTTTATGAAAAGAACACTATGTAGTTGATCCATGTGGATTATGAAAAGAACACAAATCATATTGGTGTAATGAAAAGAACACACATGCAATGACATCTAGTGGATCCTAGTAGTTTATGAAATGAACACTCATGTAGTGGATCCATGTGGATTATGAAAAGAACACACATCCAATTGGTTTAATGAAAAGAACACACATGCAATGACATATAGTGGATCCATGTGGTCTGTGAAATGAACACTCATGGAGTCACATCTAGTGGTTTATGAAAATAACACACATCCAAGTTGTTTAATGAAAAGAACACACTTGCAAGTGGCATCTAGTGGATCCATGTGGTTTATGCAAAGAACACTCATGTAGTGGATCCATGTGGATTGTGCCGACCCCGGATTTTCTCCCGGGATTACCAAATTATGCAAACCACCACGATCCCATGATCAGTGAATCATGGAGCATAATCGACATGATATCAAAGTACACACATCCATTACAGTATGAGTACAATAAGTCTTACAAGAATAGTCTTACCACTTGCCACCATGGGCACAAATAGATAAAAGAAGTGGTACTACTAAAAGCGGGGGTCCCGAGTTAATCCATAGCCCAACAGGTGCCCGACTCGAAGTAACCCCCTAGTTCGCAAAGTCGTCGTCGTACCCTCCATCGTCTCCTTCATCCTTCTCATAATCTGGCCAAGTTGATAGCCAGTGAACATTGCTAGTGAGTACTTTGAATGTACTCGCAAACCACTATACAAGGGAATGATCAAAGAGTATGCAATCTGGCTATGGATAGGATGGCTCCAATGGGCTATTAGTAAGAGTAGTATGTCTTAAGGATATAAACTCTACACTACTACATCTCTTATTTATAAAAGTTTTAGGTGTAAAGTAATTGGGGAAAAACTTGATCTACTAGGATGGAATCAGCCCTTTTTCTCTTTTGCCTTGGTCATCCCATGACCACTACTTCATCTAGGTCCGACCATCCCATGGTCCATCCTTCATGCCATTCGGCCATCCCTTGGCCGAATCCCTTTTTCAAAAACCTTTTTGTAAATTCAACACTAGCACCACTAAGCAGCAACCTTTCCAACTGTCCATGACGGCGAACACGACTATTCGAATAGATTTACGCTATGTAGAGGTTGTACACTTTCCCCACAAGATCCGATACATCCATCGCGAACAGTCACGGATCGTCATACACTGGTATGCGGGTTTCGGATAACCGGACAAGACCTTCGGGATAATCCACTCTTAACACAAGCGCCTACCCTATGAGTGTTGCTCCCCTCAAAACCGGGACGTCGGGTACCGAGGACTAACCGGAGGCGCATTTTACACTTCACGCAGTGGGCACTTTCAATGAGGGGCTCATAGTAACGCCTGGCTGCCCGCAGACAGTTCGTTCCTTCTCTAGTTCGTTCCTTCTCCAGGTCGATGTCCCACATGGACCTTTTACATGAGAAGGCCCAGCCTCTGGGGATTGCGATCCCCTGTAGTAGTTGCGAGGCACTTGCATCAGAAAGGAACACTTTCGGGTCAAGCCCCTTCCCATATAGGGGTAGTGTGGTTGCACGGGATAGTTGTTCTAGCAAAACTGCATAGAACCGGGTGCATTTCTTAAAACAGTTTTTCCTTCATCTCCTTCTTTAATGCCACCACTTGTAGAATAGAACCAAAGTCATTTTAAAATCACTCGGCAAGTCCCACTTGCCAAGGTTTTCTGTCCAAAACCTTTGTAAAAACCCTTCCTGCCATCGGGTTCCCAACCTAGAGTTTTTGGTAGGCTAAACCGGGTTTTCCAAGGGGTTGTGGTATAGTAAACACCTTAACTACTAGGGGGAGTACTTAAACAGTACCATAGGCATAAGTTTGGTAGAGCCAAACCAATACCATAATAGATATAAATAATAATATAGCGAGTAAAACAATGCATTAGTAAGAGTAGGTAAAACAAGATGCATAATATAAAGATGGGACAAGTCTCATGAACTTGTAGGTGGCTTGCCTTGATTGGCATCTTGTTCCTGGTCCTCTTCCTCAAAATCTTCCCAAGTTCCTTCCTCAGACTCGTCCTCGTTCGTATCTATCGTCGCATAGGGGAAAAATAATCAAACCACAACACCAATCATCATCCATAGGACAAACAACACAATCAGTACAGAACAGATGCTCAACTGAACCAACCCAACCAAACACATGTATCTACAGATCCTAGCAGTACAATTCCACTGGAATCAACCAAAAAGGTTAACCCAAACTTATTTGGTGATTTTAATGGTAAAGACTAGATTAGCACACAATCAGGTGACTCAACCAAAAAAAGTTGGTGAATAGTGACTACCAATTACAATTCTAGGTAGGTACAGCGAATACTAAGCCAACCCAAGTGGTTTCATGTTTTTATCCATTAGGTTTGATTTTTAACAATTAAAATACTGAAAACAGTGCTGAATCTAGTATTAAAATTCCCAGGGCAGAACTATAGAGCCAAAAATTATGCCCTTCCAGGACTAAGTAGAACTAACATAGGCCTAACTCTAGGAGTTGGTGTCATCCCAAAATTACTTTCACGGAAGCCTCTGGAATTTAAATGACAACCTTCTACCCATATCTTGGGAAAATAAAAACAGAGGCTACACACATTGTAATTGGATGATTTTAATTTTGTTCAGTAGATAAGTTCACAAGCAAGGCCTAAAAATTGGTTTTAAATTTTTCTGAGCTCCAGAGTTAATATTATAGATTAAATACTCAAAAAGGAACAATTCTACCACTATAATTTGCAGTATAAGCACGGACATGATTTTGACTAGCTAATAATGCCATGCAATAGATAATTACTTAGGCTACTCTACAAAATTTGAACCAAGTCAAAATACTACAGAGATAATATTTGGTGGAATTAAAGCTACAGAACTATTTTTGGGAATTAATTTGGCTATTTAAATAAAAAGGGAGGGGTTTAGTGGCCTGGGGGCGAGGCCTGCTCCGGGCTGGGCCGGCCCATTGGCTCGGCCGCACGCGCGCGGGAGCGCCGGTGTTTGAAATCCACGGTGGGGCCTGCATGTCATAGGAACAGAGGGGGCGAAGGGGTACGGGGCACTTCTGACCGTTAGATCTAAAGTAGATCTGATAGCCTGGCTTCATCGTCCTCGCTGGACTCGACGCCGACAAGGGGAAACCCTAGAGGGAGGCGGGGAGGCTTACCCTGGGGCGGAGATGGGTTGGCGACGGTGTGGTTCGATGCGGTCGGGGACGGTAAGCCAAACAAGGGGTGGCACGTCGGCTTCGGGTGGCTGGATTCGCCGTGGCTTCCGCAGTGCGGCTCGGTGCTCTCGGCCTTCCTCGCAGCTCCGGCGTACCTGCCGATGAGAAAGTAGCCAGAGAGGGGGAGAGGGTTAGACGCGGTGTCGGGAAGGTGACAGAGTGAGGGTAGGGTAGAGGGACGATTCAACGACGACAACCTCTACCGTGCCCGACGACATCGTGACGGTGGAGCGGTGGCGAGAACAGCAGAGGCCGAGCGGGCTCGGCTCCGCTCTAGGGTGAAGTGGAGGTGGCAGAGGAGTTGTGTGGCGTGGGGGTGCGGGGCTGTGGAGGTCTGGGATTTAAGGCCAGTGGGGGTGCGCCCAAGGTGCACCGGGTGCAGGAGAGGGTGGCGAGAGGGGTATCAGGGCAGGGATAGGCTGCGGCCGGCGACGGGATTTGCGTATCCGAGCAGGTGAGAGCACGGGGCGCGACTGGTCGCAACGTCTCTCCTTGGGAGCGTGCGTGGCAGAGGGAGGAGTGTTGCACGTGAGGTGCTCGCATGCTGTCACGCATGTCAGGGCACGATATAGAGGGGCTGCAGCGCGGCGTACAGTGCTAGGGTGGTTAAGAGGGGGAGGTAGGGTCCCATCGAGGCGGTGTGCGGCGCCATTTTGCACCAGGTGTTTCAGCAGACGGCGCGGCGAGCGCGACGCTCTGGCTGACGTGGCTGGCATGGGTTGGGGGTGGCCAGGGCAGCGGGTGAGAGAGGGAAGGGTTCAGGGCGTGCCTGGGGAAGGCGCGAGCATGCGTGTGGGTCCAGACGCGGCAGGGCTGAGGCATGCATGTGAGGGAGACGGCTCGAGCGAGCTTTGCCCGTGGCAGGGGCCTCTCCCTTTCTCTCGGTCGAGTCTGCGTGCATGGGGTGGACTGGGGTGGTACAAGGGAGGGGGTGGACGTATTGGGTCGTGCCAGGGCTAGAGAGAGGGGTGTAGCACGAGTAGGGGAGTGGCGAGAGGGTTTTGGTGATCTAGGGTCTAGTAGAGGAGGTGGCCACTTTGGGGTCTTGCCATGTCAAGCTGGGGCCACGAATGGTAGAGGGGGTAACATGGGGGTGTAGAGGGATGCTAGGTGATCATGTTTAGGTCTTGGTCGCATCTTGGATCACAACCATGTGTTTGCAAGGATTGTCCCAACATTGGACAAAATAAGGTGGTCATGCACTAAATGGCCTATAGTGAAGATAACACTTCCATGCAATGGGCTTAAGCTTGTGGTTTAACCAAGGCTAATGTGGGGTTCTCAAGTGTTCAAAACATGGTACCCCGTGGTGCCTTTGCATGGTAGGAAAGGTGAGGGGTTGTACTCAAACCAGAGCTCTAAAGATGGAACATGACTAGATTTATAAGACTTAGCTATTTCCTTAGTTTGTGGGGGAAACTAACCAAGATGACTTTTGGTGGTGATCTAAGCATGTAGATTGGCAAGCAACACTACCATGGTAACCCAAGTGATCAAGCAAATCAAGTATAAGCAAAGCTCATATGCAAACAAGTAGAAAAAGTTTTATTTCCCCCTAATTTCTAGCCTCTTACTCCTAAACAACAATAGAAGCAAAAGATGGGATGTTACAAACCTTCCCCTTAAAAGAATCTCATCCCAAGATTCACCGGTTTTGCTGACAGGAGGTGGGGGTAATTCCTTCTAGAGATAGTCCTCTCGCTCCTAGGTGGGTTCCTCTTCCGAGTGGTTGCTCCATTGGACCTTGTAGAAGTTTATGTTCCGACGTCGGGTGATTCTATTGGCTTTCTCTAGGATCTAGACGGGCACCTCTCGGTAGGCTAGATCACGGTTGAGGTCAATGGCATGATAGTCGATTTCCTTGAATGTTTCTGGCTTGTTGAGTGCTTGAAGGCATTTCTGGAGTTGGGACACATGGAAGATGTTATGGAACTCTGCCAACTCCTTAGGCATCTCTAGTTGATATGACACTGTTCCTCGTTGAGCGAGGATCTTGAAGGGTCCGATGTATCGTGGGGCAAGCTTTCCATTCTCATGAAATTGTTGCATTACCTTGAGAGGGGAGACACAAAGATACGTGAAGTCTCCCTTATTGAAACTCAAATCGCGGCGTTTGGTGTCGGCATAGCTCTTCTAGCGGTCACGGGCTAGTTGGACTTGCTCTTCTACTGCCTTGATCACATCAGGGCCGAAGATTTGGCTTCTCTTCTCTCTCCGGTCTCAGTCCAGTTCAGAGGGGTTCTACACTTTCTTCCATAGAGGAACTGAAAGGGTGCCATCTTCAGACTGGCTTCATAGCTGTTATTGTAGGAGAATTCCGCGAATGGCAGACAATCCTCCCACTTGGATCCATAAGCTAGCACGCATGAGCGGAGCATATCCTCCAAGACTTGGTTGACTCTTTCTGTCTATCCCCCGGTCTGAGGGTGATAGGTGGTGCTAAAAGATAGAGTGGTACCTAAGGCCTCATGTAGCTTATTCCAAAAGCGGGAGGTGAATTGCGGTCCCTCGGTCAGACAAGATCTCTTTGGGAACTCCATGAAGACTAACGATCCTAGAGATATACAATTATGCTAGTTGCTCTCCATTGTAGCTAGTCTTCACGGGGATGAAGTGAGCCACCTTGGATAGGTAGTCTATGATGACCCAAAGAGAATCATGTCCCCTGTTGGACTTGGGTAGTCTAGTGATAAAGTCCATTCCAACTTCTTCCCATTTAACTCCGAATACCAATACCAATAATAAATACCACTTCTTCTGCTCTCCGATTTCATCGCAACTATCATCGTCCCGACAACACATGCAAACAAACCAAGACACAATCAACACAAGGCATACAAGCACCAATACAATACATCAAGCAATTGGATAATACAAGATTATAAATCAGTAGGTCTTAGGGGGAAGGGATTAATGAGATTGGCCTTGTCTTGGGAATTATGGAATAGAATTCTTTAGGATTTATAGTCTAGAAATTACCTAAGAGATGGATTTTTGGACCAAGACATATTCTGTATGACACCATTGTAAAAAGATGATACCAACAGATAGGTATTGATAAAATTAAACCAACAAAAGTGGTTTCACTATTTTATCAAATTACAAAAGATTTATAGTGATTTTATAGTGAATAAGACTCTAGTTTAAGGGAATAATTCACCAGAAAAGTTCTGGAGCTCCAAAAATTATTTCCATGGATAGTTCAGTAGGTTTTAATGTAATTGTTCACTGGAGTTGGAATCAGGGTCAAGAAAATATCAAATTCCCTCAGGAAATTCCCAAGTAATTATGGAGCTGTTTTGTCTTTTTCACCAGATTAAATTACAGAAGCTCTATTTGATTCCAACTACATAATGTAGGTATTTGGAATACCTTTCTGTAGAAATTGGAATCAACCCTTTGGAGTTGTATAAGTACTGTAGTGAATTTAGGGATGAATAACCATGCACATAATGGTTTATTTCACAGAAAAACATCCAAGGCTCTATAAATCATGAGCTCCTTGATTTGGTAGGCAATGGTGTAACACATCTAGGAATTGGACTTGGGTCAATTGGACTCTTATTGGGTCTAGAGAATTTTCTAAAGTCATAATGAATTGTTTTTGTTAATTTTACTCAAGCTAACCTACTATTCACCTTGGCATGAAACCAAGGTCCCGGATGGGTGCATTCAAAGGCTACCAGTGGCACTTGATTTCATTCCATTTGGAGATGTTGAGATCACAGAGGAATTTAATTAGTGGGATAGACACATTTGTAGTAGATTTATTAAAGTAAATAATGAAAATAAATCTGGGCAAGTTTCTTGATCTGCATGTTAAAGTAAACTTCCGGAACCTACTAAAATGAGCTATAGGCATTTGGTGTTGTTCTTCATTTTCAAACTGATTTCGTCCTCAGAGGTAAATTCATATATGGAAAAAAATTACTAAAAAGAAAAAAGGGGGAAACCGGCAGCCAGGCCGGATCTTGGCGAGATCTGGGCCGCCCAGCGGTGCAGACGACCCAACCCGGCATCGTGGTGAGCAGGAGGGAGTTTTTAAAAGTCTGCCAGGTGGCCCCACCGGTCAGTGACATCTATAGGATGAAGGGGTAAGGGTGAGGGTGAGCCGTTCGATCAAGTTCTGATCGACGATGCACCGCGTTTTCTTCAAACCTCCCACGGCGACGCAGGATTGAAACCCAAGGGGACGGCGCTGGCGGGTGTAGGGGCTCACCTAGGGTGCTCCTTAGGCAACGGGGAACGGTGGAGGTGGATCGGTGCTCTACGACACCGATCTCGGCAAGGGGTGGGAAAGGACGTATCGGTGTAGATCTCGCGCGGCGAGGGTGACGGAGATAGAGCACGCTCTGGTGCTCTCTAGAGGTAGCCCTAGGGTGGTCCTAGGAATAAATAGAGCAGGGGTGAGATAGATAGAGGTGGGGATATTGACATGCATGCACAGAGAGGAGGGTAGAAGGTAGGAGAGGGAGGGGAACTTGCCTGCAACCCGGCAACACCTCAGTTATTTCTTCGTCTTACAAGCAGCAGAGGGGGAGGGAGCCCTTGGTACTTTGGGGAGGGGAGTACTGAGGTATGGGAGTTGTTCTGGCAGTAGTGGAGGGGTTCGGGGGTGGTTGGAAACGAGCACGAGCTCGGGAGCTCAAGAATGGCCAAAGGGAGGTTTCCCTTCCTCTCTAGAGCAATGGAGGAAGAGGGAGGGGCAGGATGCGAGTGGGGGTGGTGCTCTGGGTTCCAAGGGGAGGAAATGAAGGAGCGGGGGCAAGCGTGAGTGCCTCTGGCCTCTTTAAAACGAGGTAGATCGGTTCATGATGGACATGGTGTATGAGGGAAGGAGAGGGGGTGCTAGCCGGAGATTGGTCGGGTTGGGCGGTGGAGAGAGACGTCTGGTCAGGCAGCAGGCGAAAGGGAGCAGGGAGGCTACTACTGCAGCACAATAAGTGAGCAAGTTTGGCAATATATGTGTGTCTTTCTCTTGGTATAGCTTCCAAGCACTAGTGGACAAGGTTTAGGTCTTGCTATAGTGATTCTACAGTGTTTTCGACCAGAGGAGGAGTGAGGGTTGCTGTGGAGGAGTAGAGAGTAAGCTTCCTTGGGGTTGAGGTGGTTTTTGGATCAATGCTTGATGGATTTGGCAAACTTGGTCAAATGGAGGCTTGTGAAGGAAGTTCAAAAATTTGTGATGAACAAGGTGGGGAGATGGTACTGGTAGATGCGCGAGGTCAAGATACACCTCCAGGATTTATTTGGGATTTTCCTAAGGATTTAAAGTCCACTTAAATCCATTTCTTCAAAAACTGCAGAAGTAGTTTCTAGAATATTATTTGATAATTTTACATTTGACAAGTGGATTTTTTGATGTGAGAAGGTTCCAATTGTGATTACACACTTAGGGGAATTTTCCCAAGATTTAGTGGGCAATAAAAGTATTTAAAACCAATTATTATTCCATTTCTGCCATTTAACAAAATAGGCAAAAAGAAGTAATAAAGCTCTTCAAAAATATTTATTTTTGAAGTGGGAAGGTAGTGTGTGATATATGGATCTCAAATGAGCCAAAAGATGGGGAAGTGTTTTGGCAAAAACCAAACTTTCCTTTACGGAAGGAGTTTTGGAGATTTTGACTATTAAAGAGA
This sequence comes from Avena eriantha, assembly GCA_910589775.1. Classification (NCBI taxonomy): domain Eukaryota; kingdom Viridiplantae; phylum Streptophyta; class Magnoliopsida; order Poales; family Poaceae; genus Avena; species Avena eriantha. Next base: position 456,929,686 of record OU342743.1, read on the forward strand.
TTAATTATATTTGGAGCCATAATAATTATGGATAATATTTGATAAATCTTTATGATCAAGGTATATGATGTAGATAAGGTTTAGCAAGAATTTTCAACCTTGGGATCGGAGATTCCAAGTTGATTTTGGTGAAAACTAGAGATTTGGGGATCTTAGGTGAGATTGTTTTCATGCCACCAAAACCTTGTTGTATCTTGGAGCTGAGGGCTCCCCTTGGGTCATGGGAAATATGGATGGATATACCAAGTGATGTACATCAACATGGTATAGAGGGTTCAGCTTGATCTTGTTTGAGTTTCCCAAGAATTGATTTCAAACTTTGAATAAAAGAAGCCTGCCAAAGAAGATTATCAACTAGCCTTCAAAACCTTGTGGGTTTAGGAAGCACAAGGTCCACTTGGAACAAGTGAAGCAGGTAGTGATAGACCTACATGAGTATAACACAACCATGCAAATATTTGTTCCATAGAAGGTTATATGGTGGTGTGAGCTTCTATCAAATTAGGCATGCTGACTGGATTTGCAGGAAAAGTTATCATCTTCCATGCAAAACCAACAAGAACAAGTGGGTAGTAGGATGATCTAACTAAGGGAAAGAGTGGTCCTAGGTAGTCCTTAGGATGGTTAACAAGTTGGTTCAGATTCATTTCCCAAAATGCACAAGGGTTGAGAAAGGGAGACATCCAAAAAGGTGATGTTTGAAATAGTCTTACAGACTTAGCCAAATTTGGCAGATTTAGGGTTTTGACTAGAATAAGAGGGAGGATGTTCTTGATTGATTTCAAGGTACCAAAGCATCATCAAGTGGATGATGTTTAAGTGTAGATTGAGTAGGAAGTATCCTTGCTTGATATTGGTCTTCATTGACTTGGAAACTTCTAGAATGGAGCACTTCAAACTTGATCTCGGTAAGGGTTTTAGATGATCACCTGGTGGATAGAGATTATATCCAGATGGTAATCGTGCTTAGGGTGTGGTGGTTTCAAGTATCTTGCACCTAGTGGATGAGCTCCTAGAGTAGCTCATACCTCTTCTAAGGCATCAGTCAAATAGCAGATCAAGGCAATTCATCAGACAGCAAATCAAGACAACTCATCTTATACACTGAGTAATCCACTACTGGGGTTACCATCAAGCCTAGCTTGAGGTAAGATTGAGGCCTTTTGAAGAGGGTGGATTTTGAATAAGATGAGAGTCCTTGATATCTCTACCAAGAGTAGAGTCCAAAACTTACAAAAAGGTTTTTGGAGATCCTAGAGCTAAGAGTAGTTGAAGGTTCTGTCTTGAAAACATAAGGAGATAGTATTCTATATTCTCCATAGTTTTGTCAATAGAATCTACTAAAGTAGTTTTGGTCTCATAAACATCTTGGCTCATGTTTTTGAAATGGCAGAACATTTGAGAATATGGAAATTAAGCCAAGACTGTTTTGGGAAGTAGCTTTTGTCAACTGGTGTTAAGGTAAGGAGTATATCATCTAATACACATTCGTATGCATAACCATATCCAAACAACAAGCAAACACTTCAGCATTAAACAAGAAAAGTTTTTGTTCCCCTGATTTTTGCATTCTGGACAACTAATCTGGGTTGCTGAAATTGGGATGTTACATGTTTCTCCCCTCAAAACCGGGACATTGGGTACCGAGGACCAACCAGAGCACATTTTACACTTCACACAGAGGGCGCTTTCAATGAGGGGCTCATAGTAACGCCTGGCTGCCCGCAGACAGTTCGTTCCTTCTCCAGGTCGATGTCCACATGGACCTTTTACGGGAGAAGGCCCACCCTCTAGGGATCATTATTCCCTGTAGTAGTTGCGAGGAACTTGCATCAGAGAGGACCACTTTCGGGTCAAGCCCCTTCCCATATAGGGGTACTGTGGTAGCACAGGGTAGTTGTTCTGGCAAAACAACATAGAACCGATGCCTTTTCGAAAACAATTTTTCCATCATCTCCTTCTTTAATGCCACAACTTGTAGAACTAGAACCAAACTCATTTTACAATCCCTCGGCAAGTCCCACTTGCAAGGTTTTCTGTCCAAAACCTTTGTAAAAACCCTTCCTTGCCATCGGGTTCCCAACCTAGAGTTTTTGGTAGGCTAAACCGGGTTTTCCAAGGGGTTGTGGTATAGTAAACACCTTAACTACTAGGGGGAGTACTTAAACAGTACCATAGGCATAAGTTTGGTAGAGCCAAACCAATACCATAATAGATATAAATAATAATATAGCGAGTAAAACAATGCATTAGTAAGAGTAGGTAAAACAAGATGCATAATATAAAGATGGGACAAGTCTCATGAACTTGTAGGTGGCTTGCCTTGATTGGCATCTTGTTCCTGGTCCTCTTCCTCAAAATCTTCCCAAGTTCCTTCCTCAGACTCGTCCTCGTTCGTATCTATCGTCGCATAGGGGAAAAATAATCAAACCACAACACCAATCATCATCCATAGGACAAACAACACAATCAGTACAGAACAGATGCTCAACTGAACCAACCCAACCAAACACATGTAGCTACAGATCCTAGCAGTACAATGCCACTGGAATCAATCAAAAAGGTTAACCCAAACTTATTTGGTGATTTTAATGGTAAAGACTAGATTAGCACACAATCAGGTGACTCGACCAAAACAAGTTGGTGAACAATGACTACCAATTACAATTCTAGGTAGGTATAGAGAATACTAAGCCAACCCAAGTGATTTCATGTTTTTATCTATTAGGGTTGATTTTTAACAATTAAAATACGGAAAACAATACTGAATCTAGTATTAAAATACCCAGGGAAGAACTACAGAGTCAGCAATTATGCCCTTCCGGGACTAAGTAGTACTAACATAGGCCTAACACTGGGAGTTGGTTTCATCCCAAAATTAGTTTCACGGAAGCCTCTGGAATTTAAATAAAACCTACTATGCATATCTTGGGAAAATAAGAACAGAGGCTACACACATCCAAATTGGATGATTTTAATTTTGTTCAGTAGATAAGTTCACAGGGAAGGCCTGGAAATTGGTTTTACATTTTTCTGAGCTCCAGTGTTAATGTTATAGATTAAATACTCAAAACAAAACAATTCTACCACTATAATTCCTAGTATAAAAACATACATGATTTTGACTAGCTGCCAATGCCATGCAATAGATGATTACTTAGGCTACTCTACAAAATTTGGTGGAATTAAACTACAAAACTAATTCTAGAAATTAATTTGGCTATTTAAATAAAAAGGGAGGGGTTTAGTGTCCTGGGGGCGAGGCCTGCTCCGGGCTGCGCCAGCCCATTGGCTCGGCCGCATGCGCGTGGGAGCGTCAGTGTTTGAAATCCGCGGTGGGGCCTACATGTCATAGGCACAAAGGGGCGAAGGGGTGGGATCTGCTGACCGTTGGATCTAAAGTAGATCTGATGGCCTGGCTTCGTTGTCCTCGCCGGACTCGATGCCGACGAGGGGAAACCCTAGCGGGACAGGTGGGAGGCGGGGAGGCTTACCCTGGGGCGGAGATGGGTTGGCGACGGTGTGGTTCGATGCGGTCGGGGACGGTAAGCCAAACAAGGGGTGGCACGTCGGCTTCGGGTGGCTGGATTCGCCGTGGCTTCCGCAGTGCGGCTCGGTGCTCTCGGCCTTCCTCGCAGCTCCGGCGTACCTGCCGATGAGAAAGTAGCCAGAGAGGGGGAGAGGGTTAGACGCGGTGTCGGGAAGGTGACAGAGTGAGGGTAGGGTAGAGGGACGATTCAACGACGACAACCTCTACCGTGCCCGACGACATCGTGACGGTGGAGCGGTGGCGAGAACAGCAGAGGCCGAGCGGGCTCGGCTCCGCTCTAGGGTGAAGTGGAGGTGGCAGAGGAGTTGTGTGGCGTGGGGGTGCGGGGCTGTGGAGGTCTGGGATTTAAGGCCAGTGGGGGTGCGCCCAAGGTGCACCGGGTGCAGGAGAGGGTGGCGAGAGGGGTATCAGGGCAGGGATAGGCTGCGGCCGGCGACGGGATTTGCGTATCCGAGCGGGAGAGGAGCGCGGGGGCGCGGCTGGTCGCAACGTCTCCTCGGGAGCGTGCGTTGTAGAGGGAGGGGTGGTGCACGCAAGGTGCTCGCGTGCTGTCCGCATGACAGGGCGTGAGACAGAGGGGAGGCAGCGCAACGTTCGGTGCTGGGGGTGGTTAAGAGGGAGAGGTAGGGTCCCATCGAGGCGGGGTGCGGCGCCGTTTTGCACTAGGGCGGGTGGGAGACATCACGTAGAGCACAACGCTCTGGCTGACGCGGCCGGCGTGGGTTGGGGGTGGCCAGGGCGCGATGAGAGAGGGAAGGGTTCTGGGTGTGCCTGGGGAGGTGTGGGCACGCGCGGGGTCCATATGCGGCAAGGGCTGAGGCATGCATGCGAGGGAGACGGCTCAGGCGAGCTCTGCCCATGGCAAGGGCCTCTCTCTCTCTCTCTCTCTCTCGGTCGGGTCTGGGCGCATGGGGTGGACTGGGGTGGTATAGGGGAGGGGGTGGACGTGTTGGGTCATGCCAGGGCCAGAGAGAGGGGTGTAGCACGAGTAAGGGGAGTGGGAGAGGGTTTTGGTGATCTTGGATCTAGTAGAGGAGGTGGCCACTTTGGGGGCTTGCCATGTCAAGCTGGGGCCACCAATGGCAGAGGGGGTGACATGGGGGTGTAGAGGGCATGCTAGGTGATTATGTTTCAGGTCTTGGTCGCATCTTGGATCACAACCATGTGTTTGCAAGGATTGTCCCAACATTGGACAAAATAAGGTGGTCATGCACTAAATGGCCTATAGTGAAGATAACACTTCCATGCAATGGGCTTAAGCTTGTGGTTTAACCAAGGCTAATGTGGGGTTCTCAAGTGTTCAAAACATGGTACCCCGTGGTGCCTTTGCATGGTAGGAAAGGTGAGGGGTTGTACTCAAACCAGAGCTCTAAAGATGGAACATGACTAGATTTATAAGACTTAGCTATTTCCTTAGTTTGTGGGGGAAACTAACCAAGATGACTTTTGGTGGTGATCTAAGCATGTAGATTGGCAAGCAACACTACCATGGTAACCCAAGTGATCAAGCAAATCAAGTATAAGCAAAGCTCATATGCAAACAAGTAGAAAAAGTTTTATTTCCCCCTAATTTCTAGCCTCTTACTCCTAAACAACAATAGAAGCAAAAGATGGGATGTTACAAACCTTCCCCCTTAAAAGAATCTCATCCCAAGATTCACCGGTTTTGCTGACAGGAGGTGGGGTAATTCCTTCTAGAGATAGTCCTCTCGCTCCTAGGTGGGTTCCTCTTCCGAGTGGTTGCTCCATTGGACCTTGTAGAAGTTTATGTTCCGACGTCGGGTGATTCTATTGGCTTTCTCTAGGATCTAGACGGGCACCTCTCGGTAGGCTAGATCACGGTTGAGGTCAATGGCATGATAGTCGATTTCCTTGAATGTTTCTGGCTTGTTGAGTGCTTGAAGGCATTTCTGGAGTTGGGACACATGGAAGATGTTATGGAACTCTGCCAACTCCTTAGGCATCTCTAGTTGATATGACACTTTTCCTCGTTGAGCGAGGATCTTGAAGGGTCCGATGTATCGTGGGGCAAGCTTTCCATTCTCATGAAATTGTTGCATTACCTTGAGAGGGGAGACACAAAGATACGTGAAGTCTCCCTTATTGAAACTCAAATCGCGGCGTTTGGTGTCGGCATAGCTCTTCTAGCGGTCACGGGCTAGTTGGACTTGCTCTTCTACTGCCTTGATCACATCAGGGCCGAAGATTTGGCTTTCTCCGGTCTCAGTCCAGTTCAGAGGGGTTCTACACTTTCTTCCATAGAGGAACTGAAAGGGTGCCATCTTCAGACTGGCTTCATAGCTGTTATTGTAGGAGAATTCCGCGAATGGCAGACAATCCTCCCACTTGGATCCATAAGCTAGCACGCATGAGCGGAGCATATCCTCCAAGACTTGGTTGACTCTTTCTGTCTATCCCCCGGTCTGAGGGTGATAGGTGGTGCTAAAAGATAGAGTGGTACCTAAGGCCTCATGTAGCTTATTCCAAAAGCGGGAGGTGAATTGCGGTCCTCGGTCAGACAAGATCTCTTTGGGAACTCCATGAAGACTAACGATCCTAGAGATATACAATTATGCTAGTTGCTCTCCATTGTAGCTAGTCTTCACGGGGATGAAGTGAGCCACCTTGGATAGGTAGTCTATGATGACCCAAAGAGAATCATGTCCCCTGTTGGACTTGGGTAGTCTAGTGATAAAGTCCATTCCAACCTTTTCCCATTTCCACTCCGGAATCTTCATAGGTTGCAGCAATCTAGCGGGTCGTTAGTGTTCGGCTTTGACCCTTTGGCATATATCGCACTTAGCCACGAACAAGGCGATTTCACGCTTCATTCCATGCCACCAAAATATTCCTTCAGATCCTGGTACATCTTGGTGCTACCGAGGTGGATGGAGTAGAGTGTTTCGTGGGATTCCTTCATAATCATCTGCTTCAAGTCATGGTCGCTGGGTACGCAGATGCGCCCTTTGTACCACAGCACACCAAAGTCGTCAACCTTGAATCCGGGAACATTTTCTTTTTTCCATCCTCCTTTTAATACCCTCGATGCTTCTGTGTCCTTTCTGAGCTTCCTTGATTTGGTCTAAGAGGGTCGACTTTAGCTCCAGATGGGCTAGGAATCCATGGCTGACTATTTCTAGTCCAAACCTTTCAAATTCTTGACTCAGTTCTGATTGTTCCCTCTTGATCATAGCATTCAAGGAACAAGGTTCCAGACTGAGGGCATCAACTACAACATTAGCCTTGTCCAGATGATAATGAATGCCAAGATCAAAGTCCTTGATCAGCTCAATTCATCTTCTCTGCCTCATGTTCAACTCCTTCTGCTTGAAGATATATTCCAAACTCTTGTGATCCGTGTAGATCTCGCAGCGGTTCCCCATCAGATAGTGGCGCCAGGTCTTAAGTGCGTGAACCACGGCTGCGAGCTCCAGGTCATGGGTGGGGTAGTTCATCTTGTGAGGCTTTAGTTGTCGGGATAGATAGGCGATGACCTTGCCTTCCTGCATCAGCACACTTTCGAGTCCTAACTTGGAGGCGTCGCAGTAAACTTTGAAGCTTTTGGTGATATCTGGAATGGCAGGACAGGGGCAGACACTAATCTCTTCTTGAGTTCCTTAAAACTCTCTTCACACTTCTCGGTCCACTCGAACTTCTTGTCCTTCTTCAGCAGTTGTGTCATTGGCTTCGCGATGCTCGAGAAACCTTCGACAAACTTACGGTAGTATCCGGCTAAACCTAGAAAACTTCGGATCTCGGAGGGATTGGTGGGGGCTTTCCATTCCAAAACTGACTTGATTTTGGCAGAATCGACTGAGCTTCCTCCGGCAGACAGTATGTGGCCAAGGAATCCAACTTCCTTTAACCAGAACTCCCACTTGTTGAACTTAGCGTACAGTTGATGCTCCCTGAGGGTATGCAGTACCAGTCTCAGATGCTTCTCATGTTTGGCTTCAGTCTTGGCGTAAATGAGGATGTCGTCGATAAACACCACGATAAACTTGTTCCGATAGGGCATGAATACCTTACTCATGAGATTCATGAAATAGGCAGGGGCGTTGGTTAAGCCGAAGGACATGACGATGTATTCATATAGACCATACGGGTAGTAAAGGCGGTCTTAGGGATGTCTGACTCTCGGATCTTGAGTTGGTGATATCCGGTGCGGAGATCTATCTTGGAGAAGATAGGGGCTCCATTTAGCTGGTCAAACAGATCTTCAATCTTGGGTAAGGGATACTTGTTCTTAATTGTGACGTCGTTGAGCTTCTGGTAGTTAGTCAGTAGCTGGGTGGTTCCATCTCTTTTGTCCACAAAAAGAATAGGTGATCCCCAAGGGGAGGCACTCAGCTGAATGTGAACCTTGAGTTCCATGTCATCCAATTGCTTCTTTAGTTCGACCAATTCCTCTAGGTTCATACGGTACGGCCTTTGAGCTATGGGGGCTGTTCCGGGGACTAACTCTATGATGAACTCGATATCCCAATCAGGGGGCATATCGGGCAACTCCTCCGGAAACACATCTAGATACTCACAGACCACTGGTACTTGCTCTAAGGTAGGTTCGGCTATACCCTTCTAGCAATAGACCCGAGATGAGGGCACAGTTGCCTTGTACTCGACTTGTACACCTTCACTACTTGTCAACGATATGGCTTTCCTCGCACAATCTATGATTCCCTGGTATTTGGTCATCCAATCCATTCCTAATATCACATCTAGACCTTGGGCTCCCAAAACTATTAGATCGGCCTTGGGTTATTCCATGGATAACTATTGGGATATCTCTGCAGATGTATTGGGTTTTGGCCGTCGAACCAAGTATTTGTACTAACATGAGCCTGCTTAGTTGGCTCGGTTCCATCCCACGTTTCTCAACAAATGGCTCAATAACAAAAGAATGCGAGGCCCCGGAGTCAAATAATACTGTAGTTGGGATGGAGTTGACAAGGAATGTACCCAGAACAATGTCAGGAGACTCCTGGGCTTCCTCAGCAGTGATATGGTTCAGGTGTCCTCTGGTAGCATTGGCATGCTTCTTGGGGGAAGCGCCCCTGGTTGGGGCTCCCCTGGCGTGCCCTTGATTCAGGCGGGCTGCATTAGGGCATGGCGCATTGTCCTTCTTCCTCTCAGGGCATTCACAGGAGTAGTGTCCCACTTGTCCACAATTGAAGCAACTAGCTGCATTGGGGCGGGCATTAGGGTTGACAGGGCCTCTAGGGGCAGGTCTTGGGTTCCCGCCTCCAGGGAGAGGGTTGTTGTAGTTTCGGTTGGGGTTGCTGGGGCGCGGATCATAGGACGGAGTCCTCTACGGTGGGGGTGTAGGCCTCGAGGGTGGCATGCTTCGTGACCTCTGTCCACTGGGTCCTCCTTGCTGCATCATCCGGCATTTGCGGTTCTCAATCACTCCCTTGCGCTTGTTTTCCACCAGAATGGCGGCATCAACAAGGGCATCCAGCTCCTGGAACCTCTGGGCTACTAGGTGGCACTTCAGTTCATCCTGGAGCCCATTCATGAAGGTATCCACCTTCTTCTCTTCAGTGTTGGTGTCGTCCGGGGCGTACCGGGCCAGATCAGTGTACTTCGCGAGATATTGCAGCACAGACATTCCTCCTTGCTTCAGGTCACGGAATTGGTCTCTCATCATCTTGATCAAACCTAGAGGGATGTGGCGCTTGCAAAACCTTTCCTTGAAGTCCTCCCAGGTGATGGCTTGTCCTGTGGGCAGAATTTCCTTGACGCTCATCCACCAGGTCCTTGCTTGACCTGCGAGGAAGTGGGTGGCTAAGGTGACTTCTCATTCTCTCCAACACGGGCAACTTCCAGGTTGTTCTCAATAGTGCGGAGCCAGTCATCGGCGTCAAGAGGGTTGGTGCACTTGGTGAACACAGGTGGGTTGGTGTTCTGGAAGTCCCTGAGTCTGGATCTCTTCTCTTCGCCCTCGTGGTCGGGGGCATAACTAGATGTGGCTTGCACGAGTTACCGAAGAGCGGCAATGTTGGCTTGGCGTTTCTCATTGGCGGCTTGGCGGTCTTGCATGTACAGGTGCAGGAGCTGCTCTATGGTCGGGGGTGGTGGAGGGTGTCTGCGGGGGCGCACCATCCTGAAGGTATACAATTAGGATGGGGTTACAAAAGGGGCGGTTCGCAACTGGAACCTCAGGGTGCGGAAAATTAACAGCACAATAGACATATATGCATAGGAGATAACCGGTGCTTAGGAATTAAGCAACCATAGGATTAACCACAAAATAACCAAGTTCATGCGTCACATCTTGACACTAGATAGATAATACTACAAGTTCAACCATACAAGCAAGCAGAAGGCAACAAATCACCACTCAAAAGGGGACACGACGATATTCTCACTTGCTCTCATCGTATGGCGTGAGACCTACTCCGTGTCGTGACGTGCGGTGGTGTCCTCCTCAATGATGATCTCGGTATCATCCTCGGACTCAAGGATGCGCTCCTCTGGATCCTCTTCCTCCTCATCCATCTGATCATCATCTTCGGGTTCACTCGGTGGCTCCATATCAAAATCCTCCTTGTATGCAGTGTCATTATCTATCTCATTCAGAAGGTCATCGTTGTCCTTGTTGAGCTCAGCGCATTCTTCCTCCAGCGCTACTATCTTGGCCTCCATGGTCACCAAGAGTTCCTTCTGTTCCTTGGTTGTCTTCAAGAGACACTTGCTCCTAGCCACCACAGTCTGCTTGTTCAGCTTGGTCTGGGCGTGCTCCAACTTCTCCACTCTCAGGTCCTCTACAAGGGTGAGGTACTCTAGGGTCTTATTGTCCAGGCGCGTGCGAACATCATCCATAGCATCCTGGGTCTTCCTCAGGAGGTACTCCATGTGCTGGATGTGCTCACCGAAGTCGTAGTGTTGCAGGGTCACAACGGCGTAACCCTAGGGATGGCCCCTCCCAAAGTGGTAGAACTTGGTACCCTCCAGCTGCCCGCGATGATGATAGGCGAGGTGTGCTAAGGCCTCCTGATCCACATGGAGTACACCATCGCCCCAGTCCTTCTCCAGTACTTCTACCTTCATCTCCTCGGAGAATGGAGGCACTATGCCAGCCCTCATGGTGCATACAACCAACCAGTTCTTCTCTCCCTCAACTAGCCTGCGAATGAAGGCGCCTTGGATCTCCGGCATTGGGCGGTGTACATGCTTGGCCAAGTCCATTAGCTCAGCCTCAAACAACTGGAGTGGCAAGTCCAGTCCGACCTGTCGGTACATGGTGAACGCAACAACCATCTACAAAATTTTAGGTAAATTTAAGTTAGTGAACAGTGTGCAAAATTTTAAATATGAAAAACTTAAATTTAATGCAAGTTCTTTTCGAAATAGAGGGGAGGAGTCATAAGCATTGATTTTGCAAATACCAAGCTCCTTCCTTTATAGAGAAAATAGATTTTGGGTAAGAGTCTAAGGTCCAAGCTAACTAGGGGCTCCTAAAGTCAGGATGGCTCTGATACCAAGTCTGTGGCGACCCCGGATTTTCTCCCGGGATTACCAAATTATGCAAACGACCACGATCCCATGATCAGTGCATCGTGGAGCATAACCGATATGATATCAAAGTACACACATCCATTACAGTACGAGTACAATAAGTCTTACAATAATAGTCTTACCACTTGCCACCATGGGCACAAATAGATAAAAGAAGTGGTACTACTAAAAGCGGGGGTCCCGAGTTAATCCATAGCCCAACAGGTGCCCGACTCGAAGTAACCCCCTAGTTCGCAAAGTCGTCGTCGTACCCTCCATCGTCTCCTTTATCCTGCTCATAATCTGGCCAAGTTGATAGCCAGGGAACATTGCCAGTGAGTACTTTGAATGTACTCGCAAACCACCATACAAGGGAATGATCAAAGAGTATGCAATATGGCTGTGGATAGGATGGCTCCAATGGGCTATTAGTAAGAGTAGTATCTCTTAAGGATATAAACTCTACACTACTACATCTCTTATTTATAAAAGTTTTAGGTGTAAAGTAGTTGGGGAAAAACTTGATCTACTAGGATGGGATCACCCCTTTTTCTCTTTTGCCATGGTCATCCCATGACCACTACTTCATCTAGGTCCGACCATCCCATGGTCCATCCTTCATGCCATTCGGCCATCCCATGGTGCATCCTTCATGCCATTCGGCCATCCCATGGCCGAATCCCTTTTTCAAAAACCTTTTTGTAAAATCAAAACAAGCACCGCTAAGCAGCAACCTTTCCAACTGTCCATGACTGCGGACGCGGCTATTCGAATAGATTGACACTCTGCAGAGGTTTTACACTTTCCCCACAAGATCCGATACATCCGACGCGAATAGTCCCGGATCTTCATACACTTGTATGCGGGTTTTGGATAACCGGACGAAACCTTCGGGATAATCCACTCTTAACACAAGCAGCTACCCTATGAGTGTTGTGTGGGGCCCCCGGATTAATCCTCCGAGAATCCATGTGATGCATACAACCACAATCCCATGATTAGTTAGTCGTGGCACATAACCGACAAGTATCAAAGTAAACACCCAATACATAACGAATACATGACATACCTTATTTGCCATTAAGGCTACATTGATCAATAACAACGGAACTTCATTAATCGTAGAGCCCGAGCCATGCCTTAACCTACAGTCAACTGACTGGGAGAACGTCCTAGCTCGCATAGTCGCCAGCATCATCTTCTTCTTGATATCTGACCAAGTTAATAACCAGGGCAATGCCAGTGAGTACTTTGAATGTACTCGCAAACCACCTTGAGATAACAATAATAACAAGAGGATATGCATTATGGCGGTGGTAATAGGAGGGCTCCAAGAGAGGTTCTTTTCTCAAATAGTTTCTCTTGTAGATATAGCATCTACATATCTTTGTTGAAATTTTTGTAAACATTTTGGAAACCTTTTTGAAAAGTTTTGGAAAACATCAGGACTGGGTCACCCATTTTTTCCCGTCTTCAGGTTGTCCCACGACCAAACTCCTTCCATACCTCTCTGACCATCCCATGGTCAAAGCAGGTATCCTTTCCGACCATCCCATGGTCAAAATATTTCAAAGTCATTTCTTTTCCGTAATCCTCTTTGAAAACAAAATCAGCACCACTCTACAGCAACCTTTCCAAACATCGATGACCGCGTACGTGGCTATTCGAATAGATTTACACTCTGCAGAGGTTGTACACTTTACCCACACCATCCGGGTACACTACCCTGATCTTCACCGATCGTGGGTCGAGTAACCGATCAAGACTCTCCGGATGCCCACTCCAATATAAGTGCCTACCCTATGAGTGTTCATCCCCTCAATACCGGGACGTCGGGCGAGGACCAACCAGAGCGCTTATTGCACGTCCCACATGCACGCTTTCAATGAGGGGCTCATAGTAATGCGTGGAGGCCGGCTGACCCTTCATTCCTTCTCTAGGTCGATGTCCCACATGGACCTATATCGGAGAAGGCCCACCCTCCAGGGATCCCCGATCCCTTGTGGTAGTTACGAGGCAGCTTATACCAGAATAGACAAACATCAAATCCAGCCCTGTCCCATACCAGAGTAACGTGGTTGCACGGGTTAATTGTTCTAGCAAAACTGCAAAGAACTGGGTGCGTTTTTGTAAACCTTTTTCCTCCATCTTTCCTTCAGTGTTTTGTAAAACAAAACCTTCTTCTTTTCCAACATCTCTTGGGAGGTCCCACTTCACCAAGGTTTTATCATAAAATATTTGGTAAAACTTTTTTCGGGGTCTTCCCATCCTCTAGCTTTGCTTCGGCTAAATCGGGGTCTCCAAAGGGGTATGGTGGATATGCACCATCTACTCTACTAGGGACAATTAGGTATCACCAAGGGGGTTGTACTTAATAGTACAAAAGTGTAATGGTTCGGAGGAGCCAAACCACTACCATAAATACATCAACATATAATAAAACAATGCAGTTTCAATAAACAGAAGATAAAATATGCATAATTGAAAACAGTAGGACAAGGCTTATGAGCAAGAAGGTAGCTTGCCTGAGATCAGCAATATGGCATAAATGTCCCTGGACTTCTTCCTTAGATAACTCAGAATACCAATACCAATAATAAATACCACTTCTTCTGCTCTCCGATTTCATCGCAACTATCATCGTCCCGACAACACATGCAAACAAACCAAGACACAATCAACACAAGGCATACAAGCACCAATACAATACATCAAGCAATTGGATAATACAAGATTATAAATCAGTAGGTCTTAGGGGGAAGGGATTAATGAGATTGGCCTTGTCTTGGGAATTATGGAATAGAATTCTTTAGGATTTATAGTCTAGAAATTACCTAAGAGATGGATTTTTGGACCAAGACATATTCTGTATGACACCATTGTAAAAAGATGATACCAACAGATAGGTATTGATAAAATTAAACCAACAAAAGTGGTTTCACTATTTTATCAAATTACAAAAGATTTATAGTGATTTTATAGTGAATAAGACTCTAGTTTAAGGGAATAATTCACCAGAAAAGTTCTGGAGCTCCAAAAATTATTTCCATGGATAGTTCAGTAGGGTTTAATGTAATTGTTCACTGGGAGTTGGAATCAGGTCAAGAAAATTATCAAATTCCCTCAGGAAATTCCCAAAGTAAATTATGGAGCTGTTTTGTCTTTTTCACCAGATTAAATCTACAGAAGCTCTTAATTTGATTCCAAATACATAATGTAGGTATTTGGAATACCTTTCTGTAGAAATTGGAATCAACCCTTTTGGAGTTGTATAAGTACTGTAGTGAATTTAGGGATGAATAAACCATGCACATAATGGTTTATTTCACAGAAAAACATCCAAGGCTCTATAAATCATGAGCTCCTTGATTTGGATAGGCAATGGTGTAACACATCTAGGATAATTGGACTTGGGTCAATTGGACTCATTATTGGGTCTAGAGAATTTTCTAAAGTCATAAATGAATTGTTTTTGTTAATTTTACTCAAGCTAACCTACTATTCACCTTGGCATGAAACCAAGGTCCCGGGATGGGTGCATTCAAAGGCTACCAGTGGCACTTGATTTCATTCCATTTGGAGATGTGAAGATCACAGAGGAATTTAATTAGTGGGATAGACACATTTTAGTAGATTTATTAAAAGTAAATAATGAAAATAAATCTGGGCAAGTTTCTTGATCTGCATGTTAAAGTAAACTTCCCGGAACCTACTAAAATGAGCTATAGGCATTTGGTGTTGTTCTTCATTTTCAAACTGATTTCGTCCTCAGAGGTAAATTTCATATATGGAAAAAAATTACTAAAAGAAAAAGGGGGAAACCGGCAGCCAGGCCGGATCTGGCGAGATCTGGGCCGCCCAGCGGTGCAGACGACCCAACCCGGCATCGTGGTGAGCAGGAGGGAGTTTTTAAAAGTCTGCCAGGTGGGCCCCACCGGTCAGTGACATCTATAGGATGAAGGGGTAAGGGTGAGGGTGAGCCGTTCGATCAAGTTCTGATCGACGATGCACGCGTTTCTTCAACCTCCCACGGCGACGCAGGATTGAAACCCAAGGGGACGGCGCTGGCGGGTGTAGGGGCTCACCTAGGGTGCTCCTTAGGCAACGGGGAACGGTGGAGGTGGATCGGTGCTCGACACCGATCTCGGCAAGGGGTGGGAAAGGACGTATCGGTGTAGATCTCGCGCGGCGAGGGTGACGGAGATAGAGCACGCTCTGGTGCTCTCTAGAGGTAGCCCTAGGGTGGTCCTAGGAATAAATAGAGCAGGGGTGAGATAGATAGAGGTGGGGATATTGACATGCATGCACAGAGAGGAGGGTAGAAGGTAGGAGAGGGAGGGGAACTTGCCTGCAACCCGGCAACACCTCAGTTATTTCTTCGTCTTACAAGCAGCAGAGGGGGAGGGAGCCCTTGGTACTTTGGGGGAGGGGAGTACTGAGGTATGGGAGTGTTCTGGCAGTAGTGGAGGGGTTCGGGGTGGTTGGAAACGAGCACGAGCTCGGGAGCTCAAGAATGGCCAAAGGGAGGTTTCCCTTCCTCTCTAGAGCAATGGAGGAAGAGGGAGGGGCAGGAGCGAGTGGGGGTGGTGCTCTGGGTTCCAAGGGGAGGAAATGAAGGAGCAGGGGCAAGCGTGAGTGCCTCTGGCCTCTTTAAAACGAGGTAGATCGGTTCATGATGGACATGGTGTATGGAGGGAAGGAGAGGGGGTGCTAGCCGGAGATTGGTCGGGTTGGGCGGTGGAGAGAGACGTCTGGTCAGGCAGCAGGCGAAAGGGAGCAGGGAGGCTACTACTGCAGCACAATAAGTGAGCAAGTTTGGCAATATATGTGTGTCTTTCTCTTTGGTATAGCTTCCAAGCACTAGTGGACAAGGTTTAGGTCTTGCTATAGTGATTCTACAGTGTTTTCGACCAGAGGAGGAGTGAGGGTTGCTGTGGAGGAGTAGAGAGTAAGCTTCCTTGGGGTTGAGGTGGTTTTTGGATCAATGCTTGATGGATTTGGCAAACTTGGTCAAATGGAGGCTTGTGAAGGAAGTTCAAAAATTTGTGATGAACAAGGTGGGGAGATGGTACTGGTAGATGCGCGAGGTCAAGATACACCTCCAGGATTTATTTGGGATTTTCCTAAGGATTTAAAGTCCACTTAAATCCATTTCTTCAAAAACTGCAGAAGTAGTTTCTAGAATATTATTTGATAATTTTACATTTGACAAGTGGATTTTTTGATGTGAGAAGGTTCCAATTGTGATTACACACTTAGGGGAATTTTCCCAAGATTTAGTGGGCAATAAAAGTATTTAAACCAATTATTATTCCATTTCTGCCATTTAACAAAATAGGCAAAAAGAAGTAATAAAGCTCTTCAAAAATATTTATTTTTGAAGTGGGAAGGTAGTGTGTGATATATGGATCTCAAATGAGCCAAAAGATGGGGAAGTGTTTTGGCAAAAACCAAACTTTCCTTTACGGAAGGAGTTTTGGAGATTTTGACTATTAAAGAGATTAATTATATTTGGAGCCATAATAATTATGGATAATATTTGATAAATCTTTATGATCAAGGTATATGATGTAGATAAGGTTTAGCAAGAATTTTCAACCTTGGGATCGGAGATTCCAAGTTGATTTTGGTGAAAACTAGAGATTTGGGGATCTTAGGTGAGATTGTTTTCATGCCACCAAAACCTTGTTGTATCTTGGAGCTGAGGGCTCCCCTTGGGTCATGGGAAATATGGATGGATATACCAAGTGATGTACATCAACATGGTATAGAGGGTTCAGCTTGATCTTGTTTGAGTTTCCCAAGAATTGATTTCAAACTTTGAATAAAAGAAGCCTGCCAAAGAAGATTATCAACTAGCCTTCAAAACCTTGTGGGTTTAGGAAGCACAAAGGTCCACTTGGAACAAGTGAAGCAGGTAGTGATAGACCTACATGAGTATAACACAACCATGCAAATATTTGTTCCATAGAAGGTTATATGGTGGTGTGAGCTTCTATCAAATTAGGCATGCTGACTGGATTTGCAGGAAAAGTTATCATCTTCCATGCAAAACCAACAAGAACAAGTGGGTAGTAGGATGATCTAACTAAGGGAAAGAGTGGTCCTAGGTAGTCCTTAGGATGGTTAACAAGTTGGTTCAGATTCATTTCCCAAAATGCACAAGGGTTGAGAAAGGGAGACATCCAAAAAGGTGATGTTTGAAATAGTCTTACAGACTTAGCCAAATTTGGCAGATTTAGGGTTTTTGACTAGAATAAGAGGGAGGATGTTCTTGATTGATTTCAAGGTACCAAAGCATCATCAAGTGGATGATGTTTAAGTGTAGATTGAGTAGGAAGTATCCTTGCTTGATATTGGTCTTCATTGACTTGGAAACTTCTAGAATGGAGCACTTCAAACTTGATCTCGGTAAGGGTTTTAGATGATCACCTGGTGGATAGAGATTATATCCAGATGGTAATCGTGCTTAGGGTGTGGTGGTTTCAAGTATCTTGCACCTAGTGGATGAGCTCCTAGAGTAGCTCATACCTCTTCTAAGGCATCAGTCAAATAGCAGATCAAGGCAATTCATCAGACAGCAAATCAAGACAACTCATCTTATACACTGAGTAAATCCACTACTGGGGTTACCATCAAGCCTAGCTTGAGGTAAGATTGAGGCCTTTTGAAGAGGGTGGATTTTGAATAAGATGAGAGTCCTTGATATCTCTACCAAGAGTAGAGTCCAAAAACTTACAAAAAGGTTTTTGGAGATCCTAGAGCTAAGAGTAGTTGAAGGTTCTGTCTTGAAAACATAAGGAGATAGTATTCTATATTTCTCCATAGTTTTGTCAATAGAATCTACTAAAGTAGTTTTGGTCTCATAAACATCTTGGCTCATGTTTTTGAAATGGCAGAACATTTGAGAATATGGAAATTAAGCCAAGACTGTTTTGGGAAGTAGCTTTTGTCAACTGGTGTTAAGGTAAGGAGTATATCATCTAATACACATTCGTATGCATAACCATATCCAAACAACAAGCAAACACTTCAGCATTAAACAAGAAAAAGTTTTTGTTCCCCCTGATTTTTGCATTCTGGACAACTAATCTGGGTTGCTGAAATTGGGATGTTACATGTTTCTCCCCTCAAAACCGGGACATTGGGTACCGAGGACCAACCAGAGCACATTTTACACTTCACACAGAGGGCGCTTTCAATGAGGGGCTCATAGTAACGCCTGGCTGCCCGCAGACAGTTCGTTCCTTCTCCAGGTCGATGTCCACATGGACCTTTTACGGGAGAAGGCCCACCCTCTAGGGATCATTATTCCCTGTAGTAGTTGCGAGGAACTTGCATCAGAGAGGACCACTTTCGGGTCAAGCCCCTTCCCATATAGGGGTACTGTGGTAGCACAGGGTAGTTGTTCTGGCAAAACAACATAGAACCGATGCCTTTTCGAAAACAATTTTTCCATCATCTCCTTCTTTAATGCCACAACTTGTAGAACAGAACCAAACTCATTTTACAATCCCTCGGCAAGTCCCACTTGCTAAGGTTTTCTGTCCAAAACCTTTGTAAAAACCCTTCTTGACATCGGGTTCCCAACCTAGAGTTTTTGGTAGGCTAAACCGGGTTTTCCAAGGGGTTGTGGTATAGTAAACCACCTTAACTACTAGGGAAGGGATAGGTAATACCAAGGGGGAGTACTTAAACAGTACCATAGGCATAAGTTTGGTAGAGACAAACCAATACCACAATAGATATAAATAACAATATAGCGAGTAAAATAATGCATTAGTAAGAGTAGGTAAAACAAGATGCATAATATAAAGATGGGACAAGTCTCATGAACTTGTAGGTGGCTTGCCTTGATTGGCATCTTGTTCCTGGTCCTCTTCCTCAAAATCTTCCCAAGTACCTTCCTCAAACTCGTCATCGTTCGTATCTGTCGTCGCAAAGGGGAAAAATAATCAAACCCCAACACCAATCATCATCCATAGGACAAACAACACAATCAGTACAGAACAGATGCTCAACTGAACCAACCCAACCAAACACATGTAGCTACAGATCCTAGCAGTACAATGCCACTGGAATCAATCAAAAAGGTTAACCCAAACTTATTTGGTGATTTTAATGGTAAAGACTAGATTAGCACACAATCAGGTGACTCGACCAAAACAAGTTGGTGAACAATGACTACCAATTACAATTCTAGGTAGGTATAGAGAATACTAAGCCAACCCAAGTGATTTCATGTTTTTATCTATTAGGGTTGATTTTTAACAATTAAAATACGGAAAACAATACTGAATCTAGTATTAAAATACCCAGGGAAGAACTACAGAGTCAGCAATTATGCCCTTCCGGGACTAAGTAGTACTAACATAGGCCTAACACTGGGAGTTGGTTTCATCCCAAAATTAGTTTCACGGAAGCCTCTGGAATTTAAATAAAAACCTACTATGCATATCTTGGGAAAATAAGAACAGAGGCTACACACATCCAAATTGGATGATTTTAATTTTGTTCAGTAGATAAGTTCACAGGGAAGGCCTGGAAATTGGTTTTACATTTTTCTGAGCTCCAGTGTTAATGTTATAGATTAAATACTCAAAACAAAACAATTCTACCACTATAATTCCTAGTATAAAAACATACATGATTTTGACTAGCTGCCAATGCCATGCAATAGATGATTACTTAGGCTACTCTACAAAATTTGGTGGAATTAAAACTACAAAACTAATTCTAGAAATTAATTTGGCTATTTAAATAAAAAGGGAGGGGTTTAGTGTCCTGGGGGCGAGGCCTGCTCCGGGCTGGGCCAGCCCATTGGCTCGGCCGCATGCGCGTGGGAGCGTCAGTGTTTGAAATCCGCGGTGGGGCCTACATGTCATAGGCACAAAGGGGCGAAGGGGTGGGATCTGCTGACCGTTGGATCTAAAGTAGATCTGATGGCCTGGCTTCGTTGTCCTCGCCGGACTCGATGCCGACGAGGGGAAACCCTAGCGGGACAGGTGGGAGGCGGGGAGGCTTACCCTGGGGCAGAGATGGGTTGGCAATGGCGTGGTTCGATGCGGTCGGGGACAGGAAGTCGAACGAGGGGCGACACGTCGGCTTCTGGTGGCTGGATGCGTCGCGGCTTCCGCGGTGCGGCTCGGTGCTCTCGGCCTCCCTCGCAGCTCCGACATACCTGCCGACGAGAAAGCAGCCAGAGAGGGGGAGCAGGTTAGACGCGGTGCAGGGAAGGCGACGGAGTGAGGGTAGGGCGGAGGGACGACTCAGCGATGGCAACCTCTACCGTGGCCGACGGCGTCACGACGGTGCGGCGGTGGCGAGAACAGCAGAGGCCGAGCACGCTCGGCTCCGCTCTGGGGGTGAAGCGGAGGTGGTAGAGGAGTTGTGTGGCATGGGGCGCAGGGCTGTGGCGGTCTGGGCTTTAAGGCCAATGGGGGTGCGCCCACGGTGCACCGGGTGCAGGAGAGGGTGGCAAGAGGGGTAGCAGGGCAGAGATAGGCTGCGGCCGGCTGCGGGATTTGCGTATCCGAGCGGGAGAGAGCGCGGGGCGCGGCTGGTCGCAACGTCTCGCCTCGGGAGCGTGCGTTGTAGAGGGAGGGGTGGTGCACGCAAGGTGCTCGCGTGCTGTCACGCATGACAGGGCGTGAGACAGAGGGGAGGCAGCGCAACGTTCGGTGCTGGGGTGGTTAAGAGGGAGAGGTAGGGTCCCATCGAGGCGGGGTGCGGCGCCGTTTTGCACTAGGCGGGTGGGAGACATCACGGAGAGCACAACGCTCTGGCTGACGCGGCCGGCGTGGGTTGGGGGTGGCCAGGGCAGCGAGTGAGAGAGGGAAGGGTTCTGGGTGTGCCTGGGGAAGGTGTGGGCACGCGCGTGGGTCCATATGCGGCAGGGCTGAGGCATGCATGCGAGGGAGACGGCTCAGGCGAGCTCTGCCCATGGCAAGGGCCTCTCTCTCTCTCTCTCTCTCGGTCGGGTCTGGGCGCATGGGGTGGACTGGGGTGGTATAGGGGAGGGGGTGGACGTGTTGGGTCATGCCAGGGCCAGAGAGAGGGGTGTAGCACGAGTAAGGGAGTGGGGAGAGGGTTTTGGTGATCTTGGATCTAGTAGAGGAGGTGGCCACTTTGGGGGCTTGCCATGTCAAGCTGGGGCCACCAATGGCAGAGGGGTGACATGGGGGTGTAGAGGCATGCTAGGTGATTATGTTCAGGTCTTGGTCGCATCTTGGATCACAACCATGTGTTTGCAAGGATTGTCCCAACATTGGACAAAATAAAGTGGTCATGCACTAAATGGCCTATAGTGAAGATAACACTTCCATGCAATGGGCTTAAGCTTGTGGTTTAACCAAGGCTAATGTGGGGTTCTCAAGTGTTCAAAACATGGTACCCCGTGGTGCCTTTGCATGGTAGGAAAGGTGAGGGGTTGTACTCAAACCAGAGCTCTAAAGATGGAACATGACTAGATTTATAAGACTTAGCTATTTCCTTAGTTTGTGGGGGAAACTAACCAAGATGACTTTTGGTGGTGATCTAAGCATGTAGATTGGCAAGCAACACTACCATGGTAACCCAAGTGATCAAGCAAATCAAGTATAAGCAAAGCTCATATGCAAACAAGTAGAAAAAGTTTTATTTCCCCCTAATTTCTAGCCTCTTACTCCTAAACAACAATAGAAGCAAAAGATGGGATGTTACAAACCTTCCCCCTTAAAAGAATCTCATCCCAAGATTCACCGGTTTTGCTGACAGGAGGTGGGGTAATTCCTTCTAGA
The DNA here is from genome assembly GCA_910589775.1 of Avena eriantha. Lineage (NCBI taxonomy): Eukaryota > Viridiplantae > Streptophyta > Magnoliopsida > Poales > Poaceae > Avena > Avena eriantha. The sequence goes on from OU342743.1 coordinate 456,951,511, forward strand.
GATAGTCCTCTCGCTCCTAGGTGGGTTCCTCTTCCGAGTGGTTGCTCCATTGGACCTTGTAGAAGTTTATGTTCCGACGTCGGGTGATTCTATTGGCTTTCTCTAGGATCTAGACGGGCACCTCTCGGTAGGCTAGATCACGGTTGAGGTCAATGGCATGATAGTCGATTTCCTTGAATGTTTCTGGCTTGTTGAGTGCTTGAAGGCATTTCTGGAGTTGGGACACATGGAAGATGTTATGGAACTCTGCCAACTCCTTAGGCATCTCTAGTTGATATGACACTTTTCCTCGTTGAGCGAGGATCTTGAAGGGTCCGATGTATCGTGGGGCAAGCTTTCCATTCTCATGAAATTGTTGCATTACCTTGAGAGGGGAGACACAAAGATACGTGAAGTCTCCCTTATTGAAACTCAAATCGCGGCGTTTGGTGTCGGCATAGCTCTTCTAGCGGTCACGGGCTAGTTGGACTTGCTCTTCTACTGCCTTGATCACATCAGGGCCGAAGATTTGGCTTTCTCCGGTCTCAGTCCAGTTCAGAGGGGTTCTACACTTTCTTCCATAGAGGAACTGAAAGGGTGCCATCTTCAGACTGGCTTCATAGCTGTTATTGTAGGAGAATTCCGCGAATGGCAGACAATCCTCCCACTTGGATCCATAAGCTAGCACGCATGAGCGGAGCATATCCTCCAAGACTTGGTTGACTCTTTCTGTCTATCCCCCGGTCTGAGGGTGATAGGTGGTGCTAAAAGATAGAGTGGTACCTAAGGCCTCATGTAGCTTATTCCAAAAGCGGGAGGTGAATTGCGGTCCTCGGTCAGACAAGATCTCTTTGGGAACTCCATGAAGACTAACGATCCTAGAGATATACAATTATGCTAGTTGCTCTCCATTGTAGCTAGTCTTCACGGGGATGAAGTGAGCCACCTTGGATAGGTAGTCTATGATGACCCAAAGAGAATCATGTCCCCTGTTGGACTTGGGTAGTCTAGTGATAAAGTCCATTCCAACCTTTTCCCATTTCCACTCCGGAATCTTCATAGGTTGCAGCAATCTAGCGGGTCGTTAGTGTTCGGCTTTGACCCTTTGGCATATATCGCACTTAGCCACGAACAAGGCGATTTCACACTTCATTCCATGCCACCAAAATATTCCTTCAGATCCTGGTACATCTTGGTGCTACCGAGGTGGATGGAGTAGAGTGTTTCGTGGGATTCCTTCATAATCATCTGCTTCAAGTCATGGTCGCTGGGTACGCAGATGCGCCCTTTGTACCACAGCACACCAAAGTCGTCAACCTTGAATCCGGGAACATTTTCTTTTTTCCATCCTCCTTTTAATACCCTCGATGCTTCTGTGTCCTTTCTGAGCTTCCTTGATTTGGTCTAAGAGGGTCGACTTTAGCTCCAGATGGGCTAGGAATCCATGGCTGACTATTTCTAGTCCAAACCTTTCAAATTCTTGACTCAGTTCTGATTGTTCCCTCTTGATCATAGCATTCAAGGAACAAGGTTCCAGACTGAGGGCATCAACTACAACATTAGCCTTGTCCAGATGATAATGAATGCCAAGATCAAAGTCCTTGATCAGCTCAATTCATCTTCTCTGCCTCATGTTCAACTCCTTCTGCTTGAAGATATATTCCAAACTCTTGTGATCCGTGTAGATCTCGCAGCGGTTCCCCATCAGATAGTGGCGCCAGGTCTTAAGTGCGTGAACCACGGCTGCGAGCTCCAGGTCATGGGTGGGGTAGTTCATCTTGTGAGGCTTTAGTTGTCGGGATAGATAGGCGATGACCTTGCCTTCCTGCATCAGCACACTTTCGAGTCCTAACTTGGAGGCGTCGCAGTAAACTTTGAAGCTTTTGGTGATATCTGGAATGGCAGGACAGGGGCAGACACTAATCTCTTCTTGAGTTCCTTAAAACTCTCTTCACACTTCTCGGTCCACTCGAACTTCTTGTCCTTCTTCAGCAGTTGTGTCATTGGCTTCGCGATGCTCGAGAAACCTTCGACAAACTTACGGTAGTATCCGGCTAAACCTAGAAAACTTCGGATCTCGGAGGGATTGGTGGGGGCTTTCCATTCCAAAACTGACTTGATTTTGGCAGAATCGACTGAGCTTCCTCCGGCAGACAGTATGTGGCCAAGGAATCCAACTTCCTTTAACCAGAACTCCCACTTGTTGAACTTAGCGTACAGTTGATGCTCCCTGAGGGTATGCAGTACCAGTCTCAGATGCTTCTCATGTTTGGCTTCAGTCTTGGCGTAAATGAGGATGTCGTCGATAAACACCACGATAAACTTGTTCCGATAGGGCATGAATACCTTACTCATGAGATTCATGAAATAGGCAGGGGCGTTGGTTAAGCCGAAGGACATGACGATGTATTCATATAGACCATATCGGGTAGTAAAGGCGGTCTTAGGGATGTCTGACTCTCGGATCTTGAGTTGGTGATATCCGGTGCGGAGATCTATCTTGGAGAAGATAGGGGCTCCATTTAGCTGGTCAAACAGATCTTCAATCTTGGGTAAGGGATACTTGTTCTTAATTGTGACGTCGTTGAGCTTCTGGTAGTTAGTCAGTAGCTGGGTGGTTCCATCTCTTTTGTCCACAAAAAGAATAGGTGATCCCCAAGGGGAGGCACTCAGCTGAATGTGAACCTTGAGTTCCATGTCATCCAATTGCTTCTTTAGTTCGACCAATTCCTCTAGGTTCATACGGTACGGCCTTTGAGCTATGGGGGCTGTTCCGGGGACTAACTCTATGATGAACTCGATATCCCAATCAGGGGGCATATCGGGCAACTCCTCCGGAAACACATCTAGATACTCACAGACCACTGGTACTTGCTCTAAGGTAGGTTCGGCTATACCCTTCTAGCAATAGACCCGAGATGAGGGCACAGTTGCCTTGTACTCGACTTGTACACCTTCACTACTTGTCAAGGATATGGCTTTCCTCGCACAATCTATGATTCCCTGGTATTTGGTCATCCAATCCATTCCTAATATCACATCTAGACCTTGGGCTCCCAAAACTATTAGATCGGCCTTGGGTTATTCCATGGATAACTATTGGGATATCTCTGCAGATGTATTGGGTTTTGGCCGTCGAACCAAGTATTTGTACTAACATGAGCCTGCTTAGTTGGCTCGGTTCCATCCCACGTTTCTCAACAAATGGCTCAATAACAAAAGAATGCGAGGCCCCGGAGTCAAATAATACTGTAGTTGGGATGGAGTTGACAAGGAATGTACCCAGAACAATGTCAGGAGACTCCTGGGCTTCCTCAGCAGTGATATGGTTCAGGTGTCCTCTGGTAGCATTGGCATGCTTCTTGGGGGAAGCGCCCCTGGTTGGGGCTCCCCTGGCGTGCCCTTGATTCAGGCGGGCTGCATTAGGGCATGGCGCATTGTCCTTCTTCCTCTCAGGGCATTCACAGGAGTAGTGTCCCACTTGTCCACAATTGAAGCAACTAGCTGCATTGGGGCGGGCATTAGGGTTGACAGGGCCTCTAGGGGCAGGTCTTGGGTTCCCGCCTCCAGGGAGAGGGTTGTTGTAGTTTCGGTTGGGGTTGCTGGGGCGCGGATCATAGGACGGAGTCCTCTACGGTGGGGGTGTAGGCCTCGAGGGTGGCATGCTTCGTGACCTCTGTCCACTGGGTCCTCCTTGCTGCATCATCCGGCATTTGCGGTTCTCAATCACTCCCTTGCGCTTGTTTTCCACCAGAATGGCGGCATCAACAAGGGCATCCAGCTCCTGGAACCTCTGGGCTACTAGGTGGCACTTCAGTTCATCCTGGAGCCCATTCATGAAGGTATCCACCTTCTTCTCTTCAGTGTTGGTGTCGTCCGGGGCGTACCGGGCCAGATCAGTGTACTTCGCGAGATATTGCAGCACAGACATTCCTCCTTGCTTCAGGTCACGGAATTGGTCTCTCATCATCTTGATCAAACCTAGAGGGATGTGGCGCTTGCAAAACCTTTCCTTGAAGTCCTCCCAGGTGATGGCTTGTCCTGTGGGCAGAATTTCCTTGACGCTCATCCACCAGGTCCTTGCTTGACCTGCGAGGAAGTGGGTGGCTAAGGTGACTTCTCATTCTCTCCAACACGGGCAACTTCCAGGTTGTTCTCAATAGTGCGGAGCCAGTCATCGGCGTCAAGAGGGTTGGTGCACTTGGTGAACACAGGTGGGTTGGTGTTCTGGAAGTCCCTGAGTCTGGATCTCTTCTCTTCGCCCTCGTGGTCGGGGGCATAACTAGATGTGGCTTGCACGAGTTACCGAAGAGCGGCAATGTTGGCTTGGCGTTTCTCATTGGCGGCTTGGCGGTCTTGCATGTACAGGTGCAGGAGCTGCTCTATGGTCGGGGGTGGTGGAGGGTGTCTGCGGGGGCGCACCATCCTGAAGGTATACAATTAGGATGGGGTTACAAAAGGGGCGGTTCGCAACTGGAACCTCAGGGTGCGGAAAATTAACAACACAATAGACATATATGCATAGGAGATAACCGGTGCTTAGGAATTAAGCAACCATAGGATTAACCACAAAATAACCAAGTTCATGCGTCACATCTTGACACTAGATAGATAATACTACAAGTTCAACCATACAAGCAAGCAGAAGGCAACAAATCACCACTCAAAAGGGGACACGACGATATTCTCACTTGCTCTCATCGTATGGCGTGAGACCTACTCCGTGTCGTGACGTGCGGTGGTGTCCTCCTCAATGATGATCTCGGTATCATCCTCGGACTCAAGGATGCGCTCCTCTGGATCCTCTTCCTCCTCATCCATCTGATCATCATCTTCGGGTTCACTCGGTGGCTCCATATCAAAATCCTCCTTGTATGCAGTGTCATTATCTATCTCATTCAGAAGGTCATCGTTGTCCTTGTTGAGCTCAGCGCATTCTTCCTCCAGCGCTACTATCTTGGCCTCCATGGTCACCAAGAGTTCCTTCTGTTCCTTGGTTGTCTTCAAGAGACACTTGCTCCTAGCCACCACAGTCTGCTTGTTCAGCTTGGTCTGGGCGTGCTCCAACTTCTCCACTCTCAGGTCCTCTACAAGGGTGAGGTACTCTAGGGTCTTATTGTCCAGGCGCGTGCGAACATCATCCATAGCATCCTGGGTCTTCCTCAGGAGGTACTCCATGTGCTGGATGTGCTCACCGAAGTCGTAGTGTTGCAGGGTCACAACGGCGTAACCCTAGGGATGGCCCCTCCCAAAGTGGTAGAACTTGGTACCCTCCAGCTGCCCGCGATGATGATAGGCGAGGTGTGCTAAGGCCTCCTGATCCACATGGAGTACACCATCGCCCCAGTCCTTCTCCAGTACTTCTACCTTCATCTCCTCGGAGAATGGAGGCACTATGCCAGCCCTCATGGTGCATACAACCAACCAGTTCTTCTCTCCCTCAACTAGCCTGCGAATGAAGGCGCCTTGGATCTCCGGCATTGGGCGGTGTACATGCTTGGCCAAGTCCATTAGCTCAGCCTCAAAAAACTGGAGTGGCAAGTCCAGTCCGACCTGTCGGTACATGGTGAACGCAACAACCATCTACAAAATTTTAGGTAAATTTAAGTTAGTGAACAGTGTGCAAAATTTTAAATATGAAAAACTTAAATTTAATGCAAGTTCTTTTCGAAATAGAGGGGAGGAGTCATAAGCATTGATTTTGCAAATACCAAGCTCCTTCCTTTATAGAGAAAATAGATTTTGGGTAAGAGTCTAAGGTCCAAGCTAACTAGGGGCTCCTAAAGTCAGGATGGCTCTGATACCAAGTCTGTGGCGACCCCGGATTTTCTCCCGGGATTACCAAATTATGCAAACGACCACGATCCCATGATCAGTGCATCGTGGAGCATAACCGATATGATATCAAAGTACACACATCCATTAAAGTACGAGTACAATAAGTCTTACAATAATAGTCTTACCACTTGCCACCATGGGCACAAATAGATAAAAGAAGTGGTACTACTAAAAGCGGGGGTCCCGAGTTAATCCATAGCCCAACAGGTGCCCGACTCGAAGTAACCCCCTAGTTCGCAAAGTCGTCGTCGTACCCTCCATCGTCTCCTTTATCCTGCTCATAATCTGGCCAAGTTGATAGCCAGGGAACATTGCCAGTGAGTACTTTGAATGTACTCGCAAACCACCATACAAGGGAATGATCAAAGAGTATGCAATATGGCTGTGGATAGGATGGCTCCAATGGGCTATTAGTAAGAGTAGTATCTCTTAAGGATATAAACTCTACACTACTACATCTCTTATTTATAAAAGTTTTAGGTGTAAAGTAGTTGGGGAAAAACTTGATCTACTAGGATGGGATCACCCCTTTTTCTCTTTTGCCATGGTCATCCCATGACCACTACTTCATCTAGGTCCGACCATCCCATGGTCCATCCTTCATGCCATTCGGCCATCCCATGGTGCATCCTTCATGCCATTCGGCCATCCCATGGCCGAATCCCTTTTTCAAAAACCTTTTTGTAAAATCAAAACAAGCACCGCTAAGCAGCAACCTTTCCAACTGTCCATGACTGCGGACGCGGCTATTCGAATAGATTGACACTCTGCAGAGGTTTTACACTTTCCCCACAAGATCCGATACATCCGACGCGAATAGTCCCGGATCTTCATACACTTGTATGCGGGTTTTGGATAACCGGACGAAACCTTCGGGATAATCCACTCTTAACACAAGCAGCTACCCTATGAGTGTTGTGTGGGGCCCCCGGATTAATCCTCCGAGAATCCATGTGATGCATACAACCACAATCCCATGATTAGTTAGTCGTGGCACATAACCGACAAGTATCAAAGTAAACACCCAATACATAACGAATACATGACATACCTTATTTGCCATTAAGGCTACATTGATCAATAACAACGGAACTTCATTAATCGTAGAGCCCGAGCCATGCCTTAACCTACAGTCAACTGACTGGGAGAACGTCCTAGCTCGCATAGTCGCCAGCATCATCTTCTTCTTGATATCTGACCAAGTTAATAACCAGGGCAATGCCAGTGAGTACTTTGAATGTACTCGCAAACCACCTTGAGATAACAATAATAACAAGAGGATATGCATTATGGCGGTGGTAATAGGAGGGCTCCAAGAGAGGTTCTTTTCTCAAATAGTTTCTCTTGTAGATATAGCATCTACATATCTTTGTTGAAATTTTTGTAAACATTTTGGAAACCTTTTTGAAAAGTTTTGGAAAACATCAGGACTGGGTCACCCATTTTTTCCCGTCTTCAGGTTGTCCCACGACCAAACTCCTTCCATACCTCTCTGACCATCCCATGGTCAAAGCAGGTATCCTTTCCGACCATCCCATGGTCAAAATATTTCAAAGTCATTTCTTTTCCGTAATCCTCTTTGAAAACAAAATCAGCACCACTCTACAGCAACCTTTCCAAACATCGATGACCGCGTACGTGGCTATTCGAATAGATTTACACTCTGCAGAGGTTGTACACTTTACCCACACCATCCGGGTACACTACCCTGATCTTCACCGATCGTGGGTCGAGTAACCGATCAAGACTCTCCGGATGCCCACTCCAATATAAGTGCCTACCCTATGAGTGTTCATCCCCTCAATACCGGGACGTCGGGCGAGGACCAACCAGAGCGCTTATTGCACGTCCCACATGCACGCTTTCAATGAGGGGCTCATAGTAATGCGTGGAGGCCGGCTGACCCTTCATTCCTTCTCTAGGTCGATGTCCCACATGGACCTATATCGGAGAAGGCCCACCCTCCAGGGATCCCCGATCCCTTGTGGTAGTTACGAGGCAGCTTATACCAGAATAGACAAACATCAAATCCAGCCCTGTCCCATACCAGAGTAACGTGGTTGCACGGGTTAATTGTTCTAGCAAAACTGCAAAGAACTGGGTGCGTTTTTGTAAACCTTTTTCCTCCATCTTTCCTTCAGTGTTTTGTAAAACAAAACCTTCTTCTTTTCCAACATCTCTTGGGAGGTCCCACTTCACCAAGGTTTTATCATAAAATATTTGGTAAAACTTTTTTCGGGGTCTTCCCATCCTCTAGCTTTGCTTCGGCTAAATCGGGGTCTCCAAAGGGGTATGGTGGATATGCACCATCTACTCTACTAGGGACAATTAGGTATCACCAAGGGGGTTGTACTTAATAGTACAAAAGTGTAATGGTTCGGAGGAGCCAAACCACTACCATAAATACATCAACATATAATAAAACAATGCAGTTTCAATAAACAGAAGATAAAATATGCATAATTGAAAACAGTAGGACAAGGCTTATGAGCAAGAAGGTAGCTTGCCTGAGATCAGCAATATGGCATAAATGTCCCTGGACTTCTTCCTTAGATAACTCAGAATACCAATACCAATAATAAATACCACTTCTTCTGCTCTCCGATTTCATCGCAACTATCATCGTCCCGACAACACATGCAAACAAACCAAGACACAATCAACACAAGGCATACAAGCACCAATACAATACATCAAGCAATTGGATAATACAAGATTATAAATCAGTAGGTCTTAGGGGGAAGGGATTAATGAGATTGGCCTTGTCTTGGGAATTATGGAATAGAATTCTTTAGGATTTATAGTCTAGAAATTACCTAAGAGATGGATTTTTGGACCAAGACATATTCTGTATGACACCATTGTAAAAAGATGATACCAACAGATAGGTATTGATAAAATTAAACCAACAAAAGTGGTTTCACTATTTTATCAAATTACAAAAGATTTATAGTGATTTTATAGTGAATAAGACTCTAGTTTAAGGGAATAATTCACCAGAAAAGTTCTGGAGCTCCAAAAATTATTTCCATGGATAGTTCAGTAGGGTTTAATGTAATTGTTCACTGGGAGTTGGAATCAGGTCAAGAAAATTATCAAATTCCCTCAGGAAATTCCCAAAGTAAATTATGGAGCTGTTTTGTCTTTTTCACCAGATTAAATCTACAGAAGCTCTTAATTTGATTCCAAATACATAATGTAGGTATTTGGAATACCTTTCTGTAGAAATTGGAATCAACCCTTTTGGAGTTGTATAAGTACTGTAGTGAATTTAGGGATGAATAAACCATGCACATAATGGTTTATTTCACAGAAAAACATCCAAGGCTCTATAAATCATGAGCTCCTTGATTTGGATAGGCAATGGTGTAACACATCTAGGATAATTGGACTTGGGTCAATTGGACTCATTATTGGGTCTAGAGAATTTTCTAAAGTCATAAATGAATTGTTTTTGTTAATTTTACTCAAGCTAACCTACTATTCACCTTGGCATGAAACCAAGGTCCCGGGATGGGTGCATTCAAAGGCTACCAGTGGCACTTGATTTCATTCCATTTGGAGATGTGAAGATCACAGAGGAATTTAATTAGTGGGATAGACACATTTTAGTAGATTTATTAAAAGTAAATAATGAAAATAAATCTGGGCAAGTTTCTTGATCTGCATGTTAAAGTAAACTTCCCGGAACCTACTAAAATGAGCTATAGGCATTTGGTGTTGTTCTTCATTTTCAAACTGATTTCGTCCTCAGAGGTAAATTTCATATATGGAAAAAAATTACTAAAAGAAAAAGGGGGAAACCGGCAGCCAGGCCGGATCTGGCGAGATCTGGGCCGCCCAGCGGTGCAGACGACCCAACCCGGCATCGTGGTGAGCAGGAGGGAGTTTTTAAAAGTCTGCCAGGTGGGCCCCACCGGTCAGTGACATCTATAGGATGAAGGGGTAAGGGTGAGGGTGAGCCGTTCGATCAAGTTCTGATCGACGATGCACGCGTTTCTTCAACCTCCCACGGCGACGCAGGATTGAAACCCAAGGGGACGGCGCTGGCGGGTGTAGGGGCTCACCTAGGGTGCTCCTTAGGCAACGGGGAACGGTGGAGGTGGATCGGTGCTCGACACCGATCTCGGCAAGGGGTGGGAAAGGACGTATCGGTGTAGATCTCGCGCGGCGAGGGTGACGGAGATAGAGCACGCTCTGGTGCTCTCTAGAGGTAGCCCTAGGGTGGTCCTAGGAATAAATAGAGCAGGGGTGAGATAGATAGAGGTGGGGATATTGACATGCATGCACAGAGAGGAGGGTAGAAGGTAGGAGAGGGAGGGGAACTTGCCTGCAACCCGGCAACACCTCAGTTATTTCTTCGTCTTACAAGCAGCAGAGGGGGAGGGAGCCCTTGGTACTTTGGGGGAGGGGAGTACTGAGGTATGGGAGTGTTCTGGCAGTAGTGGAGGGGTTCGGGGTGGTTGGAAACGAGCACGAGCTCGGGAGCTCAAGAATGGCCAAAGGGAGGTTTCCCTTCCTCTCTAGAGCAATGGAGGAAGAGGGAGGGGCAGGAGCGAGTGGGGGTGGTGCTCTGGGTTCCAAGGGGAGGAAATGAAGGAGCAGGGGCAAGCGTGAGTGCCTCTGGCCTCTTTAAAACGAGGTAGATCGGTTCATGATGGACATGGTGTATGGAGGGAAGGAGAGGGGGTGCTAGCCGGAGATTGGTCGGGTTGGGCGGTGGAGAGAGACGTCTGGTCAGGCAGCAGGCGAAAGGGAGTAGGGAGGCTACTACTGCAGCACAATAAGTGAGCAAGTTTGGCAATATATGTGTGTCTTTCTCTTTGGTATAGCTTCCAAGCACTAGTGGACAAGGTTTAGGTCTTGCTATAGTGATTCTACAGTGTTTTCGACCAGAGGAGGAGTGAGGGTTGCTGTGGAGGAGTAGAGAGTAAGCTTCCTTGGGGTTGAGGTGGTTTTTGGATCAATGCTTGATGGATTTGGCAAACTTGGTCAAATGGAGGATTGTGAAGGAAGTTCAAAAATTTGTGATGAACAAGGTGGGGAGATGGTACTGGTAGATGCGCGAGGTCAAGATACACCTCCAGGATTTATTTGGGATTTTCCTAAGGATTTAAAGTCCACTTAAATCCATTTCTTCAAAAACTGCAGAAGTAGTTTCTAGAATATTATTTGATAATTTTACATTTGACAAGTGGATTTTTTGATGTGAGAAGGTTCCAATTGTGATTACACACTTAGGGGAATTTTCCCAAGATTTAGTGGGCAATAAAAGTATTTAAACCAATTATTATTCCATTTCTGCCATTTAACAAAATAGGCAAAAAGAAGTAATAAAGCTCTTCAAAAATATTTATTTTTGAAGTGGGAAGGTAGTGTGTGATATATGGATCTCAAATGAGCCAAAAGATGGGGAAGTGTTTTGGCAAAAACCAAACTTTCCTTTACGGAAGGAGTTTTGGAGATTTTGACTATTAAAGAGATTAATTATATTTGGAGCCATAATAATTATGGATAATATTTGATAAATCTTTATGATCAAGGTATATGATGTAGATAAGGTTTAGCAAGAATTTTCAACCTTGGGATCGGAGATTCCAAGTTGATTTTGGTGAAAACTAGAGATTTGGGGATCTTAGGTGAGATTGTTTTCATGCCACCAAAACCTTGTTGTATCTTGGAGCTGAGGGCTCCCCTTGGTTCATGGGAAATATGGATGGATATACCAAGTGATGTACATCAACATGGTATAGAGGGTTCAGCTTGATCTTGTTTGAGTTTCCCAAGAATTGATTTCAAACTTTGAATAAAAGAAGCCTGCCAAAGAAGATTATCAACTAGCCTTCAAAACCTTGTGGGTTTAGGAAGCACAAAGGTCCACTTGGAACAAGTGAAGCAGGTAGTGATAGACCTACATGAGTATAACACAACCATGCAAATATTTGTTCCATAGAAGGTTATATGGTGGTGTGAGCTTCTATCAAATTAGGCATGCTGACTGGATTTGCAGGAAAAGTTATCATCTTCCATGCAAAACCAACAAGAACAAGTGGGTAGTAGGATGATCTAACTAAGGGAAAGAGTGGTCCTAGGTAGTCCTTAGGATGGTTAACAAGTTGGTTCAGATTCATTTCCCAAAATGCACAAGGGTTGAGAAAGGGAGACATCCAAAAAGGTGATGTTTGAAATAGTCTTACAGACTTAGCCAAATTTGGCAGATTTAGGGTTTTTGACTAGAATAAGAGGGAGGATGTTCTTGATTGATTTCAAGGTACCAAAGCATCATCAAGTGGATGATGTTTAAGTGTAGATTGAGTAGGAAGTATCCTTGCTTGATATTGGTCTTCATTGACTTGGAAACTTCTAGAATGGAGCACTTCAAACTTGATCTCGGTAAGGGTTTTAGATGATCACCTGGTGGATAGAGATTATATCCAGATGGTAATCGTGCTTAGGGTGTGGTGGTTTCAAGTATCTTGCACCTAGTGGATGAGCTCCTAGAGTAGCTCATACCTCTTCTAAGGCATCAGTCAAATAGCAGATCAAGGCAATTCATCAGACAGCAAATCAAGACAACTCATCTTATACACTGAGTAAATCCACTACTGGGGTTACCATCAAGCCTAGCTTGAGGTAAGATTGAGGCCTTTTGAAGAGGGTGGATTTTGAATAAGATGAGAGTCCTTGATATCTCTACCAAGAGTAGAGTCCAAAAACTTACAAAAAGGTTTTTGGAGATCCTAGAGCTAAGAGTAGTTGAAGGTTCTGTCTTGAAAACATAAGGAGATAGTATTCTATATTTCTCCATAGTTTTGTCAATAGAATCTACTAAAGTAGTTTTGGTCTCATAAACATCTTGGCTCATGTTTTTGAAATGGCAGAACATTTGAGAATATGGAAATTAAGCCAAGACTGTTTTGGGAAGTAGCTTTTGTCAACTGGTGTTAAGGTAAGGAGTATATCATCTAATACACATTCGTATGCATAACCATATCCAAACAACAAGCAAACACTTCAGCATTAAACAAGAAAAAGTTTTTGTTCCCCCTGATTTTTGCATTCTGGACAACTAATCTGGGTTGCTGAAATTGGGATGTTACATGTTTCTCCCCTCAAAACCGGGACATTGGGTACCGAGGACCAACCAGAGCACATTTTACACTTCACACAGAGGGCGCTTTCAATGAGGGGCTCATAGTAACGCCTGGCTGCCCGCAGACAGTTCGTTCCTTCTCCAGGTCGATGTCCACATGGACCTTTTACGGGAGAAGGCCCACCCTCTAGGGATCATCTAAAACCTTTTACGGCAGTGTATCTACTAGTTTATGAATATATCACATATCCAATTGGTTTATGAAAAGAACACTCACGGAGTGTATCTACTAGTTTATGGAAAGAACACATATCCAAGTGGTTTATGAAAAGAACACACATGCAATGACATCTAGTGTATCGCTATTGTTTAATGAAGATAACACACATGCAAGTGTCATCTAGTGGATCCATGTGGTTTATTAAAATAACACTCATGTAGGGGATCCATGTGGATTATGAAAAGAACAGACATCCAATTGGTTTAATGAAAAGAACACACATGCAATGACATCTAGTGGATCCATGTGGTTTATGAAATGAATACTCATGGAGTGACATCTGGTGGTTTATGAAAATAACACATATCCAAGTTGTTTAATGAAAAGAACATACATGTAAGTGGCATCTAGTGGATCCATGTGGTTTATGCAAAGAACACTCATGTAGTGGATCCACGTGGATTGTGAAAAGAAGACACATACAATGACATCTAGTGGATCCAAGTGGTTTAATGAAATGAACACACATGCAATGACATCTAGTGGATCCATGTGGTTTATGAAATGAACACACATGGAGTGTATCTACTGGATTATGAAAAGAACACATATCGAATTGGTTTAATAAAAAGAACAAACATGCAATGACATCTAGTGGATCCAAGTGGTTTAATGAAAAGAACACACATGCAATGACATCTAGAGGATCCATTTAGTTTATGAAATGAACACTCATGGAGTTACTCTACTGGTTTATGAATAGAACACACATCCAAGCGGTTTATGAAAAGAACACACATGCAATGACATCTAGTGGATCTATGTGGTTTAGGAAATGAACACTCATATAGTGGATCCATGTGGATTATGAAAAGAACACCAATCCAATTGGTTTAATGAAAAGAACAAACATGAAGTGACATCTAGTGGATCCATGTGGTTTAATGAAATGAACACACAAGCAATGACATCTAGGGGATTCATGTGGTTTATGAAATGAACACTCATGGAGTGTATCTACTGGCTTATGAAAATAACACATGTCCAATTGGATTAATGAAAATAACACACATGCAATGACATCTAGTGGATCCAAGTGGTTTAATGAAAAGAACACACATGCAATGCCATCTATTGGATTCATTTGGTTTATGAAATGAACACTCATGGAGTGACTCTACTGGTTTATGAACAGAACACGCATCCATGTGGTTTATGAAAAGAACACACATGCAATGACATCAAGTGGATCCATGTGGTTTATGAAATGAACAGACATGCAGTGACATCTAGTGGTTTATGAAAATAACACACATCCAAGTTGTTTAATGAAAAGAACACACATGCAAGTTTCATCTAGTGGATCCATGTGGTTTATGAAAAGAACACTCATGTAGTGGATCCATGTGGATTATGAAAAGAACACACATCCTATTGGTTTAATGAAAAGAACGCACATGCAATGACATCTAGTGGATCCAAGTGGTTTAATTAAATGAAGACACATGCAATGACATCTACTGGATCCATGTGGTTTACGAACTGAACACTCATGGATTGTATATACTGGTTTATGCAAAGAACACATATAAAATTGGTTTATGAAAAGAACACTCATGGAGTGTATCTACTGGTTTATGTAAAGAACACATATCCAAGTGGTTTATGGAAGACCACACATGCAATGACATCTAGTGTATCACTATTCTTTAATGAAAATAATACACATGTAAGTGGCATCTAGTGGATCCATGTGGTTTATTAAAAGAACACTCATGTAGGTGATCCATGTGGATTATGAAAAGAACACACATCCAATTGGTTTAATGAAAATAACACACATGCAATGACCTCTAGTGGATCCATGTGGTTTATGAAATGAACACTCATGGAGTGACATCTAGTGGTTTATGGAAATAACACACATCCAAGTTGTCTAATGAAAAGAACACACATGCAAGTGGCATCTAGTGGATCCACGTTGTTTATGCAAAGAACACACATGCAATGACATCTAGTGTATCACTATTATTTAATGAAAGTAAGACACATGCAAGTGGCATCTAGTGGATGCATGTGGTTTATTAAAAGAACACTCATGTAGGGGATCCATGTGGATTATGAAATGAACACACATCCAATTGGTTTAATGAAAAGAATACACATGCAATGACATCTAGTGGATCCATGTGGTTTATGAAATGAACACTCATGGAGTGACATCTAGTGGTTCATGAAAATAACACACATCCAAGTTGTTTAATGAAAAGAACACACGTGTAAGTGGGATCTAGTGAATCCATGTGGTTTAATGAAATGAACACACATGCAATTACATCTAGTGGATCCATGTGGTTTATGAAATGAACACTAAGCGAGTGACTCTACTAGATTATGAAAAGAACACACATGCAATGACATCTAGTGGTTCCCATGATCAGTTAGTCGTGGCACATAACTAACAAGTATCATTACAACATCCGAGACATACCGAATTTACAACACTTACATAAATGCCGTTATGGCTACATCAATAATCATCAGGGGAACTTCGTCAAGCGTAGAGACCAAGCCATGCCTTAACCTACAGGAAACTGACTAGGAGAACGTCCTAGCTCGCGTAGCCGCCATCCTCGTCTTCTTCTTGAGATCTGGCCAAGTTAATAGCCAGGGACGATGCCAGTGAGTACTTTGAATGTACTCGCAAACCACCTTAAGAGAATAGTAATAACAGGAGGATATGCATTTTGGCTGTCGTAGTAGGAGGGCTCCAAGAGAGGTTCGTTTCTCAAATAGTTTCTCTTATAGATATAGCATCTGCATATCTTTGTTGAAAACTTTTGTAAACCTTTTGGAAACCTTTTTGAAAAGTTTTTGGAAAAAACATTAGGACTAGGTCACCCATTTGTTACCGTCTTCAGGTCGTCCCACGACCAAACTCATTCCATTCTGTTCTGACTATCCCATGGTCAAAACATGAATCCTTTTTGACCATCCCATGGTCAAAACATTTCAGAAAAACCATTTATTTTCCAAAATAATTTTTGAAAACAAAACCAGCACCGCTCTACAGCAACCTTCCGAACCGTCCATGACCGTGGACATGGCTATTCGAATAGATTTACACTCTGCAGAGGTTGTACACTTTACCCACACCATCCGGGTACACTACCCTGATCTTCACCGACTGTGGGTTGAGTAACCGATCAAGACTCTCCGGATGCCCACTCCAATATAAGTGCCTACCCTATGAGTGTTAATCCCCTCAAAACCGAGACGTCGAGCGAGGACCAACCGGAGCACTTTTTCCACCTCACAGGTGTGCGCTTTCAATGAGGGGCTCATAGTAACGCGTGGAGGCCTGCCGACCCTTTGTTCCTTCTCCAGGTCGATGTCCCACATGGACCTTTATGGGAGAAGGCCCACCCTCCAGGGATCCCCGATCCCTTGTGGTAGTTACGAGGCAGCTTATACCAAAATAGACAAACATCAAATCCAGCCCTGTCCCATACCAGAGTAATGTGGTTGCACGGGTTAATTGTTCTAGCAAAACTGCAAAGAACATGCAAGTGGCATCTAGTGGATCCATGTGGTTTATGCAAAGAAAACTCGTGTATTGGATCCATGTGGATTATGAAAAGAACACACATACAATGACATCTAGTGGATCCATGTGGTTTAATGAAATGAACACACATGCAATGACATCTAGTGGATCCGCGTGATTTATGAAATGAACACACATGGAGTGTATCTACTAGATTATGAAAAGAACACATATCCAATTGGTTTAATAAAAATAACAAACATGCAATGACATCTAGTGGATCCAAGTGGTTTAATGAAAAGAACACACATGCAATGACATCTAGTGGATCCGTTTAGTTTATGAAATGAACACTCATGGAGTGACTCTACTGGTTTATGAATAGAACACACATCCAAGTGGTTTATGAAAATAACACAAATTCAATGACATCTAGTGGATCCATGTGGTTTATGAAATGAACACTCATATAGTGGATCCATGTGGATTATGAAAAGAACACACATCCAATTGGTTTAATGAAAAGAACAAACAAGCAATGAAATCTAGTGGAGCCAAGTGGTATAATGAAATTAACACACAAGCAATGACATCTAGTGGATCTATGTGGTTTATGAAATGAACACTCATGGAGTGTATCTACTGGTTTATGAAAATAACACATATCCAATTGGTTTAATGAAAATAACACACATGCAATGACATCTAGTGGATCCAAGTGGTTTAATGAAAAGAACACACATGCAGTGATATCTAGTGGATCCATTTGGTTTATGAAATGAGCACTCATGGAGTGACTATACTAGTTTATGAACAGAACTCACATCCAAGTGGTTTATGAAAAGAACACACATGCAATGACATCTAGGGGATCCATGTGGTTTATGAAATGAACACTCATGGAGTGACTGTACTAGTTTATGAAAAGAACACACATCCAATTGGTTTAATGAAAAGAACACACATGCAATGACATCAAGTGGATCCAAGTGGTTTATGAAATGAACACACATGCAGAGACATCTAGTGGTTTATAAAAATAACACACATCCAAGATGTTTCATGAAAAGAACACACATGCAAGTTGCATCTAGTGGATACATGTGGTTTATTAAAAGAACACTCATGTAGCGGATCCATGTGGATTATGAAAAGAACACACATCCTATTGGTTCAATGAAAAGAACACACAAGCAATTACATCTAGTGGATCCAAGTGGTTTATGAACTGAACACACATGCAGTGACATTTAGTGGTTTATGAAAATAACACACATCCAAGCTGTTTCATGAAAAGCACACAGATGCAAGTTGCATCTAGTGGATCCATGTGGTTTATGAAAAGAACACTCATGTAGTGGATCCATGTGGATTATGAAAAGAACACACATCCTATTGGTTCAATGAAAAGAACACATATTAAATGACATTTAGTGGATCCAATTGGTTTAATGAAAAGAACACACATGCAATGACATCAAGTGGATCCAAGTGGTTTATGAAATGAAAACACATGCAGTGACATCTAGTGGTTTATGAAAATAATACACATCCAAGATGTTTCATGAAAATAACACACATGCAAGTTGCATCTATTGGATCCATGTGGTTTATGAAAAGAACACTCATGTAGTGGATCCATGTGGATTATGAAAAGAACACACATCCTATTGGTTCAATGAAAAGAACACACATGCAATGACATCTAGTGGATCCTAATGGTTTAATGAAATGAACACACATGCAATGACATCAAGTGGATACAAGTGGTTTATGAAATGAACACACATGCAGTGACATCTAGTGGTTTATGAACAGAACACATATCCAATTGGTTTAATGAAGAGAACGCACATGAAATGACCTCTAGTGGATCAATTTGGTTTATGAAATGAACACTCATGGAGTGACTCTACTGGTTTATGAACAGAACACACATCCAAGTGGTTTATGAAAAGAACACACATGCAATGACATCTAGTGGATCCATGTGGTTTATGAAATGAACACTCATGGAGTGTCATCTAGTGGTTTATGAAAATAACACACATCCAAGTTGTTTAATGAAAAGAACACACATGCAAGTGGCATCTAGTGGATCCATGTGGTTAATGAAAATAACACTCATGTGGTGGATCCATGTGGATTATGAAAAGAACACACATACTATTTGTTTAATGAAAAGAACGCACATGCAATGACATATAGTGGATCCAAGTGGTTTAATGAAATGAACACACATGTAATGACATGTACTAGATCCATGTGGTTTATGAAATGAACACTCATGGAGTGTATCTACTGGTTTACGAAAAGAACACATATCCAACTGGTTTATGAAAAGAACACTCATGGAGTGTATCTACTGGTTTATGAAAATAACACATATCCAAGTGGTTTATGAAAAGAACACACATGCAATGACATCTAGTGTATCACCACTGTTTAATGAAAATAACACACATGCAAGTGGCATCTAGTGGATCCATGTGGTTTATTAAAAGAACACTCATGTAGGGGATCCATGTGGATTATGAAAAGAACACACATGCAATTGGTTTAACGAAAAGAACACACATGTAATGACATCTAGTGGATCCATGTGGTTTATGAAATGAACACTCATGGAGTGACATCTAGTGGGTTATGAAAATAACACACATCCAAGTTGTTTAATGAAAAGAACACACGTGCAAGTGGCATCTAGTGGATCCGTGTGGTGTAATGAAATGAACACACATGCAATTACATCTAGTGGATCCACGTGGTTTATGAAAAGAACACACATGCAGTGAAATCTAGTGGTTTATGAAAATAACACACATCCAAGTTGTTTCATGAAATGAACACACAGGCAAGTGGCATCTAGTGGATCAATGTGGTTTATGAAAAGAACACTCATGTAGTGGATCCATGTGGATTAAGAAAAGAACACACATCCATTTGGTTTAATGAAAAGAACACACATGCAATGACATCTACTGGATCCATGTGGTTTATGAAATGAACACTCGTGGAGTGTATCTACTAGTTTATGAATATATCACATATCCAATTGGTTTATGAAAAGAACACTCACGGAGTGTATCTACTAGTTTATGGAAAGAACACATATCCAAGTGGTTTATGAAAAGAACACACATGCAATGACATCTAGTGTATCGCTATTGTTTAATGAAGATAACACACATGCAAGTGTCATCTAGTGGATCCATGTGGTTTAGTAAAATAACACTCATGTAGGGGATCCATGTGGATTATGAAAAGAACAGACATCCAATTGGTTTAATGAAAAGAACACACATGCAATGACATCTAGTGGATCCATGTGGTTTATGAAATGAATACTCATGGAGTGACATCTGGTGGTTTATGAAAATAACACATATCCAAGTTGTTTAATGAAAAGAACATACATGTAAGTGGCATCTAGTGGATCCATGTGGTTTATGCAAAGAACACTCATGTAGTGGATCCACGTGGATTGTGAAAAGAAGACACATACAATGACATCTAGTGGATCCAAGTGGTTTAATGAAATGAACACACATGCAATGACATCTAGTGGATCCATGTGGTTTATGAAATGAACACACATGGAGTGTATCTACTGGATTATGAAAAGAACACATATCGAATTGGTTTAATAAAAAGAACAAACATGCAATGACATCTAGTGGATCCAAGTGGTTTAATGAAAAGAACACACATGCAATGACATCTAGAGGATCCATTTAGTTTATGAAATGAACACTCATGGAGTTACTCTACTGGTTTATGAACAGAACACACATCCAAGCGGTTTATGAAAAGAACACACATGCAATGACATCTAGTGGATCTATGTGGTTTAGGAAATGAACACTCATATAGTGGATCCATGTGGATTATGAAAAGAACACCAATCCAATTGGTTTAATGAAAAGAACAAACATGAAGTGACATCTAGTGGATCCATGTGGTTTAATGAAATGAACACACAAGCAATGACATCTAGGGGATTCATGTGGTTTATGAAATGAACACTCATGGAGTGTATCTACTGGCTTATGAAAATAACACATGTCCAATTGGATTAATGAAAATAACACACATGCAATGACATCTACTGGATCCAAGTGGTTTAATGAAAAGAACACACATGCAATGCCATCTATTGGATTCATTTGGTTTATGAAATGAACACTCATGGAGTGACTCTACTGGTTTATGAACAGAACACGCATCCATGTGGTTTATGAAAAGAACACACATGCAATGATATCTAGTGGATCCATGTGGTTTATGAAATGAACACTCATGGAGTGACTCTACTGGTTTATGAAAAGAACACACATCCAATTGGTTTAATGAAAAGAACACACATGCAATGACATCAAGTGGATCCAAGTGGTTTATGAAATGAACACATATGCAGAGACATCTAGTGGTTTATAAAAATAACACACATCCAAGATGTTTCATGAAAAGAACACACATGCAAGTTGCATCTAGTGGATCCATGTGGTTTATTAAAAGAACACTCATGTAGCGGATCCATGTGGATTATGAAAAGAACACACATCCTATTGGTTCAAAGAAAAGAACACACAAGCAATGACATCTAGTGGATCCAAGTGGTTTATGAACTGAACACACATGCAGTGACATCTAGTGGTTTATGAAAATAACACACATCCAAGCTGTTTCATGAAAAGAACACACATGCAAGTTGCATGTAGTGGATCCATGTAGTTTATGAAAAGATAACTCATGTAGTGGATCCATGTGGATTATGAAAAGAACACACATCATGTTGGTTCAATGAAAAGAACACACATGCAAGGACATCTAGTGGATCCAAGTGGTTTAATGAAATGAACACACATGCAATGACATCTACTGGATCCATGTGGTTTATGAAATGAACACTCATGGAGTGTATCTACTGGTTTATGAAAAGAACACATATCTAATTGGTTTATGAAAAGAACTCTCATGGAGTGTATCTACTGGTTTAAGAAAAGAACACATATCCAAGTGGTTTATGAAAAAACACACATGCAATGACATCTAGTGTATCACTATTGTTTAATGAAAATAACACAGATGCAAGTGACATCTAGTGGATCCGTGTGGTTTATTAAAAGAACACTCATGTAGTGGATCCATGTGGATTATGAAAAGAACACACATCCAATTGGTTTAATGAAAAGAACACACATGCAATGACATCTAGTGGATCCATGTGGTTTATGAAATGAACACTCATGGAGTGTCATCTAGTGGTTTATGAAAATAACACACATCCAAGTTGTTTAATGAAAAGAACACACATGCAAGTGGCATCTAGTGCATCCATGTGGTTAATGCAAATAACACTCATGTGGTGGATCCATGTATGAAAAAAACACACATCAAACTGAAAAGAACACACATGCAATGACATCTACTGGATCCAAGTGGTTTAATGAAATGAACACACATGTAATAACATCTAGCGGATCCATGTGGTTTATGAAATGAACAGTCATGGAGTGTGTCTACTAGATTATGAAAAGAACACATATCCAATTGGTTTAATAAAAAGAACAAACATGCAATGACATCTAGTGGATCCAAGTGTTTTAATGAAAAGAACACACATGCAATGACATCTAGTGGAGCCATTTAGTTTATGAAATGAACACTCATGAAGTGACTCTACTAGTTTATTAACAGAACACACATCCAACTGGTTTATGAAAAGAACACACCTGCAATGACATCTAGTGGATCCATGTGTTTATGAAATGAACACTCATATAGTGGATCCATGTGGATTATGAAAAGAACAAACATCCAATTGGTTTAATGAAAAGAACAAACATGCAATGACATCTAGTGGATCCAAGTGGTTTAATGAAATCAACACACATGCAATGTCATCTAGTGGATCCATGTGGTTTATGAAATGAACACTCATGGAGTGTATCTACTGGTTTATGAAAATAACACATATCCAATTGGTTTAATGAAAATAACACACATGCAATGACATCTAGTGGATCCAAGTGGTTTAATGAAAAGAACACACATGAAATGACATCTAGTGGATCCATTTGGTTTCTGAAATGAACACTCATGGAGTGACTCTACTGGCTTATGAAAAGAACACACATCCAAGTGGTTTATGAAAAGAACACACATGCAATGACATCTAGTGGATCCATGTGGTTTATGAAATGAACACTCATGGAGTAACTATATTGGTTTATGAAAAGAACACACATGCAATGACATCTAGTGGATCCATGCGGTTTATTAAATGAACACTCATGGACTGACTGTACTGGTTTATGAAAAGAACACACATCCAATTGGTTTAATGAAAAGAACACACATGCAATGACATCAAGTGGATCCAAGTGGTTTATGAAATGAACACACATGTAGTGAGATCTAGTGGTTTATGAAAATAACAAACATCCAAGATGTTTCATGAAAAGAACACACATGCGAGTTGCATCTAGTGGATCCATGTGGTTTATTAAAAGAACACTAATGTAGTGGGTCCATGTGGATTATGAAAAGAACACACATCCGATTCGTTCAATGAAAAGAACACACATGCAATGACATCTAGTGGATCCAAGTGGTTTAATGAAATGAACACACATGCAATGACATCTACTGGATCCATGTGGTTTATGAAATGAACACTCATGGAGTGTATCTACTAGTTTATGAAAATAACACATATCCAATTGGTTTATGAAAAGAACACACATGGAGTATATCTACTCGTTTATGAAAAGAAGACATATCCAAGTTGTTTATGAAAAGAACACACATGCAATGACATCTAGTGTATCACTATTGTTTAATGAAAATAACACACATGCAAGTGGCATCTAGTGGATCCATGTGGTTTATTAAAAGAACACTCATGTAGGGGATCCATGTGGATTATGAAAAGAACACACATCCAATTAGTTTAATGAAAAGAACACACATGCAATGCCATCTATTGGATTCATTTGGTTTATGAAATGAACACTCATGGAGTGACTCTACTAGTTTATGAACAAAACACGCATCCAAGTGGTTTATGAAAAGAACACACATGTAATGACATCTAGTGGATCCATGTGGTTTATGAAATGAACACTCATGGAGTGACTCTACTGGTTTATGAAAAGAACACACATCCAATTGGTTTAATGAAAAGAACACACATGCAATGACATCAAGTGGATCCAAGTGGTTTATGAAATGAACACACATGCAAAGACATCTAGTGGTTTATAAAAATAACACACATCCAAGATGTTTCATGAAAAGAACACACATGCAAGTTGCATCTAGTGGATCCATGTGGTTTATTGAAAGAACACTCATGTAGCGGATCCATGTGGATTATGAAAAGAACACACATCCTATTGGTTCAAAGCAAAGAACACACAAGCAATGACATCTAGTGGATCCAAGTGGTTTATGAACTGAACACACATGCAGTGACATCTAGTGGTTTATGAAAATAACACACATCCAAGCTGTTTCATGAAAAGAACACACATGCAAGTTGCATGTAGTGGATCCATGTGGTTTATGAAAAGAACACTCATGTAGTGGATCCATGTGGCTTATGAAAAGAACACACATCATGTTGGTTCAATGAAAAGAACACACATGCAAGGACATCTAGTGGATCCAAGTGGTTTAATGAAATGAACACACATGCAATGACATCTACTGGATCCATGTGGTTTATGAAATGAACACTCATGGAGTGTATCTACTGGTTTATAAAAAGAACACATATCTAATTGGTTTATGAAAAGAACTCTCATGGAGTGTATCTACTGGTTTAAGAAAAGAACACATATCCAAGTGGTTTATGAAAAAACACACATGCAATGACATCTAGTGTATCACTATTGTTTAATGAAAATAACACAGATGCAAGTGGCATCTAGTGGATCCGTGTGGTTTATTAAAAGAACACTCATGTAGTGGATCCATGTGGATTATGAAAAGAACACACATCCAATTGGTTTAATGAAAAGAACACACATGCAATGACATCTAGTGGATCCATGTGGTTTATGAAATGAACACTCATGGAGTGTCATCTAGTGGTTTATGAAAATAACACACATCCAAGTTGTTTAATGAAAAGAACACACATGCAAGTGGCATCTAGTGCATCCATGTGGTTAATGCAAATAACACTCATGTGGTGGATCCATGTATGAAAAAAACACACATCAAACTGAAAAGAACACACATGCAATGACATCAACTAGATCCAAGTGGTTTAATGAAATGAACACACATGTAATAACATCTAGTGGATCCATGTGGTTTATGAAATGAACAGTCATGGAGTGTGTCTACTAGATTATGAAAAGAAAACATATCCAATTGGTTTAATAAAAAGAACAAACATGCAATGACATCTAGTGGATCCAAGTGGTTTAATGAAAAGAACACACATGCAATGACATCTAGTGGAGCCATTTAGTTTATGAAATGAACACTCATGGAGTGACTCTACTAGTTTATGAACAGAACACACATCCAACTGGTTTATGAAAAGAACACACCTACAATGACATCTAGTGGATCCATGTGTTTATGAAATGAACACTCATATAGTGGATCTATGTGGATTATGAAAAGAACAAACATCCAATTGGTTTAATGAAAAGAACAAACATGCAATGACATCTAGTGGATCCAAGTGGTTTAATGAAATCAACACACATGCAATGTCATCTAGTGGATCCATGTGGTTTATGAAATGAACACTCATGGAGTGTATCTACTGGTTTATGAAAATAACACATATCCAATTGGTTTAATGAAAATAACACACATGCAATGACATCTAGTGGATCCAAGTGGTTTAATGAAAAGAACACACATGAAATGACATCTAGTGGATCCATTTGGTTTCTGAAATGAACACTCATGGAGTGACTCTACTGGCTTATGAAAAGAACACACATCCAAGTGGTTTATGAAAAGAACACACATGCAATGACATCTAGTGGATCCATGTGGTTTATGAAATGAACACTCATGGAGTAACTATATTGGTTTATGAAAAGAACACACATGCAATGACATCTAGTGGATCCATGCGGTTTATTAAATGAACACTCATGGACTGACTGTACTGGTTTATGAAAAGAACACACATCCAATTGGTTTAATGAAAAGAACACACATGCAATGACATCAAGTGGATCCAAGTGGTTTATGAAATGAACACACATGTAGTGAGATCTAGTGGTTTATGAAAATAACAAACATCCAAGATGTTTCATGAAAAGAACACACATGCGAGTTGCATCTAGTGGATCCATGTGGTTTATTAAAAGAACACTAATGTAGTGGGTCCATGTGGATTATGAAAAGAACACACATCCGATTCGTTCAATGAAAAGAACACACATGCAATGACATCTAGTGGATCCAAGTGGTTTAATGAAATGAACACACATGCAATGACATCTACTGGATCCATGTGGTTTATGAAATGAACACTCATGGAGTGTATCTACTAGTTTATGAAAATAACACATATCCAATTGGTTTATGAAAAAGAACACACATGGAGTATATCTACTCGTTTATGAAAAGAAGACATATCCAAGTTGTTTATGAAAAGAACACACATGCAATGACATCTAGTGTATCACTATTGTTTAATGAAAATAACACACATGCAAGTGGCATCTAGTGGATCCATGTGGTTTATTAAAAGAACACTCATGTAGGGGATCCATGTGGATTATGAAAAGAACACACATCCAATTAGTTTAATGAAAAGAACACACATGCAATGCCATCTATTGGATTCATTTGGTTTATGAAATGAACACTCATGGAGTGACTCTACTAGTTTATGAACAAAACACGCATCCAAGTGGTTTATGAAAAGAACACACATGCAATGACATCTAGTGGATCCATGTGGTTTATGAAATGAACACTCATGGAGTGACTCTACTGGTTTATGAAAAGAACACACATCCAATTGGTTTAATGAAAAGAACACACATGCAATGACATCAAGTGGATCCAAGTGGTTTATGAAATGAACACACATGCAAAGACATCTAGTGGTTTATAAAAATAACACACATCCAAGATGTTTCATGAAAAGAACACACATGCAAGTTGCATCTAGTGGATCCATGTGGTTTATTGAAAGAACACTCATGTAGCGGATCCATGTGGATTATGAAAAGAACACACATCCTATTGGTTCAAAGCAAAGAACACACAAGCAATGACATCTAGTGGATCCAAGTGGTTTATGAACTGAACATACATGCAGTGACATCTAGTGGTTTATGAAAATAACACACATCCAAGCTGTTTCATGAAAAGAACACACATGCAAGTTGCATGTAGTGGATCCATGTGGTTTATGAAAAGAACACTCATGTAGTGGATCCATGTGGCTTATGAAAAGAACACACATCATGTTGGTTCAATGAAAAGAACACACATGCAAGGACATCTAGTGGATCCAAGTGGTTTAATGAAATGAACACACATGCAATGACATCTACTGGATCCATGTGGTTTATGAAATGAACACTCATGGAGTGTATCTACTGGTTTATAAAAATAACACATATCTAATTGGTTTATGAAAAGAACTCTCATGGAGTGTATCTACTGGTTTAAGAAAAGAACACATATCCAAGTGGTTTATGAAAAAACACACATGCAATGACATCTAGTGTATCACTATTGTTTAATGAAAATAACACAGATGCAAGTGGCATCTAGTGGATCCGTGTGGTTTATTAAAAGAACACTCATGTAGTGGATCCATGTGGATTATGAAAAGAACACACATCCAATTGGTTTAATGAAAAGAACACACATGCAATGACATCTAGTGGATCCATGTGGTTTATGAAATGAACACTCATGGAGTGTCATCTAGTGGTTTATGAAAATAACACACATCCAAGTTGTTTAATGAAAAGAACACACATGCAAGTGGCATCTAGTGCATCCATGTGGTTAATGCAAATAACACTCATGTGGTGGATCCATGTATGAAAAAAACACACATCAAACTGAAAAGAACACACATGCAATGACATCAACTAGATCCAAGTGGTTTAATGAAATGAACACACATGTAATAACATCTAGTGGATCCATGTGGTTTATGAAATGAACAGTCATGGAGTGTGTCTACTAGATTATGAAAAGAAAACATATCCAATTGGTTTAATAAAAAGAACAAACATGCAATGACATCTAGTGGATCCAAGTGGTTTAATGAAAAGAACACACATGCAATGACATCTAGTGGAGCCATTTAGTTTATGAAATGAACACTCATGGAGTGACTCTACTAGTTTATGAACAGAACACACATCCAACTGGTTTATGAAAAGAACACACCTACAATGACATCTAGTGGATCCATGTGTTTATGAAATGAACACTCATATAGTGGATCTATGTGGATTATGAAAAGAACAAACATCCAATTGGTTTAATGAAAAGAACAAACATGCAATGACATCTAGTGGATCCAAGTGGTTTAATGAAATCAACACACATGCAATGTCATCTAGTGGATCCATGTGGTTTATGAAATGAACACTCATGGAGTGTATCTACTGGTTTATGAAAATAACACATATCCAATTGGTTTAATGAAAATAACACACATGCAATGACATCTAGTGGATCCAAGTGGTTTAATGAAAAGAACACACCTACAATGACATCTAGTGGATCCATGTGTTTATGAAATGAACACTCATATAGTGGATCCATGTGGATTATGAAAAGAACAAACATCCAATTGGTTTAATGAAAAGAACAAACATGCAATGACATCTAGTGGATCCAAGTGGTTTAATGAAATCAACACACATGCAATGTCATCTAGTGGATCCATGTGGTTTATGAAATGAACACTCATGGAGTGTATCTATTGGTTTATGAAAATAACACATATCCAATTGGTTTAATGAAAATAACACACATGCAATGACATCTAGTGGATCCAAGTGGTTTAATGAAAAGAACACACATGAAATGACATCTAGTGGATCCATTTGGTTTCTGCAATGAACACTCATGGAGTGACTCTACTGGCTTATGAAAAGAACACACATCCAAGTGGTTTATGAAAAGAACACAGATGCAATGACATCTAGTGGATCCATGTGGTTTATGAAATGAACACTCATGGAGTAACTATATTGGTTTATGAAAAGAACACACATGCAATGACATCTAGTGGATCCATGCGGTTTATTAAATGAACACTCATGGACTGACTGTACTGGTTTATGAAAAGAACACACATCCAATTGGTTTAATGAAAAGAACACACATGCAATGACATCAAGTGGATCCAAGTGGTTTATGAAATGAACACACATGTAGTGACATCTAGTGGTTTATGAAAATAACAAACATCCAAGATGTTTCATGAAAAGAACACACATGCGAGTTGCATCTAGTGGATCCATGTGGTTTATTAAAAGAACACTAATGTAGTGGGTCCATGTGGATTATGAAAAGAACACACATCCGATTCGTTCAATGAAAAGAACACACATGCAATGACATCTAGTGGATCCAAGTGGTTTAATGAAATGAACACACATGCAATGACATCTGCTGGATCCATGTGGTTTATGAAATGAACACTCATGGAGTGTATCTACTAGTTTATGAAAAGAACACATATCCAATTGGTTTATGAAAAGAACACACATGGAGTATATCTACTCGTTTATGAAAAGAAGACATATCCAAGTTGTTTATGAAAATAACACACATGCAATGACATCTAGTGTATCACTATTGTTTAATGAAAATAACACACATGCAAGTGGCATCTAGTCGGATCCATGTGGTTTATTAAAAGAACACTCATGTAGGGGATCCATGTGGATTATGAAAAGAACACACATCCAATTAGTTTAATGAAAAGAACACATATGCAATGCCATCTATTGGATTCATTTGGTTTATGAAATGAACACTCATGGAGTGACTCTACTGGTTTATGAACAAAACACGCATCCAAGTGGTTTATGAAAAGAACACACATGCAATGACATCTAGTGGATCCATGTGGTTTATGAAATGAACACTCATGGAGTGACTCTACTGGTTTATGAAAAGAACACACATCCAATTGGTTTAATGAAAAGAACACACATGCAATGACATCAAGTGGATCCAAGTGGTTTATGAAATGAACACACATGCAAAGACATCTAGTGGTTTATAAAAATAACACACATCCAAGATGTTTCATGAAAAGAACACACATGCAAGTTGCATCTAGTGGATCCATGTGGTTTATTAAGAGAACACTCATGTAGCGGATCCATGTGGATTATGAAAAGAACACACATCCTATTGGTTCAAAGAAAAGAACACACAAGCAATGACATCTAGTGGATCCAAGTGGTTTATGAACTGAACACACATGCAGTGACATCTAGTGGTTTATGAAAATAACACACATCCAAGCTGTTTCATGAAAAGAACACACATGCAAGTTGCATGTAGTGGATCCATGTGGTTTATGAAAAGAACACTCATGTAGTGGATCCATGTGGATTATGAAAAGAACACACATCATGTTGGTTCAATGAAAAGAACACACATGCAAGGACATCTAGTGGATCCAAGTGGTTTAATGAAATGAACACACATGCAATGACATCTACTGGATCCATGTGGTTTATGAAATGAACACTCATGGAGTGTATCTACTGGTTTATGAAAAGAACACATATCTAATTGGTTTATGAAAAGAACTCTCATGGAGTGTATCTACTGGTTTAAGAAAAGAACACATATCCAAGTGGTTTATGAAAAAACACACATGCAATGACATCTAGTGTATCACTATTGTTTAATAAAAATAACACAGATGCAAGTGGCATCTAGTGGATCCGTGTGGTTTATTAAAAGAACACTCATGTAGTGGATCCATGTGGATTATGAAAAGAACACACATCCAATTGGTTTAATGAAAAGAACACACATGCAATGAAATCTAGTGGATCCATGTGGTTTATGAAATGAACACTCATGGAGTGTCATCTAGTGGTTTATGAAAATAACACACATCCAAGTTGTTTAATGAAAAGAACACACATGCAAGTGGCATCTAGTGCATCCATGTGGTTAATGCAAATAACACTCATGTGGTGGATCCATGTATGAAAAAAACACACATCAAACTGAAAAGAACACACATGCAATGACATCAACTGGATCCAAGTGGTTTAATGAAATGAACACACATGTAATAACATCTAGTGGATCCATGTGGTTTATGAAATAAACAGTCATGGAGTGTGTCTACTAGATTATGAAAAGAACACATATCCAATTGGTTTAATAAAAAGAACAAACATGCAATGACATCTAGTGGATCCAAGTGGTTTAATGAAAAGAACACGCATGCAATGACATCTAGTGGAGCCATTTAGTTTATGAAATGAACACTCATGGAGTGACTCTACTAGTTTATGAACAGAACACACATCCAACTGGTTTATGAAAAGAACACACCTACAATGACATCTAGTGGATCCATGTGTTTATGAAATGAACACTCATATAGTGGATCCATGTGGATTATGAAAAGAACAAACATCCAATTGGTTTAA
This sequence comes from Avena eriantha, assembly GCA_910589775.1. NCBI lineage: Eukaryota > Viridiplantae > Streptophyta > Magnoliopsida > Poales > Poaceae > Avena > Avena eriantha. Next base: position 456,982,839 of record OU342743.1, read on the forward strand.
TGAAAAGAACAAACATGCAATGACATCTAGTGGATCCAAGTGGTTTAATGAAATCAACACACATGCAATGTCATCTAGTGGATCCATGTGGTTTATGAAATGAACACTCATGGAGTGTATCTACTGGTTTATGAAAATAACACATATCCAATTGGTTTAATGAAAATAACACACATGCAATGACATCTAGTGGATCCAAGTGGTTTAATGAAAAGAACACACATGAAATGACATCTAGTGGATCCATTTGGTTTCTGCAATGAACACTCATGGAGTGACTCTACTGGCTTATGAAAAGAACACACATCCAAGTGGTTTATGAAAAGAACACAGATGCAATGACATCTAGTGGATCCATGTGGTTTATGAAATGAACACTCATGGAGTAACTATATTGGTTTATGAAAAGAACACACATGCAATGACATCTAGTGGATCCATGCGGTTTATTAAATGAACACTCATGGACTGACTGTACTGGTTTATGAAAAGAACACACATCCAATTGGTTTAATGAAAAGAACACACATGCAATGACATCAAGTGGATCCAAGTGGTTTATGAAATGAACACACATGTAGTGACATCTAGTGGTTTATGAAAATAACAAACATCCAAGATGTTTCATGAAAAGAACACACATGCGAGTTGCATCTAGTGGATCCATGTGGTTTATTAAAAGAACACTAATGTAGTGGGTCCATGTGGATTATGAAAAGAACACACATCCGATTCGTTCAATGAAAAGAACACACATGCAATGACATCTAGTGGATCCAAGTGGTTTAATGAAATGAACACACATGCAATGACATCTGCTGGATCCATGTGGTTTATGAAATGAACACTCATGGAGTGTATCTACTAGTTTATGAAAAGAACACATATCCAATTGGTTTATGAAAAGAACACACATGGAGTATATCTACTCGTTTATGAAAAGAAGACATATCCAAGTTGTTTATGAAAATAACACACATGCAATGACATCTAGTGTATCACTATTGTTTAATGAAAATAACACACATGCAAGTGGCATCTAGTGGATCCATGTGGTTTATTAAAAGAACACTCATGTAGGGGATCCATGTGGATTATGAAAAGAACACACATCCAATTAGTTTAATGAAAAGAACACACATGCAATGCCATCTATTGGATTCATTTGGTTTATGAAATGAACACTCATGGAGTGACTCTACTGGTTTATGAACAAAACACGCATCCAAGTGGTTTATGAAAAGAACACACATGCAATGACATCTAGTGGATCCATGTGGTTTATGAAATGAACACTCATGGAGTGACTCTACTGGTTTATGAAAAGAACACACATCCAATTGGTTTAATGAAAAGAACACACATGCAATGACATCAAGTGGATCCAAGTGGTTTATGAAATGAACACACATGCAAAGACATCTAGTGGTTTATAAAAATAACACACATCCAAGATGTTTCATGAAAAGAACACACATGCAAGTTGCATCTAGTGGATCCATGTGGTTTATTAAAAGAACACTCATGTAGCGGATCCATGTGGATTATGAAAAGAACACACATCCTATTGGTTCAAAGAAAAGAACACACAAGCAATGACATCTAGTGGATCCAAGTGGTTTATGAACTGAACACACATGCAGTGACATCTAGTGGTTTATGAAAATAACACACATCCAAGCTGTTTCATGAAAAGAACACACATGCAAGTTGCATGTAGTGGATCCATGTGGTTTATGAAAAGAACACTCATGTAGTGGATCCATGTGGATTATGAAAAGAACACACATCATGTTGGTTCAATGAAAAGAACACACATGCAAGGACATCTAGTGGATCCAAGTGGTTTAATGAAATGAACACACATGCAATGACATCTACTGGATCCATGTGGTTTATGAAATGAACACTCATGGAGTGTATCTACTGGTTTATGAAAAGAACACATATCTAATTGGTTTATGAAAAGAACTCTCATGGAGTGTATCTACTGGTTTAAGAAAAGAACACATATCCAAGTGGTTTATGAAAAAACACACATGCAATGACATCTAGTGTATCACTATTGTTTAATAAAAATAACACAGATGCAAGTGCCATCTAGTGGATCCGTGTGGTTTATTAAAAGAACACTCATGTAGTGGATCCATGTGGATTATGAAAAGAACACACATCCAATTGGTTTAATGAAAAGAACACACATGCAATGACATCTAGTGGATCCATGTGGTTTATGAAATGAACACTCATGGAGTGTCATCTAGTGGTTTATGAAAATAACACACATCCAAGTTGTTTAATGAAAAGAACACACATGCAAGTGGCATCTAGTGCATCCATGTGGTTAATGCAAATAACACTCATGTGGTGGATCCATGTATGAAAAAAACACACATCAAACTGAAAAGAACACACATGCAATGACATCAACTGGATCCAAGTGGTTTAATGAAATGAACACACATGTAATAACATCTAGTGGATCCATGTGGTTTATGAAATAAACAGTCATGGAGTGTGTCTACTAGATTATGAAAAGAACACATATCCAATTGGTTTAATAAAAAGAACAAACATGCAATGACATCTAGTGGATCCAAGTGGTTTAATGAAAAGAACACGCATGCAATGACATCTAGTGGAGCCATTTAGTTTATGAAATGAACACTCATGGAGTGACTCTACTAGTTTATGAACAGAACACACATCCAACTGGTTTATGAAAAGAACACACCTACAATGACATCTAGTGGATCCATGTGTTTATGAAATGAACACTCATATAGTGGATCCATGTGGATTATGAAAAGAACAAACATCCAATTGGTTTAATGAAAAGAACAAACATGCAATGACATCTAGTGGATCCAAGTGGTTTAATGAAATCAACACACATGCAATGTCATCTAGTGGATCCATGTGGTTTATGAAATGAACACTCATGGAGTGTATCTACTGGTTTATGAAAATAACACATATCCAATTGGTTTAATGAAAATAACACACATGCAATGACATCTAGTGGATCCAAGTGGTTTAATGAAAAGAACACACATGAAATGACATCTAGTGGATCCATTTGGTTTCTGCAATGAACACTCATGGAGTGACTCTACTGGCTTATGAAAAGAACACACATCCAAGTGGTTTATGAAAAGAACACAGATGCAATGACATCTAGTGGATCCATGTGGTTTATGAAATGAACACTCATGGAGTAACTATATTGGTTTATGAAAAGAACACACATGCAATGACATCTAGTGGATCCATGCGGTTTATTAAATGAACACTCATGGACTGACTGTACTGGTTTATGAAAAGAACACACATCCAATTGGTTTAATGAAAAGAACACACATGCAATGACATCAATTGGATCCAAGTGGTTTATGAAATGAACACACATGTAGTGACATCTAGTGGTTTATGAAAATAACAAACATCCAAGATGTTTCATGAAAAGAACACACATGCGAGTTGCATCTAGTGGATCCATGTGGTTTATGAAAAGAACACTAATGTAGTGGGTCCATGTGGATTATGAAAAGAACACACATCCGATTGGTTCAATGAAAAGAACACACATGCAATGACATCTAGTGGATCCAAGTGGTTTAATGAAATGAACACACATGCAATGACATCTACTGGATCCATGTGGTTTATGAAATGAACACTCATGGAGTGTATCTACTAGTTTATGAAAAGAACACATATCCAATTGGTTTATGAAAAGAACACACATGGAGTATATCTACTCGTTTATGAAAAGAAGACATATCCAAGTTGTTTATGAAAAGAACACACATGCAATGACATCTAGTGTATCACTATTGTTTAATGAAAATAACACACATGCAAGTGGCATCTAGTGGATCCATGTGGTTTATTAAAAGAACACTCATGTAGGGGATCCATGTGGATTATGAAAAGAACACACATCCAATTAGTTTAATGAAAAGAACACACATGCAATGACATCTAGTGGATCCATGTGGTTTATGAAATGAACACTCATGCAGTGACATCTAGTTGTTTATGAAAATAACACACATCCAAGTTGTTTATTGAAAAGATGACACATGCAAGTGGGATCTAGAGGATCCATGTGGTTTAATGAAATGAACACACATGCAATTACATCTAGTGGATCCAGGTGGTTTATGAAAAGAACACACATGCAGTGACATCTAGTGGTTTATGAAAATAACACACATCCAAGTTGTTTAATGAAATGAACACACACGCAAGTGGCATCTAGTGGATCAATGTGGTTTATGAAAAGAACACTCCTGTAGTGGATCCATGTGGATTAAGAATAGAACACACATCCATTTGGTTTAATGAAAAGAACACACATGCAATAACATCTAGAGGATCCATTTAGTTTATGAAATGAACACTCACGGAGTTACTCTACTGGTTTATGAACAGATCACACATCCAAGCGGTTTATCAAAAGAACACACATGCAATGACATCTGGTGGATCTATGTGGTTTAGGAAATGAACACTCATATAGTTGATCCATGTGGATTATGAAAAGAACACCAATCCAATTGGTTTAATGAAAAGAACAAACATGCAGTGACATCTAGTGGATCCATGTGGTTTAATGAAATGAACACACAAGCAATGACATCTAGTGGATTCATGTGGTTTATGAAATGTACACTCATGGAGTGTATCTACTGGTTTATGAAAATAACACATGTCCAATTGGTTTAATGAAAATAATTCACATGCAATGACATCTAGTGGATCCAAGTGTTTTAATGAAAAGAACAGACATGCAATGCCATCTATTGGATCCATTTGGTTTATGAAATGAACAGTCATGGAGTGACTCTACTGGTTTATGAACAGAACACACATCCAAGTGGTTTATGAAAAGAACACACATGCAATGACATCTAGTGGATCCATGTGGTTTATGAAATGAACACTCATGGAGTAACTCTACTGGTTTATTAAAATTACACACATCCAATTTGTTTAATGAAAAGAACACACATGCAATGACATCAAGTGGATCCAAGTGGTTTATGAAATGAACACACATGCAGTGACATCTAGTGGTTTATGAAAATAACACACATCCAAGCTGTTTCATGAAAAGAACACACATGCAAGTTGCATCTAGTGGATCCATGTGGTTTATGAAAAGAACACTCATGTACTGGATCCATAAAGATTATGAAAAGAACACACATCATATTGGTTCAATGAAAATAACACACATGCAAGGACATCTAGTGGATCCAAGTGGTTTAATGAAATGAACACACTTGCAATGACATCTACTAGACCCATGTGGTTTATCAAATGAACACTCATGGAGTGTATCTACTGGTTTATGAAAAGAACACATATCTAATTGGTTTATGAAAAGAACACTCATGGAGTGTATCAACTGGTTTATGAAAAGAACACATATCCAAGTGGTTTATGAAAAGAACACACATGCAGTGACATCTAGTGTATCACTATTGTTTAATGAAAATAACACACATGCAAATGCCATCTAGTGGATCCGTGTGGTTTATTAAAAGAACACTCATGTAGGGGATCCATGTGGATTATGAAAAGAACACACATCCAATTGGTTTAATGAAAAGAACACACATGCAATGACATCTAGTGGAACCATGTAGTTTATGAAATGAACACTCATGGAGTGTCATCTAGTGGTTTATGAAAATAACACACATCCAAGTTGTTTAATGTAAAGAACACACATGCAAGTGGCATCTAGTGGATCCATGTGGTTAATGAAAATAACACTCATGTGGTGGATCCATGTCGATTATGAAAAGAACACACATCAAACTGAAAAAGAACACACATGCAATGACATCTAGTGGATCCAAGTGGTTTAATGAAATGAACACACATGCAATAACATCTAGTGGATCCATGTGGTTTATGAAATGAACACTCATGGAGTGTATCTACTAGATTATGAAAAGAACACATATCCAATTGATTTAATAAAAAGAACAAACATGCAATGACATCTAGTGGATCCAAGTGGTTTAATGAAAAGAACACACATGCAATGACATCTAGTGGATCCATTTAGTTTATGAAATGAACACTCATGGAGTGACTCACTACTGTAGAATAGGCTATCAGTGACAGGCTCAAAACGCCCATTAGTGACAGGCAAAGCGCCTGTCACCAATGACAAGTCACTGGTATGAGGCTAGTAGTGACAGGCAAGTGCCTATCACTAGTATGTATATTGGTGACAGGCATTTATTCGTGCATGTCGCTAATATGTATACACTAGTGACAGCCAAAAGAGATGCATGTCACTGGCTACAATTAAAGGCCATAAGACTATGGGTTTTTCTCGTGACAGGCCCACTATCTTGCCCGTCAGTGATTTGAGTTTCAATAATAAAAAAAATTACATGCATTTTCCACAAATATTCCATATAGCACAGTTAGATGTTATAAGAATATATATAATGCATTTTCCATGAATATTGCGTTACACAGTTAAAACACTAGCATAAGAACTTACAATCTCTCATAGTCTAAGAAAGAATAGTTTAGTTTTGACAAGTTGTCTAGCTAGTTTGAACTCTAAAGAACAACACCACCACAATACATGCATTATGGTCATATACATAGTTGCAAGTTCCTTTCGCTGTTCCATCATCTCGTTTAGTTGCTAATGCTTTCGTTATGTTTTCCTTGTATGTCTTCCTTTTCTAGACCTGAATCACGCAGGACATTGCTGATGTGCTTAGCCTTAACCTGATATAAACAAGGAAATGAGCATATAATTGTGAAAACTTCAAGTTGGTACCACAGATGAACAACTACCTTTATTATACTACATGAGCATACAGAGAAGAATAATGATACAGTGCACAGATTATGGATAACCAAAAATAGCAGTATAATAAACAAAAACATCAGACAACAACTTATTGCATCATGCAAAAATCATAAATAAATTTATGAAAGCTAATTTTATGTGTACATTTATAAAGTAATGTTGTAGTGTCCATCTTCCCCCAACATTTTTCAAAAGTGGTGTGCTCTAAATATACTTCGTTAAGTACATAAGCGTGTTACTCTACATACCTACAAGTGTCTAGAGCAAAGCATAAAATTTATTTTGACACTATTACTTGGAACAATCCATTATCAAAGGATATGATCTATTGATTTTGCATGTCTCATAGTTCTTGAGTTTCAACCTTAAAAGGTATGTGGCATGTCGACGATAGATATGATCACATGTTATATGTAGGATTTCTACAAGAAGTACACGATTGTGTGTGCTAAATCAAGAACAAGCAAAATGCTCCAAATAGTACATTTTTTCTAGAAAATGTTAATGTAGTCAACTAAATAAGCAATAATATTTTGGTTGAGGACATTTATGGGGCAGATGATTTTCAATCCTGGTTGCAAGAACCTGAGTGAATCAATGGGTACAAGATTATGCCCCATGATCATGCTGGCAAGCTCATTGCAGCGCCGCATTGCCAGGACGTAGAAGAAGTTTAAGCAAGGACGGTCCAGGCTGGTCTTTAGCTTTGATATAGACTAATACCTGGACCTATATACTCTAGCTTCACATTGCAGTCCCACAGTGAATCTAGCACCCTACCGAGCTACCGAGCCAAGACGAAGCAATTCTCAATAAGTGGATTACCAAAAAGAACAGAGGGGAGCTATCATGCCAGTGTTTGGACGTGCACACCCAGGACTGCACAGTCCTGCAGTCAATTGCGTAACAAAAATCACTGCTAGCTTTCTAACCAGCAGATTATCACAAGGAATAAAGAAAGAAGGGAAGACGAAACTGGTTTGTTAGCTCACCCATCATCAGTTATTGTGTTGTAGCGGTCCTAGTCACCTTACACACACCTGCTGGACAGAAAAATATTTGCTGATATGAAGAACTGAATCCAAAATAATCCGGTCAATCCAACAATTGCAGAAGTGACTGAAGTGGATTACCAAAAAGAACAGAGGGGTGTTATCATGCCTGTGTGTGGATGCGCACATCCAGCTCCACCCATCCTCGTGACTATATATCTTTCTTTCAACTTCTCGGCAGCACCACCCAGGACATAGTATCTTTATCAGGTCAAGTAAGCAAATATTAACGAGCCTTCCTGGTTTTACTAAGAGGTTAACACCATAATTTGCTAATTAAACTAAGTAATATCTATGTTCTAATGTTAACATGGATTATACAACAGGAAGCAAGATCTTCGGTTTTATTGATAACTTCACCCCAACGGAGATATTTTTTTTAGCGGGCATGCCATTGTTGCAGGAAATGCGTACCACACAATTTTCAGAGATAGTAGGGAAATATTCACACATTTCTTGTATGAAAAGAAATAACATCTGCATTTCAAACTGCAAGCATTTTTAGTGTATTGCTGACATTTAGAGCCTCCATACAGAATTTAAGATGTTGGCCTATTTATTTTAGCAAATCTGGATTTGGAAGTCAAGCTTGTCATACCAAGAATGAGTAGCTGCACCTGTTCACTTGTCAAGATAGACACTACAATTCTCTAGACCTTACTGCCTATAATCTTAAACTCCAACAATATAAAGTGAGAATAAAGCACATCAAGAGGAATGGAAAATAGCATTGGCCAAGGTCTTGGCAATAATGAGTCCAACATAACGCACATAAGTGTGTACCTCTTTCTTCATCCATTCTTCATTCTTCTTCAGGACATGTAAGCTGCAATAAAGCAGGTGATTAGAAATTACAAAGAAAACAAATAGGTTCATTGGCGATGGGAAATAGTGGATCGGTGGCAACCTTGCTGCCTTGGCATCGGATCGCGAAGGGCAGCAACGCATCCACCGCCGGCGGTGTTGTCGTCAAGCTAAGAAGGCACGGACGATCCCGCCTTGGATTCGCCGGCTATGGCGGCAGCTCGCATGATATTTCTATTGCGGGAGTGTACCAACGATGGCTCGCATGAGAAGGCCACATCTCCGGCGGTGATTACGACGACAACCCGCGAGGCAGAGGAGATTGCGGATAGTGTGGATCGCACGGGGCAGTAGCGGTAGGGGCCGTGCTTGGCGGCGGTGTCTGGCACAGTTGTGCACTACCCTGAGATGCAGCCAGGGGGCATGCTCGGCGGCGGCGTCTGCTGCAGTGGGAGAATGGCGGCAGCGTCTGGTGCGGTGGGGGAATGGCAGCGGCGTCTGGGCTCTAGGGCGATGCGGTGCGAAGGGAGAGATGTCAAGTGTTGACTTTAATCTAAACCGGTCACTTTCATGATTAGATGGTTGAGATGTATTAGATCTGTCAATCTGGGTTTTTTTATAAGTGGAGACGGAGATACAATTGATCCGTGATCGGGTATACAACTGATCCGCATTGGGTAGGGTGCTTCACGTCAAGGCCTAGTCCTAACCTCGATAGGTGTTGTTGATTGGATCGTCCAAGCAACGTGATATCCGTGCGATGTTGTGGACGCTGCGTATATCACCGGAGCAGCCATGCCATCGTACATATACTGCGTATGAGTAGATTAGTTGTATCACATGCGTAATCAGCAGCATAAGTTACATGGCCCGGCAGCTGCCATCCAATACTAATCTCTTTTTCTCCCGTGGAGAATATGATAGCATGTACACATACACATTGATTAGGGATTGATAACGCTTGTGTCGTCTACATTTGCTTCATGGCATGGACCAAACAGTGAGGCGTGGCACCGGCTGGTATGGTCAGGTCGGCTGACAGAAAAAACTTATTACTAGTGATAGGCCTTAGATGTTCGTCACTAACAAATTGCCCTCTTTCATCCGGTCTTCATGGAGAATACTAGTCACTGACATATTTTTGGGTCCGTCACTACTCATTGCATCCTTAATGACAGGCATTTATAGACGCCTGTCACTAAGTAATTTTTCCATTTGGCCGGCCACACAAAAAACAATAGCGACAGTCAATTTTATGCGCCAGTCACTAGTGTTTTATACTAGTGACAGGCATATCCTTGCCTGTCACTGGGAATACTTACTAGTGACAGGCATCGTTTCGCCCGTCACTAACCACCTGGAGGCTATAAGCCTTTCTGCAGTAGTGAGTCTACTAGTTTATGAACAGAACACACATCCAAGTGGTTTATGAAAAGAACACACATGCAATGACATCTAGTGGATCCATGTGGTTTATGAAATGAACACTCATATAGTGGATCCACGTGGATTACGAAAAGAACAAACATCCAATTGGTTTAATGAAAAGAACAAACATGCAATGTCATCTAGTGGATACAAGTGGTTTAATGAAATTAACACACATGCAATGACATCTAGTGGATCCATGTGGTTTATGGAATGAACATCATGGAGTGTATCTACTAGTTTATGAAAATAACACATATCCAATTGGTTTAATGAAAATAACACACATGCAATGACATCTAGTGGATCCAAGTGGTTTAATGAAAAGAACACACATGAAATGACATATAGTGGATCCATTTGGTTTGTGAAATGAACACTCATGGAGTGACTCTACTGGTTTATGAAAAGAACACACATCCAAGTGGTTTATGAAAAGAACACACATGCAATGACATCTAGTGGATGCATGTGGTTTATGAAATGAACACTCATGGAGTAACTGTACTGGTTTATGAAACGAACACACATGCAATGACATCTAGTGGATCCATGCGGTTTATGAAATGAACACTCATGGAGTGACTGTACTGGTTTATGAAAAGAACACACATCCAATTGGTTTAATGAAAATAACACACATGCAATGACATCAAGTGGATCCAAGTGGTTTATGAAATGAACACACAAGTAGGGACATCTAGTGGTTTATGAAAATAACAAACATCCAAGTTGTTTAATGAAATGAACACACATGCAAGTGGCATCTAGTGGATCAATGTGGTTTATGAAAAGAACACTCATGTAGTGGATCCATGTGGATTACGAAAAGAACACACATCCATTTGGTTTAATGAAAAGAACACTCATGCAATGACATATAGTGGTCCAAGTGGTTTAATGAAATGAACACACATGCAATGACATCTACTGGATCCATGTGGTTTATGAAATGAACACTCATGGAGTGTATCTACTAGTTTATGAAAAGAACACATATCCAATTGGTTTATGAAAATAACACTCACTGGGTGTATCTACTGGTTTATGAAAAGAACACATATCCATGTGGTTTATGAAAAGAACACACGTGAATGACATCTAGTGTATCACTATTGTTTAATGAAAATAACAAACATGCAAGTGGCATCTAGTGGATCCATGTGGTTTATTAAAATAACACTCATGTAGGGGATCCATGTGGATTATGAAAAGAACACACATCCAATTGGTTTAATGAAAAGAACACACATGCAATGACATCAAGTAGATCCATGTGGTTTATGAAATGAACACTCATGGAGTAAAATCTAGTGGTTTATGAAAATAACACACATCCAAGTTGTTTAATGAAAATAACACACATGCAAGTGGCATCTAGGGGATCCATGTGGTTTATGCAAAGAACACGCATGTAGTGGATCCATGTGGATTATGAAAAGAACACACATGCAATGACTTCTAGTGGATCCATGTGGTTTAATGAAATGAACATGCAATGACATCTAGTGGATCCATGTGGTTTATGAAATGAACACACATGGAGTGTATCTACTAGATTATGAAAAGAACACATATCCAATTGGTTTAATAAAAAGAACAAACATGCAAGGACATCTAGTGGATCCAAGTGGTTTAATGAAAAGAACACACATGCAATGACATCTAGATGATCCATTTAGTTTATGAATTGAACACTCATGGAGTTACTCTACTGGTTTATGAACAGAACACACATCCAAGCGGTTTATGAAAAGAACACACATGCAATGACATCTAGTGGATCCATGTGGTTTAGGAAATGAACACTCGTATAGTGGATACATGTGGATTATGAAAAGAACACCAATCCAATTGGTTTAATGAAAAGAACAAACATGAAGTGACATCTAGTGGATCCATTGGTTTAATGAAATGAACACACAAGCAATGTCATCTAGTGGATTCATGTAGTTTATGAAATGAACACTCATGGAGTGTATCTATTGGTTTATGAAAATAACACATATCTAATTGGTTTAATGAAAATAACACACATGCAATGACATCTAGTGGATCCAAGTGGTTTAATGAAAAGAACACACATGCAATGCCATCTATTGGATCCATTTGGTTTATGAAATGAACACTCATGGAGTGACTCTACTGGTTTATGAACAGAACACACATCCGAGTGGTATATGAAAAGAATACACATGCAATGACATCTAGTGGATCCATGTGGTTTATGAAATGAACACACATGGACTGCGTCTACCGGTTTATGAAAAGAACACACATCCAATTGGTTTGATCAAAAGAACACACATGCAATTACATCAAGTGGATCCAAGTGGTTTATGAAATGAACACACATGCAGTGACAACTAGTGGTTTATGAAAAAAACGCACATCCAGGCTGTTTCATGAAAAGAACACACATGCAAGTTGCATCAAGTGGATCCATGTGGTTAATGAATAGAACGCTCATGTAGTGGATCCATGTGGATTATGAAAAGACCACACATCATATTGGTTCAATGAAAAGAACACACATGCAATGCCGTCTAGTGGATCCAAGTGGTCTAATGAAATGAACACACATGCAATGACATCTACTGGATCCATGTGGTTTATGAAATGAACACTCATGGAGTCTATCTACTAGTTTATGCAAAGAACACATATCTAATTGGTTTATGAAAAGAACACTCATGGATTGTATCTACTGGTTTATGAAAAGAACACATATCCAAGTGGTTTATGAAAAGAACACAGATGCAATGACATCTAGTGTATCACAGATTGTTTAATGAAAATAACACACATGCAAGTGGCATCTAGTGGATCCATGTGGTTTATTAAAAGAACACTCATGTAGGGGATCCATGTGGATTATGAAAAGAACACACATCCAATTGGTTTAATGAAAAGAAAACACATGCAATGACATCTAGTGGATCCATACTCTCATATAAATATCTTCTCTTTATGATACTACTCTTAACTACTCTCCGGTTGGACACTCTAATCCATGGTAGGGCTATAACAGGACACCTCAAAGTAAGTCTTTCCCATCTAGAAAACACCACACTGTCACCTTGAGCACTAGATGGTTCCAACAAACACCACAATTTCATAAAGACATCCAACTCTAAATATAACTCATAAAAACTATTTGTAATCTCTAGCCTAAGTGCCACCATGGTGTGCCCCTGTCAACTTCACACACATGGGGAGAGCAAAGATCTATTAAAGCACTTGAGTAGCAGGGTAGATCTATAGATTACAAGCTCATGACCACAACAAGATCATGCATAGATAGAGAGATGAACACATAGCTACCGGTACAACCCTTAGCCTCGAGAGACAACTACTCCCTCCTCATCATGGGAATCAGAAACAGTGATGAAGATGGTGGTGGAGATCGATGGAGATGGCTCTGGGGGCACTTCCCCCATCCCGGCAGGGTGCCGGAACAGAGACTTTCTGTCCCCCAAATCTCCCCTTCGGTGGCGGCGGCGCTGCAGAACTTTTCATGGCTGGATGCTTGATGATTTAGGGTTTTGGTATCAGGAGGCTCTTATAGGCGAAGGAGGTAAGGTCGGTGGCCAGCCAGGGGGCCCACACCATGCCCTAGCATGGCCTAGGATGGCCCGCGCCAAGGGGGTGTGGCCACCTTGTGGCCCCTCTCCGACTCTCCTTCTTGCTCCGTGAGTCTTCCGGGAAAATAGTAACTTTGGCTTTTGTCCCGTCCAATTCCGAGAATATTCATTTTTTGACTTCCTGGAACCAAAAACAGCAGAAAACATGCAACTGGCACTGTGTCTCTTGTTAATAGGTTAGTCCCAGAAATCATATGAAAAGTACTCCAAAGTTGGAACAAAACATAAGAAAGTAGATAAAACCAAGCATGGAACATCAAAAATTATAGATACATTTGCAATGTATCAACATCCCCAAGCTTAACTCCTTCTCGTCCTCGAGTAGGTAAGTGATAAAAAGAAAGAATAAGTTTTGAGGTGACATGCACTATCAAAGACTTGATCAAAGTATTTGTAAAACATTCAAAGCTGGGATCATAGTACTTCAATCATAACATGAAAGACAAAGTTCTAGCAATAAGACAAAGAAACTATGATGCAACATGATAGGCACAAACAAAAGATTCATGAATAACAATGCTTTGCAAGATGTTTGTTTGTTTCACATTAAGAAAACATAGCATAATAGTATTCAGCTTGTCCCTCATAGAGTAACAAACATAAATGCATAGGACACCTTCAAAGTTTATAAGAGTGACTAGATACAAATAATTTAAAACAAGCAATATCAAGTGATGCATCAATCAACTAGTCTTGGAACAATGCACATAGAACTAAGAATGGCCACTATGCTCTCAAAGTAGGTGCATAAAGATAGAAGGTGGAGACTCAATATATAAGTGGAAGAAAGGCCTTCATAGAAGGAAGTAAGGATTCAAGTCTCATAAAGAGCTTCCAAAAATTATGGTACTTTCAGCTTTCAGCTCTCATTGCCCCTATCATAAGCATCTTTAAGGTGATTAAGGTTAAAGTGACACAACTAAGAGGATATGCTTGACAAGTTATAAACCGAAATCTCATGCCCCTTACTTACGAAGACCGATCCTCATGCTACTCAACTTCAGTCACGAGTAAGCTCTTGTCATTGTAAGTACATGTGTATCATTAAGAACTGCCAACGGGGTACCCCTTGCACATGATACGGGAGCTTTCCCATAATCAAAATGACAAGGCAAGCAGACAATGAGCATCTCAACGATCTTTTTATTTGCTATTTGCATAGGTTTTTATTGAGGATGCTTCATAGAGTGCTCATTATGGTGATGCTGCAAGTTTCCACCATGATCAGGCATGGCTTAGGCTAGCAGCCCAGGTGTTTCTCTAACACACATACAAACTCCATGACCTTACAAGTTCCACTTTTATTTCACACCGGCGGGATCCGTAAGCAAAAGAACATGATATCAACGGGGTACAAAGTACAAGTGCAATGTTGAAAGCGATCCCCATGAAACATGGTTCTGCTAATTTCAACTTATAAAGCGCAAGCATATACGCAACAAAGAAGGACCCAATGGTTCAAGTTTATTAGATGCAAAAAGGTAAAGTGTGCCATCAAGTTTGTGAGAGCTTTAATCACTAGTTTTCTCATAACAAGTTTAATTTGGAAGGTAAACAAAAGCATGAATATACTTGGAATAGCATAAGCTAGTAGGTAGGTATTGTGGACTCTTTGGAATAACTTAGTTTAGGGAGTTGGATGCATGAGTGGAACTCATACTTGGTTGTGGAGGCTAGCAAAAGACTGGGAGCGACAAACTAAGAGAGCAATAATGGCCATAATCATGCAGAGCGAGAAAAAATCATTGATCAAAGCATAAAGTGATACTACAAGTTGAAAACTAAAGGATCATAAAGGCTATGGTGATTTGAGATAGTCATAACATGGTGTGAGCATGTGCCAAGTCAACCCAAATAAAGCATCAAAGGAGAATACCACTATACTATGCTTTAATATGCTAAAACAACGCATAATTCATCCAAGGCACATTAAGCAATCTCAATTGTTTATAACAATTCATGCTACAGCAAAGAATACTAAGAATAAAGCCAAAACAATATCAAGCATGGCATGACAAAGCATAGGCCATAGTCAAAAACGAGCTCTTTTTACCACATAAGCATGAACTTTCCTACTCTTTTCCAAACCAAGCCAAACTATTTGCAAACCAATGTATGAAAGAGGGGGTCCAACCAATTTATTCAGCAAACTAATCAAACCAATCACACGAAAAACCAAAACGAAAATGAAAAATAAGACGCTCCAAGAACAACACAACTGTGCGTGAAACAATAAAAATGAAGCGTTTGGAAGAAACCTAGAATTTTTATTGATGAAGAGGGGGATGCCTTGGGAATCCCCAAGCTTTGACGCTTGTACTTCTTGGATATTTCTTGGGGTGACATGAATGGCATCTCCAAGCTTGAGCTTTAGTCCATCCTTCATCTCATTACTCATTCCTTCCATACACCTAAATTTTTTCCTTCATACAAAACTTCACACAATCTTTATTAGCAACATTAGTGCACTCAAGATAATAGGTCTTTAGGTTCAGATCTAACACCAATAAAACTTCCATTAAAACACTATCTACTGTAGCACTTCCCTCAAAAATCTCAAATCCCCAAAAGAACTCAAAAAGGAACCAACAAAAAGAAAATGCAGAAAATGGCACAAATCTGTCAAAACAGACCAGCGGGTAAAGACGAATTTTTTCTAAGACCTTATGTTGCTCAAATAAAAAAGTGTTGAACTAACAAAAGTTAGATAACAACCTGGGACAGAAGCAAAAAAATTCACGCCTCAAGAAGACTTACAGAGATTTTACACGAATTTTTACGGTGAACCACAGAAATCTGTTTCGGGACAGCAACTTTCCCAATCATTACTTCTCTCTCATTAGAGGTTACTCTTGGCACAAAAAGCAAATAAAAAGTATAAGGAGCGGTTATTACAGAGATAATAACTTCCAAGACTCATCTAAAACTTTTGGGTTATCTCCCAATAAGTACTTTTCTTTAACGCCTTTAAGTTAGGCATGATAGTCTAAGAAGATGCTCACATAGGAAATATGAATTGAAGTAAAAGAGAGCATCAAGAAGAAAATTCAAAGCACATCTGAGTCTAACCCGCTTCCTATGCATAGAAATATTGTAAAGGAACAAGTCTTGAAAGCACAAAGCAACAAGCATAGTAAAGCAAAACAAGTGCAACTTCAAAATTTTCAACATAAAGAGGGGAAACTTAATATTATTGAGATGCATAAAACCATGTTTCCCTCTCTCATAATAACTTTCAGTAGCATCATGAATAAAATTAACAATATAACTATCACATAAAACATTCTTATCATTAGCCACATGCATAAAAGAATTAATACTCTTCACATAAGCATAGTCATTCTTATTAATTGTAGTGGGAGCAAATTCAACAAAATAGCTATCATTATTATTCTCATCACCATAATCATCAAATATAGGAGGCATATTATAATCATAATTAATTTTCTCCTCAATAGTAGGTGGACTGAAAATATCATATTCATCATTGCAATCATCATATATTGGGGGTATAGTATCATCATAAGCAATATAATAGTTATCTTCCAAAGTGTGTTCATTTGTAAACATATCATCATTGGAAGGATCATAGATAGCACTAATAGTACATCAATTATTAATATCATCATTTTCAGAATTTGTACCAAAGAGATTTTCAATATCAAAAGAAGTGTGCTTTTCCCAATCATGATCACTACTATAGGTAACAGGCATAGGAACATCATCAAGTTCAGACTCATCAAAAACTATAATAGGAGCAACATGCTTAGGGGATTCCTCCCTCCTTTTACTCCTCCTTTTCTTCTTTATCTTCTTCTCTTTAGGAGGGAGAGGCTTGAAAGGAAGCTTCTCCATATACCCTGGTTCATTGTTAGAGACAATATAAGAAACTTTGGAGGATTCCTTCTTTTTATTAATAAGATCAAAACACATATTGGTCTTGTCATATTTTGGTAAAATCTCATCTTCTATAATATTTTGTATGTAAGTATTTGTGTTACAATTATCAACACAATAAAGATGACAACCATGTAGGACACTATTCATATCAAAAGAACCCATATCTACCAAAGAGGTTTTTCTTGATAACTCTTCACACCCCAAAAATAATTTAAGTTCATCATGCTGATTAGGAGTGATCATGTCATCACAATATAAACTTGTAGTAATCATTGGATTAGAAGGGATATTATTATGTCCTGAGCATTGAAAATTGAAATGACCCACTTCAAAGCAAAGTTCACAAATAAAAGGATAAAGGGCACAAACCTTTTTACCAAGATCATTTAAAGCCCTATACCACATTCTAGTGTTTTCATTCCTGTGGGTGATACAATATTCTTCTTCAATTTGATTATTCTCAAAAGGTATATGTATTCCACAAAAATTAACATGCTTATAAGAAATAGTACTTTCATAGGTTTGAGCATGTTTATTGCTATTATTAACAACAATTTCATTTTCCATGCAAGTGTCTTTAAAAGGCTCATGATACATGTCCCACTTTTCTTTAGGAGCATTAATATGAGAAGAAAAGGTTTTAAAACAATCAATAAGAATTTGAGGATCAAGACCATATTTAGCACTAAGCTCTTGAAAATCAGTAGTTTCAGCGAAAGACTTAATGCAATAATACTCATAGTTTATACCTGGTTCTTACCTTTGTTGTTATCCCAATATTCGGTATTGCTTTGAATTGTTTCAAGAAGATCCCTCTTAGCTTTGACCTCCTTACTCGTGAAGGATCCCTCTAAACAAGTATCTAGATAGTCCTTGTAATGTCCTGAAAACCTTGCATAGAAATTATTAATAACAATATTACTGGGGAGCTCATGAATGGGACATTTGAGCATTAGTGACTTCAATATCCCCCATGCTTGGGCAATACTTTCTCCATCATGAGGATGAAAATTATAAATATAATTCCTATCTTTATGAATTTCATGAGGAGGATAAAATTTAGAGTAAAAGAGAGATTCAAGTTCCTTCCACTCCAAATGATGAGGATCATCTAGTAGCTCATACCACTCCCTTGCTTTGCCCTTAAGTGATAAAGAGAATAGCTTCCTCTTAACTTGGTTCATTGAAATACCTGCACACTTGAACAACCCGCATAATTCATGTATAAAGAGTAAATGATCACCAGGATGGATAGTTCCATCTCCAAAATAAGAGTTATTCATAACACGTTCAAAAACATTTATAGGTATTTTAAAAGGGATGCTTTCAGTATGTGGATTTAAATATCACAAGTATCATTAGAATTACCACATATGGGAGGTAAAGTATCATCAGAGCAAATTTTCTTCCTTAAAACTTGGGAACTAAAAAGATCATTTTCATAAGAACCAACTTCCCCAAGCTTAGACGTTTCCATAGCATTAGTAACAAGGGTGTTCAAAAGATTCATACTAATAACATTGCTATTAGCATGCAAAGAAAGTTCCAAGGGTTTTTTAATTTTCTTTTCAAAGAATTCATGTCCTACATTAGGAAAAAGACTAAAAAGCTCTCTAATTTTTTGTTATTTTCCACTAAGCCTAACTAGTGAAAACAAGAAACAAAAAGACAAAATTGCAGAATCTAAAGGTAATAACTTCGAGCACTCACACCGGAGGATGTGAGTACCTGATACATTGCAAATGTATCTATAATTTTTGATGTTCCATGCTTGGTTTTATCCACTTTCTTGTGTTTTGTTCCAACTTTGGAGTACTTTTCATTGGACTAACCTATTAACAAGAGCCACAGTACCAGCTGCCTATTTTCTGCTGTTTTTTGGTTCCAGGAAAGTCAGAAAATAAATATTCTCGGAATTGGATGGGACAAAAGCCAAAGTGCCTATTTTTCCGGAAGACATCAAGTGCCAGAATACGAGACGGAGAGGGACCAGAGGGCGGCCACACCACCTGGCCGCGCGGCCAGGCCTGGCCCACGCCAGGGGTGGTGTGGCCAGCCCAGGCACCCCCTCGGCCTCTCCTTCCGCCTATATATTGCCCTCGGGACGAAAACCCTAAGTGCCCGATCAAAAATCCACGAAAGAGTCTGTAGCCGCCGTCATCTCCATCCCTAGATCGGGAGGGATCTAAAGCTCTTCCCGGCACCCTGCCAGAGAGGGGAATTCACCCTAGAGGCCTTCTTCATCACCATGCAAGCCTCCCGTGTGATGCGTGAGTAATTCATCCTTGGACTACAGATCCATGTAGTAGCTAGATGGCTGGTTCTCCTCCTTTGTGCTTTCATGTCTAGATCTTGTGAGCTCCGTTCATGATCAAGATCATCTATTTGTAATTCTGCATGTTGTGTTTGCGGAGATCCGATGGATATTGAGATGCTATTTCAGATTGATTATTGACTATCATGTCTTTGTTATTTGTGATCTTGCATGCTTTCCGTTGTTAGTAGCTATCTTGGCCAAGTAGATGCTAGCAACTCCAAGAGTTAGTATTTATGCTCGATAGTGGGTTCATGCCTCTGGTAATCTGGGGAAGTGACATAAATCTCTAAGGTACTAGATGTGCTGTTGCTACTAGGGAGAAAACAACAATCCTTTGTTCATAGAACAATCGTATTGTTTACTTTACACGCAGTTCATAAAGCAATAATCTGTTGCTTGCAACTTAATACTGGAGGGGGTTCGGATGATAACCTGAAGGTAGATTATTAGTCATAGATGCAGTTGGATGGCGGTATATGTATAATGTGGTAATGCATGTATTGCTTTCTTGGTGTTTGTCAATTGCCCCACTGTAATTTGTTCACCCAGCATGTTATCTATCTAAGGAGATCCACCTCTAGTGAACTATGGATCCCGGTCCTTGTGTAAAGACCCAAACCTGGCTTGGTTTGAATCCCTGTGATTACAGTGCTAGTCCCTGGATCAAATAGCTAGCACCCATAGTTTAAGATGTAATATCAAGATACAAAGGTCATATTACATCGCATGATCCAGAATATGAATACTTTATTACATCCTCATAGGCATAGGCTATCTTATTACAAAGCAGCAGAATACAAGTAAAGCATGGAGTCCTTCATCTTCATGTGCCACAGGCAAACATGTTGGGTGTAGACTCATAACTCCTATCATCAATCCTCACTCATCAATAGAATAACCTGCAACATGATAGGTTGCAGCCACAAAAGGGTCAATACTTTGAATGTATTGGCAAGTGTCACAAGTTGGTGAATATAAGTTGGACTATCACTACATGCATATTTGGCTAAGTAGATCTTAGGCTCATTTGCAGAAAGCAATATGGTTTTATCCTATGTTCGTAAAAATAGTTTTGATCTTTCAACAACTTTCTGAACTCCTTGGCAAACTCCAAGTTCTTCTAATCCCTTGTTGACACCATCAAGTTTTACTTTGAGAAATTGGAATGTCGAGATCTTCCATAGCTTCAGGCCTTAGTTGCTTAGAGTTGTCCATAACCGGGGACACGGCTAAGTACTTAGAATTTAATCTTCTGCAGAAGTTGTACACTTTACCCACAAGACACAATCTCGTCTTGACGCCACCAGTGGCCGCTGGATTAGTACTCACCAAGATGGAGTACCGGCAGATCGAGAATGTGACAAAGTCTTTCCATAGGAGTCCTCCCAATACATAATGCCAGCACATCTACCAGGCACCAATGCAAGGATAAACCTCCAATGCATAATTCTAGTTAACCTGAAGAGGTACCAATGCATGGGTCTCCCACTATGTAATTGACTAGGCCAGAGCCCATTTGGCATGTGGCTGTACACGAAAGCCCCTGTACGAGAAACATGTTTAATCTCTAAGTTCCTGGGTGGTGTTCTCCTAGTGCACACACGAACGAGATAGCCATAGACATGGTTCCCTTCGTTGCCACCTTATTCTCAACTGAGTATCCACTTTCCACCCAGGTGATTCATTGAGTACTTGTTTTATTATATAAAACATATTTTTTTCCAACTCCTCATATAGTCACAATATGGTATATTCCACCCCAAATCTATAGCAGCTCTAAGCATACTACCACTATGGTATTTCCACTAAGGAATATATAAAGGATATCCTAATAGGATATAGCATAGCATAGTATCATAGTAGCCCTATCATGCATACTACAAAAATCCACTAAGTGTAATGAAAATAGTAGGACATGGATGATAGTGTCACTTGCCTTAGTAGTTGGTGGTGTTGGTACACTCTTTACAGTAACACACTTGACAATCCACACAATCTATCAAACAAAACAACCAAGACAAAACATGCACAAGATCAACCCTAATGGCAATACAAAAATCATGAAAAATATGCAAGCATGCAAGATGGCAATTTTTATTGTACAAATTGTTATAACAAAGGTTTTGAACAATACTAAGTGTTCTCTGAACAATTTACAATTGCAAGATTACAAATGCAACCATTTGTGCAATTGTAACAATTAGCAATAATTTCTAGCATTTGGAAAGGCTAGACTCACTAAATAATTCCCATGCTAATAGGTATAGTTAACCAAATTTATATTTTGGTCTCTCTAGACAGAGGGTTCAATTTGCAATCCATAGCAAAAAGATTCACCCAAAAATAATTTACAAAACAATTTTTATGGTTAAAATACTCCTAAAAAGGTTCTGCCTAAAACTTCTATTTTACAGAAGCTAAAGGGTGAAATAATGCCTCAGCAGTGAAGCTCTCTTTTTTCTGAATCCATAGACACCAAATTTGTACTTTTCTGAATTGTGGATCAAAAGTTATGAAATTTCTAAGTTTAATACTAAATCTGCCTATTTTCTAATTTAAACAATAGCCTGGGCGACGTGGCATGTTCTTATTGACTGGTACCGGTTCGGGCGGATCGGCAACGTGGGCCGTTGGATTTTAAGAGGAACTAACGGACCAGATAAGCTGATACCGCTTCGGCTAAGTGATCTATCTAAGCCGCTGAATTAAGATCAGACGGTGCTCAGCGCGTGGCCAAGAACTGGCGGCGCTGGTCCTCTGCGCGCGGCGGCGACGCGTCGGACGGGTGGTGCTCCGGTGATTCTAGAGGGTTAGGGATACCGTGGACTATTACCAGCGATCACCGAGGTCGAGGTGGTCTCGGGGATGGTCGCGGTGGAGGGAGGGGCGCTCAGAGTTGCCGGGGATTCATCGCCGGAGTACCTGCTGACGGTGGAGCTCGCGTCTCCGAGATGGTGTTATCGACCTGGGGCTCGAGTAGACAAGGCAATAGGTCAGCGAGGTGCGCTAGGTCGTGCAGAAGCTTACGATGGCCAAAGTAGGGCGGCGGGAACCTGCGACTCACCGGAAGTCACCGGTGAACGGCGGCGGCAGAAAAAGCTCCGGTGATGACCGTGGCGATGACCTGGGGCGGTACAAATCGAACAAAAAATGTTAGACCGTGCGGCAGAGTGTGGTGGAGATACTAGGACAGAGGGGAGGGCACGGGGCAGTCGGTTCTCGCCGGAATCATCGCCGGAGCTCGTCGGTGTCTATGGCGGTCCGAGTTCGATTCCGAGCAGCCTAGGGGCTCTCAGGTGGTGGGGTGTGAGAGGAAATGGAGAGGAGGGAGTGGGGATTAAGGGGCAGGGCTCGGAGTGGAGTTTAATTCGCAGAAACGTTCGAATTCGAACGGATTAGAAACGGCAGAGGGAGGGAGAGAGGCAGTTCGTCCCCGTGGTGGAAGAAGGTGAGGTGGAGGTGACGTGGAGTGGGACCGCGGTGTCAGCGAGAGGGGGTAAAGGGGGGTCGGTGAGAAAATGAAGCAGCGGGGAGAAGGGGAGTGCCGGGTGGCTTAGTGGGCTGGGGGTTGGGCCGAGCTGCTGCTGCTGTTTTTTTTATACCTTCAGTTTTCTTTTTCTTTTTCTGTTTTCTTAAATAACTTTTGATTTAATGAATCAATTTGAATCAAACAAATTTCTAAAAATTTGTAAAACTCAAATTAGGTTTTTAGGGCATTATAGAACACATTTACTTTCCAACTCAAATTTTTCTAACCAAATTTATTCACTTTGGCTTTAATAGTTAATATTGCTTTTATTAATTCTATTCTCAAAATAATTCATATCTTTTTATCCATGGCTCCAAATTGGATGAAACCAATTTCTATTGTTTTATTGTTTTTCCCTTTATCTTTTTATCTCCCTTAGGAGTTCTTTGGTTTAATATATATATGAAGTATATCCATAATATTGTGTTGTTCTTAGGGTTAACCAATAATTAGAGTTTTAGGGTTTGAGATAATTTTCACTTCTCTTAGGTTTTTTTTAAAATGCAACCAAGTCAAGATGCTCATGCATGCTTCATGATTTGGGATTTTAAAACATGCACACCACTTCTCAAAAAAAATCATTTTTTTTGGCTTGGGTTTGGAGGCATTATATTTAAATGTTCCAAAAGTTTTTGTTCCTTCTGAATTTCAAAGAACTGGATTCTTTTGTTTTGTTTAAAATTTTCACATTTCAAAATTTGGAAAATTTTGGGATGTGACACCTTGTCTTTTACATTCAATCTATGAACTGTTCCTGCTTTGTGTTTAATTTCTGCAAACTTTTACTTCTTTCCATTCGATACGTTTAATCCTTTGTTTTCCACAAAACACGGTGAGATTGAAAACATCATCGCAAGTTGGGGACAA
The DNA here is from genome assembly GCA_910589775.1 of Avena eriantha. Taxonomy (NCBI): domain Eukaryota; kingdom Viridiplantae; phylum Streptophyta; class Magnoliopsida; order Poales; family Poaceae; genus Avena; species Avena eriantha. The sequence continues at coordinate 457,007,233 of OU342743.1, forward strand.
AGTTCTGTGGTTGTGTTGTGCAGGTCTCCACGTTGCTACTAGCACCGGTAGTGTGCCCTGCCAAAGCTCAACTAGTAACACCTTTGGGGTGTTTCCTTGCTCCTACTAGTTCGACTAAACCTTGGTTTCATAACTGAGGGAAACTTGCTGCTGTGCTCATCATACCTTCCTCTTGGGGTTCCCAACGAGCTCTACATCAACCACGCACCAACGATTTTCTGGGCGCCGTGCATTGAGCCATCAAGCGATTTTCTGGCACCGTTGCCAGGGAGTTAAGGACATCTTCACACGGGGAGTCCCTCATAACCAATATCTTTACTTTGTTGTTTTTGATTTGCTTAGTTTTCTTTTTGCTTTGTTTGGTTGTTTTGTTCTTCAAAAACACACAAAAAAATAGTTTTACTAGTTTGCTTTCTTATTTCAAAAAAACACAAAAAAATTAGTTCCTTTCTTAAGTTGCCACTATGTTTAGCCTTCCTCCAGTCACTATGTCACCCGAGGAAATGATTTTCACTTTTAAACAAGGAATTGAGGAAACTTTTAAAGAAGCTTGGTCTAGAATCTCTCATCTACATGAAAAAACTGAGCCTAAAATGACTCAAAGCTTGTTCCTTAGCAGTTTTTACCTTGGGATTGGTCTTTGCTATAGATATGCTTTAGATGTTGTTGTGGGAGGAGATTTCCTCCAATGTAATAAGGATGATGCTATTAATTCTATAAAGAAATTGATCCTCACTTACAACTTGCCTAGCCAAACTGATATTTCTTTCGCAAAAATATTTGCTAGGTTGGACACTCTGAGGCTAGCACTACTAGCTTAGAAAATTGCTATAATACACTTAGGGAGCATCACAATTATGTTCCAATAAACTCTGAACCATCAAAGTGGTTCCCTACAGTAAAGATTGAGATGAACACTGAAACTTTTCAGCCTCGCTGTGATATCATGTCTGAATTTTGTCTTATGCCCAAAGATATTTATAAATCTCTGAATACTTGGGGGCTCACTGAGGGAGGAAAAGAAATATCTCCTGCTAATAATACTACCATATTACCTCTTGGAATAGCTGAAGGAGTGTTTACAAAGATCCTTGGGAAAACGATTTATATTGATTATCTTGTTATTGAATGTGCAGGAAAAGGACAAATTACACTTGGAAGGTCCCTATTAGAACTCCTTGGAGCAATAATAGATGTGGGAAAGGGGACCATGCACCTTTCTTCTCCACCACACAATCACATTTTCCCAAAGGTTAAGATTAAAAATAAGAGAGGTAAGAGCAAGCAAGTTGGTTTTAATGCTTCTTCATTTGAGATACTTGATTCTTTCTTTGCTTCTTATGCCTAACTTAAAGGCGTTAAAGAAAAGTACTTACTGGGAGATAACCCAAAAGTTTTAGATGAGTCTTGTAAGTTATTACATCTGTAATAACCTCTCTTTATCCTTTTTATTTGCTTTTTGTGCCAAGAGTAACCTCTAATGAGAGAGAAGTAATGATTGGGAAAGTTGCTGTCCCGAAACAGATTTTTGTGCTTCACCGTAAAGATTCATGAGAGAGCTCTGTATGTCGGATTGAGCTGTAATTTTTTGTGATTCTGACCCAGGTTGTTATATAACTTTCTTTAGTTCAACACTTTTTGATTTGAGCAACATAAGGTCTTCGAACAAATTCATCTTTACCTACTGGTCTGTTTTGACAGATTTCTGCCATTTTCTGCATTTGCTTCTTGTGGGTTCCTTTTTGAGTTCTTTTGGGGAATTGAGATTTTTGAGGGAAGTGATACAGTAGCTAGTTTTCTAATGGAAGTTTATTTGGTGTTAGAACTGAACCTTAAGACTTATTTATCTTAAGTTCACTAATGTTGCTAATAAAGATTGTGTGAAGTTTTGTATGAAAGAAAAATTTCAGGTGTATGGAAGGAATGAGTAATGAGATGAAGAATGGACTAAAGCTCAAGCTTGGGGATACCACGCGTGTCACCCCAAGAAATATCCAAGAAGTACAAGCGTCAAAGCTTGGGGATGCCCAAGGCATCCCCTTCTTCATCAATAAAAATCCCAGGTTTCTTCCAAACGCTTCATTTTTATTGTTTCATGCACTGTTGTGTTTTTCTTGGAGCATCCTCTTTTTTGCTTTCGTTTTGGTTTTTTAGTTTGATTGGTTTGATTAGTTTTCTGAATAAATTGGTTGGACCCCCTCTTTCATACATTGGTTTGCAAATAGTTTGGCTTGGTTTGGAAAAGAGTAGGAAAGTTCATGCTTATGTGGTAAAAAGAGCTCGTTTTTGACTATGGCCTATGCTTTGTCATGCCATGCTTGATATTGTTTTGGCTTTATTCTTAGTATTCTTTGCTGTAGCATGAATTGTTATAAACAATTGAGATTGCTTAATGTGCCTTGGATGAATTATGCGTTGTTTTAGCATATTAAAGCATAGTATAGTGGTATTCTCCTTTGATGCTTTATTTGGGTTGACTTGGCACATGCTCACACCATGTTATGACTATCTCAAATCACCATAGCCTTTATGATCCTTTAGTTTTCAACTTGTAGTATCACTTTATGCTTTGATCAATGATTTTTTCTCGCTCTGCATGATTATGGCCATTATTGCTCTCTTAGTTTGTCGCTCCCAGTCTTTTGCTAGCCTCCACAACCAAGTATGAGTTCCACTCATGCATCCAACTCCCTAAACTAAGTTATTCCAAAGAGTCCACAATACCTACCTACTAGCTTATGCTATTCCAAGTATATTCATGCTTTTGTTTACCTTCCAAATTAAACTTGTTATGAGAAAACTAGTGATTAAAGCTCTCACGAACTTGATGGCACACTTTACTTTACTTATCCTTAATAAACTTGAACCATTGTGTCTTCTATGTTGTATATGCTTGCACTTATTTGTCAGGAATTAGCAGAACCATGCTTTCATGGGGAACGCTTTCAACATTGCACTTGGTACTTGTACCTAGTTGATATCATGCTCTTTCGTATATGGATGTCGTCGGTGTGAAATGAAAGGGGAGCTTGTAAGTCCATGGAGTTATGTATATGTGTTAGAGAAACGCCTGGGCCGTTGGTCTAATCCATGCTGACATGGTGGAAACCTGCAGTGTAACCATAATGAGCTGTCTATGAAGCATTCTTATTATAAAAAAAGAGTCTTATATTGAAAAAAAGAGAAAAGAAAAAAAGAGATACTATGAAAAGAGGAAAGAGAAAAAAAAGCACCATATTCCCATGGTAAATAAGAAGAAGGCTAAGATGCTCGTTGTCTACTTGCCTTGTCATTTTGATATGGGGATTCTTCCGTATCATCGGGCAAGGGGTACCTCGTTGGCAGTTCTCTATGATACACATCTACTTACAATGACAAGAACTTACCAGTGACTAAACTTGAGTAGCATGAGGAGCGGCCCTCGTATACAAGGGACATGAGATTTCTAACTTATACTTCGTCAAGCATGTACACCATAGTTTGTTCATTTTAACCTTAATCACTTCAAGATGCTTATGATAGGGGCAATGAGAGCTGAAAGCTATAAGTACCATAATTTTTGGAAGCTCTTTATGAGACTTGAATCCCTACTTCCTTTTACAAAAGGCCTTTCTTCCACCATTATATTGAGTCTCCACCTTCTAGTTTTATGCACCTACTTTGAGAGCACAGTGGCTATTCTTAGTTCTATGTGCATTGTCCCAAGACTAGTTGATTGATGCATACTTTGATATTGCTTGTTTTAAACTATTGTATCTAGTCACTCTTATGAACTTTGAAGGTGTCCTATGCATTTATATTTGCTACTCTATTGAGAGAAAAGCTGAATACTAGTGTGCTATGTTTTCTTTATGTGAAACAAACAAACGTCTTGCAAAACATTGTTATTCATAAATCTTTTGTTTATGCCTTTTTATGTTGCATCATAGTTTCTTTGCGTATTGCTAGAACTTTGTCCTTCATGTTATGATCGAAGTACTATGATCCCAGCTTTGAATGTTTTACAAATACTTCGATCAAGTCTTTGATGGTGCATGTCACCTCAAAAATTATTCTTTCTTTTTATCACTTACCTACTCGAGGACGAGAAGGAGTTAAGCTTGGGGATGTTGATACATTGCAAATGTATCTATAATTTTTGATGTTCCATGCTTGGTTTTATCCACTTTCTTGTGTTTTGTTCCAACTTTGGAGTACTTTTCATATGATTTCTTGGACTAACCTATTAACAAGAGCCATAGTGCCAGCTGCCTGTTTTCTGCTGTTTTGGGTTCCAGGAATGTTAGAAAATAAATATTCTCGGAATTGGACGGGACAAAAGCCAAAGTGCCTATTTTTCCGGAAGACATCAAGTGCCAGAATGCGAGACGGAGAGGGACCAGAGGGCAGCCACACCACTTGTCCGCGCGGCCAGGCCTGGCCCGCGCCAGGGGGTGGTGTGGCCAGCCCAGGCACCCCATCAGCCTCTCCTTCTGCCTATATATTGCCCTCGGGACGAAAGCCCTAAGTGCCCGATCAAAAATCCATGAAAGAGTCTATAGCCGCCGTCATCTCCATCTCTAGATCGGGAGGGATCTGAAGCTCTTCCCGGTACCCTGTCGGAGAGGGGAATTCACCCTGGAGGCCTTCTTCATCACCATGCAAGCCTCTGGTGTCATGCGTGAGTAGTTCATCCTTGGACTACGGATCCATGTAGTAGCTCGATGGCTGGTTCTCCTCCTTTGTGCTTTCATGTCTAGAGCTTGTGAGCTCCGTTCATGATCAAGATCATCTATTTGTAATTCTGCATGTTGTGTTTGCGGGGATCCGATGGATATTGAGATGCTATTTCAGATTGATTATTGATTCTATCATGTCTTTGTTATTTGTGATCTTGCATGCTTTCCGTTCTTAGTAGCTATCTTGGCCAAGTAGATGCTAGCAACTCCAACAGTTAGTATTTATGCTCGATAGTGGGTTCATGCCTCTGGTAATCTGGTGAAGTGACAGAAATCTCTAAGGTACTAGATGTGCTGTTGCTACTAGGGAGAAAACAACAATCCTTTGTTCATAGAACAATCATATTGTTTACTTTACACGCAGTTCGTAAAGCAATAATTTGTTGCTTGCAACTTAATACGGGAGGGGGTTCGGATGATAACCTGAAGGTGGATTATTAGTCATAGATGCAGTTGGATGGCGGTCTATGTATAATGTTGTAATGCCCAATCAAGTCTCAAAGGAGTCAAGATGATTAGTATATGCATGTATTGCTTTCTCGGTGTTTGTCAATTGCCCCGTTGTAATTTGTTCACCCAGCTTGTTATCTATCTAAGGAGAGCCACCTCTAGTGAACTATGGATCCCGGTCCTTGTCTTTTAGATTAAATCTATAAACTGTTTCTGCTTTGGGTTTACTTTCTGCAAACTTTTACTTCTTTCCATTCGATACGTTTAATCCTTTGTTTTCCGCAAAACACGGTGAGATTGACAAACTCATCGCAAGTTGGGGACAAAGTTCTGTGGTTGTGTTGTGCAAGTCTCCATGTTGCTATAAGCACTGGTAGTGTGCCCTGCCAAAGCTCAGCTAGTAACACCTTTGGGGTGTTTCCTTGCTCCTACTGGTTCGATTAAACCTTGGTTTAATAACTGGAGGAAACTTGCTGCTGTGCTCATCATACCTTCCTCTTGGTGTTCCCAACGATCTCTACATCAACCACGCACCAGCGATTTTCTGGGCGCCGTGCATTGAGCCATCAGTACCTTTTACCTTACCTCCCCGACAACGGCGCCAGAAAATAGGCGTTTGCCATGGGAGGTTATTCTTCTTTAATCCTCCGGTGTGAATACCTTTTACCTTACCCCCCCGGCAATGGCGCCAGAAAATAGCTTGATGTCTACGCACTTCTATTAATGTAGATAGTTGTTGGGCCTCCAAGTGCAGAGGTTTGTAGACCAGCAGCATGTTTTACCTTAATTGGATCACCCAAGGTCTATGGAACTCAGGGAGGAAGTGGTCAAAGGTATTACCTCTCAAGCAACCCTGCAATCAAGATACAAGAAGTCTCTTGTGTCCCCAACACACCCAATACACTTGTCAGGTGTATAGGTGCACTAGTTCGGCGAAGAGATAGTGAAATACAAGTGGTATAGATAACTATAAGTGGTAACGGTGATAGAAAATAGCTTGATGGCGTGGAAGAGACTAAAAGCAAACTGAAATAAAGATGGTAGCAAGCAAACATGTAATAGATCTAGTTGCAAACGGTGTTTCAATGCTTAGAAACAAGGCCTAGGGATCATACTTTCACTAGTGAACACTCTCATATAAATATCTTCTCTTTATGATACTACTCTTAACTACTCTCCGGTTGGACACTCTAATCCATGGTAGGGCTATAACAGCAAACCTCAAAGTAAGTCTTTCCCATCCAGAAAACCCCACACTGTCACCTTGAGCACTAGATGGTTCCAACAAACACCACAATTTCATAAAGACATCCAACTCCAAATATAACTCATAACAAGTATTTGTAATCTCTAGCCTAAGTGCCACCATGGTGTGCACACTGTCAACTTCACACACATGGGGAGAGCAGAGATCTATTAAAGCACTTGAGTAGCAAGGTAGATCTATAGATTACAAGCTCATGACCAAAACAAGATCATGCATAGATAGAGAGATGAACACATAGCTACCGGCAGAACCCTTAGCCTCGAGAAAGAACTACTCCCTCCTCATTATGGGAATCAGCAACGGTGATGAAGATGGTGGTGGAGATCGATGGAGATGGCTCCGGGGGCACTTCCCCGTCCCGACAGGGTGCCGGAACAGAGCCTTTCTGTCCCCCGAATCTCCCCTTCGGTGGCGGCAGCGCTGCAGAACTTTTCGTGGCTGGAGGCTTGATGATTTAGGGTTTTGGTATCGGGACGCTCTTATAGGCGAAGGAGGCAAGGTCGGTGGCCAGCCAGGGGAACCACACCATGCCCTGGCGTGGCCTAGGATGGCCCGCGCCAAGGGGGGGTGTGGCCACCCTGTGGCCCCTCTCCGACTCCCCTTCTGGCTCTGTGCGGCTTCCGGGAAAATAGTAAATTTGGCTTTTGTCCCATCCAATTCCGAGAATATTCATTTTCTGACTTCCTGGAACCAAAAACAGCAGAAAACAGGCAGCTGGCACTATGGCTCTCGTTAATAGGTTAGTCCAAGAAATCATATGAAAAGTACTCCAAAGTTGGGACAAAACATAAGAAAGTAGATAAAACCAAGCATGGAACATCAAAAATTATAGATACATTTGCAATGTATCACACACATCCAAGTTGTTTATTGAAAAGAACACACATGCAAGTTGAATCTAGTGGATCCATGTGGTTTATGAAAAGAACACTCATGTAGTGGATCCATGTGGATTATGAAAAGAACACACATCATATTGGTTTAATGAAAAGAACATACATGCAATGACATCTAGTGGATCCAAGTGGTTTAATGAAATGAAAACACATGCAATGAAATCTAGTGAATCCATGTGGTTTATAATATAAACACTCATGGAGTGTATGTACTGGTTTATGAAAAGAACAGATATCCAATTGGTTTAATGAAAAGAACACACATGCAGTGACATCTAGTGGTTTATTAAAATAACACACATCCAAGTTGTTTAATGAAAAGAACAGACATGCAAGTTGCATCTAGTGGATCCATGTGGTTTATGAAAAGAACACTCATGTAGTGGATCCATGTGGATTATGAAAAGAACACACATCCTATTGGTTTAATCAAAAGAACACACATGCAATAACATCTTATGGATCCAAGTAGTTTAATGAAAAGAACACACTTGCATTGACATCTAGTGGATCCATTTGGTTTATGAAATGAACACTCATGGAGTGACTCTATTGGTTTACGAACAGAACACACATCCAAGAGGTTTATGAAAAGAACACACATGAAATGACATATAGTGGATCCATGTGGTTTATGAAATGAACACTCATGGAGTGACTCTACTTGTATATGAAGAGAACACATATCCAATTGGTTTCATGAAAAGAACACACAAGCAATGACATCTAGTGGATCCAAGTGGCTTAATGAAATGAATAGACATGCAATGACATCTAGTGGATCCATGTGGTTTATGAAATGAACACTCATGGAGTGTATCTACTGGTTTATGAAAAGAACCCATATCCAATTGGTTTAATGAAAAGGACACACATGCAATGACATCTAGTGGATCCAAGTGGTTTACTAAAAAGAACACACATTCAATGACATCTAGTGGATCCATGTGGTTTATGAAATGAACACTCATGAAGTGACTCTACTGGTTTATGAACAGAACACATATCCAAGTGGTTTATGAAAAGAACACACATGTAATGACATCTTGTGGGTCCATGTGGTTTATGAAAAAAACACACATGAAGTGACATCTTGTGGTTTATGAAAATAACACAAATCCAAGTTGTTTATTGAAATGAACACACATGCAAGTGGCATTTAGTGGATCCATGTGGTTTATGAACAGAACAATCATGTAGAGGACCCATGTGAATTATGAAAAGAACACACATCCAATTGGTTTAATGAAAAGAACACACATGCAATGACATCTAGTGGATCCAACTTGTTTAATGAAATGAACACACATGCAATGACATATAGTGGATCCATGTGGTTTATGAAATGAAAACTCATGGAGTGTATCTACTGGTTTATGAAAACAACACATATCCAATTGGTTTAATGAAAAGGACACACATGCAATGACATCTAGTGGATCCAATGGTTTAATAAAAAAACACACATTCAATGACATCTAGTGTATCCATGTGGTTTATGAAATGAACACTCATGGAGTGACTCTACTAGTTTATGAACAGAACACATATCCAAGTGGTTTATGAAAAGAACACACATGCAATGACATCCAGTGGATGCATGTGGATTGTGAAAATAACACACATGAAGTGACATCTTGTGGTTTATGAAAGTAACACACATCCAAGTTGTTTATTGAAATGAACACACATGCAAGTGGCATCTAGTGGATCCATGTGGTTTATGAAAAGAACAATCATGTAGGGGATCCATGTGGATTATAAAAAGAACACACATCCAATTGGTTTAATGAAAAGAACACACATGCAATGACATCTAGTGGATCCAAGTGGTTTATGAAATGAACACACATGAAGTGACATCTAGTGGTTTATGAAAATAACGCACATCCAAGTTGTTTAATGAAAAGAACCCGCATGCAAGTTGCATCTATTAGATCCATGTGGTTTACGAGAAGAACACTCATGTAGTGGATCCATGTGGATTATAAAAAGAACACACATCATATTGGTTTAATGAAAAGAACAGACATGCAATGACATCTAGTGGATGCAAGTGGTTTAATGAAATGAACACACATGCAATGATATCTAGTGAATCCATGTGGTTTATGAAATGAACACTCATGGAGTGTATCTACTGGTTTATTAAAAGAAAACATATCCAATTGGTCTAGTGAAAAGAACCCACATGCAATGACATCTAGTGGATCCAAGTGGTTTAAAGAAAAGAACACACATGCAATGACATCTAGTGGATCCATGTGGTTTTTGAAATGAACACTCATGGAGTGACTCTACTGGTTTATGAACAGAACACACATCCAAGTGGTTTATGAAAAGAACACACCTGCAATGACATCTAGTGGATCGATGTGGTTTAAGAAATGAACACTCATGTAGTGGATCCATGTGGATTATGATGAGAACACACATCCAATTGGTTTAATGAAAAGAACACACATGTAATGACATCTAGTGGATCCATGTGGTTTAATGAAAAGGATACACAATCAATGACATCTAGTGGATCGAAGTGGTTTAATGAAATGAACACACATGCAATGACATCTAGTGGATCCATGTGGTTTATGAAATAAACACTGATGGAGTGAATCAACTAGATTTTGAAATGCGTACACATGCAATGACATCTAGTGGATCCATGTTGTTTATGAAATGAACACTCATGGAGTGACTCTACTGGTTTATGAAAAGAACACACATCCAATTGGTTTAATGAAAAGAACAAACATGCAATGGCATCTAGTGGATCCAAGTGGTTTAATGAAATGAACACACGTGCAATATCATCTAGTGGATCCACGTGGTTTATGAAGAGAACACACATGCAGTGAGATCTAGTGGTTTATGAAAATAACACACATCCAAGTTGTTTAATGAAATGAACACACATGCAAGTGGCATCTAGTGGATCCATGTGGTTTATGAAAAGATCACTCACGTAGTGGATCCATGTGGATTAAGAAAAGAACACACATCCAATTGGTTTAATGAAAAGAACACACATGCAATGACATATATTGTTCCAAGTGGTTTAATGAAATGAACACACATGCAAGGACATCTACTGGAACCATGTGGTTTATGAAATGACCACTCATGGAGTGTATCTACTAGTTTATGAAAAGAACACATATCCAATTGGTTTATGAAAAGAACACTCATGGAGTGTATGTACTGGTTTATGAAAGAACACATATCCAAGTGGTTTATGAAAAGAACTCACATGCAATGACATCTAGTGTATCACTATTTTTTAATGAAAATAGCACACATGCAAGTGGCATCTAGTGGATCCATGTGGTTTATTAAAAGAACACTCATGTAGGGGATCCATGTGGATTATGAAAAGAACACACATCCAATTGGTTTATTGAAAAGAACACACATGCAATGACATCTAATGGATCCAAGTGGTTTATGAAATGAACACTCATGGAGTGACATCTAGTGGTTTATGAAAATAACACACATCCAAGTTGTTTAATGAAAAGAACACACATGCAAGTGGAATCTAGTGGATCCATGTGGTTTATGCAAAGAACACTCATGTAGTGGATCCATGTGGATTATCAAAAGAACACCCATCAAATTGAAAAGAACACACATGCAATGACATCTAGTGGATCCAAGTGGTTTAATGAAATGAACACACATGCAATGACATCTAGTGGATCCATGTGGTTTATGAAATGAATAGTCATGGAGTGTATCTACTAGATTATGAAAAGAACACATATCCAATAGGTTTAATAAAAAGAACACACATGCAATGAAATCTAGTGGATCCAAGTGGTTTAATGAAACGAACACACATGCAATGACAACTGGTGGATCCATGTAGTTTATGAAATGAACACTCATGGAGTGACTCTACTGGTTTATGAACAGAACACACATCCAAGTGGTTTATGAAAAGAACACACCTGCAATGACATCTAGTGGATCCATGTGGTTTAAGAAATGAACACTCATGGATTGACTCTACTGGTTTATGACAAGAATACACATCCAATTGGTTTAATGAAAAGAACACACATGCAATGACATCTATTTCATCCAAGTAGTTTACTGAAATGAACACACATGCAATGACATCTAGTGGATCCATGTGGTTTATGAAATGAACACTCATGGAGTGTATCGACTTGTTTATGAAAAGAACACAGATGCAATGACATCTAGTGTATTAGTGTTTTTTATTGAAAAGAACACACATCACTAAAAGAAAAGTTTCCTTCCGCAACGAATTGGCACGACGGTCCTCGTACAAGGTGCGTCTTCCGCGACGAAATTCTTGGCTCGGCCATGGCCGATGGAAAACTTTTTTTCCCGGTTTCGTGGTCCTCTACTACGATGGATCTGCTAAAAACATGGAGGAAGCTCGGCCAGCGTGTGGCAGAAGCAAGATTTTCGTTTCCTCACGCGATGTTGACTCGCCGAAATCTTTTGAGGTGTGTGGGTTCCGAACGTTAGTGTCTCTAGCGGACCATAATTTTCTGTCGTGTCTCCCTGATTTGAACTCGATAATGTTGCTCAAGGCGTCTGCCATTTAGTCAGGCTGTTTGGTCCCACATGTCAGCCTCTCATTACAAGGATCGTGTGCATGATGGATTTTTTCCTTCGCTCACGCTACCCTGTTCTGAAGTTGATAGCGCTGATCGATGCATCTACCGTCTAATCAACCTCCTGGGACCCACATGCCATCCTCTCATTAGAAGAAATGTGTGTATGATGGAATTTTTTCCTTCGCTAGCGCTACCCCATTCCGAGTTGATAGCGTTGCTCGACGCATCTACCGTTTAACCAACCTCCTGAGCCCCACATGTCATCCTCTCATTAGAAGAAATGTGTGTATGATGGATTTTTTTCCTTGGCTCGCGCTAGCCTGTTTCAAACTTGATAGCGCTGTTCGATGCATCTACCATTTAATCTTGATGCTGGGCCCCACATGTCATCCTCTCATTAGAAGAAACGTGTGTATGATGGATTTTTTTCCTTCGTTAGCGCTACCCCGTTCCGAGTTGATAGCACTGCTCGACGCATCTACAGTTTAACCAACCTCCTGAGCCCCACATGTCATCCCCTCATTAGAAGAAACGTGTGTATGATGGATATTTTTCCTTGGCTCGCGCTAACCCCGTTCCGAGTTGATAGCGCTGCTCGACGCATCTACCGTTTAACCAACCTCCTGAGCCCTACATGTCATTATCACATTAGAAGTAACGTGTGTATGGTGGATTTTTACCCTCTGTCGCGCCTTCGTGTTCTGAACTTGATAGCTTTGCTCGCTGCATCAGCAGTTTAATCAAACTCCTGGACCCCACATGTCATCCTCTCATTAGAAGAAACGTGTGTATGATAGAATTTTTTCCCTCGGTCGCACCTTTGTGTTCCGAACTTGATAGCATTGCTCGCTGCATCTACCGTTTAATCATGATGCAGGGCCCCACATGTCATACACTCATAAGAAGAAATGTGTGTATGATGGAATTTTTGCTCTCGGTCACGCCTCCGTGTATCAAACTTGATAGCATTGCTTGATGCATCAGCCATTTTTCCAGGCTGCTGAGTCCCCCATGTGAGCGTCTCATTAGAAGAAAGGTGTGCATGCTGGATTTTTTTCTCGCTCGCGGCTCCTTGTTTCGAACTTGGCAATGTCGCTCGAGGCAGAACCTGTATAAGGCCGCACTAATGGGTCCCACATGCTGGTCTCTCTATATATCAAACCTGCGTATAATGGACGTTTTTTCAGCCGCGTCCGCTGTTTTGACCTTGGCAACGTTGCTCGATGTGGCAGCCGTGTATAGTCTTGCTACTGAGGCCGCCATGTCACCCTCTCTGGTATGTTCTGGCCGGTGGGTCCCTGATGCCAGCCTCTCTGTACAAGTATTTAACTTTTTTTTCAAACTCGAGGGATGCTGCAGGCTGGTGGGTCCGTGATGTCAGCCTCTCCGTAATGTGATATTAAAAAGTAAACCCTTTCTAAAAAAAGTAAACCCAAGATATATATAAATATGTACACACAGTGGATTCGAACTAAAGACCTTCAAATCAAATCAAATAGACATATACTGAGTGTTTTGCCACAATACCAAAGATACTAATAGAAATTGAATCATTAAACATGTATTAGTACTACAACTTATGTATCAGTCTTCTAAAAAATATTGTTGTGTTTCCATGTTATCTCTCTTAAAATAAAAGAGCAGTGCTACTAGAACTTCGATTTATAAAAATCAACATAATGGATTAGTTTCTTAAAAACATGGGTAGCCAGGGTTTTTTTAGAGGTGGGGGGGTACTGCCAAAAAGGCCAAATTAAAAAGTTTTTGGGCTATGGTCAATGGGCTCCTATCTCAAATTTTATTGGGTTGTGTCTTGCCAGATTCAAACACAGACCTCTTCGAGGGAGGAAAAAAAGTGACAATTCCTTTGATAGATATTAATGTAAAAATATCTAATGAACACACACCACATGCGCCAAAACAGGGCTGGTATCCAATGACTTCACTTGGTGAAATCACGCTGTATATCTTTACCCTCTCATCTCTGTCCAAAATGCATCCAACGGTTCCGATGACACAAAGGCAAAATCTCTAGAGCAAGCAGCCATCAACAACGATAGAACTTTATACAAATTCAATACCATTTGAAAGATTAAGGAGTACAAAATAATAAGACATAAAAAAATCGACAGATTCCTAGTTCATATTCAGCAGCACTTGACGAATTCAGAAGCATTTCAAAGTGACTGATTCAGCAATACAAACACTGAAATTCAATATCACTACAGAGAGAGACACTTCTTGTTTCAGCTCTAAAAACCATGCCACGCAATTAGTTTGCCCTTTTCTCCAAACACACTCGATCACAACACAATCATTGTCATAATATTTGCTCATATATGGAACCGTCATATAGATACAGATATACCATACCAGTACATACTAGTCATAGCTCAAATCCAGCAAAAGGTTATCATAGTTTTACCACCCATATATGATCAGTGGAGATAAGACAACCACATAATTAATTACAATTGCATGCAGCCAAAGAGCTAGAAAACTAGGAAGTTCATGAACAGCATGCCGCATTCAGGACAGCGAGATAGATCGACCTTGACCATTCTTCCAATAGTAAGTTTGGCTGCTTTCCGGAACTTGATCCACCTAGAAGTAGCTGCCAAGCACCCATCAGTCGAGTTAATGGCGTAGCGTCCCCCGATAAGCAATCCTTTGCTCTGCATCGTGAAGACTATTGTGCCCTTTCGTCTGGCCTGGAGTTGCTTTGTGGCACTCTTAGGCAATTTCTGAGTCAAAGCAAGAGATATACGCATAATTACTAAGAGCGATGCACTGAATCATGTGAAACTTGAGAAGACATTCAGAATAGTTTATCTTCCGCCATATACTCATAAACATAATCCGGTGCGACCTTGTGATGACACATGTGTAGGATATGGTCTAACAAGGTGCTGCCCGGGGTGATGAAGGATCTTGTGTTGCTACCTGTGCTGGGGAGGGTGCTGGTGCAGGAGATGGTGCCACTAATTGTAGAGGGGATGGTGCAGGAGACAGAAGGCCCAGAAGCGGTGCCAGCGCCAGCAGCTTGATGCTAGATTCCTTCTGAGGGGTAGCTAAGCTGACTGTAGGGATGGTAGAGGCAGATGAGAAGTGTACAAGCAAAATGGTCTCTTATACAAAAGTTACTCACAAGATAGTGATCAGAGGATATGATGAGTATACAAGCAAATTAAGTTACTACCTCCATTCTTTCTACATAGGTCAACAGGTGCCGAAGCAGGAACTAGGGCCAGTGCCGTTGGGGGTGCCAGCAGCTTGGTGCTGGTTACCTTCTGAGGGGTAGGTAAGGGGACTGTAGGAGTGGTTAGAGAGGCATATGAGATGTGGACAAGCAAAATGGTTTCTTATACAATAGTAACTCCTAGACAGAGATGAGAGTATACAAGCGAATTAAGTTACTACCTCTATTCTTTCTCCTACTGAGGTCCACACGTGCCGTTTCAGGAACTGGGGCCGGTGCTGGTGCTGGTGCCAGCAGCTTGATGTTGGCACCCTTCTGGGTGGTACATAAGGGGAAGCAGACTGCAGAAGTGGTCAGGGTCATATGATGAGGAAAGACAATGGTGCATAATAGTTAGTCGCAAGAAAATCATTAGAGGTTGTGATGAGTACAAAATCAAATTAATTAGTACTACCTCTGTTCTTGGTCCTTCGGTCAATAGGTGTATGATGGCGTGCAAGTATCTGCCCAGGCTTGCTAAAAATCGAATGTTACCTCGTCCCGCTGCTTCAGACCATTCTCGCGGACATACTTTGACCAACCTCAGCCACCCAAATAGGTGGTGGCCATCGTTTGGGAGACATCCCCATCATATAGTTACCGCATGCCTTTAGGGCCCTCGCTATACAGAGTTAGGAACTTTTCATTTCCGAACATATTGTTTATAATGGGGCGAGCGACACAAGGGACAACCTTCATGAGAAAATTGATAGAGAAGTAAGGCGATAGCAAAAAAAGTGAGATACAAGATCTTACATCAAGTCAGTCTAGAACACTTGGAATCCATACCTGATACCATGGGTACCCTTTGCGAAGGGTGGCCATGCACCATTTTTCATCCCTCTGACTTAGGAATGGCATATAGGGGCCCCCTTTCAATCCACAAGCTTGACAAGAGGAGGGTAGTAGAAAGGGCTGAGCAGCTGGTGCGTGCTACTGATTGAAATTAAGTGGAAAGGTTAAATTATGTAAAGAGCAAGTAAATCTAATAATATAAGAAAAAACCATTGTATATAAAGCAAATAGATTTTATTTTTGTGAACTTCTAATGAGCATAAACATATAGTACTAGCTGATAAAAATAAAATGGAAAATCATAACATGTGAAATTGTGGATTTCTAAATTATACCCACTTCTTAGAGAGGTCACTACCCACCTGGGTAATGTGTTGGCGCTTCCTTGTTGTGTAGAGGATGTCCTCTGTTGGTGCGGGCATCAGAAATCTACTAGTCTCTACAGCAGCCTTAGCCTCCGCAACAGCACCTTCAATCTGCATAAATAGCAACAGAGCTCAACAGTTCAATACTACTATGTAAAGTTTGTTCAAACTTTCCGTCGCTTGACTTTTCGAAAAATACTGTATATGCCTAAGCCTTGGGATGAGGGAGTACAGTACATAGTAGTCATATACTGACTGTACGAGACAGTCTAATAGATCCAGATCTGGATTCACATAAACACAGTGCCAGAATTAATAAAATCACACATATCTTTCTGAACATCTGATAAGCATGCATCACACCAAGCGCGTAATACTTAAATCTGTCTACACCATGGTAATAAGGGTATTAAGAACAAATACCTTTCTCTTTAAGCTGGGCCCTCCCAACTGGTCGGTGGCCTCGCGCTTGTTTTTTAGTGAGTAGTGGTACTCGCCTGATGCTGCGGCATGTGGGGGTACCATCCTGTTTGCCACACCTGGAGCACCGCACATTTGTAGGTATGTACCACCGTGCTATAGTAAATGAAGAAGAGATCGTGTCACAGGGGTTTCCAGAAAAAAAGGATGTAGACAGAGACAACTTTTAGAACAGGGATACATCCAGGTTGCAGCCAACCACTTTCATCATTGGAAAGAATGGAAGAACGCAACGAATATACTGCTGCATTACCTTTTTTAGGCAACTTTTAAGATAACTGGCGGGACCATCCCTGTCCGTAGTGGCCGTGCGCGCCACTGAACCATAGTTCTCCATACAGAATCTGATGCAAAATCCATTGCACATTACGAGTAGCAACTAAAGGTTACAGAAGTGAAGAACACCGAAATCGAACCCGACCAAATGCCCCAATCAGAATAGCGGTGACCATGCCCTAATCCGGAATCCATACGGAATCAGTACCACCTCCCCCCACCCCCACCCCTCATCCCCACCACCGCCGCGACCCTACCCAAATGACCCAATCGATTAGAGAAGAGGCAAAAATATCCTGATTAGGTGATTCCGAGGTGAGTAATAAGCAAGAACTCCACTATCAAAGCGTACCGAATATTACTACTCCTAGTACTAATAGTACCCCTAATGGCCCGATCAGAAGAAAATTAAGCAAAGACAGATTTCGAGGTGAGCAAATACACCCACCTATTTCAACAAGAACTCCCCAATCGGAGGTTGCACCAGTTCCAACAGTTGCTTGCTGGATGTGAGCTATCTAGTGATGGTTTCTTTTCTTGTCGTCGTAGAAAGGCATGGTTAGGGGAGTAGTAGTACTAGCAGTAGTAGGGCTGGTCAGTACACTTTTTCTATAGTATTTTTAAGTGGCAGTGGCGGGAACATTTTGCCGGGAGAGAATCCCGAATTTTTGATCCTAGCTATCACGTGGTGGCCTGAAGTTGTTTCAAGCGGGACCCACGTCAGGGGTGAGTTAAAGCAGGTCCCACATCAAGTGGGTGAGATAATTGACCGAGCCAACCTCCTCCTTCCCTTGGTACCAGTACTAGTTCTCCCGGGTTCCTCTCCAAGGACAGAGAAAATCGCCCCTCATCGAATCAAATTGGTCACAGCTTATTATCCTTTTGCTGATTCGTCTCGCGGAGTAGTGGACAAGACGGCGGTAATTGCAGCATAGGGCACCAGCGCTGGGGCCTCAAAAACAGCTTAGGAACCCATACAATGATAAGCTCGGATTTGAGACTAGAAACACACACAAACACACATATACTCCGTATATACTAATATACGGAATAGTTTCCAATTACAGTTCTACTAACAAAGGCCTAGAAATAATAATAAGGTTGCTCCATATTATAGAACTATGACAGTAGCGAACCAATCATGGGATAGCTCTATACCCCAAGAGTTTTGCAGCTGGGCTAGTGGTCATGAACGGTAGCAAAATTACACCCCTGATGATCAGTAACCCTGCATCAAATCCATCCAGACACAGTGTACCCGATCCACAGCCTTAGGTACAGGCTCATCAATGAACATGTCATCATCATTACCATCAAAGTCCTCTTCGGTCGTCTGCTTCTATGATTAGTAGATTAACAGATACATTTATAGACAAGCATCAAAGACACACAACCTGAACATTTGTCGTTCTACAGATATACCTTGTCATATGGCATAGTGGTAGTACTAGAAATGAACCCTGTTTCATGCAGCTTGCGCTTTTTCTCTCCTACCCCTTCTCCAAGTTGATCTAGATGCTCAGGAGCTACCTCTGTCAATTGATCTAGTTGATCAACATCTGCTTCCCCTACTTGATCTTGATGATAAAGATGTGCTTCCCTCGGTTCAGATGGAGGATCATACGATTCACCATGAAACACCCATATAACATATGTGCTAAGCATCCCAAATGTAAAAATATGGTGTTCCACTATACTTTGAGGTAGCACCCTACGATTCGCACACAACCGGCAGGGGCAATGTACTTTTGAGTTGTCACAATGAGTTCTAACAAATCCCATAAATCGTAGAACATCAAGGATACGTTTAGCGCTGCCTAATGGAGCAATCTCTATCGAAAATCTGCCCATCTGTTTAATTATGACATACAAGGTTGGTTATTATTAAAAGAAAAGCACGAAACATATAAATGAAGTACAAAAACTATATACGCATATGCTTTTCAGCAAACATATTGACAGCAAAAATCACCGAAGGTATTTAGGAACAAAGATCCAGCACAGAATAAACTATGACCATGCAGATTGAGGACAAAATAAACTACGTATGAGTATTTGAAAAGGCAATAAAAATGCCAACCAGATCGAGCTAGAGATAGAAGGACTAACGTGGGATCGACGTGCCCACCGGTGCGTCTCAAAAAGACCGACGGGTAGGGAAAGCTTCTTCGTGCATGTTGGTGATGAGGAGTAGCCGCAAGCGCGTCTGTTTTTGGGGAAGGGGTGAGGCCTAGGCGACGGAGGGTGGAAGTTAATACACGGCACGAAGGGGTGTGGACTGTGGAGAAATAACTTTGGAAATTCTGACCTACCCTGCTTTGGGCACCACCATATACGTGGCCCACCTGCTAGTCACCATAGATCAAAATTGATCCAAAACTTGTCAATATACAAGTTTATGTTTTACCATGGAAACTAATGCACATAGCATTGCACTTTGTGAACGAATGGCTTTATATCAAAAAGTTATTTAATTTCAGCATCTTCAGCTTGGAAGCTTGGAAACTCATGAAAGTAAGGCATTATCCATCAAATCTGGAATCTCCTGTGTAAACAGTTGCTTGAAATGCCAAGATGCACCGATCTACCAAATATGGCCAGGTTTGTAAGATTGGTTGGCGAAGATACTTCAATGTACAGAGTAGTACAAAAGATGAAAAAGGTACAGAAACTATGGCGGTGACCTTACTCCTCTTGTTTGAAAGCCTTGAATTAATGTTCATTAATTTCGGGAGATATCTATAAACTCATTAAATGCTGGAAAGCATACATGCCTATAGGTCTATCTGACAGGGACAACATCCCAAGTGGGAGTAGCGTACCTTAGAAGCTTCAACTTCAAAATTTCGGTAGAGCACCGAAATATCCCTCCCACCCATTCAAACATCCCGCCCATCCATTTAAACATCCAGCCCCAAAAATTATTTTATTGCACAAATTTAGCCTAGAATCTTGAAAGGGCGTTATACATTGTGTGAACAAAGGGGGCGGTGGCATTTTGAGCCATCATCCTTGTATTTGCTTCACAACAAAACACATTGTTGTTACTTGGAAATTCGAAAACAAACTTCAAATTTGGAAGCAGACAATTGGTTGATTTGCAAAGATGCACCGATCTACCAAATACGGACACGTCATCATAAACTATTTCCATGACCTTGGTCACCTTTTTTATGATGGTCATCTTCTTGAAAGCCTTAAATTTCAGCAAATGCCTAGAAACTTGTTTAAATGCTGGGAAGCAGCTCTCGGTGGCGTGTGGGCCTAGACGGTGACAGCGCGTCTGAGAGGCCCCACGCCATAGTAGCGTATGCTAGAAGCTTCGACCTCAAAATTTGGTACGGCACCCAAACATCGCACCCATCCATTAAAATATCCCGCGCGTCCATTCAAACATGCTTCACCTCTTTCTAGAATGCAAAATTCCTCTTTTATCCCTGCTCCGGAAACAAGAATCCGAGAGAGCACTGTAATAATAGAGGGGTATAGGTGGTAAATTTGTGTTCTTCCAAGTGCATCACCCCATCCACGTTTCCCAGCCCTTCTTCAATATTTACCTGCCCACCCACTCCGACCTACACCAACTTTTTGGACCCACTATGCAAGTGACCCACATGTCAGTGAGCCAGAATTATGGGAAGTAGATATTCCCATCGCTTGCTGTTCAAATTTCGAACATTTTTCGCTAAACTGAGATAAAATCGTTAAAATCATCCAACCTAGCTTATACTATCATTCCACTATGTTAGAGTAAAAGCTAAAAAAGCCAAAACATGTTCATAGCTTTATAAGCCAAAAATCAAAAGCCAGAATTCGAGCCCAACCAAACAGCGCCTAAATCTCAAGGAACTCTTCCTGTTTCTCCCTTGTTTTAGTACCCAGGTACATTCAATTTTATTTAACAAGAAATATGACCAAGAAGGATATCATCAACTTGTAGATCAATTTTTGAGATACTTTCATTAAATTGCGGTAACACCATTCTATTCCAAGAATATATATAACCATAAAGTTTGAAAATATTATTGAGAATTCATGGAATCCTAAACCTTAAAATCTAAACCCCTAAACCCTGACCAAGCAGGTATTGCACAACTATAGATCAAAAATTGAGATATTTTAGTTAAATATGGTAACGCCATTCTATTAGACGAATATAAGCATAAATCATGAGCATTACCAAAAATTCTCTGAACCCAAAACCGGAAACAACCCATCAAATTAAAATGTAAAACCCTAAACCCTCGGCCCATAAACCCTAATCAAGCAGGTATCGTGCACTTATATATCAAAAATTAAGATACTTTCATTAAATTGCAGTAACGCCATTCTATTCCAAGAATATAAGCATAAAGCTTGAACATTATTTAAAATTCCCAAAACCCTAAAATTTAAACACTAATTAAACCCAAAATCCTTACCAAACACGTAGCATGCACTTATCGATCAAAAGTTGATATATTTTCATTAAACTGGTAACTCCATTCTATTCGATGAATATAAGAATAAATCTTGAGCATTATCGAAAATACCCTAAATAACCCCTAATAAAACCTAAACCTAAAACCCCAAACCCTCAACCCATAAATCCAAACCAATCAGGTATCATGCACTTATAGAACAAATTTGTGATACTTTCATTGAGTTAGGTAACGCCATATTCTATTCAACGAATATAAGCATAAAGCTCGAGTATTATTGAAAATTCGATAAACCCCCTAAACCCTATTCAGTCCATAAAACCTAAACCGTAAAACCCTAAACCCTCGACCCATATAAACCCTAACCAAGCATGTATCATGGACTTATAGATCAAAATTTGAGATTTGATCTTTCATTAAATTGCGGTAACGCCATTCTATTACACGAATATAACAATAAAGTTTGAACATTATTGAAAATTCCTGAAAATCGAAACCTGTAAAACCCAAATCCTAAACCCCTAAACCCTATAACCCTAAACCTTAAACCCTTACCAAGCACGTAGCATGCACTTATAGATCAGAATTTAAGATAATTTCATTAAATTGGGTAACGCCATTCTATTTGACGAATACAAGCATAAATCCTGAGTAATATAAAAATTTCCCTAAACCCTAAACAACCCCTAAAACTTAAACCCTAAACCCTAAAGACCTAAAACCTTAGCCATAAACCCTAACCAAGCATGTGCCATGCACACATTGATCAAAATTTGAGATAACTACTTTCATTAAATCAGCTAACACCCATTCTGTTCTACGAGTATAAGCACACATCTTGAGCATTATTCAAAATTCGCTAAACCCTAAACCCTAAACAACCCATAAACTAAACCGTAAAAACACATAACCCTAAACCCTCGACCCATAAACCCTAACCAAAGCAGGTATTGTGAACTTATACATAAAAATTTGAGATACTTTCAATAAATTGATGCAATGCCATTCTATTCAATGAATATAAGCATAAAGCAACTTGAACATTATCGAAAATTCCTAAAACCCTAAACCCTTACCAAGCACGTAGCAAGCACTTATAGATCAAAATTTGATATACTTTCGTTTAATTTGCTAACACCATTTTATTCAACGAAGATAAGCATAAATCTTGAGCATTATCAAAAATTCCCTAAACCCTAAATAACCCCTAAAACCTAAACCCTAAAACCCAAACCCTCAACCCATAAACACTAACCAAGCAGGTATCATGCACTATATAGATCAAAATTTGAGATACTTTCATTAAATTAGGTAATGTCATTCTATTCGACAAATATAACAATAAATCTTGAGCATTATTCTAAATTCGCTAAACTCTAAACCCTATACAATGATAAACCTAAACTTTAAAACCATAACCAAGCAGGTATCATGCACTATATAGATCAAAATTTGAGATACTTTCATTAAATTAGGTAATGTCATTCTATTCGACAAATATAACAATAAATCTTGAGCATTATTCTAAATTCGCTAAACTCTAAACCCTATACAATGATAAACCTAAACTTTAAAACCATAACCAAGCAGGTATCATGCACTTATAGATCAACATTTGTGATACTTTCATTAAAGAAGGTAACACCATTCTATTCGACGAATATAAGTATAAATCTTTGAGCATTATTGAAAAATCGCTAATCCCTAAACCCTAAACAACCCATAAAACCTAATCCGTGAAACCCTAAATCATCGACCCATAAACCCTAAACCAACAGGTACCGTGTACTTATAGATCAAAATTTAAGATATTTTCGTTAAATTGTGGTAACACCATTCTATTACATGAATATAAGCAGAAAGCTTGAACATTATTGAAAATCATAAACCCTTAACCGTAAACCCCAATCCCTAAACCTAGAACTCTAACTTCGTAACCCTAGAACCCTAAACCCTTACCAAGGAGGTATAATGCACTTATATATCAAATTTTGAAATAATTTTATTAAATTGCGATAATGCCATTCTATTCCATGAATATAACCATATATATAAAGATTGAACATTATTATTGAAAATTCCCTAAACCTTAAAACCTAAATTATCATAAACCCTAAAACCTTGAACAACCCTAAACCCTAAAAGCCTAAACCCTAAAATCATAAACCATAAACCATGAACCCTTAAACCCTCAACCCAAAATAAAACCCCAAACCCTAAACTTAACTAACCCTAGGCTATATATACTTTGAGTGAAAACTGGGGCAGTGGGATTTAAAGCCATGTTTTGTAGTAGCTTCATGACTAAAGCCATTGTTGTGCATTAGAAAATTGAAATAACTTCCAATTTGGAAGATTCCTTTGTAAATAATATTTTAAATGCCAATACACACCATAACAAATATGCTATAGAAAAGATATGGCCATGATCTTGGTCATCTGGTTTGAAAGGCATGCATATTCTTACATGGTACTCCATATATATTGTGATACAATTTTTCTCAGAAATTATCAAATTTCAAGATTATATTTTTCCATGGAAACTAACTAGTGTACATCGTGAGACACGAATAGTGAAAATAATGGATGCATCTGTTTTTATATTTTGTTTCTTTGTATTTTTCTAAAATGGCTGAAATTAGGTGTCATTACCATTCATATAAAAAAGTTGAATTTTCCAAAACTCTCGGTGGTTCTCCAATATTTGATTACTTGATATCTTTGAATTATTTTAAAAAGTCAAGAGCAAGGTATATCACACATGTTCTAGTTCGAAATTAGACATATTTACTTCAGATTGTTAAAAAGTCATTTTATTGCATAGATTTAGCTAGAAAGTTTGGAAATTCATGAAAGTTGGGCATTGTCCATCAAATCCAGAATCTTCTTTTGAAATGCCAAGATGCTGCTATCTACCAGATATGGACATGCTATTGTAAACTATAACAGAGATATGGCCGTGACCTTAGTCATCTTGTATGAAAGCCTTCAAAATATATTGTTTATCAATTTCGACAAATGTGTGGAAACTCATTTATATGTTGGTAAGCATACTGTCGCTAGTGTGTGGGTCTATACGGGGCCAACACGTGAGAGCAGCCGCGTCGGCGTAGCGTATGTCGGAAGCTTCAACCTCAAAAAATTTGCATGGCGCCGAAACATCCCATGCACATCTATTCAAATATCCCACCCCGCTTTTTGCAAACGCAAAATTCCTCTTCTATCCCTGCTCCGGAAACAAGGACAGTGGCAATACTGCAATAATAGAGTGGTATAGGTCGTAGATGTGCGTCATCCCACCTATATCCCCCCATCGTCTCTTCCCCGCCCACACCACTCCAACCTCGACCTTCCTCAGCTTCTTCACTGCCGGCCCTCTCTTCCACACCGGAGTTCCACTTCAGGCGCTCTCTACCAGAACTATTTCACCGAATCTGCTTCGCCAATGTCATCGTCTATCCTACCGAGGCTGGTTCATTGAATCATTCGTTGCTGACCCCGAAATGCCGAGCCGCCGCCCCCGCCGCCCACTTGCTCGTGCCGCCCGTCCTCATCCCGCAACGGTAATTTCTCTTGCCCGTTTTCTATATTTCGTAAGCTACGAAATCTTCAGGATGTTGCTCAATATCCTGGATGCTATTGCCATTTCGTTTGCACCCTTCATCTTGTAGGTCCTATACACCTCATAGCTTATTGCTTTTATTCCCTTTCTTTATTCTCATGCTATCGTTTTAATCCTCCAACACGAACTCAAAGATTCTATTCTTTCTGAGCGCTCGCACGGGTCATGCAAACAGCTCATAGAGGATCCAACACTGACAATCTGAT
The DNA here is from genome assembly GCA_910589775.1 of Avena eriantha. Lineage (NCBI taxonomy): Eukaryota > Viridiplantae > Streptophyta > Magnoliopsida > Poales > Poaceae > Avena > Avena eriantha. The sequence goes on from OU342743.1 coordinate 457,032,559, forward strand.
GCCCAGCAAGGCTGAATCGTGAGGTTTCCTTGTGTTACTTAGGCCAGTTTCATGTCATGTTAATTAGTTTTTATTCTACCTAAGAACTTGCCATGACATTTGCATTTATGTTCAATTGTGAATATATGTGTGAATGCTTAATTTGTAAAATGTCCATCTAGTTTGGATGATATATCTGGTCATTTTTAATGCTATATGTTGGTGTTTTGACCTTCTTTCATCCTTCCAAACCAGCTATCTAGTTTGAAACATACGTCTGGTAATATTTAATGCTATGTTTTTGGGTGTTTTTAAACAGTTTTCATCCTTCCAAACCAACCAACTTGGTTTCAAATGTCATGTAGAGAAATGACAATGCAGTACAAGGACCAGAGTTCCAACTGCTCTACTCAGATTCTTCTGGCAGATTGACCAGGAGCCACACCCGCTCGAGAAGGAGCTACTGTCAACCTGAACGTGCTACTGTAAGTTCATACTTAATTTAAATGATCTCTACTTTATGTAATACTACCTGTTTCACCATATTATAGCAGACTGCAGTTAAAACATAGCAGGGGTCCTTGGAAGGCAGGACTGAAAGTTGTGATCCCTCGTCCCATTCATCCTCCCACTGCATTGCCGAAGCAAACTTACTTAATAGTCCACCTAGAACAACTCCTGCATTTGATAAATATACAAATGTTGTATTGCATGCAGAATGAAAGGGTGTAGCTGCTCCTAGATCTGTAGCTGAAATGTTGAACAAGAGGACAGATGATACAGTGAAGCGAATCGCCATGTACCGATCTCTTATTGATGGTACTAACACGTTTCAATTTGTCGGAATTACGATCTTGTTGTATAACCTGTTGTAACAAACTTCTATTGTTGTGTAATAAGTAATGTTAATTTCTGTGTGTTTATTAATTGATGTCTTGATATTCACCTATTCGGTGAAAAGTAGGCGCTAGAAAAAAGTCTGAAACAGTAACAACGCGCGCATGGATAGCCCAAAGCAGTCAGAACAGTAAAAGGCCAAAACAGTAAAAGGTCAGAATAGTAAAAGGCAAAAATAGTAAAAGGCTAGAATAGTAAAAGGCCAGAAAAGTGGAAGGCCAGAATAGTGAAAGGCCAGAATAGTGAAATGCCAGAATAGTAAAAGGCCAGAACAATAAAAGGCCATTACAGTAAAAGGTCAGAACAGTAAAAGGCCGTAGCAGCAAAATGCCAGAAAAGTAAAAGGCCAGAACAGTAAAAGGCCAGAAAAGTGAAAAGGTCGGAACAATAAAAGGTTGGAACCATAAAAGGTATCAACAACAAAAGGCCAGTACAGTGGCAGGCCAGTACAATAACAAGCCAAACAGTGCCGGCCTTAACAGACAAAAGCACAGACACTAAAGGGCCTAAATAGTAATGGGTCAAAATTCCTAAAAGGCTGAAACAGTAACAGGACTGAATAGTAAAAGGCTAAATTGGTAACAGGCCTGAACAATGCAGGGCCGGACTTGTGCAGGCCTCAAGTGGCAGCACATTATTGGATAAACATGGGCCTTCTGTAGGCCAAAATAGAATCAGGCCTGAAAGTTCGCAGCCTGCATCTCTGGGCCTATTTCAAATAGTGCAGGTCAAAATAGTAACGGGCTGCATCATGGGTTTGCATGACGTCAGCTGTCAGCATGGCTGGTGACCAGATCTACGACGGAACATGTTTTAGTTGCTGAAGCGAGCGATACGCCACGGTCGAAAAAAACCCGTGGTTAATTCATTTGTGACGGGGCTTTTACCACCAGGGCCATCCGTCGCGCAAGACTCTTCGACCACGCAAAACGGGCCTTCAACCACGGAAATCATCCGTTGTAAAAGCCAACTTTTCTTGTAGTGCATGCAAGTGGCATCTAGTGGATCCATGTGGTTTATGAAAAGAACCCTCGTGTACAGGATCCATGTGGATTATGAAAAGAACACACATCCAATTGGTTTAATGAAAAGAACACACATGCAATGACATCTAGTGGATCCATGTGGTTTATGAAATGAACACACATGCAGTGACATCTAGTAGTTTATGAACATAACACACATCCAAGTTGTTTAATGAAAACCACACACATGCAAGTAGCATCTAGTGGATGCATGTGGTTTATGAAAAGAACACTCATGTAGTGGATCCATGTGGATTATGAAAAAAAACACACGTCCAATTGGTTTAATGAAAATAACACACATTAACTGACATCTAGTGGATCCAAGTGGTTTAATGAAATGAACACACATGCAATGACATCTAGTGGATCCAGGTGGTTTAATAAAATGAACACTAATGGAGTGTATCTACTAGTTTATGAAAAGAACACAAATGCAATTATTGCTTTCATGAAAAGAACACACATGCAATGACATCTAGTGGATTGAAGTGGTTTAATGAAAAGAACACACATGCAATGACATCTAGTGGATCCAAGTGGTTTAATGAAATGAACACACATGCAATGACATCTAGTGGATCCATGTGGTTTATGAAATGAACACTCATGGAGTAACTCTACTGGTTTATGAAACGAACACACATGCAATGACATCTTGTGGATCCATGTTGTTTACGAAATGAACACTCATGGAGTGACTCTTCTGTTTCATGGAAAGAACATACTTCCAATTGGTTTAATGAAAAGAACACACATGCAATGACATCTAGTGGATCCAAGTGGTTTAATGAAATGAACACAGATGCAATGACAACAAGTGGATCCATGTGGTTTATGAAAAGAACACACATGCAGTGCCATCTAGTGGTTTATGAAAATAACACACATCCAAGTTGTTTAATGAAATGAACACACGTGCAAGTGGCATCTAGTGGATCCGTGTGGTTTATGAAAAGAACACTCATGGACTTACTCTACTGGTTTATGAAAAGAACACACATCCAATTGGTTCAATGAAAAGAACACACATTCAATGGCATCTAGTGGATCCAAGTGGTTTATGAAATGAACACACATGGAAGTTGTTTATGAAATGAACACACATGCAAGTGGCATCTAGTGGATCCATGTGGTTTATGAAATGAACACTCATGGTGGCCATTAGATCGTGTATAATGGTTGTCGTTAGATTGCGTCTTCTAGAAGGCCCGCCCCCGTGAAGAACTAGTTGTCTGATTCGATTGTTGTAGACCGTTCGATTGGGGCATGGGGACGAATAAGATGGTTCTTTGTAAGCGCGATCTACGAGTAGGCTATTCAACGACATGAGTGGCTGCACTTACATTTTCTCTTATATTAGTATTATTTCCACTCCCCTATAGCCCAAGTAATATCATAGAGCTCGTGAGTGAGCACATCTACTCCACAGCGCCCTCCTCCACCACACATCACCGTGCCCGGACGACGCCATCGGCTTTGGTGCGCCGTGCCCGGATGACAGCCGTTGATTCTCGAGTCGCTACCTTCATGCTAAGAAATCATTTTACAAGCTTTTGAATTTATCTTACATGTTCTTGATATTCGCTGATCTAACTGTTGATCTTTTATCCAATTTCTCGACAAACTTCAGATAGGGGAGCTGCTGCAGCCCAAGAATCTAGAGATATTCACACACAACTTCGTAGCGCTGTTCCCGCTTGTGTGCTCCCACCCAGGATGCTTTCGTCGTTACTCCTACCACGAGCTCCTGCTCCACGAGCTCGTGTGCCTGCACGGTGCATGCTTCTACACGGAGCCAGGCTGCAACTACACCGGCCCGCCGACAGAGCTTGTCGTCCACCTTGTAGAGGAGCACTTGATCGAAGTGATTAGGATCTCGTATGGACACGCCCAACTTCTCCAAGATCAGGTGCCGCTCACTGACTTGGCACACCGCTGGCTAATTTTCCAGGAGGTGGACGGCTCTATTTTCGTCCTGGCCATCACCGTAGGTGTTCCGTGGAACTAGAGCTAGGCCCACCTTCATGTGTGAGGTATGCGTCAGGTCGGTCTTGAGTGCCTTGTGCGCATGTGGGTATAACATCCCAACACTTTAATCAAGGTTATCAAGATCCAAATCACCCAATTTAGGGTTAACAAAAAGTTTTTATCATTAAAAACGATTATGAATGTATGTGTGTTGCATTAATATAGAATTGTTTGGAATTGCCATGTTTTACTGTGCTAATGGTTGTAAAATGATTCAAAGGTGAATGCCACATCATCTAGATCATTTAAAAACAAACTCAAAAGAAAAAGAAATCAAATAAGTATAAAAAGACCAAATGGTCATTTTGACCATTTTAATCCACTAGACCACTTTAGGTGTTCCTAGAAGTCAAATTCAAACAGAAACAATTCTGGATCTTTGCACCCCTTGCTAGTACAAGTAAAGATCTACCAAGGCCCACTTTGAAATCTTACAAAAACATTTAAACACTAATTTTAAATGGCATTTGAAAATGGAATCCATTTCATATGCATAGATCACACTTTTTCAAAAACCACTCAAATGAACTCCCCTTGCCAATCCCAAGCAACCAGATCAAGTCAAACACCAAAAATATTCTCAAAATTCAAATAAAACTTTCTTCCGGCCATTTGACCAAACACCTTGCAGACCCAGAATAAACTCTAGCCTAATTATACTGTTTTGAGTAGTGATCCTTCAATGCATTGGCATCTTTACTCTCCTCTGTCCCCTCTGATCCAACCCAGCCTAGACCAACATCCCCCTTCGACGTGGAGTACAGTGGCGCACCGCTGGAATATGGTCGTCACCGGCCGACTGTGGCCGACGCGCCAAAGACCACGCCGCACCTACCCAGCATGTTCCCTAGCTCCGCCGCACCCTAACGCGACCCCCTGTCCACCCCACGGACGCAGTCGAGCACTGGACCACCTTAGAGCAGCCGTTCACCGAGCCTCTGCGCCATGTCTGGAGCGTGCCAGTACACCGCGCCCTACAAGGCAGCACACGACGCCCCTCGACCACAGCCCACACGCCGCTCTGCCTTGACCCTAGCACACTCCCGAATATGCCCATTTCCCGCCGCGCGACCAGCACCCGTCGTGAGCCGCGTCGAACGCCGCCTCTGCCGCTCAGAGCACAAGCCGCGCCCGACCAAACGCCACCGCCCCTAGCCGCGCCATTACACCGTAGATGACCGCTAGGAGGCAGAGCACCGTCCACCTACCTCGCCCATGCCATTATCCCCCTGTGCCATCGTCACCGACGAGCTCACCGTCGCACCTCACGGTCCCCTTGTCGAGCTACAAAAGGGGACCTCCCCAACCCCATTTCTCCACACTCCAACACTCACCACATTCCACTGATCCTCTCACACCATCCCCGGAGCCGCTCGAGCCCTCAGTCGCCGGAATTGTGCCAGTGCTCGCCGCAGCAGAGGAGAAAGGGAGCCGCTGATTGCGACCACCCCAGAAGCCGACATGACCGCCAATCGAACCGCCGTCATCAACAACCCCATTCGCCCCCATCACCACGCCTAGTTGGAGCCCTGGTAAGCCTCGTCGGACTCCCACCGAGCCTCTAGGGTTAGTTCTCGCTGTCGACCAGTTCGTCGTTGACAATGAACTCTAGCCGTTAGATTAGAATTTGATCGAACGGTCTAGATTAGCAGATACCGCTTCGCGTTAGATGTCTCGCTGACGTGTGGACCCCCCCTTTTAGTTTCCCTCTATGCCGCGGAGCGCCACTGGGCCGGCCCATTTAGTTTCCCGCGCTGGCCCTAAAATTCAACTGAATGTTTTTCTAATTAAGTTTAAACTAGGTTTTCTCCACTAGTTTAAAAATCATTTCAGAGAGTTCTACTGATCCGAAATGAATGATTCAAATTTTTTTAGAAAGAAAATTAAAATATTTATCAAAGCCCGTTGGATTTAAATCAATTGGAGTTATATATCACATATAGTAAAAATAACAAAACAAAGACTTTTCTACATTCAAACATTTTTCAAAAATCAACCACAATAGCTTTTGAGTTGATTCCAACTTCAAAAATCACATTTGATAATACCTATCTGAATATGTAATAATATTTAGGTTTGCATGCAGTGACTTTGGACTAGTACCAAAATAATTCTATATAGGCATTTCTAGTCACTTTAAATCATTTAAATATTAAACTTAAACTTATTAAAACATGATCAAACATTTAAATCACATTCCCATGCATTAGAATATGTGGTGAGGACATGTGTCCACATGATCCCATATTTTAATTGGAGAATATTAAATCTTAATTAATTTGGAGCGAGAAATCCGGGAGCATCGCTAGTTGCAGGGGAGGCAGGAGCAGGGAGGTGGTGAGACAGATGGGCTCAAGATTAGGCTAGATAGTGGAAACAATTTCCTCATAAACTGGGCATTATCTGTTGCCTTTCCAGTTTATTTTGCCATGTAGTTGTCCAGCAGCTGAAATAAGTTGCTACTTCGTGGAGTGTAGAAGCCAGCTTAGAACTTGTTTTTCAGCTCATAACCTTAGCATAAGTGTAATGCCATTAGCATGGATTTATTAAGCGCCTATAAATAATTCATGTATGTGCCACTAACATCCATCGATTTTGGAGATCCCTTAACCGCTCAGCTATCACGGTCTCGGTGCTGCGATTGTTCAGATAGTAGTGGCACAGTCACAATTTCGGATTCAACTAGTGGCCTCGGCCGTATCCAATCCTCAAGTAGCGATACATTTTACTCCGAGTACAGGAGGCAGATTGTTTCGCCAACAAGTTCCACGCACACAGCTCCATAGTTTAACTGAATACATATATAGGTTCAAGTTCAATATATTAGGCTTCTACACTGCTAGCCTTCTTCCTCTGCCTGGGTGCCAACTTTCTTCCTCTTGCCTTCACGTCCACCGGCTTCTTCATTTCCTGCCTTCTTCCTCTTATTAGGTGCCAATTTTCTTACCTTCACATACCCTGCATCTCTGGGTCATGGGAAGTCAGCCCAATCAACACCAGAATCGTGTCCAGCATCATCACTCCACTCGTTTTGATTTTCTTCCCACAGCAAAATCATTGAGTCGGCTGTCTTGTTTCTTACCTTGCGCTTCCTGTAAAAAAAATACAGGGATTACTACCTTATATCTATAGACTATAAACAATTTTTTTGAATGTACCATCTCATACCTAGGTTTGGGAGCATTAAGGGGACAACACACTGTTCTATGGCCTATAAGATGGTAGGTCTTGCATATGTTTTTTCCCTTCTTGCTAGCACAGAAAGCCGAACCCTTCTTCTCGAGAATATTCTTAAACCTATTCACCTGAGGTCTTCCTCTGCCCCTTTTTGTAACTAGCTGGCAAAGCTCGAAACTCACTTGGACTTGAGGACACTGAGATGGGTCTGTACATGGCTCGACGGATCTAGCGTACGCAGCTCTGAATTTTTCCATAGAAAGTAGTCTGACAAATACTGATCCAAATGTGGTAGAGTTCTTTTCTTAACCAAGAAGGCCAAGGTGTGGTCGCAAGGTTTCCCGCTATGCTGCCACTCTAAGCGGGTGCATTCTCGCTGTTGGATGTTCACAACATCCCTTTTCCCACACTTCGACATATCGACCACCTCACAGTTGCTGCTGGTTGACGGAAGAACCCTAAGATGAGCCAGTCCTCGGCTACTCTTATGCAGTTGCTGTATAACAGGTGGTAGCATATGAACAGGATATTCAACAGCTTCATGATCATACCACGTATGCTGTCCATCAAGATATGAACAAGACACACTTTTATGTCCTTCACCCAGTTATTCAGGCATTCTGCAAGGTTGTTGTTTATGTAATCAACTTTGATGTTAGGGTTGAATTGACTCCTCTTCCATAGCTGCAAATGATGGACATCTAAGTACTGTGGAACTTCAGGGGCTTCCGCAAAATACTTGCTTATGAAATATTCACTTCTACTAGGTTTGTAAGCTCTAGCAGCAGGAAACATGTAACGAAATATGCTTCCTGCATAGTGTGAGTACAAGTTGAGCATCATATGTGCATGGCATTCACTTCCTTCAGCTCGCGGGAACACCTCCTTCACTGCATTCGTCAGCCCTTTGCATGCATCCATGGATATAGCCAACGGATCCATGTGGCCTATTGATCTCCTGAGCTGCCTCATAAACCAGACCTAGTATTCCTCTGTTTCTATTTCAAATAGCCCAAATGCCACTGGGAACATCTAGTTGTGACCATCAAGTGCTATGGCAGATGCAGGCAGCCTTTCCATTTGCCAGTTAGGATAGTGTTGTCTACTGTCAGATATGGCCTATAGCCGTCCTTGAATCCCTGGATGAAAGGTTTAAGCGCCATGAATAAACTTTTGAAATAAAGTTTACCACGTACCAATTCTGTGTCAATCTCCACAACATTCCCAGGACACCTTTCTTGTAACTCTGTGTTGAAGTTGTATAGCATCCGGAAGCTATTGGTCCAATCCCCGTGCAAGACCCTCGGAGCTTTCTCTTTACATTTCCAAACCGTGTGATACGGTAGGACAATGTTGTATTTAGAACTGAAGCTAGTCTGAATATTCTTTGCGGTCTCCTTAGGGTTATCCTTTAGTATGGACATAGCTTCTATAGCCACCCACTCCATATCATCCATTGAGGATTTCAGTTTGCTGCCTGACGGACACATGTGGGGAGGGCCCATTTTGTTCACCTACAACACATATTCATTTAAAAGATAAGCGGAGTCGACTCATTGCCAGAAAGATCTTGCACATCAATTGTAGTTATAGAGTGAAAAGAGAGAAAGTTTGAATGGTTTGCTGCATTCATTGCCCCAGTACCCTAATTACCTTCGACGCAGGTAAGTCTCTTGCTGTGATCCTCCATGGACAATGTACCTCCACCCGTCCATTCCTACATGTTAACCTGCAAATGGTCTCATACCTCTGGGCACTGTTCTTTAGTCGATGAATGTCGAACTCCCCCTTGATACGAAAATGCGAGAACGACATCCTGAACTCATGCATGCTCCTGAAATCGGTGCCGACCAAAATTGTAGGATGCTCATGGTCATGTTTCATTTCTTATACTTCAACACCCAAATCATCGACTAGAATGACAGCCTCATCATTAAATTCCTCATCTATTTCATCATCACCAGATTCTTGATCCTCTAAAGTGCACTCTTCTTCATCTAATTCAGAATCTTGGCCATCGTATCTAATGCCTAGTACTGCACACATCATATTGACTCCCATGGGTGGGGCTGCACCATTATCTCCACCCGGGTGGACCGAAACATTGCCCTAATCTACCTCACCAACAACTCTGTTTTCTCCCAAACACTTAGTTGGTTCTGCTACAACCAGATTGGGTGGTCTTACTTTTGCATGCATCCTAGGATCTATAGTAGATAAATAGCAGTCAAAATCTATTTCCTCTTGACTGTATAGAACCCTCTTGCTCTTCTTGTGTACATCCTCCTTCTTGATGTAATCTTTCCTGATGGTATCAGAAGGGCTCGACATTTGCGTTCCATTCCCCATCAAACTTGATGTTTTGTTGCTGCTCTTGGATGTGATCTCCTTCCTGCTTCCCCTCATGGGTGTTGGCTCCAAGGTGCTGGCATTATTGCCTGACCTCTGCGGCATGTTCTTATTTGAATTAGCCCTTTTGCTGCTACTATTGGGCATGTTCTCCTTCGTGCTGGCATTATTGCCTGACCTCAGCGGCGTGTTCCGCTCCAAATTAGCATTTTTTTTGCAACCACTGGGTGTGGTAGCCTCCGTGCTGGCCATCTTCACCTTTTTGCTACCACTCCTAGGAGTGTTCACCACCGTGCTCGCCCTCTTAGCATTTTTGCTGCTACCGTTTGGTGTGGCATTTTGACTGGATCTCAGGGGTGTACTCTCGTGCGACTCTTGGGTGTCCTCTTCTCTAGCGTGGTCTCTTTGGTGATGTTCTTCTTCGCGGTGCCCTTTCTGGGGATGCTCTTCCTGCTCCTCTTTATGATGCTCCTCTATAAGACTCTCCTTTGTTCGATGCTACCCTCAGTCGAACCATCCCCAGTAATGCCATGGATCAGGTCACGCATGCCTTCTACAAGTCCATCATCTCTATTGTCGAAATCCAATTCCTCTCCAACCATTTGCACTATCAAGTGGATGTACACTTCACCTCTTTAATTTTTCCTTGTAAATAGTACGACTAAATCCCTGGTATCTTTCAGTTATATAGCCTTTTTGCTCCTATAACCAAAATATACCAAATGTGCTACCTAGGAGGACCCCCCACATCACCTTCACACGTAACGATGCCATTAGGTCAGATAACTGTACCACTCTAGGATTGTATCTGCCAAGGATTACATCAAAATTGTCATAGAATTTTTCTGTGCCCTCATCTAATTTTGCAGTATACTCCTCGACACCGATACAAACGATTACTTTGCCATCATCAGGTTCTGCAGGATAGAAACCTCCGAGAGGTTTGAGAGTTGGAGCGGCACCATCAGACCCAGCCATAATGCCACTGTCGCCATCACCAGCATCATCGTTAGCTGGAGCAACCTCGGTGGAAGTACCAGGACCAGGAGCAAGGCGAGGGCCCTTAGCAGCGGGAGCTACAATACCTGGTGGATAGGCAGGGCCACGGCTAACAGCGGCCATAATAGGAGTAGCTGCTGCCATGCCACATCAACGATCAGGAGCAGTTCCCACAACAGCAGTGTTTTGAGTGCTAGTAGAGTCTAGACCATGAGCTAGCTCTAGACGAGCAGCTTAGTGAACCTAAGCACAGGTTAGAGGAGGACACAAGGCAGCAGTCTTGGCAACAACAGTTGGGCATCCTCCAGAAGCCTTAGTTTGCTCAACAGCGGCTGGGATTGGGTCAATAGTTGCCAGATCAACAACACGGGGACGACCAGTACTAGAAGATTCCAGAGCAGGGGTTTGCACAACTTCAGCACAGTTTGGAGAACGAGCAGCACACAAGGCAGCGGTCTTGGCAACAACAGCAGGGCAGCCTCCGGAAGCCTTGTATTGCTCAGGAGTGGCATGGATTGGGTCAGCAGCAGCTGGAGCAACACCACCACGGGGATGAACAATACCAGTAGATTTCAGAGTAGAGTTTTGCACAACTTGAGCACGGTTTGGAGGAAGAGCAGCACACACGGCATTGGTCTTGGCAATAACAACAGGGCAGCCTCCGGAAGCCTTAGTTTGCTCAACAACGGCATGAATTGGGTCAGCAGCAGCCAAAGCAGCAACACCATGGGGACAACCAGTACAAGCAGATTCCAGAGCAGAGTTTTGCACAACGACAATACGGGGACTCCTACGAGGAACGACATTTTTCTCAACTGCAGGGGTTCGAGTTAGACCACCCTGTCCAATAATAGCTGGGCGACTCCTAGTAGCATGAGCTTCCACATCCAGTATTTTACAAATCAACATAACCATGCGAAGCCCAACAAACTGTTTCATCAACCCAATTAGCTAACTGCTACCTGCTATAGGAACCGTGAAGCCTCGTTCATCCATGAAGCTGAACCGTGCAGTTTGCTCCGGCCCCATTTCAGCACGTTCACGCACAGCAGCAACCATACTATGGATAGTGCATAACTGCGCAGGTGCTACGTCCATCTTCAGACTGTGTGTTTGCTTCCACTTGCTCTTCCCATCTGCTAATTTAGTGTGGTAGCCGTAGAGAGTGGCCACAACCGCGTATTTGGGTTCAGTGAAGAACCTACTTGACCGAAAATTGGGGACAAAAGATAACAATTGTTTGTCAGCTGTGCTAGCAAAAAATTCTAGGTTCGATCAATCTCTATAATGCCAATGGCCATCTAGCAGTTATAGATTGTGCGAATAGCAAAGAGAAGAGTAGCTCACCCGCAATTATCCGGAAGTACTTCTTCCACGACAATAGGATTTGCCATCCTTCGCGCTACTCAGCTCGTTGGCTGTAGAGGCGGACTAGAGCATCGCAACGGCGGGCACGACATTCGGGATTGGAGCTTGGGATCAGAAAGTAGGCGCGGCAACTTAGCGTCGGAAGTCAAATGCTCGAAGGGATCATTCTGGTTGGAGGGGGATTCTGCCGCCACCAGTGCTAGGCTTCATGCGAAAGGAGGGAGTGGATTTGTGAATTTGGTCAATGCACCAAGCTCCTTTAGTCCCTCCTTTTTCCTACGTGGTTGTCACGTTGGTTCTTGCGTCACAGACATATTACTGACATGAGGGTCCTGACCGTCTACTTCACGGGGCAGTTTCACGGAATGTTTGGATTTGATAGGGGTGAGATGAGTTTACCTCGAAATGGCCCCTCTCGGTAGTTAGCGGCCCAACATTTCAAAACGCGGCAATTTTAGGCAACTTAGGTACCGCGATGCACTCACTCGAGAACTTTCGGGCCACAAACCAACAAACCCCCTTTCTTTGGGTTTTAACCCTTTGACTTGGACCGAAGATCCCTGATTGTGCTGGATTATGGTGTTGTGAATATTGTACATGACGCTGACCTTTAACTCAAGATCCATTTTATTGATCCTTGTGGTTAATGATCGAGCATTACCTCAGGATGGTTAGTACCTTCTAGTATAGCCTTCAAGCTTGTGGTGATTGTCGCAATTAAATTACGACAAACAGAGGACTTCATCTACCACATGCTATGGTAGTTGTTCTTTAATGGAACCAAATAGATCACGACAAGAGTTCTTCTCATGAGTCTCGAATTTATACTCGTGACTCTGCCACCCTTCCTTTTCTGCATCGGTCCTTGGAAGATTGTTGACTTATGCATCCACATCTCAGAATTCAATCCTAAGAATGTTCCTCTTCTCCCTTGTTGTTTTCCGACCTTTGTCTACCAATTGGTAGCCAAGTAGTAAATGTGTATTGGTGCCTTCCGATGCAAGATACGCTTGTGGTACGTCAAGATATTCCATTTTGGGATGTCAGGAGAAACAAACTCTAGTACCTCATCATATCTATGACCAAGTCAAAGTGTTGTAATCCGCGGATCAAAAGGCATTGATTACCTTCCATTTGTTCTACCTTAGAGTGCCATACTTTTATATGCTAAGAGGTCGTGCCCAGTTTCATCACCCCTTAATGAAGTCATGCTCTTACACATATTTACCCACCCTTCCTCTGAGCTTTCATGCTCGTGAATGATGTGTGTGCGTAATAATGTGGCCATCTGAGATTCTTAGTAATTCTTATTGCTTTGGAGCTCAACAAGGACATTTGCGTCATTCTTAGCGTGATGGTTAACCCTGTCACTAAGCAAAGGATGAATGTGTTAGCAAGTCCATTACTCTGGTACACCTCTTCGGTCAAAGAGTTAGGCTCATACCGAAACTCTGAGACTATGTCTTCTTGCCTTACCAAGCAAGTTTCCTCTCGAACTAAGTGACATATCGGTGGTTCGTGATATTCTAGACATCTTTCTAGAATTATTGTCATGGTGTTGTGTGACCATGTTGTCCAGTTCTTGAGCAAGCAAGTTCTTTGAACTGCTCCCTTCTCCAAGGATTTGTACTAGATACCCCTGAACTAGTTGGTTGAGCTTAAACAACAACTTGGAGAGTTGTAATACAAAACTTATATCAGACTTGTTCCTCCAAAAGGGATGTCTATTTTTGTTTGCGCATAAGAAGGATAGTGTTTCCTTCATGGAAATTTTATGGTACCCACCTTTGATTTGATTCAGGCTATCGTCAAATCAAACTTAGTCCTGAGGACTATCCTGATGATGTATTTACTTGTGATCTTTCACCTGGGTATATCTTCATGTCCTTTTGTCTGACCAATATTGTTGTTTGTTCATACCACATGCGAGTCTATCTTCTTGGAGTATCATGATAAGTTTGTTATTGAGCCCATTGATGACATCCTTATCTTCTCCATGCTATACTAGACTCATATGGAACAGTTGGCATTAATGTTGGAAACTTTTGAGAACCTTCTTCGAGTTATGTCGAAGTATGTGTTCTGGATGTTAGAAGTGACCTTCTCCGATTCACCTGCAATTGTCGAAAGATGTCACCGTGGATTTGAGTAGAGTTGTACTTTGTTTCCTCGGGAATCATTTCAAGTCAATCCAGCATGTGCGAAGTATCCTTGATATGTTAGGTTGATACCTTCACATCTCGAAAACATCCTCCGAGCATGCTAATCAGAAAACACTTTAACCTTGTAAAATTCATAGTAATTCAAATACTTGTCCAAACTTTAAAAATAATATACTTTTGGATTCACAAAATTGTGTAGAACATAGATCTGTAATAAAATTGCTAATTTAGTACTGTATTTTTGTAGTAGGATTTAAAGTCTAGATTAGAGTATTTTAATTCTAGGAAAATAACCGTAACTCCATTTTTGTTGATTTTTGTTGCGTTGGCTTTGTAATTATGAAATCTACTGTCTAAAATGGGAATATCTTGCTTAGAGTGTTTAGATCTGTTTTGTTGTAGATTTGAAGGGTAGATCTCTTTATGGTCATATTTAATTAAGGAACCATCCAAAACACTTAAAATCTGTGGGAAATCGGTACTAATGACATCCCCAACACAATACCACCCCCTGAATAATTTTATTGATTGAATTTGAACCCATCCTTGCATATTACCTTGTTGCATGCCTGCATAATGGCTTTTGTGGAAATGTTTTGTGCAAGTTGTGATTGGATCTATGTTTGTGATTCCTTAGATTTTTCGGAGTGCGCCAAGGCGTGATGTTGCATAGAGTGCTGCTCGGATCAAGGAAAGTTACACCACTTGTTCATATTTATGTCCCAGTTTTGACTATGCATGTTTTGATCTTCAAATTCTGTAGTATGCATGTGTAGGATTATTTGGTAGATTTTCTTAGTATTATTTTGCAAGTGCGGTTTTGTAGTATGCCATGAGTAGCTCTATACTTAGGAATGTCCATCCGAATAGGTTACCCCTATTTTTGCTAAGTACTTCTTGCTATGCTATATATATAAAGTATCATTGGGGGGTTTCGAAAGATTGTAAATTTCCTACGTATAAAGCTCTCTCGAGCGAACCTTTTCCTCTCAAAAACCTCCTTCAAAATAAAACTAAGTTTTCTTCTGGGCGGAATGGTTGTTGGGTCAACGAGTGGAATTTGGTGGAGGACGGCCGCCCAGGAATCAAAGAAGTCTGTAATGTTTCAGAATTTAGAAGCTTCCAGTACAACCACAATACATATGGGCTCTGTCTTGGCCTAGTACTTAGTAGGAAACCTCACCAGGGTACCAAAATTTGGAGGTTCGTGGCACGGTTGGATCCAGCTGGTAGAGGGGCTACTAAGGGAAAGCCTCACCATGGTCTTGTCTATAAAAGGACTTGATCGTGGATCGTGGGTAAAGTGCACAAACTCTCGAGAGTATTGCAATCTGATCCATCAACCGAGTTCACGGAAAAGAACACTTTGAGCATCTGAAGGATGGGGCCTCTCAAGGATCTTCCTCTCCCTTTCCGAACTTAAAGTTTTCTAAAACCCCATGGCATGCGTAATATCGCCAATGGGTGGGATTTTGGGGACTTGGTGTGTAATATCCAAGTGTTAGTTCAGTTCAACCCTGCCGCGGTTAGGATGGCGACGCACCTACCCACCCCACCCTAAGCCCTAGCCACCTTCATCGACGGTGATCTCCCTTCGATCGCGGGCAACCAACCCTCCCCTTTCACCCAATCTCTCCGGCGCTCTCCCCTCTACAAGGTGATCTCTTTTTTCCCCAACTCTTCCCGTCATGTCCTGTCTTGATCCTGGCTAGGCGGTGGAAGGTCACTGACCGCTAAGGATCTAGATCGGGGTCGTCAGAAGCGCTATGATGGTGAGATCCATTTTTGGCCTAAATACAATTGGTTGGCTTTGATCAATGCCAAAGGAGGCGGCCTTATTGGTAAGGTGATTTCTCTAAATGATCTACCAAGGATCGGATCCATTCTGCATTTCAGAGGGTTTAAGGTCATTGTTCTATCCTGCATATTTTCTCCTGAGGTACGTGGCCACACTCCTGACACTGATCAGATCGACGCGATCGTAGATCCTATAATTTTGGCCCCTTCTCTGAATCTCCATCTTTCATCTGGATTACTTTCAAAAATAATGTTAAGAGAAAATTCAGATCAACTGTGCATCCATTGGGTAAAGCACATCATTTTCTGATGGTGGTTTCCTTTGACCGATCTAAAATTAAACTTGATGAAGTAACTACTGCTTTGGCTCTGGAATCCTGCATTGGAGGCATTGCTCAGGATCTTTCAGTTTACAAACTTGTCGACAGGGTTTTCAGGTTTTCAGTCTCATCAAGATCTATTGGGTTTATGGTTTATGGTCTTCAATATTATTCATGCAATGATTTTAAATGTTTCTTTCATCTATGGAGTAATGGAGGTCCCCTTTGGAATAAAGAATTCAATGGATGGCAGAAGGAGTGTAATGAAGAATGGACAATTGTCAGCCCCAACAAAAAGAGAACTGATCGTGCTCTTCTTTCTCTAAAAAAGCAGCCTACACAATCCTGCATTAGAAAGGATTCCTCTGTTAAAAGAAATTTGTCTTTTGCCACTTTTGAAAATCATGCTGCGTGTGAAGGATATGAATGCCCCATCACAAAAGAACAGGCAATTGATCATCTAGAAGCAGGATATGATTGTCCTCAAATCAGGAGGAAGGCTGGAGTAATTCTGCCTTCATCTTTCTCTGCTGTCACACAAAATATTCAATTTGGTAGATTCTCTGCTGAAATTCAAAATTCTCATATGAAGGATACACGTACCACTGTGCAAGGTGAGGAAGATCCTGAATTTGAAAAAATTATTGGCATGGTATACAAGGTTTTTAAGTGTGGCAAATGTTTAAGTATGGGCCATGTTACTAGCCAATGTTTCAATCAAATTCGATGTCAGGCCTGTTTTCACTATGGCCATATCAGAAAAGAATGTCTAAAACAAAGAGTCAAGGTGGGAAGCGGTGGATTCCTAAGGAAAAGAGAGTTGGTCTTTGTCGTGGTGGTGTCACGGCAGATGCCATGTATAGGCTAAAGGTGGGGACTAATACTCGCTAGGGGAATCCAGGGAGGGATAGTGAAGTGATTCTCCACACAAGAGTTTATATTGATTTACTTCCAAGGTTACAAGTGCTCCTAGAGCTGTATTGGCGAGAGGAGGAAGAAGGAGCTCTCGTACTCTCACCCACAGATCACACCTGAAACCCTAGCCCAAAACAGATTCGTAGAGAGATCAACCCCTTCTACAGAAGCCCTACCCCCCTTTTATAGGGGAGGCTCGGTTTCTGCCTAGGGCATACGTGGAGGCATATTCCTAAGAATATGCCTCCTCCCAAAGTGGTAAGCCGACCGGGGTGCTTTTTCCCCCGCGTCACACATGCTTTAGCTACGTGAGCCTCTGCGGCGCCCTCGTCAGCCGACACGGGCGTCGTCACGCTTGTCGACCACGCCCCGGTGGTCCTGTCCTTGCTCGCTTCGCTCAGGCAGTGCATACCGGGGCTCCTTTTGACCAGCGAGATTCCTTCCTTCTCCTAGAAGCTTGCTGTGACCCGGATGATGGTTCATCCGGCCACGCCCGTTCCTGCATACAGGTAAAACATGCACTTCCGACTTACTGCCTAAGTCGGATGAGACCTAGTTAGGGGAACGCCCCCAGGTCCGAATTACCCCGTGATTCGGCCTGCCTTGAGGTGACCCGGCCAGCATCTACTTTGACCTTGCCGAACCTCGGTAACTCGGCCTTTATACCCCGGCGTGACCCTACCCGGGGGTATCCCCCCAACATTAGTCCCTGAAACTGGTGCGGTCTTAGCCTCCTTGGACGCTAAGGCCACACCAGATTCAATCTTGTGCCCCGATCGTTATTGCCGAGTTACCTCTGTACCTCGGACTGCGTGGATTTACGTTCCCTTCGCACATTTCAAGTTTTCACTTGCCGGCCGTGCTACCACAGTTCCATCCGGGTCTTGCTTCCTTCTCTCGTACGCTAACCCATGTGAAGGGTAATCATTATGTCGTCTTATTTTAAGGGACGGTACAGTAACCGCCGCAGTAATTGTCAGTTATCACTATGCGCGGGTCACGTCACGCCTGCCTCCTCGTTTACCGCATCAGCACGTCGCGTCACAGGACTCTCTCCGCCCTATGGCCCTCCGTGTGGCTCCTCACTTATTGGTCCGGACGGGTGATACACGGCCACAGCGTGTGGCCGGTCCACAGGGCGCAATCCCACTCACCCCTGATGGGAGTGGTTTAATAGCGGAGGGGTGCGTCCCTTAGGATTTTTTCCCCTCCGCACCCCTCTGCCCGCGGCTATTCTTCTTCCTCTTCCTCGCGACCGCGCCGCCACCAGCATCGCCAAATAGCAGCGTCGCCGCCGCGCTTCTCCGTCTCACCTCCGCGTCGCCGCCACCACGACGCAAATTTCTCGCCAAGGGTCCGCGCCAATCCCGTCCACTGTCCCCTGCCGCCTCCAGTGCCAGCGAGGGCCTCGAGGACCAGATGACTGAAGAGGAACTCATTGTTGTTGAGCAGGAGATGGAAGAGGACGCCGCGGCGGCGGACTGCGGCGCGTGGGCCGGCTCCTGGGTTTGCCAGGATGACCTGGACTGGCTCTACCGGACCAGACGCATCCCTGCCGGCATCGCCGCGCGCCTTCCTTCCAACGAACTGGCCCCCTCACCCAATCCGGGCGAGTTCGTCGTGTTCTTGTCCCATTTCCAACGGGGCTTTGGCTTACCGGTGACTGATTTTTTCCAGGACTGGCTCGGTACGTACCAACTCCAGCCACACCACCTTCTAGCCAACGCCATCACCTCTCTTTCTGCCTTTGCTTCTACGATCGAAGGCTATGCCGGACTATGGCCCACGAAAGAGCTATGGATCTGGTTCTTTGGCCTTCGTCACAAGGTCATTCCCAACATCCACGCTGATCCGGAGGACAAGCGGCTCACTCAATTTGGAGCGGCCTCCATTTCACCCCGGCGATTTTCTGTTTTTCCCCGGGTCACCGGGCTAGAGTCCTGCAAAGGATGGGCCCGGACCTTCTTCTATGTCCGGAATACGGGCACCGAAGACTTGATCCAGTTGCTTCCCTATACTCCGGGTCCACCTAACCCGGACCTGTGGGATGTGATCCCCAAGAAGCCCACAGCTTTGGCCAACCAAGTGAGCAAAAGGTTCGCGGAACTGAAGGAGTTCGGGCTATGCAACGAGGATGCCATGATCACCTTTGTGCGTAACCGAATCTCACCCCTCCAGAAGCGCACCCACAAGGTGTGCCACATGAGCTACGGCTGCGATCCTAACCGGACCTCATCCTTCGAGCTGACCAACTCGGAGATTTATCGCCGGGTTAAGGCTCTCTTCACCACTCACAAGGACTTTTCCACTGATTGGACTTGGGGGATTGAGCATTTCTGCCATGACCGGCTTCCTCCCACGGTAAGTTTCATGCTGCAAACTTAACCAGGACTAATTACATGTCAGTTATTGTTGCAATTTTTGACTCTTTTGTTCGCTCTTTACCTCAGCAATTCCTTCAGCAGACCCTTGAGGACGGCACCGATCCGTCCCTTAAGTGGGCGTCGGACCGGGAGACTACGGACGAGGAAGAGCCGGACCAGGAGATGTTCCTCCCTATGACCGACGCCACGAAACGACCCACGTGTAAATCCTCTTCTATTAGAGATTGGCCCAATGATGAAGATGACTTGGAAATCGAGGTGATTGAAACTTTTGAGGCCGTCCCCCTTTCTTTTGCTTTTCCGCCATCAGCTCACCTCGGCGGTCATATTCACGAGGATCCCCCTCTCACTACGGGCGAGCCTGTTCCGGTGGCAATGAAGAAGAAACGTGGGGCTTCTTCGAGTTCTTCCTCCAGACCCTCTCAGCCCGTAAAAAGGCGAAAGAAGTCCGGAGACAAGACTGCCCCCAAACCAACAGGCAAGGCCCTAGCACGAAGGGCTCGGAAACCCAAAGCGGCAAAAACCTCGGATGCGTAAGTCCTCCTTTCTTCTGTAACTCGTTCTTTCTTACTTCGTCGTAATTTTTCTTTTGACGTTATTCGATTTTGCAAGGCTCCGGTGGAGGTCCCTCAAAGTGGACCTAGTATCTCTTCACCTCTCCGACCTAGCCCTTCGCCCCCTCGTGACGATGAGTCACGCCCGCTGAGCCCTATCCCAGAGGGTTCTGCGGCTGCTCCGGGTTCAGCTCCACCTCGGCAAGAGGAGGGTAACCTTGGAGTGGGGGAGACCGGCCTAGCCGGAGCAATGGCATCCACCACCTCGACAACACCTCAACCAGCAGCCACTGAGGATACTTCGGCCCCAGCACCAATTCCAGTACCAGCAAGCAGACCAGCACAAACTCCAACCTCGGTATCAGCACCAACTCCGGCAGCGAAAACTTCAGCGCCGGCACCAAGCCCAGTAGCAAGAGTACCAACACCTATTTCCTCTGCATCTTTCGAGTCCTCTCAACCTCGGCAAGGAACTACCCCGGCAATTTCTAAGGGGAAAACCACTGCTACAGCTTCTTCTACCCAGCAAGCCAAAGGCAAGAAGGCTCCAGACGCTACCAAGCCCACCGCCGTCGAGTCTGGGCAGCGCACCCTTGTGTCAATGCTCCCCAAGAAGACATCATCGGCAAAGGACGCGCCTGCCGAGCCAACCGAAGCCCAGCAGTTGGTTCTGCACACCAGCCCCGCCCTTGCCTTGGTGGAGAGGAAGGAAGCACATGAAAAGGGCTTAGTGATGCCCCATATGCCCACCGGAGAACGGTACCCCCCGAGCCTGATGGAATTTGTTATGAATTGGAACAAGGCCGAGATAGTCCAGGAATCTGATCTCCCGGAAAAGTTCAGTCCTGCCGAGTTTTCCACTCAGATGAACACGGCCGCAAAGGCCATTAACCTCGCTGGGCGAATGATGGAGGTACATTGCTCCTCCTTGACAAGTTGTAGATAATAACCATTAGTCCACGAGCCTCCGGGGGAGTGACTTGTTACTCGGCCGTATGCTCTTTTAAAACACTAACGTAGCTCCGTGAGAACTTTGAACATGCACACACCTAGAGCCGGGTTAAGTTCCACTTGGCCCAGATTTTAGTACACTTCGAACATGCACACACCTAGAGCCGGGTTAAGTTCCACTTGGCCCGGATTTTAGTACACTTCGAACATGCACACACCTAGAGCCGGGTTAAGTTCCACTTGGCCCGGATTTTAGTACACTTCGAACATGCACACACCTAGAGCCGGGTTAAGTTCCACTTGGCCCGGATTTTAGTACACTTCGAACATGCACACACCTAGAGCCGGGTTAAGTTCCACTTCGCCCGAATTTTAGTACACTTCGAACATGCACACACCTAGAGCCGGGTTAAGTTCCACTTGGCCCGGATTTTAGTACACTTCGAATATGCACACACCTAGAGCCGGGTTAAGTTCCACTTGGCCCGGATTTTAGTACACTTCGAATATGCACTAGGTTGACTTAAGTTTCTGTATATCTCTTTTAGGTGACCACCGGAGTGCTGAATTCCAACGCTTGCTGGATACGCACAAGAATCTTCGCGCAAAACAGGCTGCACTCATTGCGGAGTACGAGAAAAGGGGTAAATTTCTTTCTTATCCTTTCCTCATTTTTCTTCAACTTCGTTTGCCGAATTAATTTGATTGTTCGGTTTCCGCAGCTGGGGTGGAGGCTGAGAACAAGATAATGCGGAAGAAATTGGAGCAGATCAAGGGTACGTCCTTTTTGTCTGTCTCTACCGTGGTTTCCATCGGCTTTCCTCCTTGGCTCGGCAAACATTCATTCCTCGGCACTGCCGGGCCAACACACTATTTCAGCATCGCTTGAAGATAGTGTGCCTGTGCCTGACATGATGCTACATTTTCTCGAACAAGCAGGGCAGCACCGAGCCGAACTAAATAAGAAAGATGATGAGCTCGCCCTCCTCTAGACCAAAGACGATGAGATAGCCAAGCTCAAGGCTGAGATGGCTAAAATGAAGGCGCAGCACCAAACCGAGCTAAAAAAGGATGGCCGGGACTACACCGAAGAAAGTGAGCGCCTCAAGCTCCAAAATGCTAAGGACCGTGAGCTTCTTCAGGTAGCCGAGGTCAAACTTGAGTCGGCAAATGCTGAGCTCGAGCAGCTTCGGAAGAGGCGTGATGCTTGCACCAAGGAATTGACCCGGATTCACAGTCACATCTCACGTAATTTCTTTTCTTTTATCCGCCTTATTTCTCCGGGTTACTTCATATGTCTTGTTTTCTCAACTTTGTCCTTTGCCTTGTTTCCCAGGCCACTTTCCAGAGGGTACTGCTATTGCAAGTGCTGTTGTTGCCAATTTCCGCCGAGAAAGGGGTACTCCCGTCGCTCCTGACAGTGAGAGCATTCCCTTCGACATGGAGGACCTGTTGGTCAGCCTGTCGTCTCGCGTGGAAATTATTAAGAACTACAGCAAAGATCTCCTTGATGTTTCAGTCCGAGTCTTCAACACTTTCTGGCCCGCTGATGACGCTCCGGAGAGAGTTACACATCTCGCTGAAAAGCTTTCGGAAATCGAGACCCAGCTCGGCCTCTGGCGAGAGTCCGCTGGACGTGCTGCAGCCGATACCATCCTTCACCACATTCTGACGTGGTATGAGAAGATAGATCTCAGCCTCCTCACACGCCTGCGCATCGGATCCAAATGAACAGATGACCCGGAGTGGGTAGCTCGGCGTCAGGCTTGCGCCCATAGCCTCATCGAATATGCCCCCATTCACGAATGGACTGAGGGTCCGAGCTTCCTGGAAGTCGCTGGCGAAGAAGAAGTTGAGAACGTTGAAGATGATTCGGGTGAGGACGAAGAGGACACTGCCTCGGATATCGAAGAAGGCGATGATGATACCGAACTTCCTCCCGCTGCTCCTTAAGTAAAAACACTTGAAAATTTATGAGATCCCCGGTATGCCGGGTGGAATTGTATTCCAAACACATGTGATATTTTGCTACTAAGTGCTTATGCCGGATTAACTTGGGCATAGTCCCCGAGTTTCTTTTTCTTGTTCGTTCAATCTTTTGGCTCGGATCCTGTCTACCTTGATTCGGTTTTACAACTTACGAATCCGAGCTTGAAAAACTGTCTTAACAATACTGGGAAACTTTTAGACTTAGCTCAAAAATAAAACTGTATAACAGTTTGAAAATTAATATGGGGTTAGTCCGAAACACAAACGTCAGCTCGAATAAATTATTTTCCTTAATCGTTTTTATGTGCTACGCAATTCCAAACTTGTTATCTTGCTTGCCATGAAGCCAATTCTTGTTGGACAGCAGCAAGTCGAAGAGTTGGGTTTTTGGTGCTCACACACTACTAATCCGAGTTAAGTAGAATAACTTACTCCAGCTGACGCGCAGAAAATAATAAACATTATTAAGGCAGTCCCCGAGTTACTACTCGAGGTGCCAACATTTCATTGATAAGCTCATTGCCGACATACATACCGACATATGAGATAACCCGGATACATACACTTCTTAGCTAGGTGTAGAAAGGCCGAAGTAGAGCTATGTTCCATGGTCGCTTGGATTCCTCTCCAGACCTGTCCGCCTTGTTCTTTTCCTGTGGCTTTGCATCTATAAGATAGTAAGAATCGTTGTGCAACGCTTTGCTCATGATGAATGGCCCTTCCCATGGGGGGGATAATTTATGCATTCCAGTAGTATGTTTTACCAACCGGAGCACCAGATCGCCTTCCCGAAAGACCCGGAGGCACACTTTCCGGCTATGATAGCGTTGGAGATTTTGCTGATATATAGCGGATCTGGACAGTGCCAGTTCTCTTGCTTCTTCCAGCAGATCAACATCATTTTGCCGGGCTTCTTGCACTTCGGCTTCTATGTATTGGGTGACTCTAGGCGAATCATGCTCTATGTTGGCTGGTAATACAGCTTCTGCCCCATATACTAGAAAGAACGGTGTATAGCTTGTTGATCGATTCGGAGTTGTTCTTAAACTCCACAGTACCGCTGGTAGTTCTTCTATCCAGCACCCCGCTGATCTTTGCAGCGGCTCAATGAGCCAGGGTTTTATCCCGGATAATACTAATCCGTTGGATCTTTCCACTTGTCTGTTTGATGCGGGGTGGGCTACCGAAGCTACGTCCAGCCGGATCCTCTTATCCCAGCAGAAATGAGCAAATGCTCCTTCCGCAAAATTTGTGCCATTATCAGTTATGATACTGTGTGGATAACCGTACCTCAAGATAATATCTTTGAGAAATGTTACGGCCGTAGCTCCATCACATTTTCTTATAGGCCTTACCTCAATCCACTTCGTAAACTTGTCCACCATTACCAGAATGTGAGTCATATTTCCCCTTGCTGGTTTGAACGGGCCAACCATATCCAAGCACCATACGGAAAATGGCCAAGTGATTGGGATGGTCTTGAGTTCCGACATTGGCATATGTGTCTTGGTAGCGTACCTCTGACAACCATTACATTTTCTCACCAGATCTTCTGCTTGCTCTAAGGCATTTGTCCAGTAGAATCCGTGTCAGAAAGCTTTTGCTACCAAGGCTCGGGATGAGGCATGATGCCCGCATTCCCCCTAATGTATATCTCGGATGATTTCAAGCCCTTCTTCCGGGTCAACACACCGCTGGAGGACATTGGTCACACTTCTTTTGTATAACTCGGAATTGATGATCATGTAGGCCTTTGCCCTCCTCTGTGTTTGCCTGGACAGCACCTCCTCAGTGGGTAATGTTCCATCCTTCAGGAATTGAAATATAGGCAGTGCCCAAGCCGGTATTGGCCGCATAGGGAACACATCCTCGTCTATCTTCATCTGATCCCCCGGCATAACTTCAACCGGACCATGCCGAGCAGTCCCCGGGTCTTGCGAAGCAGTCCCCGGGTTTGCCGAAGAAGTCCCCGGGTTTTGCGCACCACTTCCTGTGTCAACGTCCATGGGCACAGCTCCGGATTCGGTGTCCTCCGGGACATAGATTGACTCGGATTCCAGGGATGGCCTGATGGATGGTTTCCTGAGGTGCTCTAATGCTACACCCGGTGGAATTGCTTGTCTGGTTGACCCGAGCTTCGACAGCATGTCGGCAGCCTCATTTTCCACCCGGGGTACATGATGAAATTCGCATCCCTCAAAGTAACCAGAAATCTTCTGCACATGAAATCTGTATAGTGCCATGTTTGGATCAAGGGCGTCCCACACTCCGGACACTTGCTGCACCACCAAATCCGAGTCGCCAAAGCATATGATCCGACGTATACCAATTTCTTTTGCTACCTTGAGCCCATGCACAAGTGCTTCATACTCAGCGACATTGTTTGATGCCGTGAAGTGGATCTGCAGCACATATCTCAACTGGTCCTTCTTCAGCGACGTGAGTACAACTCCGGCTCCTAGCCCGGTTTTGGTTTTTGATCCGTCAAAGTGCATTCGCCAATAGTTCGGATCAGGAAGCGGTGGTTCGTACTGCACCTCGGCCTAGTCCACGAAAAAGTCCGCCACAGCTTGAGATTTGATGGCTTCTCGTCTATCATATTGCAGAGCATAAGGAGCTAGCTCAATTGCCCATTTTGCAATTCTGCCGCTTGCATCCTTGTTACTCATTATCTCGGATATGGGGGCCTCACGTATGACCCAGATGGGATGCTCCTCAAAGTAGTGCTTCAGTTTCTTGGCGGCCATGTACACGCCATATGCCACTTTTTGATAATGTGGGTAGTTCTGCTTTGAGGTTGACAACACTTCACTCAAATAATACACCGGCCTTTCCACCGACTTACCTTCCTCATCGCGCTCCACCACTATCACTGCACTTACAACTCGGTTGGTTGCGGCTATATAGAGCAACATTGGCTCCTTTGATAGTGGTGAGGCTAGCACTGGTGCCGTGGCTAACATTTTCTTTAGGTGGGCAAAGGCTTCATCAGCCTGCGGTGTCCAAATGAACTTATCCGTCTTTTTCATGAGTTGGTAAAGAGGCAAAGCCTTTTCTCCCAACCGACATACAAACCGACTTAACGAGGCCAGGCAACCTGTGAACTTCTGGACATCGTTAAGACACTTCGGCAGTTCCATTCGTTCGATGGCCTGGATTTTGGTTGGATTAACCTCAATACCTCGGCTGGAGACGAGAAAACCGAGCAATTTTCCAGTCGGTACACCAAAAGTGCATTTTTCCGGGTTAAGTTTCATCCGGAACCTTCTTAGGTTTGCAAACGTTTGCCTGATATCGTCAAGGAGCGTTTTTCTTTCCTTGGTTTTGATAACCACATCATCCATGTACACCTGTACATTTTGACCTATTTGGTCGTGCAAACATTTTTGCATACACCTCTGGTACGTTGCCCCTGCATTACGTAAACCAAACGGCATTGTTTGATAGCAATAAGCCCCATACGGGGTAATAAACGCAATCTTTATTTGATCATCCGGATTTAGAGGTATCTGGTGGAAACCAGAATAAGCATCAATGAATGACAATAGTTCACATCCAGCAGTTGAGTCTATGACCTGATCTATTCTTGGCAGCGGAAATGGGTCTTTTGGAATGCCTTGTTCAGGTTCGTGTAATCGATACACATACGCCAAACCACTGCCACGTTCGGGTCATCCTTCTTCTTTTCCACCAGCACCGTATTAGACAGCCAATCCGGGTAAAGAACCTCCATGATATATCCTGCAGCTAGCAACCGAGCTATCTCATCTCCAATGACTTTCCTCCTATCTTCGGCGAAGCGGCAGAGAGGTTGCTTCACCGGCTTGGCTCCGGGTCTCACATTCAAAGAGTGCTCGGCCAACTCCCTCGAAACACCTTGCAAGTCCTGTGTGGACCAAGCAAAAATGTCCCGATTCCCACGGAGGAAGCTGACGAGCTCGCTTTCCTATTTATCACTTAGCCCGGCAACAATTGTTACGGTGCGCTCTGGGAACATGTCATCAACGGGAACCTTCTTGGTATCTTTCGTGGCCTGGAAAGAGACAGTTCCATGCGGGTTACTCAGCGCCGGCATATACTGCTGCGCGGACTGAGCCAATGCCGCCACCTCTTGAATTTTTCTTTTTTCCTGCGCGATCACAAGTGACTCGGCTAAGTTTGATTCGGTCGACGCACACTCCATGGAACGTCGGAAGTCCCCAGCAATGGTAATCACTCCATTTGGTCCGGGCAATTTCATCTTCAAGTAGCTGATATGACACCTTGCCATGAACTTGTTCAGCGCTGGCCTTCCGAGCAATGCATGATACGCGCTTTCTAAGTTCACCACTTCGAACTCCAGATTTTCAGTTCGGCAATTATCCCTCGTGCCAAACAAGACGTCAACTCGGACCTTGCCTATGGGCTCGCAAGAAATGCCGAGCACAATGCCATGGAAAGTTGTCCTCGTGGCCTGGAGCATGTTCTCCGAGATATCCAACTTGCATTGTGTCCGCATACATGATATTTATGCTACTGCCATTGTCGATCAGTACCTTTGAGAACCTTACGTTAATGCTAGGTCCAATGAACGTAGGATCCAGCACCAACGCATACAAACCAGGGCTCGGCATGAGCTTGGGATGATCCCTAATGCTCCAGGTGATTTCCTGATCGGACCAAGGCATGTACCTCGTCACTGTAGGCATTACTGCATTCACCTCCATATGCCTACACTGCAAGCTTTTTCTATCAGTTTCTTCTATGGTGAATACACAGTAGCTCTGGTGATGCTCCCTGTACTCATTTCTCCCCTCATTTCCGGGGTGCCTCTGATCCGGCTGATGCTGATTTACCTGATGCACTGCATCCCTTCTTTCATTGTTATCATACCTCGGCGGAGGGGGAGGCAACATTAGCTGTTGCGTGTTCGCTCCGGAGAGCAATTGCTGCCAGGGTAACTCCTGCCGAGGCTGATCATTCCGGGGTGCCTGAGCATTCCCCGAACCACCTTGCTCGATCTTGCACATCCACTCGCATTGCCTCGTCGTATGACCCGCTGGGTTGTTCAGATTTGGCGTGTGAAACTTACACGGCTGGTCCAACATCGACTCGTAAGTATACCTCGGACGGTCTTTCCTTTCTTGCCACTGCTTCTTTTGTTCCGGTGTCCAAGTTTTCTTCCCATCGTTCCTTGGAGTCCATTGATCTCCAGTTTTCTGGCGCTGGCTACCCCCTGCTCCGGGTTGATCTTGATTCACAGCTGCAACTTGGTGCGAACCGTACCGGTGGTCCGGTCTATCATCTCTAGTTTTTCCTCTGTAATCATTCCTCCGGGATGATCCGGATCCATCCCTCTGATAGTCCTCATCGCTTGACTCGTTTGACGCGAGCCTTGGTTGGGTCGGGTCACCCAACACATACGAATCTGCAATCCGGATCATTTTTGCCAACGTAGCTGGCATTTTCCGTTGCAACTTCATCCACAGCTCGCTTCCATATCTGCACCCCTTTGCAAACCATGCTATGGCCTATGATTCTATCACGCCCTCACATGAGTTTCTCATGGTACACCACCGGGTCAAGAACTCCCGGTCGGTCTCATTGGGTCTTTGCTTGCACATAGCTAGGGTCTGTGGCCTATTTGGCCTATGATACGTACTCGAAAAATTGCTGATGAACATCTCCTCGAAATCTATCCAGCAGTTGATGCTTCCTGGTGGCAAATTGTTCAACCACACCCTTGCCGGGCCTTCCAACATCTGGGGTACATACCGTACAACCCATCTCAGGTTGCCTGTGGCAATTTTTACAGCCGTAGCATAGTTTATCAGCCAATCCTCTGGCTTGGTACTACCGTCATAGGTCTTGGTGCCCCTGGGAAGCTAAAAGTTCGGTACTGGTGGCTCTTTCATGATCCGGGGTCCAAAACACGCTAGACCCGGTTGACCTTGACATTCAATCTGTTCCGACCTATACAGTCGATCCAGTTTCAGCCTTGCATTGTCCGGCATCAAATCCCTACTTCCCAATCTCGACCCTATCACATGATAGTCCGGTCTTGGATATCCCGCATTTGCCATCTCCGAATCACCATCGTTGTACCGGTTTTGCTCTTGCGGCACCTTTCTGTTGCACACCTCGGCCGGCACTGTGCTCTTGCCTTGGTATGTTCCGCTGCTGCGGTTGTCTTGCTCCAGCTGAGTTTTGCTGCCCGGCATTGCTGTTGACAATGTTCCCTTGACCGGCATTGCATTGGTCGCGGTTATCTCGGCCAGCTTCGCCTCGGCTCACACTCCGTTGATCATCATTTTTCTGCGCTTCTTTTTCTTTCCCTGCCCGTGTCGGGTCATACGGGACTATCTGTTTGTTCCGTATGGCCGAGGTTACCACCTCCTCTCTCCTTGGACCACCATGAGGGGACGATGCGGCTCCAGCGGATTTTTCCGGGTTACCCACCGCCGAATGGACGATCTTGGAGGCTCCAGCTCTTTCCGGGTTTGCCCTGAGTAGTTCCGCGTTTTGCCTATTTGCAATCCGGACCAGCTCGTTTACCCGATCTTGCTGCCTTTGCCGGGCTTCACCCGTTAGTCCCTCTAACTCGGACGCAGCTGCATCCGCTGATCTGAGGTTCTTGGCCGGGGTACTGTACCTCGGCAGCCCAATGGACAAACAGTTTTCTGATTCCTCGATTCCAGCATCACCTTCTCTGTTCATCTCGCTCATGAGATTTCTCCCTTTGACTTTTACATTATCAACCTTGTTCGCCTTAGCGTACTCACGCAGCGTCGTGTTCAACGACTGCTGGGCCGCGGCTATTTTCTTTGCGCCCTCTAGTATTTTCCGCCTAGTTTCTTCCAGCTCGGCCTGTGCACGAGCCGGATCTACCGCTTCTACTACAGGGTTTGCCAAGCTATCCATTGCCTCTCTCAACACGTTTTTCGGCCTCTCTAGTGGTGGACCTCTACCTTTCCTTGGTGCCTTGGGCGTTACCTCCGGATCTAGCGCCGGATCTTTGCTCGCACCCGCACCTGGCGCTGTCATCATTACCTCTGCATGGTCCGGGGAACGAGCGATACGCTCCCCGCGAGCCATAGTGAGGGGCGGTTCGCCTGCTTCGACGACGTGGCGCAGATGAACGCAAGACACGTCCACCGCGACGTGGACCTTGTGCGCGCCGAGCCTGACGAAGATGCCGTTGTGCGGGAGAGGGCGCGTGCCGAAGTAGCCTGCGTTGTCGCTGACGAAGTCCCGCGCTCCAAAGCGCTGAACGAGCCCGGAGATGATGCGCTCGCCGGTGGCGATGAGGTTTTCCGTCCGGATTTGAACCCCTCCTAGCGCCGCTAGCCCCACGATGGGCGCCATCTATCGTGGTGGTGTCACGGCAGATGCCATGTATAGGCTAAAGGTGGGGACTAATACTCGCTAGTGGACTCCAGGGAGGGATAGTGAAGTGATTCTCCACACAAGAGTTTGTATTGATTTACTTCCAAGGTTACAGGCTCCTAGAGCTGTATTGGTGAGAGGAGGAAGAAGGAGCTCTCGTACTCTCACCCACAGATCACACCTGAAACCCTAGCCCAAAACAGATTCGCAAAGAGATCAACCCCTTCTACAGAAGCCCTAGCCCCCCTTTTATAGG
This sequence comes from Avena eriantha, assembly GCA_910589775.1. Classification (NCBI taxonomy): domain Eukaryota; kingdom Viridiplantae; phylum Streptophyta; class Magnoliopsida; order Poales; family Poaceae; genus Avena; species Avena eriantha. Next base: position 457,063,077 of record OU342743.1, read on the forward strand.
GGAGGCTCGGTTTCTGCCTAGGGCATACGCCTCCTCCAAAAGTGGTAAGCCGACCGGGGTGCTTTTTCCCCCGCGTCACACATGCTTTAGCTACGTGAGCATCTGCGGCGCCCTCGTCAGCCGACACGGGCGTCGTCACGCTTGTCGGCCACACCCCGCTGGTCCTGTCCTTGCTCGCTTCGCTCAGGCAGTGCGTACCGGGGCTCCTTTTGAACAGCGAGATTCCTTCCTTCTCCTAGAAGCTTGCTGTGACCCGGATGATGGTTCATCCGGCCATGCCTGTTCCTGCATACAGGTAAAACATGCACTTCCGACTTACTGCTTAAGTCGGATGAGACCTAGTTAGGCGAACGCCCCCAGGTCCAGATTACCCCGTGATTCGGCCTGCCTTGAGGTGACCCGGCCAACATCTGCTTTGACCTTGCCGAACCTCGGCTAACTCGGACAAGACGTCTCATAACACCGGCACCGACCAGGATTTGGACAAGGGCAAATAGTATTTTGTCGAATCGCTAGAGCAAACCCCCTCCTCCACACCTCCGAACCCTACCTCAATCTCGCCGCCTCCGCCTACTTCGTCGACAATGGACAACGTCCCGCTTGATCCAACGAGATGGATTCCTGAAGGCCACCAAATCATCGATTGTGGCCCGACAATATTGCCGAGAACCTTCTACATGCCGTCTGTGATGCCGCGGCGTCGCCATGACCACATTGTGACTGGTGAACTCATGCCGCCACTCCACCGCACCTTGAACCCTACTGGAGACAACAGGTCAGGAATTTTATTGTGCATCAGCTGCGTCGTGAGGTAGATGATATTCAGCCCTGTCTCTTTGGTATTGGGTTTTTCTACTTGTGTAGTCCTGCATCCAGAGCTGCTGTTGTGCATCATATTCCTTATTAGCTACAGAATGGCATATTTGTGCATTTTGTGCCTCATGATGATAGAAAGAATCATCGAGCATAGATGGGTTTTACTACTAGTTGGTTGATGTTCCTGGGTTTGCCACTAGATTATAGGAATGACTATGATATAAATAATGCTATTGCTACTTTTTGTAAATGTCTACACTGGCACCAAGATCAGGATGTAATTGAAAGGACCTTAGTTTATGCTTTGTTCCCTTCCATAACCAGAGTACCTAGAGACATAGTTTTTGGAAATTATGCTACTGTTGGTGGAGTGAGAGAGTCATGGGCTGCAGTCTGCTATATCCTTACTACTGATTTGCTGACCACTTGTCACTGGATGAAGATCAGATGCCTTTCAATGGGAATCCTCATCCCATGCCTGGTAATTAGCACTTTGGAAACAATAATAACTTTGCTAATCCACCTTTTCCTAAAATTGGTTGGAATCACCAAGAGGATCTGCAGAAAAACATTGCCCATAACAATGGTAACAACTTTTTCCAGCAGTAGGTTAACAATGCAGATGGCTTACAGCAACAAGAAGATTAGAGCATGGACCAAGCTGATAATTCTGCTGTGACAGAAGACACTAATGACTCGGGAGGTTCTCATCATAATGATAAATGGTCCACCATCAGAACCTTATTATAAATTCGGTCAGAATTGTTCCAGTGGAAAGCATGTTGTTACCTATGACCTATGAACCTTGTCCTCCTCCAAGTTTGCTAATTGATCAACTTTTAAATTCCATGTTGCCTAAGCACTGTCTGGATTCTATCCCTGCTAGTCTACCTAATTTTCTGCCTTTTAATGCACTATTGATAAAAATGAATTGGTCTCGTGCTTTCGAAAGTTGTAAGAATTTTTGTATATCATGGAAGCAATCAGAAACCACAGTTTCATATGTTGGCAAGCACAGGGCAGTTGCTAGGATGCTTAGTTTTGATGAGCCTAGTATGATGCAGAGTAGTCTGCCACCAGTGTTCACAGCTTCACCAATTTCTGTTCCAAAGAATAAAGGAAAGAAAGTCTTGATCACTTCAGACCTGTCTATTAGGATCACATGAAGCAAGTCCAAGTCTTTGACTATAGACAGGAAAAAGACAAAAAATCTCTGATGAGGGCAGCAGCTCAATATTTATTGGCAAAAGGCAGGAGTCAGATGAGAAGACACCTGCTAGAAGGAGCACACGAACGGCAGCCAAAGCTGCAGGATACAGCACTCCTCTGGTGACTGACAAACCAAAGCCCAGGAAAAAAGCTAAGTCCGCTCGACCTTTAGAACATGCAGAAGAAGATATCATGTCTGTCTGTCCAATTGCTACTCTGCAAGCAACGGGTCAAGAGTTGGAAATCCCACCTGAATATATATCTGTGGACAAGCTTATGGCTGCTCCACCATCTCCAAGCTCCAACAAGGATTCCAATGAAGAGTAAAGCCTTTGATCTTTGGTGGTACTAGGAAGGATGTGACCAGCAATTTGGGCTTTTCTTTTGAAGTCAGGATTTTTTCAATTTGTCTCCCTCAAACATATTATCTACTATGTATCGAACAATTAGTTGTTGTACATGTTATTTTGTTGAGTATGTTGCAACATGGCACTAATTTGCAACTTGGCTGTAAAAATATCATATATGTTGATGAGTTTTTGGGGCCCTATGTTTTCTGAATGGATGACTTGCTATGCTTGTCATATTTTTGCTGCCTTTACATTGGTTCAATGAATAGTTATTAAAATCTTAACCTGCACTGGAAAGTTCTTTGCTGGAATGTTAGAGGACTCAATGACAAGAACAAAAGATTAGCAGTGTTTAACAAAATTGATGAAAGCAATTGCGCAGTTATTTGTCTACAAGAAACTAAGTGTGAAAGTTTTGACAACTCATTCATAAGATATTTTTGTCCTAAACGTTCTGACCAATTTCCTTTTTCTCCATCGGTTGGGGCCTCTGGATGACTTATTGTCTTATGGAACATTTCTATATTCAAAGGAGAATTACTTGAAATAAACAGAGCTGCGATCAAAGTAAAATTCACTTCTTCACACAACTCTGAAACTTGGACTTTAGTGAATGTTTATGGGCCTTGCAAAGGCCCAAAAAGAGACAATTTCGTACAATGGCTTTATGATTTACAAATACCTGTCCAAGATCATTGGCTTTTGTTCGAGGATTTCAACTTCATTCGATCAGTTGAAAATAGAAATATAGATGGGGCTGACATGAATGCTATTTTCCTATTCAACAACATTATTAGTCACCTTGCCCTTGTTGAGCTATCTTTGAAAGGAAGAAATTTCACTGGGTCCAATATGCAGGACAACCCATTATTAGAACATCTCGATTAGTTTTTCACTTCTTGCCAATGGACAATCCAATATCCCAACACTATGGTCAATCCCCTCTCCAAAACAACTTCTAATCACATTCCACATGTGGTCAACATTTCCACCAATATTCCAAAAGCAAAGATTTTCAGATTTGAAAATATGTGGCTTAAGCAACCTAGTTTCCTTGATGTGGTTAAGCAAGCTTGGGGGCAGCTAGTTAAGCAGGGTCGTATTGCTAACATGATAATTGCAAAGTTCAAAAATACAAGATATGCTCTTAAAAATGGGGAAAAGGTTATCTCATATCAAATCTCTGATAGAAAAATGCAATAAGGTCATTCTGATGCTTGATGATATTGAAGACAAGAGAATTCTCAGTAGACCTGAATTTAATTTCAGAAATATTGTAAAGCTACACTTAAAAAAGTTATTAAATATTCAGTCAACTTACTGGAAGAGTCGATGCACAATAAGATGGGTAAAGTTAGCAGGAGAAAATTCCAAATTCTTTCATGCAAAGGCCACAAAAGGTACATGCACAATGTGATTAATGAGATAAAAGATGAACATGGTAATTCATTACTCAATCACAATGACAAAGCTGATGCATTCTGGAGATGTTATAAGAATCGTATGGGTGTTTCTACAAGTGTTCAAAATAGATAAGATCTCTCAAACTTGGTTCAAAGAGTGGATAACCTGACATGTCTGTCAGAGGATTTCAGCATTTCAGAAATTGAGGATGTGGTCAAATTTATGAAAACTGACAAAGCAATAGGACCTGATGGTTTCAATGGATCTTTTGTTTAAAAGTGTTCGCATATTATTAAAGAAGATTTTATCCATCTGTGTCATGATTTTCATAAGGGCCTCACGCCCCTTGAAAGCATAAATGGTTCTTATATCACATTGGTGCCAAAAAATAACAGCCTAGAGACTATTAATGATTTTAGACCTATTTCTCTCACAAATACCTGTTTTAAATTTCTCACTAAATTAGCTACCAACAGGCTTCAAAAGGAAATCAAGAGATGCATTCATGAAAACCAATATGGATTTATTAAATGCAGAACAATACAAGACTTCCTTGGTTGGACTTTTGAGTATTTGCATCAGTGTCATGTTTCGAAGAGGAGAACAGTAATTATAAAGTTGGATTTTGAAAAGGCCATTGATACTATTGAACATGAAGCAATTATCAGGATTCTGAGGTATAAAGGTTTTGATGAAGTTTTTATTGGCTGGGTAAAGGAAATTCTGTCATCAGGCTCCTCCTCTATTTTGTTGAATGGGGTTCCAGGAAGGAATTTTTACTGTAAGCGTGGGGTAAGACAGGGTGACCCTCTCTCCCCCTTATTGTATGTGCTAGGAGGTGATTTATTGCAAAGTTTTATAAATAAGTAATATAGGGATGGAAGATTGAGAACCCCAATCCGAAACAGAGGCACTTTTGATTTCCCTATTGTTCAATATGCCGATGATACCATCATTGTCATGCAAGCAGATCCGGATCAGTTACATGTGTTAAAAGAGATCATGGATGAGTATTATTCCTTCACTGGACTAAAGGTTAATTTTCATAAATCATCTTTGGTGCCAATCAATATGAATCAAGAAGAAGCTAGCTTGCTACATTAACTTTTCCCTACCTTGGTTTACCCATGGGAGTTACAAAACCAACTATTAGAGATATGCCACCACTCACTATTAGAGTGGAAATAAGACTTTCAGCCACTGCCTCTTTCCTCTCTTATGGAGATAGACCGGTCTTAGTCAATTCAGTTCTATCTTCCATGCCTCTGCACTTTCTTTGTTCTTTGGAAATTCCAAAAGGTGTCATCGAAGTAATAAACAGAGCCAGGAGACATTGTTTATGGAGGAAGAAGAAAGAAGATGAGAGGATACATTCCCTTTCCTCATGGGATATGATTTGCAAGCCAAAGGAGAAAGGTGGATAAGGAATAATAAATTTGGAAACTCAAAACAAATACCTTCTCATGAAACATCTCCACAAACTGTACAATAATGAAGATCTTCCATGGCTAAAATTGGTCAGGAATGCTTATTATTACAATGAGGTACCTCACAAGGTTACTGTTTGTGGCTCCTTTTGGTGGAGAAGTATTAGGAAGTTCGAAGAAGATTTTCGATCATTGTCAATATGTCAAATTGGTAAAGGTGACTCGGCTCTGTTCTGGTTAGATAATTGGAATAATCAACCTCTAGCTCAGTCTTACCCAAGGCTATTCTCTTTTGCACATGACAAGGATTGCTTAGTTAAACAAGCTATCGCTTTCACTTAGCTGGAGGAGGCCTTTCATCTGCCATTATCGGCTGAAGCTAATGCAGAATATTTATTATTACAAGATCAACTACAGGATGTCAGCATTGACCCACATGTACAGGATAAATGGGTTAACAAAATAACAAAGTCTAGAGATTATTCTGCAAATATGGTGTACAAAGCTCACTTCAAACTAATTCCGGATCACTTCCCTTCAAAATGGCTATGTAAGAGTAAATGTATGTCAAAACACAAAGTCTTTGCCTGGTTAATTTTACATGATTGAATTAACACAAGGGACATGCTAATAAGAAGACACTCGAATGTGACTACTGACTCAGATTGCATGCTATGTCCCTATCATATTCTGGAGGATTGGTCTCACTTATTCTTTGAATGTAACTTCAGATTCAGAGTTTGGACATACTTACAGATTAATTGGGGTATAGGTTTAGGTTCAGAAATGTTAAAAGCTGCAAAGAGGAGATTCTTGATGACCCACAAGTATAGGGGGTGTATCGCAGTATTTTCGATAAGTAAGAGTGTCGAACCCAACAAGGAGCAGAAGGTGTTGGCTAGTAGTATGGACCAGGAATTCTCTGCAAATACTTAGCAAACGGATTTTTACGGGTTTTTGATAAAGCAAGTAAACAAAGTACGAGTAAATAAAAGACAGTAGGAAAAAATGCAGCAAGTGGCCCAATCCTTTATGCAGCAAAGGACAAGCCGGTGGTATTACTTAAGATGACCAAACATTCTCGAGGACACATGGGAAGACTGTCAAGTGCTTTCGTTTCATATAGTTGATTAATCTTCTTTAGCTTGCTAAGTGTTGTGTGGGTGAACCTGTGCTAATGTACCGCCCCATCCAAGACTAATACATACTTGTGATTATACCCCTTGCAAACATCCGTAAGTACAAGAAAGTAATTAAGGTAGAAACCTAACCACAGCTTTAAACTCTAACACTCTTACGTCCCTTGTGCAACGGTTTCCTAACGAGGGTTCAGGTTTCTGTCACTCCGGCAACCCCTACGATTAGTAGCCAAATACACAATGCATTCCCCTAGGCCCATATAGATGAAGTGTCATGTAGTCGACATTCACATGACACCACTAGAAGAAGTACACCAAAACTTAAATAACAATCTATTGAATCTTTCTCAACGCAACTCCACTACTAACAACAAGACTTCTCCCATGTCCTCAAGAACAAAACGAACTACTCATAAGACATCATATGGATCATGATCAGAGATGGAATAATAACAATCTGAACATAAACAATAATTCAATGGTTCACTCAATAGCATCAAATACAAAGAGTAATCAACACTGGGAAAGTTTCCCCTATGAACTATGCAAGATTCAACGCAATTGTTACAGCAATATGGAGATGGTGATGAGGGTGTTGATGGTGATGATGATGATCCCGGTGAAGTCCAGCTTGATGGTGGTGTTGATGGCGACGATCTCCCCTCTCCGGGAAGGAATTCCCCCGGCAGAAATCTGTCTACCGGAGAGATCTTTCTCTCTCGGTGTTTTCCGCCCTGCAGAGGCGGCGGAATCTTTCTGTGATCGCTCCTCGAGTCTTAGGGTTTCGGGAGGATGACATATGCCAAAGGGAGAGGCTGGAGTGGGCCAGGGTGGCCACACCAACTCCAGGCACAGCCTAGGGCTGCCCGCGCCAGGGGGTGGTGTGGGCCCCTATGGCCCATCTCCACTCCTTCTTCTGGCATCCTTAGTCTTCTAGAAAAATAGGATTTTCCGTATATTTTCCCGGATTTTCTGATCTTCACGAATTTTGCCTCCAAACATCACCTTTTCCATAAAAATCCTGACTACAATGGTCCATGCTCCAAAGTCATCAATCATGCAAAAACAGATGAAATAACATAAGTATCACCTCTCAATACGAAATATATCAATGAATAATAGTGAATTAAGACATATAATGGTGATGCAAAATGGACGTATCAACTCCCCCCAAGCTTAGACTTCGCTTGTCCCCAAGCGAAACTAAGATCAATAAACATGGCCTCAGGTTTATGGAGTGAAGAGTCGATAAAAGAATACGGATAAGAAGCATCACATTCATCAAATACATAGATCATAATAGAAGACAACTCACTATTATATAACTGAACTTGCAATAAGTAAAGGAAACACAATAAAGATACATAAAGTGAATCATAATTGGTAATGGCAAACTTAGCTCTTGGTCGAAGAATAGTTGATAATTTGTTGGAGTTCACAAATAGCTGGTTTTCAAAGATAGTTTTCAAAGTAGTAAACATCAAGATAAGAGCAATGTGCAAAGCAAGGAACATAAGAAACATGAATAAATAAATCATCATATGAATGAATGAAACACATCAACTCAAAATACTTGCTGAGATGGAAGGGAATAGGTTTACTGACTCAACTACAAAGTGAAAGAAAGGCCGTTCAAAGAGGGAAGCTGGGATTGCAAGTCTCATAAAGAGCACCCAAAAATTATGATACTTACTAGCTTTCAGCTCCCTCATTGCCCCTATCATAGGCATCTTTAGGTGATTAAGGTTAAAGTGATAAAAAATGAGGATATGCATTGACAAGTTGTAAGTTGAGAATCTCATGTCCCTTGAATACGAGGGCCGCTCCTTATGCTACTCAAGTTTAGTCACCGGTAAGTTCTTGTCATCGTAAGCATATGTGTATCATAGAGAACCGCCAACGGGGTACCCCTTGATGGATGATTCGGAAGAATCCCCATATCAAAATGACAAGGCAAGCAGACAACAAGCATCTCAGCAATCTTCTTATTTACCATGGGAATATGTTGCTTTTTTCTCTCTTTCCTGTTTTCATAATATCTCTTTTTTTCTTTTTCTCTTTTTCTCAATATCGGACTCTTTTTTTTATAAGAAGAATGCTTCGTAGATACTCGTTATGGTTATGCTGCAGGTTTCCACCATGTCAGCATGGATTAGACCAGCGGCCCAGGCGTTTCTCTAACACACATGCATAACTCCATGGACTTACAAGCTCCCCTTTCATTTCACACCAACGACATCCATAGACAAAAGAACATGATATCAACTTGGTACAAAGTACCAGTGCAATGTTGAAAGTGTTTCCCATGACAGCATGGTTCTGCTAATTCACAACATACAAAGCGCAAGCATATACGCAACCTAGGTGAGCACAATGGTTCAAGTTTATTAAGTCAAGAAAGTAAAGTGTGCCATCAAGTTCGTGAGAGCTTTAATCACTAATTTTCACATAACAAGTTTAATTTGGGAGGTAGATAAAACAAGAATTTACTTGGAATAGCAATAATGCTACTAGGTAGGTATGGTGGACACAAATGGCGAAGGTTTTGGTTTAAAGGAGGTGGATGCACGAGAAGAAATCCTCTCAGTGCAGGTTTTTGGCTAGCAAAGCTGGGTAGCAAGTATAAGAGTTGAAGGAAACAAACAAACATCCAAGTGATAAAAACAAACATCCAATCTTCCTTGGAAGCACAAAAGATCTTAACTAGAGAATACTAGACTTATGAGCAAATCAAGAAAGAAAGATGATGAAATAATTTTTCTTTAGAGTACCTTTATCTTTTTCATTCAACTCTCAAAAATAGTGTGCTACTGACCGAGCCAGGTTTGCCAAAACCAACTAAATTAACTCAATGATCCCAAAGTGATACCAATACTAACAACAAGATCAATCATATAACCACGAATTAAAAACTAATATAAGCTATGAAAAAGACTGAATGATAGAACTTCTCATTAATATTCCATAACGGCAACTCACACCAAGGGATACATATCTAACGAGAGAGGGGACACTTCCATAATGCAAACCATACTACATAATAACTCCTCTATTCATGATATGACTCTACTAAGAAGGTAAAAAGATAGAAGATAGTGATATGATACCACGGCACTCCCCCAAGCTTGGAACAAACCAAGGGGATGCCAAACCTGATGACGAATTACTCCTTCGGTGGTGGTAATATTTTCTTAGTTGGCGTGAGGAAATCTTCCAGCATCTTGCGAAGCCTATTATTCTCCCATTGAAGCATGTCCACCTTCCTCTGTAGGTCTCGATACTTATCGCAGAACTCCTTAGTGACTCGTAGGGCTTCCGCTGATGCAGGGCAAGAGACTAAAGGTACCAGCCCCTGCTTGGGGTCTTGGAGGTCTTCCTCCATGGGCTCCTTCCCTTTATCCTTGGCGGACACCATTGTGCTTCTAAGCCTTCAAAGAGTATGTCCTGGCAGAAACAGATCGAAACGAAAACACGGAGAAAACACGGGGGCTCCGAGGGATTATATATTACGAAGTTTCATATCAAAAGGAAGGTATAGGGTGAAAACGAGTCAGAGGCGGAGTCCGGGGTGGAATCACCACCTGGTGGCACGGCCAGTGGAGGGCCCGCGCCACAGGGTGGTGTGAGCCACCCTAGCTCCGGTTCCGTCCCTTTTTCGCTTCGTAACTTTCCTTATTGACTGAAAACTGCAAAAATATAGTTGGATTGTATTTTCACGGAACTTTTCTACCAGAGCGGTTACCTATTTGAAAACAGACTCTCCAGGTCTCTGAATTTGGTATCTAGTAGATTCTTCCGGAGTCTCCACTTGAATAGTCATCATCATCTTCATCTTTGTACACTTATTACTTGAGTCATAAAACCCTTCTTTTTCTTATTACACCATTATCTCCACTTCCTGAAAATTTCTTTCACACAAAACTTCACACAATTCTCCTTAGCAACATTAGTATAAGTGAAGTGATAAAGCTTTTTGAATCCAACTTCAACTGAAATCCATCAAAACATAAGCTACTGTAGCAACTCCTTCCGAAAACCCAAAAAGAATTCAAAAAGGAAATCGAATAAAGAAGCAAATGCAAGATTGGCAAAATCTGTCAAAACAGACCAGCAAGTAAAGATCAATTTTTTCGAAACTATTTTGTTGCTCAAATCAAAAAGTGCAAAACTAACGAAATTTAAATAACAACCTGGGGCAGAGGCACTAAAAATTACAGCTCAATCTGACATACACAGATCTCTCACGAATTTTTACGGTTAAGCACAAAAATCTGTTTCGGGACAGCAACTTCCCCAAATCTTACTTCTCTCTCATTGGAGGTTGATCTTGACACAAAAACCAAACAAAACAGATAAGGAGCAGTTATTACCGAAGTAATAACTTCCAAGACTCAAAGAAACAAAAACAAACTGAAAGCAAAAACAAATTGGGTTGTCTCCCATAAAGCTCTTTCTTTATAGCCATTAAGATGGGCATGATAATTTTGAAGAAGCTCTCATAGGGATATGAATTGAAGTGAAAGAGAGCATTAAGAAGCAAAAACAAACACACATTTAAGTCTAACCCACTTCCTATGCAAGGGGATTTTGTAAACAAACAAGTTGTTGAAACCAGAGGCTTCTTGGATAAGAAGGCAAAAGAAGTGCAACATGAAAACTTTCAGCATAAAACGAGGAAACTTGATATTATTGAGATGCATAAGAACACTTCATAGCAATGATGCATAAACTTAACAATATAGTAACTTTCAGTATCATGCATAAACTTAAGAATATAGCTATCACAAGGACCATCATAGTAATGATCACTTATTCTAACAGAAAACACAGGAATACTAGCTCTCATAACACTACTATGTGAAACAATATTAGAGGTATCCTTGCAAAGGATAGTGTGTCCCTCCTTTTCATATTTAGTTACAAAGTCTTTCACATTTTCTATTATAGGTTCATCAACCATTTGTTTATCAGGTTCAACAGCTTTGTTTGTACTTTCATTAACCATACTAGCTATCATAGAATGTTCCTTTACCTTAACTGGAAAAGGCATTTTCTCAATATAAGGTTCAGGTAAAACATGATTAGCAGTATAAACTTCAGTATTTCTTGCAGGAACACTCTTAGCAATATCTTTATAAGGTTCATGATACTTATTCCACTTCTTTTTATGCACTTCAATGTAGGAAGCAAAAGCCTTAAAATAAGAAGCAATAGCTTGAGAGTCTAGACCATAAGCATTTTTTATATTTTGAAAGTCATCAGTTCCCATAAAAGATTCAATGCATTCATAATCATAATTTATACCTGACTTTCTACCTTTGTCATTCTCCCAAGCTTCAACATTGTCATGAATACGATCCAGAAGATCCCATTTAGCTTCTTCTTCCATACGAGTGAATGATCCAGCACAAGAAGCATCCAATAAATCCTTATCATGTAGAGGGAGCCTTGCATAAAACTTATTGATAATAATATTGTTGGGGAGCTCATGAATGGGACATTTGAGCATTAATAACTTCAATATCCCCCAAGCTTGAGCTGTACTCTCTCCATCAAGAGGCCAAAAGTTGTATATTTGATTCCGATCTTTATGAATCTCACTAGGAGGATAAAACTTTGAATAAAAGAGAGGCACTATTTCCTCCCATTCCAGAGCTTGACCATTCTTTAGCAGCTTATACCATTCCTCAGCTCTTCCTTTCAGTGATAATGAGGGTTTCCTTTACCAGTTCCACTCTCTAATAGCGCTTCACTCCCCGGCAACAACGCCAGAAAATAGTCTTGATGACCCACAAGCATAGGGGGTGTATCGCCGTATTTTCGATAAGTATGAGTGTCGAACCCAACGAGGAGCAGAAGGTGCTGGCGAGTGGCTAGGAGCAGGAATTCTCTGTAAATACTTAGCAAACAGATTTTTAGGGGTTTTTGATAATGCAGGTAAATAAAGTACGAGTAAATAAAAGACAATAAGAATAAATGCAGGAAGTGGCGCAATCCTTTCTTCAGCAAAGGACAAGCCGGTTGTATTACTTAAGATGACCAAACGTTCTCGAGGACACATGGGAATTCTGCCAACTGCTTTTGCTTCATATAGTTGATTAATCTTCTTTAGTTTGCTAAGTGTTGTGTGGGTGAACCTGTGCTAATGTACCGACCTTCCTAGGACTAATACATACTTGTGATTATACCCCTTGCAGGCATCCGCAAGTACCAGAAAGTAATTAAGGTAGAAACCTAACCACAAGTTTAAGCTCTAAGACCCTAACGTCCCTTCTGCAATGGTTTCCTAACGGGGGTTCAGGTTTCTGTCACTCCGGCAACCCCTACGATTGGTAGCCAAATACACAATGCATTCCCATAGGCCCATATTGGTGAAGTGTCATGTAGTCGACATTCACATGACACCACTAGAAGAAGTACACCACAACTTAAATAACAATCTATTGAATCTTTCTCAACGCAACTCCACTACAAACAACAAGACTTCTCCCATGTCCTCAAGAACAAAATGAACTACTCACAAGACATCATATGGATCATGATCAGAGATGGAATAATGATGTATAACAATCTAAACATAAACAATAATTCAATGGTTCACTCAATAGCATCAACTACAAAGAGTAATCAACACCGGGAAAGTTTCCCCTATGAACTATGCAAGATTCAACGCAATTGTTACAGAAATATGGAGATGGTGATGAGGGTGCTGATGGTGATGATGGTGGTGATGATGATGATGATGATGATGATGATCCCGATGAAGTCCAGCTTGATGGTGGTGTTGATGGTGACGATCTCCCCTCTCCGGGAAGGAATTCCCCTGGCAGAAATCTGTCTGCTAGAGACATCTTTCTCTCTCGGTGTTTTCCGCCCCGCAGAGGCGGTGGAATCTTTCTGTGCTCGCTCCCCGAGTCTTAGGGTTTCGGGAGGATGATATACGCTAGAGGGGAGAGGCTGGAGTGGGCTAGGGTGGCCACACCACCTCCAGGCGTAGCCTAGGGCTGCCCGCGCCAGGGGTGGTGTGGGCCCCATGTGGCCCATCTCCACTCCGTCTTCTGGCGTCCTTAGTCTTCTTGAAAAATAGGATTTTTCGTATATTTTGCCGGATTTTCTGATCTTCGCGAATTTTGCCTCCAAACAGCACCTATTCCATTAGAATCCTGACTGCAGCGGTCCATGTTCCAAAAGTCATCAACCATGCAAAAACAGATGAAATAACATAAGTATCACCTCTCAATATGAAATATATCAATGAATAATAGTGAATTAAGACATAGAATGGTGATGCAAAGTGGACGTATCAATTCTCAGGACCATGTTTTGTTGAGATAGTCATTTTAGCTTGTTGGAATATATGGAGACAAAGAAACAATAAGATCTTTAAAGGGATGAGGACAACTTTCAAAGGATGGAAGGCCGGATTTGTCCATTATGTCTCCCTACTAAAGCATAGAATTAAAAGTTCTAAAGTTGCAGTTCTGTCAAAATGGATTGACAATCTGTTGTAATTTTCCTTTCTTTTTTCCTTTAGCTTGTTAGTTGTTTCTTCTTTCTTTGTTTGTATATATTTCTGAACCTCTAGTTTTTATTATTCAAGAAAAGACTATGGGGGTCTCCCTGCAGTAATTAGGCTTCAAAAAAATATCCAAGTATTAGGTTGGTTGGACACTTGGTGCGTAATATCCTCGTGTTCCACTCGGCCCTATACCACTTAAATAATGTTTACAAAGTAGGGTAAAACTCTCCCTCTTTTCTTCTTACTTAGAGAAAATTAGCTTAATGCAAATGAACCCCAAAGCCTACTCCTAGCCTTGCATGTAGAGTTAGTCTTATTATTTCCTTGGTGTAATTTGCCAATACATTCAAAGTATTGACCCAACTTGTTGGTTGCACGTTTTATGTGCAGAATTCGAAGATTGAAAGGTGCGTAGGGATCGCGGGTCTTCAATCAACAAGCCTGAGGCATTGATGGACTCAAGTTTATTAAGTTTCTGCTGTTTTATTTGAGCTAGCTATAAGCTATGCAAAGTTGTAATAATTATACTCTGGATTATTCGTGTAATAATGACTTGTGTTTTACATGATATTCACCGACTGTGAGTGCTAGCTATTGATCGAGGGACTAGCATGTTAATCACAGGGACTTAGGATCTTTAACGATCCAACATCATAACAGATGGTATCAGAGCACAAAGTTACATGTAGGACGTGACCCCTAGGATTGGAAACCACCTTTAACTTTGTGTGCTTTTGCTTTATATATTCTTCTGAGTTATATATGCTCTTCTAGTAATTTCTTTTCCTTATCACCTTTTTGTATCTAATCTTCATTCTTATAATTTAAAGATGACAAGCTTCCACTACGACATCACCGAAGACATCAAGTACCTACACTTTGGGGAATGCCTTCTCGACATCATCAATACATTGGAGCTGCCCATGCCATCAATCAAAGGAAGCGTGTTGAGGAAGATGCACAAGGAAGGATGTTGGGTGGTCGAGGTCATCCAACCAGGGCGAAGTGAGGCTGAACCCAAGACGGAGGCCATTGTGCTCAACATCATCAACGACTCTAAGGAGAAAGGACTTAGCACATGCATGCAAGATCTCATTGGATGCCTATGTGGGCGCCACCATGAAGAGGTAGAAGGCCACTACACAAATCTCTTTGGAAGGCACGATGAGAAGGGAGTTCCAATTGAGTTAACCTCGGAGAAAAGAGCAACCGCCAAGCGTCGAAGGATCCAATACCAAGACCTGGAGTGCCACATCAACGATCTTGAGGAGGGAAGCTGCTTTGAGATCATAAAGAATGACGAGTTATGCGCTCTAGTCAAGGAGAAGGATGAGAAGATCCAAGAGCTAGGAGAGATGATCAAGTCCCTAGAAGAGAATCTCACAACCCAAGACAAGAAGTTCATTAATCAAGAGAGGATGGTGCAGGATAAGGACAAGAGAATTAGGGAACAGAATGAGCTACTCACGAGAAACGAGATGGAGTTCAAGAACTTTCTTGACATGATCAAGGAGTTGCGAGCCACCAAGAGGAGCTTGGAGGAGAAGATCGTGCCTATGACTAAGGAGTCAAACCTGGTTGAGGAGCTCCAAGAGGAGAAGAAGGAACTTCACGATAAGCTCGAAGATACTACACAGGAGCTGCAAGAGGTGAAGAATCTTCAAGAGAAGCTCGAAGTTGCTACACAGGAGCTGCATGAGGTGAAGGGCCTTCAGGAGAAGTTCGAAGCTATGACAAAGGACATGGAGCTATACAAGTCAATGATGGAAAAGGAACGCTTCTCTATTGAGGATGAGGAAGTGGATCATGAGTAGGGTAGATAGTTGGACCACCTTTATTTCTATAGTTAAACGTTATTCGTGCTTGTAATAAATACCTAAACAATACTGGTTTAGTTAAACTTGGATGGGTTGTGTTAAACTTTGTGCTATGTGTGCCTTTTGTGTTTCTCGTGTTTTTTCTTGTGTTTACAAAAGGGTAGGAGTTTTTATTCCTTAGTCTTTCTATCTGTTTCGTAACTTGTTTCCCCAACCCCACAGATGTCGCGGCGTATGAACAATAATTTGCCTATGGAGATTGTACAACTTATGAACTCCCAAAATCAGCTGATCCAACTCCTCACCCAAAACCTGCAAAACAACAACAACAAACCGCCACCTCCACCACCTTCGCCGCCCCAACAGGATAACTTGACTCGGTTTTTGAGGTTGAACCCTCCTACCTTCTCAAGTAGCTCTGAGCCAATTGTAGTGGATGACTGGCTCCGCACCATCAACAAGAAGTTAGACACCATCCAAGTTGTTGGATCTGATAGGGTGCGCTTTGCCACGCACCAACTTGAAGGACCTGCTGCTAAATGGTGGGATAACTACCAAGCCACCCACCCTGAGATTGATGCTATCACCTAGAACCAGTTTGAGGGGGCCTTTCATACTCATCATGTGGTTGCTGGTGTCATGTCACTAAAGAGACGTGAGTTCCGCGACTTGAAGCAACTGCACCGCTCTGTCTCCGAGTATGGGGACCTTTTGTAACACCCCTAGTTTTAATGAATCTCTAATTAGGGTTTGAGTGTGCATATCATGAGCATCATGTTTGAAAATGCATGAAAGTAAAGAAAATATGCGAAACCCTAACTCCTTTTCCTCTTTGAAAATTCATTCAAAAGGTTTTGTATTTTGAAATCTAACAAAATGTTATGGAGCCCAAATGGTTCTAAGGGCCCCTTAGTGTTTTCAGGTATTTTTTATAACCTTCTAGTAATTTGGAAATTTCAAAAGTAGATTTGATATTGAAATACAAACAAAGAAATAGAAAACAGATTTTGGAAAATGTTTTCAGAAAAAGAAAATTAGAGCAGCAGCCATAGCCCAGCAGCCCAACTCTCTTCCCCTCCTCTCTAGCACACAGTGCAGCCAGCAGTAGCAGCCGCGCAACCTTCTCTACAACCCAGCTCTGGCCCAAGCACAACCCGCCTCAGCCCACCTGGCCCATACCTCTTCGCTCTTCTTTTCCTTTTCTTCTTCCTCCTGACAGAAGGGAGGCGACGAGTGAATCTCCTTCGTGTCTCTGCTTCCACCGCTCGCCGGCACTGCGATGCCCGCCTCACCATGATTCACGCTACTGACACCGCAGACGTCTAGAAGTACCCTCTCTGATGTAGAGACGAACCCTAGATCGACTTCTCCCCCAAATTCCCTCTGGTTGGAACCCTAGCCGCCGCAGGTGCTATGCCAACCCGATGTTCCCAACCTCGCCGATCCTCGGTGAGACCACCATTAGAATCGCCAGTGTCTTCTCATTCTCCTCGTCCAAGCTCGCAAGCTAGGAAAGCCCTAGGTGCTACAATTATTAGCTCCTTCCCGAAGTTTGGCCGCTGCCTCCGTCGTCAATCGCCGTCGTCTCCGACTGCATCTCACCTCTCTGTCATGCGCATCATGCTCAGGGTGAGACCCCGGTCCTCCTGGACCCCTCTGTTGCTCCCCTCTCGCTCTATAGCTCGCCGCTTCCGACCACCTGTAGCTGCCGTCGTCGTTTGTCATTGCTGGCCATGCTCCGATGGCCTGCTGCGAGCGGCACTGTGACAACCCGAGATTAGGGCTAGACAAATCCCAGACCTCTGTCTGATATGAGCCTAATCTAAATCTCGGAAGCATACAGAGAAAGAATCGGTATCATCAAGGTGACCCTATGACACTAAAATTATTACAGCAAGCTCATAACTGAGCGAAGAACCAAATTATTACAAGCAGAGGTCATTGACCACAAACATCAAACAACAGAAGGCAAATTGTGCTATTAAGTATAGCAAACTTAACAAATGGCCAAAGAGGCCTGAAGCATAATGATGACGTCCCAATCCATAGATTCCAGGCTACCGAACAGGAAACCCAAGCTACTCGTCGATGTCGATGTTGTAACAAACTCATCTTCTATAGTAACGCTTACCTGCTGCAAAAGTATCAGCAAAGCAAGGCTGAGTACATGGTATACTCCACAAGACTTATGGCTGGTGGGGTTCATCTGCATAAAGCTAACTTTCTTTGTAAAAGAGAGAGGAGAAGCCAGACTAAATAGAACTTTTTAAAGGGATAAGAGAGTGACATCTCTGAAGAATGGATCACCATCTTTTGGTATCCACCAAATCATCACCAGCTGAACCTACCAACTAGGATCACCCCCTCGATCCCTGAGGAAGCATCCTTAAGCACACCTCACATCTCTTGTCAAGTTTTACGATTAGGTTATTCTTCTCTATGATCTTAGAATCCGTTCGCAAGTCATCCATAACCGTGGACACGGCTTTTCGAAAAGATTAATACCCTACAGGGGTGCACAACTTTACCCACACGTACCACCCTCCTCTTAATGCCAAATATTATTAGCCCTCTTCCTCGGAAGGCCGGCAGAGAGCAGATGGACACTACCTTTACCTTGCTTTCGCGGAGACCATGAGTCACGCCCTAAGGAGATGCCGCCGTAACGGGTCAATTCCCGAAGCCGGTCCCTAGAGATGTGTGCGGGGAACAAGATTACGGAGGCCGTGCCTCTCTTGCTCCCGGCCACGCTTACCTACCTGTATGAATGCACCTCCTCCACCACCTTCGAGAACAACCAGAATACATATGTCGAATGGAACACCCGAATTATGTGACTCACGGAATCTACTAGGAAAGTTAGTTGGTCGAGGGGGTTTCCAGGCTCCCGTGTGGTTGTACGCTCGTCTTGGTTCAAGAGGCAAGAACTTAGGTCCTAGTAGTGGCAAGTATGGGACTGCAAAAACCACAACCCACTATGGCCTCCCATACAAGCCTTAGCATGTTTAACTTTCATCTCTGATCATACCACGTCATCCTGTCCAACTAGGTTCATTCGCAGCTCTGATTCATCAACCGGATGGACCGGCGGTAATAGCTAAGCATGGCTAAGCACAACGAATATTGCAGCTCTATCGAAGCTCATAAGACAAATCCTAGTTATGCTATGAGCAGTGGATCAGGGAGTATAGGCTAGAAGGTAACATGCATCAGATAGGATTGATATATCTATCGATAAAAGACTTTGGAATCGTATGCACATGGCAAGAATGAAATACTTTGAAATTGTAGGATTATATCATGTGTGGGGTTTTGCTTTCCTTTGCATGTTGATACTCGGATATAGATCTTTAGGTTAATCTGCTTGGCATCGTTCGTCGATAAATTTTGATGGTGTTGATCTCGGTCTTCAATATTGGACTTGATATCGTTGCTCACATCAACTCCGAGGACTACCGAGAAGAAGCAGAAACACCGAAAAGGGAAGCAACAATCAACACATGGCATCGATGCAATGCTCAATCAAGAATGATGATATGACAAGTTAAATTGTATTTAAATTAAACCCTATGACATGCTTGGAAAATTAAACGGGGTCTGAGGGGTCCAAACCCTAATTCGGAGAAACCCCGGATGCATATGAGAGGGGTTATTTTGTTCTCCTAATTAAACTTGTCATGTAAGTTGCTTAACAATGCATGATTATGAGTCTATTGTGGATATCTCATTTTTCTGAATATTTTGATATATTATTTGTATTTTTTGACTTAAACTGAATTAGTTATTGAATTTACAAGATTAAACCATTTTCTGAAATTATTAAACAAAAGGGCAACAATTTTTACACCGAGGCAGGGGCTACCCATAGCAGCTAACACAGGGCCCTGGGCCACCTCAACTTCCACATGGGCAGAGCGGCTGGTATGACCGAGTTAGACCCGCGCGTGTTGGTGTCACGGTGACGTCAGCACGACGTCAGGTCGGCGGCCTCCTCATAGCGGGCAACGCGGATAACAAAGGAGCACGAGCGGGTCTGTGGGAGTAGGCGCATGCGATGTGGCTCGTCGAGGCGAACCAGAGAGTGGTGGCTCCGCCCCTGTTTGGTCGCCGGAGAATGAACTATGGCGGCACGCGGCGGCGAAGATTGCAGGCACACGGCGGGAGCGATATACAGAGAGGAAGGGAGACGGAGGCGAGGCCCTTCCAGACCGTGAGCTCACCGAGATGGCAGCGGAGTGCTCGGGTAGGCTTGGCATGGTCGGAGGGCACCGAATCAATGACGGCCGGCATCGAGGACGAGAGGCATGTTGTGGTCAAACTAGGATGCAGCAGCTTGATTCCTCGCTCCAGGAGAACCAAAGGAACATGGTGGTCGTGATGCCGTGCTCATCAGGCCTTGGGTAGGCCTCCAGCGGCGGCGGTGCTTGGTGTCCAATGGCGGCTAGGGTTAGAGTTCCAGCCTAGAGAGGATTTGAGGAAGAGAGAGCACAGGGGAGAGTGAGAGTTAGAGGAGAAGAAGGCTATGGCTCGAGGCGGTCTTATCCTCCATCCAGGGCATCAGTGGAACGAATCCTGGCGCGGCAGACAGCGGGGCTGGTGACAGTGAGGAGCTTCCTTGATCCACCGGCAAGGAAGACGACAGGGAAAAGGACAGCGAAGGGGTAAGTGGGCCTGGGCTGAGCGTGGGCTAGGTTGGGCTAGCTGCGGCTCGCGTGGGCGACAGGGAAGGGAGGAGAGAGCTCGGCTGCGGCCCAGGTAGAGTTAGGATTAGTTTTTATTCTGAAAACCCTTTTCTTTTTCTATTTCCTTTTCTCTCTTGTATTTTCAATTTCTTTTCTGTTTTAAACAGTTTAAAAATACTAGGACTTCGTAAAAATGTTAAAATACTTGTGGGTCCCTATTAATCCATTTGGGTTCCACAAGGTTTGATAATTTCCAAAATACAAAACCATTTTGAAGGTTTACAAAGGGGTCAAAATAGGCTTTTAAGGGTTTTCTTCTCTCTTAATACAAGATTTATACAACCATGGGATGCATGCTATGCTGATCATGCACAAACAAATCCTAATTACTATTGGTAAAACTAGGGGTGTTACAGGCGCCGCCACTATTTGGTCCAGCGCAGTGCCCCGCGTCGAGCCAGCCCACCCCCGCGTCCCCGCATCGCCCCTAGCGTTGTGCCCGCGCTCGATATGGAGCAATGGCGTCGCTGACGTCAGCATGACATCATCGTGATACAATAACCCCTTTTTCCTTTTTATTTATTTGTTTATTTGTTTTCTAGAATATCTATAACCCATGTGGGCCCGGGCTGTCAGGTTTTTAATATTTTCCATAAATATTTTTAGAAAAGAATAAATATTTGACAGGTGGGCCCAGCTAGAAATAATTTATATAATATCCAAAAATGTTAAATTGTTTTCAAATGATTTAAAAATGTATTTAAAATGAGAAAAAACAGAACTAATTCTTTTTAAATCAGAAAAATATATATAATATATAAAAATGTTCAGAAAAATGAGATCTATATAATAGACTCATAATCATGCATTTTTAAGAAACTTACATAACAAGTATAATTAGAAGAACAAAATAACCCCTCTCATATGCATCCGGGGTTTCTCCTAATTAAGGTTTGTACCCCTCGGATCCCGCTTAAAATGGCCAAGCATGTCCTAGGGTTAAATTTCAATACAATTCAACTTCCCATATCATCATCCTTTCTTGAGCATTGCATCGATGCCATGTGTTGATTGTTGCCTTCCTTTCCGGTGTTTCTGCTTCTTCTCGGTAGACCCCGGACTTAATGTGAGCAACGATATCGAGTTCAAGACTGAAGACCGAGATTAACAACATCGAAGAGAACTACTTGATCAAAGGTGAACAATGCCAAGTAGATGAACCTGAAGATCTATATCTGAGTATCAATAGGTAAAGGTAAGCAAAACCCCAGACATGATATTATCCTACGATTTCAAAGTATTTCATTCTTGCCATGTGCATACGATTCCAAAGTCTTTTATCGATAGATACAGTAATCCTATTTGATGCATGTTACCTTTGTAGCCTATATTCCCTGATCCATTTCTCCTAGCATAACTAGGGTTTGGCTTATGAAATTTGCTAGAGCTTCTATATTCATTGTGCTTAGCCAAGCTTAGTTGTTACCGCTGGTCCATCCAGTTGATGAATCATCTTGTTAATCAACGAGCTAGTTTATAAAAGAGGCATAACTAGGAACTTTCCTTTTTGTTTATTAAACACACATGTATTAATGTTTCCAAATTAATACAATTATAGCATGCAAAATAAACATTTATCATAAACAAGGAATAAGATAATAACCACTTTATTATTGCCTCTCGGGCATATTCCCTTCAGTCTCCCACTTGCACTAGAGTCAATAATCTAGTTTGAAAAACTTCGCGTATTGAACACCTATGGCTTTCTGGTGTTGCATATACGTGATTGCTAGTGGTTAACATAATCTCCGGCTCTGACAGTTTCAGTTCCGTGTGTATTTGCATGTCTTTGCGTCTCTACGCATCACTCATTCTCAAATGAGATGGCATTGTATAAATTTGGTCCTTTGGTAGACCTTTAGTTCGTTCGGGTTAAAATATGTTGATACTATTGTCACACAATATATCTTCATAGTATTAGCCCAATTTGAACCACACCTAGTTTGATAACGAACTACTTAACACAAATGCCCTCCTATGCTGCTACTATAGCAGTCATATACTTAGCCTTTTGTTAGTATTCGTCACAATGTCTCAACTTTGGAACACATCCAAATCCATCATGGAACATCCTTTCCATTACATTGTGTCACCCATAGTCTAAATTGAGATAAGTTTAATTTGTATCTTGTGACAAAACTAGTATCAATGTAACACTTTACAATGAACTACCTTTAACTATTTGTCACTTATACATTATATATTCTTAGTTCTTCCAAAAGCTCATAAGAATATCTTCACTATTTTCCAATGATCATCTTATGAATCATTATGGTATATGCTCATAACATTTAGAGCATAGGACATTATGGATATATACATATCATGGTATAATCGATCAAAATCTTCATGTGATATTACTCACCAAGTGTTGAAACACTTGAATTTTGTTACAATCCTTTCCATGCAGCAAGAACCTTTCTTGTTGTTTCCATATTGAACCCTTTCAATATCTCATATATGTATGTCTGGCACAATCATATTAGCGCCTTAATCTATCCATATAGATATTGATGCCTAATATTCTGGGTTTGCCCAAGTCTTTCATCGAAATCTTATTTTAATGAAATCCTTAACTTGTGTCAATTCAAGATACATCATTTCCAATCAACAATATGTCCTCTACATAATGTATTAGAAATATGTCTCAGTGCTCCCACTTAATTTCTTGCAAATGCAAGCATCTTCATCATCTCCGATGAATTTAATCTCTTTTAATAGTTTCATCATGGTGAAGATTCCAACTCCGCTATGCTTACTTCAACTATTGAAGTTTGCATTCCCTTTTAGCACCCTTTGAATTAACAAAACCCTTTGGACCATGTCATGTACACGTCCTAGGTAACCGTTCTATTAGAAGAACATTGTTTTATTTATTCAACTACCATATACCAAATTATATGTAGTGGTTGCTACATTAATCCTTCAAGACTATATATTGCTATGAAAGATCAAATCTTGTCATAGTCAACTCCTTGAACATTGTCGTAAACTTCTTTCCGACATGTCGACTATTTCATAGATGTTAAACATCCATGTCTTATTTCTTTATAGATCCAAACACGGCCGATAGGCTTCACGCCTTTCCGGAGGGTCTTCCAAGTTCAGAAACTTGATTTCTCGTGTATGGATACTATCATGGATTCTATGACTTCGAGTCATTTTATGGAGTCAGGGCCCATCATCGCTTCTTTGCATGTAGTCGGTTCATCATTTTCAAAACAATAACGACTTGCTTATCAAATCTTACTATTTGATTCTTACTGACCCACACGGTTCTATAGGAACTCTAATCTCCGAGATCACACCTTTTGTAATCACGAGAGCCATGAGCATTGTGGCCGCCACCGGGACACTTTCCGGTGCTGCGCTACTTAGCACATATAGCTAAGGTTCAACAATCTTATCAAAGTTCTATTGTCCTCCCACTTAACTTTTCACGAAAAATTCCTTCTGAAGAAACTTGACGTTCCAAGTAACAAACTCTTTTGTCCTCGGTGTTATGGAGAAATTCCCAACAAATCTTTGGGATAACCTACAAAGACGTGCTTATCCGACTTTGGTTGTAAACATTTTACTTATGCATAGCATACCAAAATTTAAGAAAAGACAATTCGGGTTTTATCCCAAACCATAACTCATATGGTGTGATTTCAATGGATCACGATGGTGCTCTTTTCAGTGTAAAAGCGGTAGTCTCTAAAGCTTCAATCTTTAAAACATAGTGGCAGTTTTATAAATGACACCTTCGATCTTTCCATGTCAAACAGGGTTTGATTTTATCTCTCGAATATGCCATACTCCTATGGTTTTTCGGGAAACACAAATCATGGAACAATTCCTCAAGTCTTAGGTGTTTTTGCTAAATATGTAAGTCAAATATCTTCCTTTATGATCGAATCATAAACTCTTTATTTTCTTGTTACAATGATTTTCCACTTCATCTTGAAAGTCTTTGAACAACTTTCAAATGTTTCATACTTCTTCCTTATTAAGTAAATATACAGATATATTCACTCAAATTTTTGAAGAAAGCATATGAAGCAAAAAGATCCATCGCATATGGCTACACATAATGGACTATGCACATCAGCATGCACAATTTCCAATAAGCTAGTCATCTGTTCCTCTTTGGCCTATGGACGGAGTTTCAATTATCTCGAGGAAAGTCTCACATGCGTCAATTGATCAAAATAAAAGACTCCAAAATTCCATCAACATGGAGTTTCTTCATGTTTTCTTTCAAATATAATTTAAACAACGATGTCACTTCATAAGTGATCTTTCAATCATTTGTCTTGCGACATTTTAGCAATAGTGTTTATGGATGTGATTTCTCCCACTAGACTTGTAGAAGTTCATCCATCCTTTATGGAATACGGTAATTATTTGAACAACCATTGTTCTCGTAATACCGGAACAAAATAACAATTATTAAAACAAATCTTGGAGGCTAGGTTTGACGACAACGAAAAACACAATAACACTTTATTTGTTTTCGATGAACATCATCACTCATTCTCTTGCTAGTTACTTAGGCCATTGTAGTTCATGAATTGCGTTGTCCTGTGTGACACTTCATACCAACCAATTCGGTATCCAATACCGGTACCCAATACCTAAGAGCCACATTGTTTAACAAGCAAGGAATACAGCCATAACATGTATATCTTCTATATACCTAAGTTGGACATCTCCAACCTTTTATTTTCTGCCAAATATTTTATAGATTCTCTTTCAGCAATTCCTTTTATTTTAAAAGAATCTATCAACATCAATAGTGGTGTCATCAACATGACACATGGTACAAAGCTTGTATATAGTCAAATACTAATACCTTTGGACTTGCACTTTGAAGTGGATCACCATCATCAAATGTTTGGTGTTCTTTCAAAAATCCATTATTTAGTAATCTATTAGTGTAGTAAACATTTTACTTACATCTTCTATTCATCCTTATCATGAAAACTTTCATGATCAAGCTACTATAGCCTATAATGAAGAATCGCGAGTATAATATCAGTTCCCAAAACCTTTTTGGTAGATTCGGATGCCTAGCATCTCCATCCTTCACAAATTCTCATACAATATGAGAACATGTATTTTGCTAAATTATACTCTATCATAATGCAACCAAAAACATTGTTTTAGATATCACAATATCTTTCACAAATGATGGTTTCTGAAACAATTTTCAGCTCCAATATAATCTTGATATTAAAACAACTTTTGAATATCAATAATCATGGAGGCAAACATGATACTTTAGATACTAACATTGGAATTCTTACTCTTGATTTAATACTACTTATTAAACTTCATGGAGTAAATAGAGTTTGCTGAAAGTTTGCAATAGGACTTATAAACTTTAAATTGACACTCAAAACAATACGATACCAGTTCGTAAATTAAATATCCAGAATTCTATAGTTTTATTATCTCAAATAAAAACTAAGCATAAGGTAGTGAACAGATGCCAATAACTACAACAAATTATGCAAATTCACTTCGATTTAGTTTATGACAAATAGAGTTCGACTAATCCAAATTAGAAATGAACTCCCACTCAAAAACGACATCCCTCATGCCTTTTTGGTGATTACATGAACCAAATCCACTACACCAAGTCTGATCATCACGTGAGTCAGTGTAGCTTCAAAGGCGAGCATCTATATGGGCATCATATCAACTATATGACTCATGCTTAACCTTTCGGTCCGTGTTCCAAGGCCATGTCTGTACATGCTAGGCTCGTCAAGTAAGAACCTTAGTATTCACGCGTGTAAAACTGTCTTACACCTGTTGTATGAAAGCGTAGAGTCGAGAACACCCGATCATCACGTGATGCCTCAAAACACGATCCACAAAACGGTGCATACTTAAGGAAGAACACATTTTATCTTGATATTTAAATGAGGGATCATCTTATAATGCTACTAGAAGCGCCAAACTAGAAATATAAGATGCAAACATCTAATGTGTAAAGTGACATGATATGGTCCATGCATTTGATCTGTATCATTTGCATCGTGGTATGATCTCTATCATTCCTTTGTGTGTAAGGCCAAGGTCTATGGAACTTACCGTTAAGTGTGTTGTAAGAGTATCTACCATACATCTACTTACAACAATACCATATCAAGACACTAGCCCAGCAACGATCTAAACTAGACGCCTCTAATTTATCAATTGCAAGTTTTACGTGGCTTAGGGCTTTCGGAGATAGAACCGGTCTTACCTACGAACATGAACCACAACGAGGATAACCAAGTTATTAGCAACTCTTTGTAAATCAGATATTGACTATAGTAGGAGAGACAGACACCCGCTAGCCACTTATGCAAAACTAGTTGCATGTCAGTCGTGGAACCGGTCTCATGTACGATGACATGTAAGGTTGGTCCGGGCCGCTTCATCCCACTATGCCACCAATATCCAAAGTACATAGAAGATGCAATAACATGATCATCATCGCCCACATATAAACATATGTGTACTACCCGTGCAAAGCACCTACGCATAAACCTGGCTCTGATACCACTGTTGGGTTCGCAGCATAGAAAAAAAATTCCTACGATGAGAACTGTACGCCAAGATCTATCTACTAGATACAGAGCAACGGGTGGACATACATCCATGGAGAACTTACCCTCGAAGACAACGAGTTTTGTTAACGAGTAGGAACTCGTGGTTGATGTAGTCATATGCTTGCCGATCTCAAGATCGTGTGGAAGTCCGTCAGGTCCAGCAGCTCCAGCACCATCAGGTACAGCACCATCAAGTCCAGCACCGCAAAGTAGCGGTGCATCCGTGATTGCACACACGTTCGGTCCACCGAACAACCTCCGCCTCCTCGCTCCAGCGATGCAGCGGAAGCAGCAAGTCCTTTCCAGATAAAGCCACCGGGAACATGTATCTCGCTAATCCGAGACCATGGGGAATAACTAGAGGGAGAAGAGAACCTTCACGAGGAGGTGGTGCGAGATGAGAGGAGGGAGTGGGGGGCCTTCTATAGGGAGAGGGGGGAAGCCCCTCACCATGGCCGGCGGCCAAGGGAGGTGCCCCCACCTCTTCCACATTCATGTGGGTGGAGCTCCCACTCACATAATTAGCCACCCACTCAAACTTCCACTCACCTCCATTAAATTTCCACCAAATTTAATTCAAGTTCTCATTAAATAAAACACTTTTATTTATTTTATTCAGAATTTTGTCAATTACATTAATTAACAAACATTCACATAAAACCCCCTGCAACATTTCAATATCACATGCAGAACCAGTTTCTGCAATTTCACCCGAAACGATTCCGGTTTCCATCGAAATGATTCCAGTGCTTTCTTAAATCTTTATATGAAACATATTTGCTCCTAAATGGTGTCGGTATCCCTTAAGTGTTTCACCCTACGGTTCGTGAATAATGTAGACATGATCGAGACCCCTCTCCGATCAATAATCAGCAGCGGGACCTGGAGATCCGTACTGACTCCCACATATTCAACGACGACTCTTGTGATCGTGTGAACCTTTAACGTCGTAACTAAATCCCTTTGTCTCGCGATATATTACATGTCCGAGAATCGATCATCGGTATCCAAATACCTAGTTTGATCTCGTTACCGACATGCACTCTTTTCTTGTTCCCGTGATATAACATTCTAGTGATCACATCACTTGCTTGCAAGCTATTTCAATGTGATATCACCGAGAGGGCCCAGAGTATATCTATCCGTCATCGGGATGGACAAATCCCACTCTTGATCCATGAGCCTAAACATAACACCTTCGTAGCACTGAACCCACCTTTATAGTCACCCTGTTACAGTGTGACGTTAGATGTTATCAAGATACTCTTCCGGTGTTAGCAATTAACATGATCTCATGGTCTAAGGACTAAGATTACTTTGTATGATGTTATAGCAATATAAACATAATGACTCTGATCGTAATGCTATACTTCGGATGAATGTTCATCACATCATTCCACCAATGTTGTGACCTCGTTATTAACGACATCCAATGTCCATGATCAGGAAACCTTGATCATCTTGTTAATCAATGAGCTAGTTTATAAAAGAGGCATAACTAGGAACTTTCCTTTTTGTTTATTAAACACACATGTATTAACGTTTCCAAATTAATACAATTATAGCATGCAAAATAAACATTTATCATAAACAAGGAATAAGATAATAACCACTTTATTATTGCCTCTCGGGCATATTCCCTTTACCGGGGTCGCTCGCGAGCAGAGGAGGCGACGGAGGATTGGGGATTGCGAGAGAGGAGCGGGATTCGTTGTACGCGTGTGTTGTGAGGTGGGGCCAAGCGCGAGGTGGATAGGAGCATGCGGGGCTGGGGTTCGATTGGGGCAAGTGAGAGGTGGGGCCAAGGACCCAGGGACAGGGTGAGTGCGGGGTGGGGATCGTGACAGGAGGCGGCGGACGAGTGCGATGGGGGCGGGTGCGTGGCAACGTGCGTGTCGCACTGGTGGGTCTCGCGGGATGGGGCCAGGTGAGGGGCTGGGTCAGTGCTGGCGTGAGGCAGGATGGTGGCGGTGGCTGTGGGCAGTAGGTGCGGTGGTGGTTAGGGTTAGGACTAGATTAGGGTTTTCTAGATAGATGGGCCTGGGGTTGTAGGCCGGCTGGCTAGGTCTTTTGGCCTGGCCGGCTGCCTCCCTTAGCTAAAATTAGTTTTATCAGATTGCTATCTTATTTTAAAAGCCTTTCGTAAATAATGTTTAGACAAAACAATATATCCGGACGACTGGGGTTTGAATTTGAAATAAAGAGGGAGGCAAATAGGAAACAAAGGTAGGCTTTTGGAAAATAGTTTTAACCAAAATATGCATGGGGTCATGATGGTGCTCAAATGCAGTATGGCATGATGACATGAGTATGCGGTCATGAAGATGCACAAAACAAAAACACAGTAATTTTCTAGTAGTGGTTTTAGCGGGGTGCTACAGGTGGACTCTTTGGAATAACTTGGTTTAGGGAGTTGGATGCATGAGTGGAACTCATACTTGGGTGCGGAGGCTAGCAAAATACTGGGAGCGATAAACTAAGAGAGCAATGATGGCCATAATCATGCAGAGCGACAAAACATCATTGATCAAATCATAAAGTGATACTACAAGTTGAAAACTAAAGGATCATAAAGGCTTAGGTGACTTGAGATAGTCATAACATGGTGTGAGCATGTGCCAAGTCAACCCAAATAAAGCATCAAAGGAGAATACCACTATACTATGCTTTAATATGCTAAAACAACGCATGATTCATCCAAGGCACATTAAGCAATCTCAATTGTTTATAACAAGTCATGCTACAACAAAGAATACTAAGCATAAATCCAAAAAACTATCAAGCATGGCATGACAAAGCATAAGCCACAGTCAAAAACAAGCTCTTTTACCACATAAGTATGAGCTTCCCTACTCTTTCCCAAACCAAACCAAACTATTTGAACACCAATGTATGAAAGAGGGGGTCCAACCAACTTATTCAGAAAACTAAGCAAACAACAGCAAATGAAAAACCAAAACGAAGATGAAAAAGAAGACGCTCCAAGAACAACACAACTGTGCATGAAACAATAAAAATGAAGCGTTTGGAAGAAACCTGGGATTTTTATTGATAA
Organism: Avena eriantha; assembly: GCA_910589775.1. Taxonomy (NCBI): domain Eukaryota; kingdom Viridiplantae; phylum Streptophyta; class Magnoliopsida; order Poales; family Poaceae; genus Avena; species Avena eriantha. The sequence goes on from OU342743.1 coordinate 457,093,142, forward strand.
AGAAGGGGATGCCTTGGGCATCCCCAATCTTTGACGCTTGTACTTCTTTGATATTTGTTGGGGTGACATGTGTGGCATCCCCAAGCTTGAGCTTTAGTCCATCCTTCATCTCATTACTCATTCCTTCCATACACCTGAAATTTTTCCTTCATATAAAAGTTCACACAATCTTTATTAGCAACATTAGTGCACTCAAGATAATAAGTCTTTTAGGTTCAGTTATAACACCAATAAACTTCCATTAGAACACTAGATACTGTAGCACTTTCCTCAAAAAGCTTAATTTCCCAAAAGAACTCAAAAAGGAACCAACAAGAAGCAAATGGAGAAAATGGCAGAAATCTGTCAAAACAGACCAGCAGGTAAAGACGATTTTTTTCGAAGACCTTATGTTGCTCAAATCAATAAGTGTTGAACTAACTAAAGTTAGAAAACAACTTGGTGCAGAATCACAAAAATTCACGCCTCAAAGAGACGTTCAGAGATTTTACACGAATTTTTATGGTGAAGCATAGAAATCTGTTTGGGACAGCAACTTTCCCAATCATTACTTCTCTCTCATTAGAGGTTACTCTTGGCACAAAAAGCATATAAAAAGGATAAGGAGCGGTTATTACAGAGGTAATAACTTCCAAGCCTCATCTGAAACTTTTGGGTTATCTCCCAATAAGTACTTTTCTTTAACGCCTTTAAGTTAGGCATAAGAAGCAAGAAAAAGAATCAAGTGTTCTCAAATGAAGAAGCATTAAGACCACATTTCTTGCCCTTACCTCTCTTACTTTTATTCTTAACCTTGGGGAAAATATAATTCTTTGGTGGATAAGAAAGGTGCATGGTCCCCTTTCCCACATCTATTATTGCTCCAAGGAGTTCTAATAGGGACCTTCCAAGTGTAATTTGTCCTTTTCCTACACATTCAATAACAAGATAATCAGTAGAAATCATTTTCCAAAGGATCTTTGTAAACACTCCTTCAACTATTCCAATAGGTAAAATGGTAGCATTATTAGCAAGAGATATTTCCTTTCCTCCTTTAGTAAGCCCCCAAAGATTCAAAGATTCATAAATATCTTTGGGCATAAGACAAAATTCAGACATGATATCACAGCGGGCTTGAAAAGTTTCAGTGTTTGTCTCAATCTTTACTGTAGGGAGCCACTTTGATGATTCAGATTTTATTGGAACATAATTATGATGCTCCCTAAGCGTATTATAGAAATCTTTTAAGCTAGTAGTGCTAGTCTCAAGAGTGTTCAATCTAGCAAATATTCTTGCGAAAGAAATATCAGTTTGGCTAGGTAAGTTGTAAGTAAGGATCAATTTTTTATAGCATTAATAGCATCATCCTCATTACATTGGAGGAAATATCCTCCCACAACAGCATCTAAAGCATATCTATAGCAAAGAGCAATTCCAAGGTAAAAACTGCTAAGGAACAAGCTTTGTGTCATTTTTGGCTTAGTTTTTTCATGTAGATCAGAGATTCTAGACCAAGCTTCCTTGAAGCTTTCCTCAATTCCTTGTTTAAAAGTGAAAATCATTTCCTTGGGTGACATAGTGACTAGAGCAAGGCTAGACATAATGGCAACTTAAGATATGAACTATTTTTTGTTGTGTTTTCAATAAAGAAAGTAAACTTGTAAAACTAATTTTTTTGTGTTTTTGATAACAAACAAGCAAACAAAAAAAAGAAACTAAGCAAAACAAAAATAACAAAGTAAAGAGATTGCTTATGAGGGACTCCCCTTGTGAAGATGTCCTTGACTCCCTGGCAACGAAGCCAGAAAAGTGCTTGATGGCTCGGTGTTGATGTAGAGCTCGTTGGGGAACCCCAAGAGGAAGGTATGATGAGCACAGCAGCAAGTTTCCCTCAGTTATGAAACCAAGGTTTAATCGAACCAGTAGGAGCAAGGAAACACCCCAAAGGTGGTGCTAGCTGAGCCTTGGCAGGGCGCACTACCGGTGCTAGTAGAAACATGGAGACCTGCACAACACAACCACAGAACTTTGTCCCCAACTTGCGATGAGGTTGTTAATCTCACCGGTTTTGCTGAAAACAAAGGATTAAACGTATCGAATGGAAGGAAGTAATAGTTTGCAGAAAGTAAACACAAAGCAGTAAACAGTTGGTAGATTGTATGTAAACAAAAGGACCTGGATCCATAGTTCACTAGAGGTGGCTCTCTTTAAGATAGATAACATGCTGGGTGAACAAATTACAGTGGGGCAATTGACAAACATCAAGAAAGCAATACATGCATATACTAATCATCTTGACTCCTTTGGAACTTGATTGGGCATTACAACATTATACATAGACCACCATCCAACTGCATCTATGACTAATAATCCACCTTCGGGTTATCATCCAAACCCCCTCCATTATTAAGTTGCAAGCAATAGATTATTGCTATACGAATTGTGTGAAGTAAACAATACGATTGTTCTATGACCAAAGGATTGTTATTTTCTCCCTAGTAGCAACAGCACATCTAGTACCTTAGAGATTTCTAAAACTTCCCAAGATTACCAGAGGCATGAACCCACTATCGAGCATAAATACTAACTCTTGGAGTTGCTAGCATCTACTTGGCCAAGATAGCTACTAACAACGGAAAGCATGCAAGATCACAAATAACAAAGAGATGATAGAATCAATAATCAATATGAAATAGCATCTCAATATCCATTGGATCCCCGCAAACACAACATGCAGAATTACAAATAGATGATCTTGATCATGAACAGAGCTCACAAGATCTAGACATGAAAGCACAAAGGAGGAGAACCAGCCATCTAGCTATTACATGGACCAGTAGTCCAAATATGAACTACTCACGCATCACACCGGAGGCTTGCATGATGATGAAGAAGGCCTCCAGGGTGAATTCACCTCTCCGGTAGGGTGCCAGGAAGAGCTTCAGATCCCTCCCGATCTAGGGATGGAGATGACGGCGGCTACAGACTCTTTCATGGATTTTTGATTGGGTACTTAGGGTTTTCGTCCTGAGGGCAATATATAGGCGGAAGGAGATGCCGAGGGGGTGCTGGGGTCGGCCAGACCACCCCCCGGTGTGGGCCAGGCATGGCCGCACGACCAGGTGGTTTGGCCGGCCCCCAGCCCTTCTCCGTCTCTTATTCTGGCATCTGATGACTTCTGGAAAAATAGGCATTTTGACTTTTGTCCAGTCTAATTCCGAGAATATTGATTTTCTGACTTTCCTGGAACCAAAAACAGGAGAAAACAGGCAGCTAGCACCGTGGCTCTTGTTAATAGGTTAGTCCAAGAAATGATATGAAAAGTATTCCAAAGTGTGGATAAAACAGAAGAAAGTGGATAAAACCAAGCATGGAACATCAAAAATTATAGATACATTTGCAATGTATCATACAGCAAAGAAGACAAACTGCTCATAGCTAAGAATGAGCCAGATAGGAATTATAACTGCATAATACAAACTTGTAGAGCAGGAATGCAAACCATGAATGAACTATATAGTAGAGGATAGTTATGTCGTTGCCTAGGACGAATCAGAACCAGATACGAGATATAATGGTGTGGCTTGTGAACCTGTAGAACAGGACAAACAAGCATTAGACAAGTATGCCAACAATGAAATGAGTAATCAAACAAATTGTTTCTTAGAATTTCAGTATAAACTAGCCAGGTCATTTCAGCACATATATATGGAAGAAGTGGTATCTCCTAGGATGCAAGAGACATTGGGTGAATCAGAATTAGCGGTGAGGTACACAATGGCAGGCAGTTACTATAATAGCTAAGAATGAACCACATAGAAATTATGACCGCATCATACCAGAACATGTTGAGCAGGAATGGAAAACACGAATGAACTATATAGTTAAGAATAATTATGTCGTTGATTATGACGAACCATCACCAGATACAGAAAATATATAATGGCATCGCTGGTGGACTTGTAGGTTGTGCAAACCAACATGTTCAGTGTTGCCTTTTTGAGCTCTACGCAAATAAAACTAAAATAGTCAGTGTTGCAGCTTTTGAAGAACCACATGGCAACAACAAAATTATAATCGAACTAGTACGAAGAGTTTGAACGGGTACCACATGATAGCAGAACGATGCCAGGGAGGAAATAATAGCAGGAACTTAGCTCAGGAATAACCAGATAGAGTCAGTAACTGTGTAGCAGGGAATCCACATTAATATTTTGCACTGATATTACATTTGGTAAGAACTACACAATAGCAGGCATTTACTGGTGTATGGAGCAGCTAAGATAAGAACATGTGCATGACAAAATAATAGACATGTGCATGACTTGATATTTGTAGAGAAGCGAATGCAAACCAACATGTCTAATGACATTGTATGTACTAGCACGAAGAACAGGCATGCCCAGTGACTTGTATGTACTACCACGATTACAAAAATGCAGTTCACTATGATAGGCTTGAACCTGCTATACCACTGACAAAACAAAAACGGGTGGGAGATTTGGTTACCGTGCGAGTGATGTCCAGGTCACCGAGGGTGCTGCGGTTGCGGTGGTTATTGGCATCGAGGAAGCGGATCTTGGGTGGTCGATGCCGGCTTGAAAGCGGTGGACAAGAGCGTCGCTGAGGCAGATCCCGTGCAATGAACAGCGACAGCCGTGCAGCTGGTCTAGAGCGGTGGACATGGAACTTTTTGAACTAGATCACACCCGATGGACACCGGTGAAGCGGATCCGGTACGGTTGGGTAGCTTTTGGGGGCGAGGAAGCATAGCTTGGGCGGTCGATGATGCCATCGGCGTGGTGAAAGACACCACAACTCCTGGATCTAGTGGGTGAGCACCGGTGAAGCGGCTGCGCGGCGGTGCACGAGACCACAGCTCAAGCGGGTGCGCTCGGTGGTCGTGGAGGGGACAGATGATCTTGGGATATTTGGGAGGGTCGGTGGGAAAAACTAGGGGAATCGGGATCATAGAGGTGAGCAGAAAAAATAATTACGATTGTGCCCCCGAGCTACCGACTTTAGCATGCCCATTTGTCGTCTGAACAATGGGTAGATTTGGAATTTTCAATTCTAAAGTTTTTGAAACAGAAGGGCGCGAAATGCTTCAAGGTCGGTGTGTGGTTTTGCTGCTCGATTGAGAATTTGAATTTGGCTTGCGCCCATCTAATAATAATAATAATAGAAAAATGGTACTCCCTTGGTCGGTGGGATATTTTGGCTAAAAGTGTTTGAAACGGTGGGGCGAGAAATGCTTGGTAGGTGGGTGATTTTGCCACTCGATTGAGATTTTGAATTTGTCTAGCCTCCATCTACTAATAGAAAAAAGGTAGTAGAATGTATGCTATCTGTCTAGGAATTCAAGGCCGAGAGTCACATCAACTGATCATCCATAAACATTTTTTGCACAGAAACTTGGACACCTTCCATTCACACAGCATAGGCGGTAAATTTTGCCGCTTGACTCAGATTTTAAATTTTTCTAGGGTCCATGTGATACTATAAAAATGGTACTACCTCGGTGGGTGATTTTGCCTGAAAATGTTTGAAACAGAGGGGGTGTGAAATGCTTCGGGGTTGGTGGGTTATTTTCCCGCTCGATTACGATTTTGAATTTGGCTGCCGGCCAAGTTTTTATTACTAGAAAAAAGGTTATGTAGTTCGAAGGCCATCTAGTCAGGAATTTAAGGCGAGACTCACATCAACTCATGCCTCCGATTCGAACGGGGTAGGCGGTAGGTTTTGGCGGCCGACAGTGATTTTGAATTTAGAGATTGTCCAAAGAATAATTAAAATAATAGGCCGTTCTCCCTCTATTTCAGGGATCCAAGTCAGGGATAGTGATTATCTATCACGTGTATGAAATTGTAGAACTCCGATGCAAGAATGTTTGTTTAACATAACAACAAAGAAATGTCTGAATTAGCTCTGATTCAAGCATGTGAAAATGGTGTGCAACCAAGGTCTAGTAATTATTTAGGTGTAGGCACAGACTCTTCTACAGGAAGCATTAACTAAATGGTAGTACTAATTCAGATAAAATAAAAAAGCATGCTGCGAAACAAATACTCCTACTACAGCATACTATCAAAACACAAAGACCAGCTAAAGTATATGTAGAACAAATAAAACAAGATTTCATCACGCATACACTACTATATAGAGAACACCGTTTCATCATATAAAACAATGTTTTAACAGACACACATAGGCCCCCAAAATGAAGAGACAACTCTAATATTCCAGCCCCTGCCGCTGTGACTGCAGCACAAACAAAGGTGTCGCCACAGTTCCATCAGCCACCAAAACAAACAAATATCAGACTGCACCTCCAAATAACACAACCTGGGAAAATAGATGCTTGCCCAAACAAGCCTTGCTTGTTCATCCAAGTGTTATTTTCATCTCCTCGATGTTGCAGTCTGAATCAGCTGTGTTGCTGACATGACTTCCTTTTCGTTTCTTTGACTTAGCACTCCGAATCACGTCGGTTGCTAAAGGAAATGAACAAAATGATCACCAAAATCATAGGTGTTCAAAAATGCAAGGGTTGCACATGAATGACTGCACTAACCAGGTGTCATAATGTAGGGATGTAAAGTACACCAACGTTTACGAGATCTAAACTTCTTAGACTTCATGCTGCTGAGATCTAATTCGAATACTCCCTCCTTCGCCCATATAACCACCATTTCTCTATCCTCAAATGCGCAGAGTAACCTTACTGCATCTTTCCCACCATATGCCCATGATTTTTCAAGGCCAAGGAGAGTATCCAACTCAACCTTTATATGAGGCACCCAAGCTTCCCATTTGCCTGTTGATGATCTTGCACTGGACCACGTGTTTAGACTGAAGTCTCTTATAACCGCAAGGGAAACATCTCCATTATGCCCCTTAGCAATGACAAAATTGCGTCTAGAAATATCATGGGTCTCATGGGGGCACTCAATATAACACAGTTTTGTTGTCACATTATCATAGGCAATTATATATCTGGAGTTCATTGTTGGCCAGTAAAAAATGTCCCCTATGAGAGTTGATAGCCTGCGATCAATCTTAGCCAGCATCTCAGCAGGTTCAATCCAGTCCTCCCATTTTCCTAACTCTCATGAGTACCTCTGCACCAGTGCTTGGTTACTCACTACTAGAAAACCGTCTATAGATAGACAAGATATTCAGTGGCACATATGTGAAAATATGCGCCACAGATATATATCAGTGGCGCACTAGAAAACATGCGCCACAAAAGTTTGGCACTTCAGTGGCGCACGAAACCAATATGCGCCACAAAAGTCCATATTTCTATGGCGCATATTTCCGTGTGTGCCACTGAAGTGTCATACTTCTGTGGCGCATATAGACGTATGCGCCACAGAAGGGATATGGGACCAAGCAGCAAAAAAAGGGGGAGAAACTTCTGTGGCACATATGTCCATATGCGCCACAGAACAAGCATATAGGGGGGAAAACAGATCCCACCCCCCCTCCCCCGTGGATCGCCTTTTCAGTTTTGTAAAAAATAAACAAAAATGATAGAAACTTTAAAAAAATAATTCCTTTAAGTTGTAGTTAGATTTTAGGGTATAGATCTAGACAAAATTGAAAAACATGAATTTCGATGTATTTTGCAAAAATAGGTCATGGCACGGTAAAACGGCTCTAACTTTTGCATACTGTGTCAGAAAAAATCTTTAACCTATCAAAATGATCGTCTCGAAATTTTCTACTCGATTTCAACCGCTAGAAGCCGTTGAAGATTTTGTAGATTCCCTGAATTCCAAAAGTGTAAAAAGTTATGGCAGATAGAAGATTTTTTCCTGCAAAAAAATAAAAAAGGGGGAGAAACTTCTGTGGCGCATTTCCCCATATGCGCCACAGAAGTCTTGGGCGGGATTCAAAATTTGAATCCCGCCGGCGCCCCTTCTCCTTATATTCTCCCCTTCTCTTCCACTTCTACTCCACCTCCATACTTCTCCCTCCACTTCTCCTCCCCTCCATACTTCTCCCCTTCTCCTCCACTTCTCCCTCCACTATTCCTCCCCTCCATACTTCTCTCCTTCTCCTCCACTCTCCGGTGACATCCACCTCCGGCCATGGCTACCTCGGTGACCTCCTCCTCCGGCGACCTCCAACACCACCGGCGACCTCCTCCTCCTCCACCATCTCCGGCGGCCTCCTCCAACCATCTCCGGCGAGCCCTTCCTCCACCTCCGGCGGTGGCCTCCTCCTCCTACTACTCTGACCACCTCCGACGGCCTCCTTCTCCTCCGGCCATCACATCTGATCCACCTCCGGTGACCGCCCCACCTTCGGCCAGATCTGGCCCAACTTTTTTTTTGAAATTTGAAAAAAACTTCTGTGGCACATATTGGCCATATGCGCCACTGAAGTTTGTTATCAGTGGCGACTAAGATATGCGCCACAGAAGTCCTATTTCCATGCGCCACAAATAGGTTGTTTCCTAGTAGTGACTATCCAAACAACCCAGAAATTGCTGCAAAAGTGTGAAGACAATTGCCCATGATTTCTCGAACAGAGAATTGTGCCGCTATCATACTCACATCTCCGCCAAATTGGTGGTTCTGGTATCACTGTTTCACTTCCACTGACTAGATCCTAGGCCTTTATCATGTTAGACCCTTGTGGATAATGAAGTAGCACCCTACCATTGCGACATCCGAGTACATATGGTTTGTAGGATTTATGTACTTCCACCATCCTGTTCAGCTTCTGGAAGATGGATTGGTCAAGATTATGATATGTTAAGAATCGAGCGTCCTCGGAGCTGTTGGTCAAAAACCCAAGTAACGGCATTCCTCTATTGTGTGACAGGGTTAGCCTTTTGAAATCGTTGCTTCCCATGAAGTCCATCCAACATTTTTGGGTGATTGATGCCCTCAGTATGCAGGATGGGTGCGGAGGAAGCCTGACAACAATCTGACCAAATACATCGCCTGGCAAGTCATTGATTGTTGCATATGTTCTTCCACCGAAGCTAGTAGGATGATGAAAATAGCATAAGTGCGTCATCAGAATTCAGTAAACAGCACAATGCACAACCCTAAAAAAATAATTAAGTAAACACAACAATGCATCATACATTTTGACAGGAAAATTTATCATCAAAATTTCCTAAATTGCACCCATCTGAAAACTACCTCAAAAGCAGAGTATGTCAACAAAATAACCTAAACAACACAAGCAATCAACCAGAGTAGTATGAAAGCACCGCAAAATACTTCAGCATGTCGGAACTAGGCAAAGGGAATGAAGAACTTTTTTTAGGTCATCGGGGAGGACACAAAGGCCCCCACTAGAATTTTCTAGTTTTATCATAAAGAAGAGGAGAAAAACGGACGCAGCGTTAGTGACTTGGTGAACCCAAGTCTCACGGTGACTTGCCCCAAGATCCACCTTACATCTTAGATCAAACGTATGACAATAGTTTAGATTTTGAACTAAAAAGTAAAACTATTCGAAAAAATTGACAAAAAATCAGTTACTCATCGGTGCCTAGGTTTGAATCCTGTGAAAGTTTCATCCCATTCGGATCACTAGTTTGTGATTAAATAGATTTTTATGTTCCCAGTATTACTAGTTTAAACTAATATCCACTTCGTCCAGAAAAAACCCCGGAGCAGAATACCCAAAAGATGGAGGAACTCAGGGAGATAAAATCCAATGCAGAACATACAATGGGGTCGACGAGTTCTAAGCAGATCAAGCAGGCGCCGCCGACGAATGACGAGCCACAGCCGTTGATGCCGAAGAAGCACGACCACGAGCTGACGCATTCCTAGCATCCCACACTGCCGTCGCTTTGGCAGCGATAGCCAACATAGCCGAATTTGTTCCAGCAGCAGCCGACAAGGATTTCGATTGTGCCTCCACCGCTTTCCAAGCATCACTCAACACTGCCAGAGACTCTGATGCGGTACAAGCATCAGCCTCTGCATCTGCTTCACATGTATCCGCTGGTGCTGTTTCAGCATCCACCTCTGCTTTACAAGAATCCGCGGACGCAACAAATGCATCCGCCAACACCGATTCCATTTCCTGTAAACGCCACGAGCTTATTTAGATCGCAATTCCCAAAAATAAATGCATTATATCCTTTAGAAAGCCCATAATGGCTGGAGGTTGGGGACCTACATACCAGCGAACGGCGGTGCGGTGGTGTTCAATGGTGGAGCGGCAGGGATGGTCCGGTCGAGGGAGGGCAGCCAGGCGGAGAAGATGATGATGGGGTCGAGGGGCACACGGCTAACCTACCTCGAACTCGAAACTAACTTTCACCCCGCTATTTATTTTTATTTTTTTGCGAACCCCGCCTTTTTAGGGGAACCCACGGCTGTATTAATAGTAGTAACCACACGACTGATACAAGTTTGTGCACTTGCGTTTCTCAGTTTCCTACCTACAGACATCAAGTTTGTGCACTTATTCATGTGATACAATCAATTGCTAGGTAAAATATTCTAGGTGGTAGAAGCCTGTCCTTCCTATGACATCAAGATCTAGAGTTCAAACATCGACCTGAAATTCCACAATCTACAACTATAAGTTTTGGTTTACTACCAGAAACATGCTAAAAAATCACTTGCAACTGCCATTAAAATCATCTTTAACAGATCTCAGAAGGAAAAAATTGAAAGATAAAAAACCACCGCAAGTTCGAATAAGATGACTGTTGTTGCCAAATATAGTCACATAAAGCTAGGTCCAATATATATGTCATAATAGTACATCAAATATATAGATTCATGGACACCACACACCAGCAAAGCAAAAAAAAAAGTTATAGTACCTGACTTAACAAATAGTCATCCTCACACAAGACCCAAACCCTTGAAAAATGAAAGTAGAGCGTTCAATATGGTTTATAGATTTCCTCATCTTTTGCAGGATCAGGACTGTATGGGCGTGGAGAATCTCGAATTTCTGTCAGGGTCTCATCTTCTTCTAGAGCCGAATTGAAAAGACTGTCAGCTCGCATTCCCACCTGTTCCAAGATCCGGTCATACACCTGGCCAATCAGCTCATCGCCATCCACATCAGGCAACTCGAGGACTAATTTGTCACCCACGAACTTTTGAAAATCAACAACAGCATCATGAGCAACTGAAATTGATGTATTCCATCCTGCAGTCAAATCAGCTATCCACTTAGTGGATGTGGACACTTCTTCCTTCAGGTGCCTAATTTGTTTGTACTAGTGTTTCACTTTCTCTTGAAGGCACGAAATCATGTGTCTATGAGCTTTGTATTTCTCTTGGAGACAGGAAATTGTCAAATCCTTGTAGTGACCAGCACCATTACGCCATGAGCAATATGAGTAAGGTGGAAACTGTAGATAACAAATCCAAAATTAAACCAGATTCTCATTTCAAAAAAAATAAACCAAATTCTTGTTTCACAATCCAAATTCAGCTGCACACATCGTGCAAGCTCCACAGTGGTACCGCAAATGGCAAAGAACCATAGAGGCATATTTCCCAAACATGGGAAACAGAACCGACATGAAAAGGGTCGTACTTCAGGGTTTGGCTTCTTAGCTGGCACATGAGTTGTCCTGGCCTTGGTAATAAATGGCAATAGATCAAAATGACTTCGTTTCTACAAATCATGATGCAACAAAAATGATCAGTATATTTTAGGGGACATTTTAAGTAATAAAGCGCTCTTTATAAAAAAAATGTTTTCAGGGACAAAGCATAGGTTACTGAAATTCCAGCAAAGCATCTTGATACATAAAAACACTTGTCACTCGATAATACCTCCTCCATGGCTGGGACATGCACATCATGCTAAATGAAATGCAGCAAAACCAGTAAATATTAGGAAAGAACACATCAACTTTGCAATGCAAAGAAGGATACGTGCATTAATCCGATGCCAAGGATTGGGCGTGTTTCCCTTTAATGAATAATATAATTTAAAGAACTCAGCAATGCAGGACACTTGCAAACAACAATCTGTTTATGAACAATATGCAGCAAATTACATCTGCATTGTTTTGAGAGGACCGTTCTGTGAAATAAAGCCAGGGGCAAGCTTCCCATCCTCAAAAGACTCTTCTTGGCAGCATATACTTACCTATTTTTAGTGGACCATATAACTAATTCCATGGCTACATCCATGGTGATCCCAACTTCCTAATGTGGCATAGAGATCTACTATTTCAAATAGAAATCACCTAAACAACCATCCGGATGGTTGCGGACTCACCGGAGATTGCACTGATGCGATGGAAAGGTGGACGATGTTGGGTAAAGAAGGTGCGTGACGAGGAAGGTGCACAAATGTGCAAAAAATGTAGGGATACTCGTATATAGATAGAGATACCAGTAACACATAAACTAGATCAATTAGTAGTAACCACAAACTCCAGAAGGGCCGTAAGCAGACTGTCAACTACTCCCATATTAATTAATCTAGTGTAATTTAATGTGGCAGTACTATCATATGGTGAGTACTAGTATACAAAAGGGGATTACTTAATTATTAGTGGAATCTACAGCCAGCCACCAAAAGCATCATGAGCATGCTAAATATCTAGATTGCAGACCACACTTCGATAAGAACCTAATGTCCAGCTCTAATTATCCAAATCTAAGAGCATCTATCCTATTTACGACTGAGTGCAGTGAGTTGGAGACATCCATTAACTCTGCAGCCATCTCCTCGGCATGCATCTGATGGTGCTCCTGTGCCTCCTCTTCGAGGTCATCGTGGATCTTGAGCTATAACCACAGTGACATCATCGCACGCTGCAGCGAAAGTGAGTGCGGTAGATCTACCCAGTGGACGAACGTGTAGCGCTCACATTCGTAGTTGCAACCCAAGAACCTGTGGCCGAAGTTCGTCCCCTCGAACGCGATGCGGCGACGGGGCGTAGTCGCACCAGAGCCGGAGATCTGCATCGATAACAATGTCGTACCACTCCGCATCTACCATCTATGCCGGCATCTGAACCCAGGAAACATCGTCGATCGAGACGGGAAGAATAGAGAAAAACCCCAAAAGGAGAGAACACATAATCTGAATTCGAGAAAATAAACTCAGACCGTAAACTCTAGTGTACTTACCCTAACTCGGCCGCCTTATGCATCAAGATCCTCCGACGTTCACCGGACCGGCATGACTGAATCCATCGACATTTCTCGAAAAAAGAGCGCGCCTTCAAAGCGTAGCACAGAGGCTTCATGGAGAAGGAAGAGGTAGGGGAGCCGGTCCTCACATTCACCGGCTACTACTCCGTATTGGATTTAACTCGACCACTGATAACTGGGGCCCGCGCTAGAGATCCCGTGGGCCCCCAAACATCACTCACCTAGTTTGACTTGCATTACATGGAGTACTTTTGGAAAACAAATCAAAACTCAATAAGTAAATAAACCAAAGGCCACCCTCTCTTTTTGCGAAAACCCATTACAAAACGGAGACGCTCACAAATGCGTACACACACTCACCCCTATGAATGCAGGTACGCACACCCTACACCTATGAGCACTTCAGAAAGACTGAATCTTGACACTGATCCTGTTGGGCTTGAGCTTGACGAAATCACCATAGGAACCTCGCTATATATTGACGGGAACGTCGCCTCTCACTACCCTCATAACCATCCTTCAAAGTCGAGAGCCAAGGCTTCATGGTGAAGGAAGTGCTAGGGGTTTGGAGCTCATATTCGTTGGCTGCTATGGGATGTAATTGAACCACTAATAATGTGGCCCTCGGTAGTGAGCCCATAGACCCTAGACACCAGTGACCATTACAATTATTTGGGAAAACAGAGCAAAACTTAATACAAACGGAAGGCCCATCTCTCTCATTTTTTCAAAAATCCACTACAAAACACACACGCTCACAAATGCATACACACACTCACCGCTATGAACGCATGAACGCACATCCTATCTCTATGAGCACCTGCGAAAGATTGTGTCTTCAGACTGTGGGGGGCTTGAGCTTGACGAAGTCACCATAGGCACCTACTACCCTCAGAACCATCCTTCAAAGCCGAGCGTCGAGGCTTCATCGAGAAGGAAGAGCTAGAGGAGTCAGAGCTAACATTCGTTGGCTGCTATAGGATATAACTAGACCACTAATAACAATGGGGCCCCACGGTAGTGAGCCCATTGGCCCTAGACATCAAAGCAAGCATGATGTCAAGTCTTAAACATATATCTTAACGGTGGAGTGGGTAGTGCTAACAAAAAGATTCTTCAAGGTGATTCTAGTGCTAGACTTATGTCTAAGAGAATCAATTGGGAGGGCCCACTATTCAGTGAATAACAGCCTATTTTTCTTTTTAGCATGGTTGTGTGGACCCACTTCAGTTCTAAACGTTGGACCCAAAGTTGTTTTCATAGCTACTTCTAGACACTGCAGATGCCCTTACTATATGTAGCTTAGAAATTTACTACCCTCGTGTCTAAGAAAATTGTAGGTTGCTTTGAAAGTTTTTTGGAAAAAGCTTTTGGAGGTACCCATAGAGGGGTCAATTAATATATCACAAAACACCAAGAGTTTTGACAATAGGTTTATTTCTTGCTAAGATAGATTTTGCATCTTGAAAATTTAACGAAATTAGGTCAAACCTAACATACAAGTAAGCGCGATATAGATTTCTCTTGAATTAAATGTCTTTTCGGAGGTCTATAGGTGCATCTTGTTGTAGTAAACAATTCCATCACTATGAGTTTCCTACTATCTCAGGAAAGAACATTCTCAATTTTCTGAGTGTGATGACAAGATTGTTCTTTCCCGTAAAGCAAGTCTAAAGAATATGGATCTGAATGACACACAAGGCCAGTTTTCAGACATATACTGTGGACCAACATGTTGTACTTACGATTTCCCATGTTATTATGAGTTCTCAAACTTCCTAACTAACTTCTCCCACTTGATTTATTTTATGCCGATTTATCGAAATTATTAGGTACAAATTGAACTACAACAAGTAAATTGTAGGTTGCTTTGAAAGTTTGACGAAAGATCTCTCTAGGAGGTACCCATATCTATCGGGGGGAGGGGTCAATTAATATATTGGAAACCACCAAGAGTTTTGATGATATATAGGTACGGTTCAACTTCTTGCTAAGATTTTGCATCAATTTAATGAAATTAAGTTAGACTTGAGCTACAAGTAAGCATGATAGACTACTCTTGAATCAAATGTCTTTTTAGAGGTGAATGGGTGCATCTTCTTGTAGTAAACAATGTCGTCGGTGTGAGTTTCCAACTACCAGGAAAGGACATTCTCAATTTTCCGAGTCATGTCATGATCATTCTCTCCCGTAAAGGAAGTCCGAAGAATATTGATCTAAATAAATGCCACAAGCCAAAGTTTTCACACGCACACACACACACACAGGCACGTGACACACTCGTATATACTGTAAATGTCATTTAACTAACATTAAGTTGTTATTAACCAATAGTCTTGTTAGAGAAAAAGGCATACATTAAGTATATTAATAATAACTATCTAGAACATGGTGGAGTTTTCTCTAGATACTGTTCAACACGAATCCAACTACTCTGAACCATTGGATCTAACAGCCCAATGGCCACGATTGGTACTATGGATCCAATTCAAAACTGCCTACCTAACTCCACCCACTTGAATGACTTTATGTCCATATATTGAAATTAGGTTAGATTTGAACTTGTATAAGTAAATTTTAGGTTACTGTGAATGTTCTATGAAAAGCTTTTGGAGGTACCCATCGGGGGTCACAATTAATATATGAGAAACCATCCAATGAGAGTTTTGATGACAAGTTGGATCAAGACTCGCAAATCCAAACATTTTGCTAACTGTTGGATCTTGTTTTCCATTCCTAGTATCTAAAAAGATTCTACTAATAGTCTTGATGAGAACGATGAACACTAGTATGTGCAAACCTCAAAACACACACGTCATTGCTCAGTTTTAGGGTCCTTGTGCTAAATGCATGGACTTGGATGCAATTTTCATTTTTCATGAGGTACTTGATATGTAACTCGTACTTCACCTACTATACCAACCATTAGATGGGCCACTCCTAGTACTTCTTAATATCTTATCTCTATCTTGTCCTATCTCTTACAATAATGTACCATACCACGCACTACATATAGTGTATGGATTAACTTTGAACATTAACCATTGGATCAAGACTAGCAAATCCAAACATTATTAACCGTTGGATCTTCTTTTCCATTCTTAGCATCTAGAAATATTCTACTAATAGTCTTTAACTCGATGAGCGCTAGTATACGTAAATCTCTAGCTCAAAACACACACTTCATTGCTTAGTTTCAGGGTCGTCCTTGTGCTAAATGCATGGACTTGGATACAATTTTCATTTTTTATGAGGTCCTTGATGTAAATTCTAATTCTAACCACCGTGTTAACTCTCAAAGCACCTCGCTTCCTACGAGACCTACCATTAGATCGACCATTCATAGTACTTATTTTCTACCTTTATCTTTGTCTCTTATCTCTTACAATAAAATGCATACCACCACTACATAGTGTAGGGATTAACTTATTTGAATATTGACCGTTGGATGAAAACTGGAAAATCCAAACATTGCTAACCATTGGATCTTCTTTTCCATTCTTAGCATCTGGAAAGATTCTACTGATAGTCTTTAGCACGATGAACACAGTATGCACAAACCTCAAAACACGTAGTAATTCATTACTCGGTTTAAGGGTCCTTGTGCTAAATGCATGGACTTGTTGGATGCAATTTTCATTTTTATGAGGTCCTTAATGTAACGTGTACTTCCACGGACCGTGTTAACTCTCAAGCACCTCGCTCTTATGATACCTATCATTAGATTGGCCATTCGCAGTACTTCTATCTTATCTTTATCTTGTCTCTTATCTCTTACAATATGTACCATACCACTACATATAGTGTAGAGATTAACTTTGAACATTAAGAGTTGGATCAAGACTGGCAAATCCAAACTTTGCTAACCGTTGGATCTTCTTTTCCATTCTAGCATCTAGGTTTGTACTCCCTCGCTCCGTCCCAAAATATAAGGCGCCTAAGGATTGGTCAAAAGTCAAACCTTACTAACTTTGACAAAATATTTAAAAAAATATCTACATCTACAATATTGAATGGACATATTAAGAAAATATACTTTATGGTGAATCTATTGATATTAATTTAGTATTCTAAATTTTTATATTTTTGTGTATAATTATGGTCAAACTTAAAAAATGTTGACTTTTGACTAATCCTTAGGCGCATTATATTTTGGCAGAGAGAGTACTATTCAATATGAATCCAGTTGCTCTAAACCATTGGATCTAATAGCCCAACGGTCATGATTAGTGCTATGGATCCAATTCAAAACTGCTCCACTATAGTAGTATATAAGTAGAGAGAATACAGTCTACTGTGCTATGAAATTAGTGATGATGAGATTAGTGTACGAATAACTTTGAATGTTGGCCGTTGGATCAAGAGTCGTGAATCCCAGCATTTCTATCCGTTGGATCTTCTTTTCCATTCTAGCATCTAAAAGATTCTATTGATATTCTTGAACACAATGAATGCACTATGCATAAACCTCTCCAAACACACTTCTCAATCATACTAGAATCTTCTCCCTCGTTTCTCTAGACCATGTTACCAAAAATTTCAAGTGATAGGTAGCTAATAATCTTTGACTTCTACACATGATGATACAAAGTACAAGGACCAAATATGAACCCATACTTTATACAGTAGATGTTGATAAATTAATAATATTTTGTGCTTTACCAATTATAATTTTATATAGTGATGATATGTTATATGATTTACTATCTGAGCCTTATTAAGGTGTGTTTTTTTACACAATGAGGGAGTAGTATATTTCATTGCTTAGACATATGGTCACCTCTATCCACGAGCTGTACATGCTGAGAGAATAAAACGTTGGTAGGGGAAGAGGCCAGGAGCGAAGATAAGTTGAAGGCGGTTCCATGTCAGGGCAAAGTTATGATGGGTTTCTGACACGAGGTACTCCTGCGGCCTTACAGTGTACACTCTACTAGTAGTAAATTTCAGGACCTATGCATGCAAATAAAATTGTGTGTTTTCTCTCTCCTTCCCTATGCTCCATCTCCCCTCCCCTTTCCCCTCATGCACCGGTCTGGCTGATCTCTCTCCCCTCGTCCATAGCGTGGCACTGCGCATGTGTGCCTTGGTACGGTGGCTCGGTGTCTCTGGCATGTTCGGCAGCCGTGCATTGGTGCAGAGTAGGGACGAGGAGGAGTACATAGGAAGGAAACCACTTTGGTCCTTTGTGGCAGAAAAATTCAAACTTTTCTGGTTTTCGAAATTTTCACTTGCTTCCCAAACATCAGGAGGGAAGGTTATCCAAAAGATCGGCCAAACATCGGGAGGGAAGGCAATTTTGAACCAGTTTTGAACATTGATCACATTGAATAAATGAAAAACAAAAAACAGAAGTTTTACTCATGATGTCCTATCATGTCTTGTGCACCACGTGCCATGAAAACTTTAATCATGGGATTAGATAAGTTTTGGAAAAATAGCTACATAATATTGTCCTACCATGTGTCTAGACACTATTGGGTTTATTTCAACCCGAACGACCAAGGTCATCTATAGGTAAATTGTATGTCGCTTTGATAGTTTTACGAAAAAGCTCTTGGAGGTACCCATTGGGGGGAAGGGTCAATTAATATATATCAGAAACCACCGAGAATTTTGACGACAGGTTCATCTTCTTGCTAAGGTTCTGCATCCTAACTACTCTTTAGCACGATGAACGCTAGTATGCGCAAAACACACACACTTCATTATTCAGTTTTAGGGTCATTGTGTTAAATGGATGGACTTGGATGCAATTTTCATTTTTTATGAGGTCCTTGATGTAAGTTGTACTTCCATCGATCGTGTTAACTCTCAAGCACCTCTCTCCTATGAGACCTACTATAGTTAAAAGAAAATGCAACCACCCCAATTATCACACAAACTAGACCCACGGTTTCTTATAAGTAATGCCCAAGTTTTTAGTACTAGGATTTTTCAAGCTTCGTCCTAGAAAACTTTGCAGACTTCAGTGACTTATTGTCGATTTAACAAAATTAGATCAAACTTGAGCTACAAGTAAGCGCGATAGATTGCTCTTAAATTGAATATATTTTCGTAGGTAGATGGGTGCATCTTCTTCTAGTAAACAATAGTGTCGTCGGTGTGAGTTTCTAACTATGAGGAAAGAAAATCCTTAGTTTTCCTAGTGATGACGAGATTGTCCTTTTATGTAAAGAAAGTCTAAAGAATATGGATCTCAATGCCATAAGCCAAGCTTTTAGACATATTAAGTGGACCAACATGTTTTACTTATGATTCCCATGTTTTAGGAGTTTTCAAACTCCCTATGTAGCTAATTAACTTTCCCCATTTGAACGACTTCATGCCTATATTTATCGAAATTTGGTCAAACTTGAACTACAACAACTAAATTATTGTAGGTTGCTTCTAAAGAATTACAAAAAACTTTTGCAGGTGTACCCATTGGCGGCTCAGTGAATATATCAGAAAACAACAGAGAGTTTTGACAATAGGTTTTTAACTCCTTTCTAATTAAGATTTTGCATCTTGACATTTTAACAAAAAATTAGCTCAAACTTGAACTACAAGTAAGCGCGATAGATTTTTGTTTAATTAAATGTCTATTTAGAGGTAGATGGATGCATCTTCTTGTAGTAATCAGTATCGCCGGTGTGAGTTTCCAACTATCAGGAAAGAACATTCTCAATTTTCCGAGTGATGATGAGATTATTGTTCACTTTCGCAAACAAAGTCTGAAGGATATGGACCTGAACGCCACAAGCCAAGCTTTCAGACATATATAGTGGACCCTCATGTTGTACTTACGATTCCCGTGTTTTATGAGTTTTCAAACTTATTCTCTAGCTAACTTTGCCCACCTGAAATTGATTTTATGTCGATTTATTGAAATTAGTTCAATTTTGAACTACAAGTAAATTTTAGGTTGCATTGAAAGATTTACATTTTTGGAGGTAACCATTGGGGGTTGATTTAATATATCACAAACCACCACCGATAGTTTTTACAAATAAGTTTACCTTCTTGCTAAGATTTTGCATATTGACAATTTAATGAAATTATATCAAACTTGAGCTACAAGTAAATGAGATAGATTTCTCTTGAGTTAATTGTCTTTTTGGAGGTAGACAGGTGCATCTTCTTGTAGTAAACAATGTCGTCGATGTGAGTTTCCAATTATCAGGAAATATCATTCTTAATTTTCCGAGTGACGACGAGATTGTTCCTTTCTGTAAAGACAGTCTGAAGAGTATGGATCTGAATGCCACAAGCCATGTTTTTAGATATCTTATTGTACCACTATATAGTGTATCAATAACATTGAATATTGACCGTTGGATCGAGACTCGCGAATCCAAACATTTCCAGCCATTGGATCTTTTTTCCATCTAGCATCTAGAAGATTCTATTGATAGTCTTGAACATGATGAATGCACTATGCATAAACCTCTCAAAACACATGTCTCCATCATACTAGAATCTTCTCCCTCATTTCTCTAGACCATGTGATACAAAGTAGAAGAACCAAATATAAACCCATACTTTATAGATGTTGATCAAATATATATTTTTTCCACTTTACCTATTATAATTTTATATAGTGATGATATGCCAGACGTCTATTATCTGAGCCACATGTGCAGGGCACATGCAACTTACTAGTATCTTATCTTATCTTATCTTATCTTACCACTATATAGTGTACGAATAATTTTGAATGTTGACCGTTGGACCAAGGCTCGCGAATCCTAGCATTTCTAGCCATTGGATCTTCTTTTCCATTCTAGCATCTAGGAGATTCTATTGATAGTCTTCGGCATAATGAATGCTATGCACAAACCTCAAAACACACTTCTTCGTCATAATATAAGTTTCACCCTTGTTTCTCTAGACCATGTTATCAAAAAAAATCATGTGTTAGGTAGGTAATAATCTTTGACTTCTACATGATGATACAAAGTACAAGGACCAAATGTACACCCATACTTTATAGATGTTGATCAAATTTATAATTTTTTGTGCTTTACCAATTATAATTGTATATAGTGATGATATGTCATACGTCTACTATCTGAGTCTCGCGTGCAACTTACTAGTAGCTAATAATCGTTGACTTCTACATGATCTTGTCTCTATATAGTGTACAAACAACTTTGAATATTGACCATTGGATCAAGACTCATGAATCCCAACATTTCCAATCACTGGATCTTCTTTTCTATTCTAGCATCTTGAAGATTCTATTGATAGTCTTTATTAAAAACCACTATATAGTGTACGAATAACTTTGAATGTTGACCGTTGGATCAAGACTCGTGAATCCTAGCTTTTTGAGCCGTTGGATCTTCTTTTCCATCCTATCATCTAGAAGATTCTATTGATAATCTTCGGCATAATGAATGCTACATATTAAATGGACATATTAAGAAAATATACTTTATGGTGAATCTATTGATATTAATTAGTATTCTAAATTTTTATATTTTTGTGTATAATCATGGTCAAACTTTAAAAAAGTTGACTTTGGACTAATCCTTTGGTGCCTTATATTTTGGCGGAGGGAGTACTATTCAACACGAATCTAGTTGCTCTGAACCTTTGGATCTAATAGCCCAACGGTCATGATTAGTGCTATTGATCCAATTCAAAACTGCTCCACTATAGTAGTATATAAGTAGAGAGAATACAGTCTACTATGCTATGAAATTAGTTATGATGAGATTAGTGTACGAATAACTTTGGATGTTGACCATTGGATCAAGACTCGCGAATCCCAGCATTACTAGCCATTGGATCTTCTTTTCCATTCTAGCATCTAAAAAATTCTATTGATAGTCTTGAACACAATGAATGCACTATGCATAAACCTCTCTAAACACACTTCTCGATCATACTAGAATTTTCTCCCTCGTTTCTCTAGACCATGTTACCAAAAATTTCAAGTGTTAGGTAGCTAATAATGTTTGACTTCTACACATGATGATACAAAGTACAAGGACCAAATATACACCCATACTTTATACAGTAGATTTGATCAAATTTATATTTTTTTGTGCTTTACCAATTATAATTTTATATAGTGATGATATGTCATACGATTTACTATCTAAGCCTTATTAAGGTGTGCTTTTTTACACATTGCGGGAGTAGTATATTTCTTTGCTTAGACATATGGTCACCTCTGTCCACGTGATGTACATGCTGAGAGAATAAAACGTCAGCAGGAGAAGAGGGCAGCAGCGAAGAGAAGTTGAAGGCGGTTCCATGTCAGAGCAAAGTTATGATGGGTTTCTGACACGAGGTACTCTTGCGGCCTTACAGTGTACACTCTACTAGTAGTAAATTTCAAGACCTATGCAAGCAAAACAAGTGTGTTTTCTCTCTCCTTCTCTATGCTCCATCTATCCTCCCCTTTCCCCTCGCGCACCGGTCCGGTTGATCCCTCTCCCCTCGTCCATAGCGTGGCGCTGCGCATGTGTGCCTTGGTATGGCAGCTCTCTGTCTGTGGCGTGTTCGGCAACCGTGTGTTAGTGTGGAGTAGGGACGAGGAGGAGTACATAGGAAGGACACCACTTTGGTCCTTGGCGGCACAAAAATTCAAACTTTTCTGGTATTTGAAATTTTCACTTGCTTCCCAAACATCAGGTGGGAAGGTTATCCAAAAGATCGGCCAAACATCAGGTTTATTTCAACCCGAACGACCAAGGTCATCCAGGCCATATTGACATCATAGTTTACAATTTGATAGAGTTCCCACGATAGTTTGGTAGATGGGTGCATCTAGGCGTATTACGCATTGTTGCATGTGGGAGTTTCCAACAATTAGGAAAAAAAAGAATTTCAATTTTCCCATTGAGGATGGTGATGTTTTTTTGTGAAGAAAGTCCAAATAATATGGTTCAGAATGCCACAAGCCACACATATTGTAGTTGATCATGATTCCTATCTAACTTCGGCTAAAAGTTTACATATTACGATAGGTCGTGACACGTGGTACTAGTACACATACTATAGTACTACGTAGTAGATTTTCTCTCTCCTTCGCCCCCCTCTCACCATCCATCCACTATCCTCTCCATTTCTCCTTGCTTCCCATGTAAGCATTCACGCAATGATTATACTTCTAGTCTGAGATGAAGCGGTGCAGAAAAAGATGAGGCCCACACCATACCACCATCAATCAAGTTCGGTGATGCAACTTTGTGAAGAGTATACGTATACTAGTAGTACTATAGCTAGATAAGTATGTACTACTATAGACACTTAATTTTTAACGGAGAAAGTAAGAGACACCGAGTAATTCAGCACAATATGCATGATTCTCTTCATTTTTGGATAAAGCAGGGCGCCTCCTAAATTCTCTGGGCCGAGAAAAATCAAGAACCAACAAGTGTAGTATAATCCTTTTTTGTTGACAGGACGAGTCTAGTACAATATATTTATGATATTTTGGGATAGTTTTTAGGGTATTAACACAAGCACGACTATAAATAGACATTATAAATTGCAACAATATGCACCCCTACTTTCCCCCAAAACACCCAACACACTGTTGCTTAGAACTCGATCTCTCTCTATTTCCTTCCAAAATTTCGTATGACAACTCTCTCCAGAACACGTCGATTGACCTGGCAAATGGGAAAGGCCTCGAAACTCCATCTAGAAGCCCAGACTTAGTCGACGGGCCATGGCTGCCGCCGCTGTCTCACTCCTTTAATGAAGAAGATAGCCACTGGCAGCGCTTTTTTGAAGGGACACCACCACCAATGCTGAGCGACTCCGATAAGACGGAAGATGAGACTGAGGAAGAGGAGGAGTCTGAGGTCGACCTTGAGGAGGAGGCCGAAGACGACGACAGGGAGGAGGCCGAGGATGATGGCGGGGAGGAGGCCGAGGACGACGTGGAGGAGGTCCATTCCCGCCCCCCACCGAAGAAGCGTGCCCGAGTGCAAAATTAAATGGCATCTAGAGAAGAGGCGGGCACTGTACTATATCTCGTTCTACAAAGCATCTTGGCTTTGGTAAATAATGTTGTCCATGAGAGTTCCGAACTTTTAGGAAAATGCTTTTCAATTTCCAAGTAATAGGATTTGTTTTTAGTAATTAAGTACTTCCGGATAATTAGGCTTAGAGTGCACTCACTGTATTCTAGAAAAATATAGATAATTTTCACCGCATGTTAGTACTATATGAAAATACTTATTTCAATGTGTCACATGATACATATTATTTTTTGCGGCAGGGGGGTGGTAATGATACATAGTTGAAACTTAAATGGTGTCCTCTTATATTTGTGCTTGTTTGGACGAAAACTACAAACATGGATTTAGACAACTTTCGAAAAACTTGCTACACAATAGTAGAATAACCATGTATGAACATTGTTCACATTTTAAGCCAAGTTACCAATGCCAAGGTCATATCTGCATCACTCGTCCCATTTATTGGGATAAATTAAAGAAAAGTAAAGAAAACAATTAAAAAATGTTAAGCACTTATGTATGGTGTCCTCTTCCGTAAATGATAAACATGAATTTTTACAAGGTTTAAAAACACTTCTTCACAATATGACCAGCGATGTGTTAACATATACTTGGGTTTCAAGTTAAATAATGACAAAGGTCGTGTCCATTTCGGGTAGACGGGGTGCATCTTGGCATGGCATATTAATGTTGTTAATTGGACTTTTCAACTTTTATGTATGGAATTTTGTTAAATTATTTTAGAAGTGCCACATATAATTATTTTTTAAAGAAAAGGCAAAGAGTATGGCTCTGAATGCCACAACACACTGAATTTCAAAGAAAATAGAGTATGTTTCATGGTTAACAAGTTTCATTAATTTTTAGGCCTTCTAGCTAATTTCGCATAATTAAATGACATTTTGTCAATAAAACCAAAGTAGGTAAATTTTGAACTACAAGTGTGTGATAGATTGTAAATTTGGAAGAAATTTATATAGTACTAATTATTGTACCCACGCAGTCATACTAAAAACCGATTATTGTTTTGAAACATAGAACTTCTTTGTATGAATTTTCATGCTGACACATCTGACCATGTTTCAAAAAAAGTGAAAGAAGATAAGGAAACATGCACACAGCCTTTTAGTAGTACTCCTATTAAAAATTCATACTTGTAAAACAGTAAAGACAACGTTGTTAAAGTTTCAATACAAGGGACCTGGGCACCTTCACCGGCCCTCCACAATTAATCTTTCTTCCTCTTAGACTTTGCAGCTATGGCTCTGAAGACCGGAGCTCCCCGTGGGAAGAAGAAGACCTAGGTGGCGGCGACAAAGGCCGTGGAGAAAAGAAGTCATGTCCCTGGCTTCCGAATCCTGCTCTGGCCACTCCAAGTCGCAGTCTCGCACCAGGCAGCCATAGGAAGAAGCAGGTGTCGAGGTCCGTCAAGGCCGGGCTGCATTTCCCCGTCGGCCGGATCGGGCGCTACCTCAAGGAGGGTCGGTACTCCCGGCGTATAGGCTTCGGGGCTCCCGTCTACCTCGTGGTTGTTCTCGAGTACCTCACCGCCGAGGTGCTGGAGATCGCCAGGCAAGCCGCGCAGGACAGCAAGAAGATCCGCATCATCCTGAGGCACATGATGCTCGGTGTCATGCGTGACGAGGAGCTCAGCAAGTTGCTGGCCGGTGTTACCATCGCGCACAGGGGCGTGCTGCCCAGCATCCATGAGTCCCTGCTTGGCGATGGTACCACGGAGGACGCATCCAAGTTGCCCGCGGAGGATGCTGCCAACTCGCCTGAGAAGACCGTAGAGTCCCCCTAGAAGTCGTTAAGTTCTACTACTACTACTCCGTATGTGTTTGGGTTTGCTTTGTTTGCAGTTTGGTTAATCATCAGTGTCAATGTAATATTCAGATCTATGATGCTAAGAAAAAGCTTGTGAGGGTTCTAAAAAAGTGGTGTTTTCCTAATCTTATCCTATACTCCATTTATTTAATACTCCCTCTGTTCAGAAATATAAGACGTTTTAGCTTTGTGAATTGAATGTATCTACACGCCCATACACTAAAAGGCTTCTAGATACATTTATTTCACAAAGCTAAAACGTCTTATATTTCTTAACGGCGTGAGTATTACTCAGCATATTAGGTTTAGTCAAAGTCAACCATTAGATAGTTTGACCAAACTATATACAGTATTAAATAGTATACTCATTGAAAAAAATCAATATATAGTATACAATGTCATCGGTGTGAGTTTCAAACTATCAGGAAAGAACATTCAATTCTCAATTTTCCGAGAGATGACAAGAGAGGTTGTTATTTTTCGTCAAGAAAGTCCGAAGAATATGGATCTGAATGCCACAATATAGGTTTTCAGACATATATATAGTGGACCGACATGTTGTACTGATGATACCCATGTTTTATGTGCTTTCAAACTTCCTATCTAACTCTGCCAACTTGAATGACTTTATCCTGATTTATCAAAATTATATTAGGTCGAATTTGAACTAAAAGTAAATTGTAGGTTGCTTTGAAAGTTTCATGAAAAAGCTTTTGGAGGTACACTTCGGGAGAGGGGGTGAATTAATATATCAGAAACCACTATGGGCTTTGATGATAGGTTCAACTTCTTTCTAAGATTTTGTATCTTGACAATTTAACAAAATTAAGTCAGAATTGAGCAACATGTAAGCCCGATAGATTGCTCTTGAAATAAATGTCTTTTCAGAGGTAGATGGGTGCATCTTCTTGTAGTAAAAAATGTCGTTGGTGTGAGTTTCCAATTATCAGAAAAGACCATTCTCAATTTTCTGAGTGACCTCAAGATTATTCTCTCTCGTAAAGGAAGTTAGAAGAATATCGATCTAAATGCCAGAAGCCAAGTTTTCATACATATATATACATTGGACCAACATATTGTACTTATGATTTCCTGTGTTTTATGAATTCTCAAACTCGCTACCTAACTTCGCCCACTTGAATGACCTTATGTCGATTCGTCAAAATTAGGTCAAATTTGAACTACTACAAGCAAATTGTTGGTTACTGTGAAAGTTTTACGAAAAATCTTTTGAAGGTACCCATCGTGGGGGTCACAATTAATATATGAGAGACCATCCAACGAGATTTTTGACGACAAGTTGAACTTCTTGCTAAGATTTTGCATCTTGCCAGTTTAACAAACTTGGCCAAACTTTAGCTACAAGTAAGTGCAATAGATTCCTCTTGATTTAAAAGTCTTTTCGAAGGTAGATATAGGTGCATCTTCTTGTAGTAGACAATGCCGCTAGTGCGAGTTTCCAACTTTCTTAGGAAAGAACATTCTTATGTTTTCGAGTGATCACTAGATTGTTCTTTCCCCTAAAGAAAGTCCAAAGACTATGGATCTGAATGCCACAAGCCACGTTTTCACACATATATAGCGGACCAACACGATGCACTTACAATTTCCCATGTTTTATCAGTTCTCAAATTTCCTAGCTAACTTCACCCACTTGAATGATTTTATGTCGATTTATCGAAATTAGGTAAAATTTGGACTACTACAGGTAAATTGTAGGTTGCATTTAAAGTTTTACGGAAAAGCTCTTGGAGGTACCCATCAGGGGGAAGGGTCAATTAATATATACCAGAAACCACCGAGAGTTTTGATGACACGTTCATCTTCTTGCTAAGATTTTGCATCCTAACTATTTAATGAAATTAGGTCAAACTTTGCTCACTATTTCATGAAATTAGGTCAAACTTCGCTATCCGATTAACTTTGAACATTGACCGTTGGATCAAGACTGGCAAATCCAAACATTGCTAACCGATGGATATTCTTTTCCTTTCTTAGCATCAAGAAAGATTCTATTTATAGTCATTAGCATGATGAACACTAGTATGCGCAAACCTCAAAATACACAGTACTTCATTATTACTCAGTTTCAGGGTCCTTGTGCCAAATACACGGACTTGGATGGAATTTTTATTTTTTATGAGGTCCTTGATGTAACTTGTACTTCCACCAACCACTCGAGCACCTCGCTCTTATGAGACCTACCATTAGATCCGCCATTTGTAGTACTTCTTATCTTTATCTTGTCTCTTATCTCTTACAATACCATATATACCACCACTACATAGTGTAGGGATTAACTTATTTTGAACATTGACCATTGGATCTCAAGACTGGCAAATCCAAACATTGCTAACCATTGGATCTTCTTTTCCATTCTTAGCATCTATAAAGATTCTATTGATAGTCTTTAGCATGATGAACACTAGTATGCGCAAACCTCAAAACACATAGTACTTCGTTACTCGGTTTCAGGGTCCTTGTGATAAATGCATGAACTTGGATGCAATTTTCATTTTTTATGAGATCCTTGATGTAAATTGTAATTCTACCCACCGTGTTAATTCTCAAGCACCTCGCTCTTACGAGACCTACCATTAGATTGTCCATTCACAGTACTTCTTCTCTTATCTTTTATCTTGTCTCATATCTCTTACAATACCATACCACTACATAGTGTAGGGATTAACTTTGAACATATTAACCGTTGGATCAAGACTAGCAAATCCAAACATTGCTAACTGTTGGATCTTTTTTCCATTCTTAGCATTGAGAAAGATTCGATCTATTGATAGTCTTTAGCATGATGAACACTAGTATGCACAAACCTAAAAACACATAGTACTTCATTGCTCAGTGTTAGGGTCCTTGGGCTAAAATGCATGGACTTGGATGTAATTTTCATTTTTTACGAGGTTCTTGATGTAACTTGTACTTCCGCCGACCGTGTTAACTCTCAATCACCTCTCTCCAACGAGACCTACCATTAGATCGGCCATTCGCAGTACTTCTTATCTTACCTTTATCTTGTCTCTTATCTCTTACAATACCATGCATACCACCACTAAATAGTGTAGGGATTAACTTATTTGAACATTGACCGTTGGATCAACACTGGCAAATCCAAACATTGCTAACCGTTGGATCTTCTTTTCCATTCTTAGCATCTAGAAAGATTCTACTGATAGTATTTAGCATGATGAACACTAGTATGCCCAAACCTCAAAACACATAGTACTTCATTACTCGGTTTAAGGGTCCTTGTGCTAAATGCACGGACTTGTTGGTTCCAATTTTCATTTTTTGTGAGGTCCTTAATGTAACTTGTACTTTCACCGACCGCGTTACTCTCAAGCACCTTGCTCTTACGAGACCTACCATTAGATCGGCCATTCGCAGTACTTCTATATTATCTTTATCTTGTCTCTTATCTCTTACAATATATACCATACCACTACATATAGTGTAGAGATTAACTTTGAACATTAACAGTTGGATCAAGACTAGCAAATCCAAACATTGCTAACCGTTGGATCTTCTTTTCCATTCTATCATCTAGGTTTGTACTCCCTCGCTCCGTCCCAAAATATAACGCGCCTAAGGATTGCTAACAGCCCAACGGTCATGATTAGTGCTATGGATCCAATTAAAAACTACTCCACTATAGTAGTATATAAGTAGAGAGAATACAGTCTATTGTGCTATGAAATTAGTGATGATGAGATTAGTGTACGAATAACTTTGAATGTTGATCATTAGATCAAGACTCGTGAATCCCAACATTTCTAGCTGTTGGATCTTCTTTTCCATTCTAGAATCTAGAATATTCTATTGATAGTCTTGAACACAATGAATGCACTATGCATAAACCTCTCCAAACACACTTCTCGATCATACTAGAATCTTCTCCCTCATTTCTCTAGACCATGTTACCAAAAATTTCAAGTGTTAGGTAGCTAATAATCTTTGACTTCTACACATGATGATACAAAGTACAAGGACCAAATATGAACCCATACTTTATACAGTAGATGTTGATAAATTAATAATATTTTGTACTTTACCAATTATAATTTTATATAGTGATGATATGTCATATGATTTACTATCTGAGCCTTATTAAGGTGTGCTTTTTACACAATGCGAGAGTAGGATATTTCTTTGCTTAGACATATGGTCACATCTGTCCACGCGTTGTACATGCTGAGAGAATAAAACGTTGGCAGGGGAAGAGGGCAGCGGCGAAGAGAAGTTGAAGGCGGTTCCATGTCAGAGGAAAGTTATGATGGGTTTATGACACGAGGTACTCCTGCGGCCTTACATTGTACACTCTACTAGTAGTAAATTTCAAGACCTATGCAAGCAAAACAAATCCTGTGTTTTCTCTCTCCTTCCCTATGCTCCATCTCTCATCCCCTTTCCCCTCGCGCATCGATCCAGCTGATCTCTCTCCCCTCGTCCACAGCGTGGCGCAATGCACGTGTGCCTTGGTACGGCGGATCTGTGTCTCTGGCGTGTTCGGAAGTCGTGCGTTGGTGTGGAGTAGGGATGAGGAGGAGTACATAGGAAGGAAACCACTTTGGTCCTTGGTGGCACAAAAATTCAAACTTTTCCGGTTTTCAAAATTTTCACTTGCTTCCCAAACACCAGGAGGGAAGGTTATCCTAAAGATGGCCAAACATCGGGAGGGAAAGCAATTTTGAACCAGTTTTGAACATCAATCACATTGAATAAACAAAAAACAAAAAAAAAGTTTTACTGATGATGTCCTATCATGTCTTGTACAGCACGTGCCATGAAAACTGTAATCATGGGATTAGGTATGTTTTGGAAAAATAGCTTCACACTACTGTCCTAACATGTGTATGGACACTATCGGGATTATTTCAACCCGAACGACCAAGGTCATCTATAGGTAAATTGTAGGCCGCTTTGAATGTTTTATGAAAAAGCTCTTGGAGGTATCCATCGGGGGGAAGGGTCAATTAATATATATCAGAAACCACCGAGAGTTTTGACGACATGTTCATATTCTTTCTAAGATTTTGCATCCTAACTAGTCTTTAGCAGGATGAATGCTAGTATACGCAAACCACAAAACACACGCACTTCATTATTCAGTTTTAGGTTCATTGTGTTAAATGGATGGACTTGGATGCAATTCTCATTTTTCTATGAGGTCCTTCATGTAAGTTGTACTTCCATCGATCGTGTTAACTCTCAAGCACCTCTATGCTACGAGACCTACCATAGTTAAAACAAAATGCAACCACCCCAATTATCACACAAACTGGACCGACGGTTTCTTATACGTAAGGCCCATGTTTTTAGTACTAGGATTTTTCAAGCTTCGTCCTAGCAAACTTTGCACACTTCAGTGACTTCTTATCGATTTAACGAAATTCAATCAAACTTGAGCTACAAGTAAGCGCGATAGATTGCTCTTGAATTGAATGTATTTCGTAGGTAGATGGGTGCAACTTCTTCTAGTAAACAATAATGTCGTCGATGTGAGTTCCTAACTATGAGGAAAGAAAATCCTCAGTTTTCCTAGTGATGACGAGATGGTTCTTTTATGTAAAGAAAGTCTGAAGAATATGGATCTCAATGCCATAAGCCAAGCTTTTAGACATATTAAGTGGACCAATGTGTTTTACTTACGATTCCCATATTTTATTAGTTTTCAAACTCCCTATGTAGCTAATTAACTTTGCCCCACTTGAACGATTTTATGCCTATATTTATCGAAATTTGGTCAAACTTGAACTACAACAACTAAATTATTGTAGGTTGCTTCTAAAGAATTACAAAACACTTTTGGAGGTGTACCCATTGGGGGCTCAGTTAATGTATCAGAAAACAACAGAGATTTTGACAATAGGTTTTTAACTCCTTTCTAATTAAAATTTTGCATCTTGACAATTTAATAAAAAATTAGCTCAAACTTCAGCTACAAGTAAGCGCGATAGATTTTTCTTTAATTAAATGTCTCTTTAGAGGTATATGGATGCATCTTCTTGTAGTAATTAGTACCGCAGGTGTGAGTTACCAACTATCAGGAAAGAACATTCTCAATTTTCTGAGTGATGATGAGATTATTGGTCATTTTCGTAAACAAAGTCTGAAGGATATGGACCTGAACGCCACAAGCCAAGCTTTCAGACATATATAGTGGACCCTCATGTTGTACTTATGATTCCCGTGTTTTATGAGTTTTCAAACTTATTCTATATCTAACTTTGCCCACTTAAAATTGATTTTATGTCGATTTATTGAAATTAGTTCAATTTTGAACTACAAGTAAATTGTAGGTTGCATTGAAAGATTTATGTTTTTGGAGGTAACCATTGGGGCTGATTTAATATATCACAAACCACCACTGATAGTTTTTACAACAAGTTCAACTTCTTGCTAAGATTTTGCATATTGACAATTTAACGAAATTATATCAAACTTGAGCTACAAGTAAATGCGATAGATTGCTCTTGAGTTAATTGTATTTTCAGAGGTAGACGGGTGCATCTTCTTGTAGTAAACAATGTCGTCAATGTGAGTTTCCAAATATTAGGAAATATCATTCTTAATTTTCCAAGTGACGACGAGATTGTTCCTTTCTGTAAAGACAGTCTGGAGAGTATGGATCTGAATGCCACAAGCCATGTTTTTAGACATCTTATCTTACCACTATATAGTGTACGAATAATTTTGAATATTGCCCATTGGATCGAGACTCACGAATCTGAACATTTCTAGCCATTAGATCTTCTTTTCCCTTCTAGCATCTAGAAGATTCTATTGATAGTCTGGAACACAATGAATGCACTATGCATAAACCTCTCAAAACACATGTCTCCATCATAATAGAATCTTCTCCCTTGTTTCTCTAGACCATGTTATCAAAAATTTCAAGTGTTAGGTAGCTAATAATCTTTGACTTCTACACATGATGATACAAAGTAGAAGAACCAAATATACACCCATCCTTTATAGATGTTGATCAAATTTATTTTTTTTCCACTTTACCTATTATAAATTTTTATAGTGATGATATGCCAAACGTCTATTATCTGAGCCTCACCTGCAGGACACGTGCAACCTACTAGTATATTATCTTATTATATCTTATCTTATTATATCTTATCTTATTATATCTTATCTTATCTTACCATTATATAGTGTACGAATAACTTTGAATGTTTACCGTTGGATCAAGACTCATGAATCCTGCATTTCTAGCCGTTGGATCTTATTTTCCATTCTAGCTTCTAGAAGATTCTATTGATAGTCTTTGACATAATGAATACTATGCACAAACCTCAAAACACACTTCTCCATCATACTAGAATATTCTCCCTTATTTCTCTACACCATGTTATCAAAAATTTCATGTGTTAGCAGGTAGCTAATAATCTTTGACTTCTACACATAATGATACAAAGTACAAGGACCAAATATACACCCATACTTTATAGATGTTGATCAAATTTATAATTTTTTGTGCTTTAGAAATTATAATTTTATATAGTGATGATATGTCATACGTCTACTATCTGAGTCTCATGTGCAACTTACTAGTAGCTAATTATTATTGACTTTTGCATGATCCTACCACTATATAGTGTACAAACAACTTTGAATATTGACCGTTGGATCAAGACTCACGAATCCAAACATTTCTAGTCGTTGGATCTTCTTTTACATTCTAGCATCTTGAAAAATTCTATTGATAGTCTTCATTACAAACCACTATATAGTGTATGAATAACTTTGAATGTTGATCGTTGGATCAAGACTCACGAATTCCAGCTTTTCTAGCCATTGAATCTTCTTTTCCATTCTAGCATCTAGAAGATTCTATTGATAGTCTTAGGTATAATGAATGCTATGCACAAACCTCAAAACACACTTCTCCATCATACTAGAATCTTCTCCCTTATTTCTCTAGACCATGTTATCAAAAATTGCAGTGTTAGGTAGCTAATAATCTTTGACTTCTACATGATGATACAACGTACAAGGACCAAATATACACCCATACTTTATAGATGTTGATCGAATTTATAATTTTTTGTGCTTTACCAATTATAATTGTATATAGTGATGATATGTCGTACGTCTACTATCTGAGTCTCACGTGTAAGGCACGTGCAACTTACCAGTATATATAGTGGACCAACATGTTGTACTAACGATTCCTATGTTTTATGAGTTTTCAAACTTCCTAGCTAACTCCGCCACTTGATTGACTCTATGTAGATTCATCAAAATTAGGTCAAATTTGAACTACAAGTAAATTGTAGGTTGCTTTCAAAGTTTTAAGAAAAAGCTTTTGGAGGCACCCATCGGACAGTCAATTAATATACTCCGTATCAAAAACCACATAGAGTTTTGACAAGAGGTTCAACTTCTTCCTAAGATTTTGCATCTTGACAAACTTGAACTACAAGTATGCGTAGATACTTGTCTCGAATTAAATGTCTTTTCAGAGTTAATTAATGAAAATGAAAGTGAAGTAATAACTTAGCTAGTTACCATAACATCACACATACCAAGACTAGTAGTATATGACTCTACTCCCTCCGTTCAGAAATATAAGGCGCTTTAGCTTTGTGAGATGAATGTATCTAGACGCCTTTTAGTGTATAGGTTCACTCTTAACCTCTACGAACCCATACACTAAAAGACGTCTAGATACATTCGATTCACAAAGCTAAAATGTCTTATATTTCTAAACGGAGGGAGTACAATCTAATTTATTAGGCCATTGCACGACACTACACACATGTTGTTACCCACTATGATGAAGGTATATGTGCAAGTTACTAGAGTAGTCTAAGTTATTTAGCACCACGTGACCATCCTAAAGCAGAACGGAGGTGTATGTACTGTATGCCATAAAGGCACCTATTCCGCTGCGCTTCAAGCTGTTCACCACTCGTGTCGGCTCTCACTGCTCTGACGGATAAAGCCACTGACTTGTTGATTTGGTACTGTATATTGTATCGTCAATCTTCTTCCGTCACTGATAGAGAATAAATTCTTCTACCACTTCCAGGCGCATGCTTTCGCGGAGCTACAACCAGTAGCCCAGACGACTACTACTCTCGCGTGGCGCTCGAGCAATTGCGACCGTCCGTTCATAATGGACGAGACGCATTAGATAATGGATTTTCTTTTGGTGGATGGTTGATTTTTTTTGAGAGATTGTCGACCTTTTTTATTTATTGAACTAAGAGATGTTCGATTTTGGGTCCGGTAAGGCCGATAGGGGAGAGGAAATTGGCGGTGTGGCAAGCAAGCTTATTTGAGGTGGCAGCGTGTGGGTGTACAGATGGTACTGCCGTACTGGTAGCCCATTTTGTAAGCATTTTGTTTTTTGTGAGCATTTTGTTGTTGTACTACACAAGAGTTCGAGAGTAGTATTCCAGTTTTGGTTCCTTAATTACCGGTGGAACCTTTATGTGTTTATTAGTTATAGTAGTACTAGTACAGTAGTGACTACACAAGATGATGAATGTAGAAGATCAAAGGATTATTACGTTCGGCAAGAGGAGCTCCGAGTATACTCCAAACCGTCTCTCTGCCATGACCATTTATTTGAGAGGATAGTATAGCTCCATCCCGTGCTAGGCTAGGCCTGACCTATTTACTCGATAGGCACCAGGAAACGCAGAGAAGAGAGAAAAACCACGCTCGGTAGGTGGTACCATTTAAATCGATTTATTCTATTTTCCTTTGTTCTCCGTCCTCTTCCTCTCCATCTTCTCGCTGATCCCCACTCGCCCACCTTTAGCACACGCCAACGCCGCCATGCCGCTTTTGGAGCATCTCCGTAGCCTAGTTCGATAGGCACTGTATATTTAGCAGAGAGAAAGAAGGCACAGTTGGTTTCATCATTATGTATTTCTCTTTGCCTCGATCTCCATCCTCACTTCATCTCCAGCGTCTCGGCGATGGCCATTACCACTCGCACACCACTATAGGCACGCGCCAATGCGGCCATGCCGCTTTAGGATCAGCTCCGGCGCCCAGTTTGATAGACTGTTTTCCGTCTCGCCCTGCCAGCTGCCGCTTGCTCTCTCCTCCAAAACCCCCAATCAAAACCAAATGCCATCACCCCCACCTGCTCGAGCCCTTCCTCAGGATGGCCCAATTGATCGATGACAGTGAAACTTCTAGGGTGTTTTCCGATGGCCCCCTTGAATAAATCTCTGCTAGATGCGACGTCATCACCGCCACGAGCCTCGCCGCCTACTGCAAACATTATCTTTACTCAGCAACACATAGTGCATCCCTGTCAAAATCTCATCCGTTTGGTCTTCGCTGTGTTCTTCACTCTTAGTCAACTGAGGTACCGCGTGAGTACAATGTCTTCTACCGCGACAATCACATGAAGCGGTTCTACAGGGGCAGCTACTATTGCAGCAGGGGCAAGTAGAAGCCACAGAAGAAGTTCGGGTGGACCTTGTGCGAGCTGACACCGCTGGACAGGTCCTCTTCCGATGTTGTGATGCCAGATTGTTAGGGTAAGAAGTGGGCAGGCGCCCATGGAGATTGGATCGCCACTTTTGGTCTCGCCTGGAACTGGGAGCTTCTGAATGTGTTCACTCGTCGCCGGATTCCTCTACCAGCGATCTTCCATTTTGAGGCCACACCCGAGGTACTTAAGTTTATCACAGTTGGTCAGCCTACTAATCTATTGAAGGTAGCCATTTGTCGAGTTCCCACAGCTGCTGAGAACTATAATGATTTCTCTGTCCTGGCCATCTTCGACACGGTAATTTCCTTCCTTGATGGTTCTCATGGTATGTGGATGGTTCTTGAGAACCAGTTCAGCATGTTCAGCTACCGCGATGCAATTATTAACAATGGAGTTGTCTATGTGGTAACTCAGATTGGCAATGTTTATGCATGGGATCCTCGGGCATGGGGTAAAATTTCCATCCTTCAATTTTCAAGATTGCTTCATCTTTCAAATTTTGCTCAGCTAACCTCTGAATGTGCTTTCCTTGCAAGGTCATGTGCGTCTTCTAGGGCCACCTGAATTAGACGGTAATCGTGAGTACAGTCATGATCTGTGGTGGTTAGCAAGATCTTCTGATGGTGGTAGCCTTATTCTGATCAAAACTATGGGCGTTAGTGCTAGGCGGTATGACACTAGTTATCCTGTGGCTGAAAATGTTGGTTATCATCAGGGCCGCAATATTCACATCTATTCTACTGGGTTTTTATCCCATGTGTTCTCGATTGACACAAGTAGGTTACTTCCACCGAGGCAATGGCAGAGGGTTTTAGACCTTCGATCATTTTCTATCTTCCTTGGATTGAACTATCCAATCACCATTCCAGTTGGCGTGGTAGGACTTGGCCCTGGTGATCTAATGAGGAGCAATTGTGTATATACCTCGCCGCATTCAGTTAGATTCGGTGGATTTAATATTTGTCCTGAAATATGCCGCATTAGTATGAATGCTCAATACGATGTTGTTGGTTTCTCAACAAATATTAGCTAGAATTTCCCTCAAAAAAAACATTGGCTAGAATTGGCGGCAGACTCCGTTCTGGTTCATCCCAAGCTTAGCCAACACGATGGATTGGAACAGGCATAATTAACGGTTCAAGGGAGATCATATGGAATAGGGATTTGCGTATCTTGAATTATTTCATTCGCCTTATTTGTATCGTATGGCATCAGCAGTTAACTTGCTGTACTCTAACAATCATTTCGCCGCAATATAGTGCAAGGCCTGCGATTTGTTCAAACTCCTTATGTATGCAAGCCATTGTTTTAGTTAGTGCGGGTTGAATATTCTGCAATTCGCTGCGCCCGCACCCCTTTATTATTTGTTGCACTTTCGAGTTCTCAAAAAATGTGAAATAAATCTGGAACATTGGCTATGTAGTATCTTGTGCATCTACAATATTTGGTCCAGCAATAAGATCTTATGTGACCTGTATCAATGAAAAAGAAAAAACCTAAGCAAACAATATATTGTGTTCATTTGTTATTTAGGGGTGGCCATGCCATGTACTAGTAATATTTTTGGGATGGAAATTTATAAATGAACTATATAAATATGATCTATGTTCATGATTTATTTCACATTTTCTAAAAACTTGGAAGTGCCACATGTAACAGCTTGTTGCCGGTGCAGCTAGTTGCAAATTATAATTTTCGTCGTGGACGTACCTAGTGGCTCGAGACGCATGGTGCATGCATATTCTCACTGGCAGGTGAAGCCGACCTTAACAGGGCCCACATGTCAGTGAATCAGAGCCACACAAAGTCATGCACGTTGCCTGACTTGAGCGAAATCTGGTGTCCTTGCACGTCTCTCATTTTGCTGTGCGGTTGCATGTTGTACATGTGTAATTCCATGTACCTTGTACAAGAACATATATGAACACATGCAACATGCCAAAAATACCACGGACACACCCGTACTGTGTATTATATCCGGTGTATATATTTTTGGTTCTGTGCTACGAGTTCTGCATGTAGGGGAACAAGATGAAAGTACATGTGTCCATGTCGCGGCTACTACTACTAGTAGTAGTTAGTCCTCCTATTTACCGTTGAAAATACTAGTACACTATGTTGAAATGAAAGATGTAAAAAGAAAATCCTCTGGTCAAACTGATGTGACTAGACAATATTGCACCTCTTATACGTAGTAAGTAGGAGTATTGTCAAATTACTAGTTGCGTGGCGTGCTAGTCTAACACACAGTGAAGACTAGGCGGCGGTGTCCTCGATGCTGCTGTTGACTACATAGAGCAAGCAAGTAAAATCTCCTCCCTCGTTTTTTTCTTTGCCTCTCCATCTTCTTCCCTAGTCCCCACTCTACCCATGACCTCCCCCACACTCTCTCTCCTAACGCTCCCCTCCTCCTGCAGAAAACCCCAGCCGCACTTGGCATCCGCCTAAATCCATCTGGCTGTAATGTTCGATTCGAAGCTCAGCGTGCGATGCAAGTGGGATCAACTCAGCACGGACGATGTCGACCTCATCATTCAGTGTCTGGACATTTCCAGCACCGTCAGGCTAGCCACATGCTGCAAGTTGCTGTACGATCGTGTCGCCCACAATGAAGGTACAAAATGGACTGTTCACCATTGGAATGAACCCTGCCTACTAATGCCTCAGCTTGCTTATTGGTTCGACGAGCACTATGATGGTATGAGGATACATCGTCTGCACGACATGTGTACGATGTGGTACCCCTCGACCATCCTCGGCGCACCGCCATCCTGTCCTTTATGCACGAAAAATTCTGGGTTGGCATGAACGGCGATTGGCTCATCGCGGCGGACTAGAGCGGGGCCTGGTGCCTAGCGAACATCTACACCTATCGATTAATCGACCTTCCATCGACGGATACTTGTTCCATTGCGGTAGCCTCACATCTATGATATAACCTGTAATGCTACTAGCCAGCCAGGGTTCGCCCAGTTACATGTAGTCATTTCTGAACTCATTCACAATTCAAAAGTTTTTTTTGGC
The DNA here is from genome assembly GCA_910589775.1 of Avena eriantha. Lineage (NCBI taxonomy): Eukaryota > Viridiplantae > Streptophyta > Magnoliopsida > Poales > Poaceae > Avena > Avena eriantha. The sequence continues at coordinate 457,132,531 of OU342743.1, forward strand.
GAATCCACAGGTATGGAGAAAAGTTCAATAAGTCATGGGATGGATCTCTTGAGCTGTTGAAGATCGTAATCTGCAGAGTGCCCACAGAAGTTGGGGGTTACACAGACTATAAGCTCCTCGTGTTGTTCCACGCTGAAATCGCCTACCTGGAAGGCGGTAGCCAAGTTTGGAGATGTCTGGAGCATTCAAGTCTTGGAAGACGACAGTACTATGATGCCATTTAACACGATGGCCTCATTTTTTCGGTCACAAGTCAAGGTTGCACCTACTGCTGGGATCCCACATCAGAAGGTAATTCTAGTTCCATGATGATACGTTGCGAGTGATTCAGTGAAGTTGTTCTTTAACTACCTTGTTTATGTTTCACCTTTCGTATGACTGAATGAGCACACGCTTTATGTTCTAAAAAATGAATGAACCATTGCCAGTAATGAATTAGTACCAGTAATATGCCTTCCAAAAATATAGTGTATGACGGTGTCCCTGCACTACTAAGTCCGTTAATTGTCAAAATATGAAAGGTATTATTAACCAGCATCTCAATTGTGAGCGCAACAGTGAAGCCGACTTTCTTTATCTGTTTGTACTTTCTAGCCCTCCTCAGATTGTAGGAATCACAGGATTTTTGTAGGACACCAATCTTTCCTTTTTGGATTTTACCTTGGGATTCAGAGGAATTGTGTAGGATTTTTGTAGGATTTGGATCCTTAGGATTTTTTTTCTATAAAATGTTGTTTGATTCGAAAGCGTATAACCCTTAGGAATTCCTTCAAAGGATTTCTTTGCACTCTATTTTGGAGGAAAATTTCCATCCACTCCAACCTCTTTGTACAATTCCTTTGGTTTTCCTGTGCAATCAAACACCACTTGATCCAAAATACTGCAGACATCTAATCCTGTAGGATTCAAGTGGACATGCCTCTATATCAAAAAAAAAGTGGCGCTTCCTCTTTTGAAACTTACAACAACTAGGAAACTATGATAAGCAAGAAATCCAAATGTTCGGAATAGCAGAGTAAGAAAAGCAATTCCTAATGTTGTTAATATATTGAGTAATATTATTGTTAGGATTTTCCTATTCACACTATTAGCATGAACAATGAAGAATGCTGGTATTAGAATATGTATGCCAATAATGCACTTTTTGTCTTGAATTTGGATGTTGCAGGAAACAAGGAGCTTCTGTTTGTAATCCCATCACCTATTCTGAATGATCGGCCAGGCATGTGGTTCCTCGCTCGACCGGCTGATGATGAATGCTTGATGATCATAATTACAACGTATGGCATGGGGGTTTCCCATGGAGAAGAGGGTGAAATCATTCATCATGCTCAAAATAGGACTAAGCTACGCCTATATCCTGCCTCTCGTGTCGACATTTTTAAAGAGGATCCTAGCTCTACTGGACCTTCAGGGTTCATTGTTTGGAGGCAGGTTAACAGCCTAGGGGACAAATCTCTGTTTCTCGGTCTCAATTATCCAATCATTGATAAGATGATGAAGACACACGGATGCAAGGCTGCTGATGGCACATTGTTCCCATTCATGATAAAAAACTATGTGTACACAACATACAGGAGATTTCGTGGAATACAATTCCCTCAGATTAAACGATGCAACCTGCAGCCAACTGAAGGTGAGCCTGTGGCAGTTATCAGCCTTCCCAAACATGGTTGGAACTGTGTGCAACAGGCGGAAATTTGGTTTAGGCCTAGTTTAGGATAGGTATGCTTGTTGTGCCATCCCTAGACTGAGCTGTGGATCTTTCTGGTGTATCGTTGTGTCATCTTTTTTTGCATCGTGGTTCAACAGTTGACTGTTAGTACACTGGTTTTAGTGGCCATCTTGAATCAGTTTATATGAGCCCTGCTGTGCTTTTGTATTTAGTATTGCCTTCCACAGTATAATCCATATAGCCGTGCTTATTTCGTAGCGTCATTTCTGTACTATAGTTTTTAGTACTGTTACTGGCTTGTATATATGCGACTCGTGCATTTTTTTAGAACCATCGCAGCTCATGCAGCTTTGTGTTTTGAGAGGAATATTCCTTCTTTCCTCTTAGCAGATAGGGAAAAGTAGGTCACTGCTTCTTATAGGGCCACAAAACAGGCCTTAACTAGGCCGTAATTGGTCTTGGCTCGGTACGCCAAAGCAAGCCAAGACGCCCTAGGATGCTAGCCGCAAATGTCTATGCCGATATTCTAAAAAAAAAGAGTTAATGCACACCCTTCCAAAAAAGAAAAATTGTTTACACAGACCCCATATTGTCTCTGATACATGGCATACTTTTGGCGCTACCGTGAAATTACTTGTTCAATACAGTATGTATCCTTGCTAATTCTTCTGTATGTGAAATGAACAACTCAAGCTCTGATGTGACATGAACAAGTCAAGCTCTGATGTGCTGACATTGTACTGTTTGTGCTAGTGTACAAACTGGTATTATTGTGTTCAAAACTGTGAACTAAATGGGTGAATTCTGAGCCTTTTTGCATGATGACAATGCCACATGTTGGTGCTAATTGTGGCATGTACTAATTTCATCGTACGGAAGCATACAACTTCGAGTGATCAGTTTAAGCTGGTGCTTAACCGAGCTGTCTGCGGCTGGGCAAGCGAAGGCCACTGTGTGTCTATCGCCAACAGTTTATATGGCATGATTACAAGGTTTTGAGTACATCAAATCGACTGGGCACTTAGGCCAATTCAAATCCACCCAAACCATCTCGAAATATATCCTTTGCTGAAAAGATGATTGCGTGCTGTAAGACTGGATATGACACGATTTTATGTCAATCAGTCAAACTCCCTCTAGTACTTTCCATGTTTGAATCCTGTGTTGCCCAAGTTCCTCTCTATGTTCGCTATCGAAAAGGATAGAAAAAGCGTGCGCGTTCCCGAGCGCGCTCTGCAATCACTGATGTTGCTACACGTGGCATCCGGAGTGTCCTTTGTGTGTTGTCCCTAGCCTTCCCAACGCGACACGTGGTTCCTCTAGAGAGAGGGGTGACGGTCCTTTTTCCCTTTCTTTTTTAGATTCAAACACGAAAAATGCGATATCTTTTAAATGAATCATCCAAAATGAGATCCGTTTTCACAATTGTGCTAGTCGTGTCAAGATCTACAAAACTAGATCCCATATGATAGGTTTTGAAGAACATTTTGTTTTGCACTGCCCTTTTGACCCTACATTGCACTGCCTTTGGTTGTGGTGCACGGCATGATGTCCTGGTGGTGCACGGCAGGTGCACTGCCTTTTTCTTCTGCATTGCACTGCCTTCGGTCGTGGTGTACGGAACGATGTCCTAGCAGTGCACTGTCTGCATACTGCCTTTTGTATTATATTGCACTGCCTTCAAACACAGTGCACGACGAGGTGTCCATGCACTGCCTTGTTGTTCTGTGTTGCACTGCCTTAGTTCGGAGTGCACTACACGGTGTCCAGGCAGTGTACTATGCACTGTCCAGGCAGTGCACCGTCCATGCACTGCCTTAGTTCGTAGTGCACTGCCTGGTGTCCTGGCAGTGTACTATGCACTATCCAGGTAGTGCACCGTCCATGCACTGCCTTGTTGTTCTCTGTTGCACTGCCTTAGTTCGCAGTGCACTGCGCGGTGTCCTGGCAGTGTACTACGCACTGTCCAGGCAGTGCACCATCCATGCACTGCCTTGTTGTTCTGTGTTGCACTGCCTCAGTTTGCAGTGCACTGCGTGGTGTTCTGGCAGTGTGCTGCCTTGCACTGCCTTCGATCATAGTACACTGCGCGGTGTTCAGGCAGTGCACCGTCCATGCACTGCCTTGTTGTACTGTGTTGCACTGCATAAGGTCGCAGTGCACTACGCGATGTTCATGGAGTGCACGGTGTACTGCGTTGCACTGCTTTCAGTCAACAGTAAATGAGTTGCACCACTCGTGCACTGCCTTATTGCACTGCGTGGAACTACCTTTCGTCGCGTGCACTGCATGAGAAGCTAGCCACGTGTCAGGCTGCCGTGCGGCTGGAAATACACGCACTGCCGAGCGGCTGGAAATACGCATGGGTGAACTTCCACACGCCACGTGTCGGGCTGCCGTGCGGCCGGAATCGTGCGTGCTGCGGCCGAAACGCGTGCTTCCTGAAGAGCGTGCTACCGCTAGTCGTTCTCGTTCGCTATGTATAATAAGGCGCAATATCGATCACTTTTCTCCATTTTCAACTTCATTCTTTCGGATTCAGCGTAGCTACAGCCAGGTCAAGTGGACCATCGACCTTCAGTACAATATATTTTTACTACTCAGCCTACGAAAACGAATATTTCAACCCCACTTCAAACAAAAAACTTCCCATACTCTTGTTTCAAAAGAAAAAACCCTTAATTAGCCTTTCGTGGTGAGCATAGTATATATTTTTTAGGGTACCAACTGCATTTTTTTGGAGGATGGGGTACGAACTACATTGAATTTTTAAGGACCTAGCAAAAAGATTACACATTTGACCCAACACTGGCCCAAAACCTTGCAAATTTAGCCTGCCGGGTCAGGTGGACTGCAGACCCGCGACATATTGAGTACATTAAATTTTCAGTGAGGAGGTTATTAGAAAATAGTACTACATTCTACCCAACTATGGCGCAAAACCTAGCTAATTTATCCTTCCGGGTTCAGGTTGGTTGTGGGCCGCCAACTCTCAACACATTATTACTTGGTTTTTTAACCTTGAACCACACTAAAGAAGTTTCGGTAAGGAGCCCAGGATAAGAAGCCCATTGGTTCACAAGATTGGACCCAAGTTATTTTTTTATCGCCCAAAATTGTCTTAATGTAGTATTTCCGTGCCATTCTGATAAAGTATAGGACAAGATTCTACTACCCATGCTGTATTTGTACAGAGCATTTAGCATTTTTTTATGGCAAGTCGTTAGGGTCGCTGACTTTTCATTTTAAGTGATTTCAACATTTCTAAATGTAATCTTTTTCAGTAGTGGCATAGAGGGTTCTGGCGTAGTGGAAGCACAAGCGGTTCCCCTTTGTTGAAGTCTTCAGTTTGATTCCTAGGTTTTTCAATATAAATATATAATATATAGTATAATCTTTGTCGTTCTTTTACATTTTTTCTAGCATACACACATTTCTTACATAGAGAAGGCTGACATCTAGGACCCAACAACGTTGCCAAGGTCAAAACATCGGAGTGCATCATACACACTTTGCATTTGCAGAGACGCTGACATGTTGGACCCAGCAGAGACCTTATACAGATGTTGCATCGAGCAATCAATGTTTCATTTACAGAGAGGCTGATATGTGGGACCCAACAGTGCGACCTTATACAGATGCCACATCGAGCGCGAGCGAGAAAAAAGTTTAGCATGCACACGTTTCTTGTAATGAGAGGCTGAAATGGGGCACCCAGTAGCGTGAGCAAACGGCAGATTCGTCGAGCAACGCTATCTAGTTCGGAACAGGGTAGCGCTAGAGAAGAAAAAAATTCCATCATACCGACGATTCTTCTAATGTGAGGCTGACATAAGGGACCCACCAGTCTGAATAAATGGTTGATGCAGCGAGCAACGCTATCAAGTTCGTAACACGAAGGAACGACAGAGGGTAAAAAATCCATCATACACATGTTTATTCTAATGAGAGGATGACATGTAGGGCTCAGGAGGTTGGTTAAACGGTAGATGCGTCAAGCAGCGCTATCAACTCGGAACGGGGTAGCACCAGTGAAGGAAAAAATCCCATCATACACACGTTTCTTCTAATGAGAGGATGACATGTGGGTCCCAGCATCATGGTTAAACGGTACATGCATCGAACAACGCTATCAAGTTCGGAATAGGGTAGTGCGAGCCAAGGAAAAAATACATCATACACATGTTTCTTCTAATGAGAGGATGACATGTGGGGCTCAGGAGGTTGGTTAAACGATAGATGCGTCGAGCAGCGCTATCAACTCGGAACGGGTAGCGCTAGCGAAGGAAACAATTCCATCATACACACATTTCTTATAATGAGAGGATGATATGTGGGGCCTAGCATCGTGATTAAACGGTAGATGCATCAAACAGCGCTATCAAGTTCGGAATAGGGTAGCGTGAGCCAAGAAAAAAATTCCATCATGCACACGATCCTTCTAATGAGAGGCTGACATGTGGGACCTAGCATCCTGACTAAACGACAGACGCCTCGAGCAACGTTATTGAGTTCAAATCAGGGAGGCGTGGCCAAAAATTATGGTACGCTAGAGACACTGACATCTGGGACCCACACGCCTCAAAAGACTTTGGCGAGTCAACACCGCGCGAGGAAACGAAAATCTTGCTTCTGCCACGCGCCAGCGGAGCTTCCTCCATGGTTTTAGCAGATCTGTCATAGTAGAGGGCCGCGAAACTGGAAAAAGAAGTTTCCCATCGGCCACGGCCGAGCCGAGAATTTCGTCGCGGAAGACGCGCCTTCTACGACAACCGTCGAGCCAATTCATTGCGGAATGAAACTTTTCTTGTAGTGTTTTAAAAGGTTCTATTTGGTCGAGCTTCTCCTCTCTCTTTTACAAATAAACTTATCTTTATGCAAAGTAATCCCACCAGCCAAAAGTATTGCGGAGTACACCCTGTACTCAGCCTTGCTTTGTTGATACTTTTGCAGCAGGTAAATGTTACCATAGAAAATGAGTTCTTTACAACATCGAAATTTACGAGTAGTTTGGGGTTCCCGGTCGACAGCTTGAAATCTATTGAATGGGACATCATCATTATGCTTCAGGCCTCTTAGGCCATTTGTTAAGTTTGCTATACTTAATAGAATAATTTGTCTTTCATTGTTTGATGTTTGTGGTCAGTGACCTCTACTTGTAATATTTTGGTTCTTTGCTCGGTTATGAGATTGCTGTAATAGTTTTGGTGTCGTAGGGTCACTATAATGTTACCGATTCTTCCTCTGTACGCTTCTGAGATTTAGGTTAGGCTTATGATCAGACGGAGGTCTCGGATTTGTCTAGCCTTAATCCTGGAGATGTCACACCTTTTCAACAAGCTGACACGTTACGCACCCGATGATGTTTCCACTAATGCCGAGAGGCAGGAAGAGTTCTTAAGGGGAGTTAATGATGAGATATCCATTCAGCTTGTGGCTCTGAAGTTTGATAACTATCAGGAACTCCTAGACAGGGCAGTTGTGATTGAATCAAAGCAAAGGAGTATAGAGAACCGCAAGAGAAAGTCCACCTCACACAAGCATAACTCATCTCCATACTAGAAGCAACACACTTCGTCACCACCAACCCACAAAACACAATGGGGAAAACCACAATGGCCATCTTCATGATGGACATAACCACAATGGCCATAAGCACCACAATGGGAATGGAAATGGCAATGGAAAGGATCTGAGTGAGGTGACATGCTTCAAGTGTAACAAGACAGGGCATTATGCAACTAATTACCCTGAGAGGATGAAAAATGGGAATGGCAATGGGAACAGCAACGGACACAACCATGGTAATGGTAATGGGAAGAAGTCGAATCCATTCGTCGAAGCCACGATGAATCATGTCTCCGTGGAGGATGCTCGTGAGGCACCGGACTCCGTGATTGGAAAGTTCAAGCTTAATTCCATCCCCGCAGTTGTTCTTTTTGATACTGGTGCATCGCATTCATTCATATCAAGGGTATTTGTGGATAGAGGCAAGATACCTACGGAGACTATTAGTACTCCTCTAAGTGTAAGTTCTCCTGGAGGAGAAATAGTGGAAAACTCTGGATGTCGTGGGTTAGAACTAAGGATTGGGACACACATCTTTCCCACAAGTCTAGTCGTTCTAGAGTCACAAGGCTTAGACATAATTTTGGGCATGAATTGGATGTGCCAAAAGGACTATCGCACTCACAACTCTGGAAAAGAAAAGAATCTGCTTTAAGTCAGCTTTTGCACTCAAGGGAATTACGGTGAACTCTCTTAAGGGGTTAGCTTGGAGGATGTGCCAGTTGTGAACGAGTATCCAGATGTCTTTTCGGAAGAATTACCAGGGATGCCTCCTGACTGAGATATCGAGTCTCTCCTTGACTTGATGCCTGGGATTGGACCGATAGCCAAAAGACCGTATAAGATGGATGTCAATGAGTTGAAGGAACTTAAGAAACATCTTAGAGAGAAATTGGACAAAGGCTTCATTCAACCAAGTGCATCATCCTAGGGAGCACCTATCTTATTCGTGGAGAAAAAGGATAAAACCAAGAGGCTAGTTGTGGACTACCGATCATTGAATGAAGTGACAATCAAGAACAAGTACCCTGTACCCAACATCAACGACCTGTTTGAGCAATTAAAGTGAGCTAGTGTGTTTTCTAAGATTGATCTCCGATCAAGTTACTTCCAGTTAAAGATCCGAGAACAGGATGTACCCAAGACTACCTTCACCACAAGATATGGTTTGTATGAGTACATAGTGATGTCTTTTGGTCTAACCAATGCCCCAGCATATTCCATGACTATGATGAACAAGGTGTTCATGGAGTACTTGGATAAGTTTATTGTGGTGTTCATTGATGACATACTCATATACTCGAAGGATGAGAAGGAACATGAGAGGCATTTGTGCCTAATTATGGAAAAGTTAAGGGAACACAAGTTGTATGCCAAGTTTAGCAAATGTGAGTTCTGGTTAAATGAAGTGGGATTCCTTGGTCATATTGTGTAAGCAAAAGGAGTTGCCATGGACCCAAGTAAGGTAGCTTCTATGACAGAATGGGAGTCGCCTAAGAACCTGGGAGATATCAGGAGTTTCTTGGGCCTTGCAGGATATTACCGAAGGTTCATTGAAAACTTTTCGAAGATAGCAAAACCTATGACTTAATTGTTGAAGAAAGAAAAGAAGTTCCAATGGACCAAGGCATGTGAAGCGAGTTTTCAAGAATTGAAGAAGCGCCTAGTAACAACACCAGTTTTGTGTCTTCCTGATATCCAGAAGGATTTCCAAGTCTATTGTGATGCTTCTCGACAAGGACTTGCTAGTGTGCTGATGCAAGATGGGAAGGTAGTATCATATGCCTCTCGGCAACTTAAGAACCATGAGAATAACTACACCACACACGATTTGGAACTAGAATCAGTTGTGCATGCGCTCAAGGTATGGAGAAATTACCTCATGGGCAAACATTGTGACGTGTTCACGGATCACAAGAGTCTAAAATATATCTTCACCCAAAAGGAGTTAAATATGAGGCAAAGGAGATGGCTTGAACCCATCAAGGACTATGACCTAGAACTGTAGTACCATCCTGGAAAAGCCAATGTTGTAACTGATGCTTTAAGCCGTAAAGTCTATGTAAATGGACTTACCATGGGAGAACTGCCAAAGGAATTGTGCGAACAGTTCAAGGATCTCAGGCTAGAAATAATTCCAGAAGGATACTTAGCGACTATGGAGATAGTGCCAACGCTTCTGGACCAAATCAAAGAAGCTCAAAAGGGGGACAAAGAATTGGAAGAAATAAAATTTAACAGAAGCAAGGGTAAAGCAAAAGGGTTCCATATGGATGAACAATGAACACTTTGGTATGAGAAGCGTTTGTGTGTTCCCGATGACCCTGGTATCAGGAAGTTAATTCTTCAGGAGGCTCACGATTCGCCTTACTCAATTCATCCCGGTAATACAAAGATGTACATGGATGTGAAGGATAGATTCTGGTGGAATAATTTGAAAAGAGAAATTGCCGAGCATATTTCTTTGTGTGATGTATGCAACAGAGTTAAGGCCGAACACCAGAAACCAGTAGGGCTACTTCAGCCATTACATGTGCCCGACTGGAAGTGGGACAAGGTAGCCATGGACTTTATCATAGGACTACCCGGGACTCGTTTTGGGTATGATTCTATTTGGTTAGTAGTCGATCACTTCACCAAAGTGGCCCACTTTATTCCCGTAAATACCACCTATATGAGTTCCAAACTCGCCAAGATTTATATGTCAAGGATTGTAAGTATGCATGGTGTTCCTCAGGGAATTGTCTCTGATAGCGGTACCCAGTTCACCTCGAAGTTTTGGCGACAGTTACACGAATCCCTAGGGACATGACTAGAGTTTAGTACTGCCTTCCACCCACAAACAGATGGTCAAACATAAAGAGTTAACCAGATCCTAGAGCACAAGTTGAGAGCTTGTACCCTAGAGTATGGGCCTAGTTGGGATGACAACTTGCCATACGCGGAGTTCTCGTACAACAATAGTTATCAAACTAGTATCAAGATGGCTCCATTTGAAGTTCTATATGGTAGGAAGTGTAGAACTCCGCTCCTATGGAGTGGAGTTGGAGAACATAGTTTGTTTGGTCCTGATCTGATCAAGGATGCCGAAGAAAAAGTAAGACAGATTCAAGACAAGTTAAAAGTAGTCCAATCCAGGCAAAAGAGTTATGTTGATTACAAGCGCAGGGATGTAACTTATGAAGTGGGATACCATGCATATCTCCGAGTTTCACCACTACGAGGAGTTAAGAGATTTGGAATCAAGGGTAAGTTGGCACCTCGGTTCATAGGGCCCTATAAGATTTTGGCTCGTACAGGGGAGGTTGCCTATCAGTTGGAGTTGTCTGAAGTATTGATAGTTCACGACGTATTCCATGTGTCACAACTAAAGAAGTGCCACCCGGAGATGGCTGAAACACCACTAAGAGATACAGTTCCCTTGGATGAGGTTCAGTTGGAAAACGATCTCACTTATGAGGAAAAACCCGTCAATATATTGGAGATAGCCAAGATGATTACTCGTACCAAGACTATTAGGTTTTGCAACAAAGTGCAATGGAACCACCATTCTAAGGAAGAAGCCACTTTGGAACGAGAAGACGATTTGAAGAAGGAACAGCCACACCTATTAGCTAGCCAACCTGAATCTTGGGGACGAGATTTTTCTTAAGGGGGGTAGGTTAGTAACATCCTAGATTTTGTAATTCCAGATGTTACTAGAAGCATGCATCATAGCATATGCATCATGGCGTCATACAATAAAATTTTATCAAAAACCCTTGTAAAAGTGTTATTTTATGATCCTATGTTGATCTCCTCCTTTTTACAATTTTTTACAGACTAAATTTATTAAATTTGGATTTAAAATGCAAAAGTTATTAAGGAATTTGTGAAATATAAAATAATAAAAAAACAATAACAAAAAAAAGCTAACCTATCGGGCTAGCCGAAGCCAGCCCGCACCCTATCTACCACTCGCGCCTGTGGAGCGAGCAACGCACAGCAGCGTGCAACAGCTGAGCCGGCCCAAGAGTAAGCCGCAGCATCGCGCAGCGCACCCTGCTGCTCCGCGTGTCGCTGATGACCCATAAGTATAGGGGGTGTATCGCAGTATTTTCGAGGGAAGTGAAACCCAATTTATTGATTCGACACAAGGGGATCCAAAGAATATTTATAAGCCTTAACAACTGAGTTGTCAATTCAGCTGCACCTGGAAACAATCTTGCTCACAGCAGTTTATTAGTAGCAACAGTTTTGTAGTAGCAATAGCAAAATAACAGCAGTAGTAAAAGTAAAACAATAGTAACAATTGCAGTAAACAGTAGGATTAGAGCGCGGTAGGCATAGGGATGAATGGATGGGCGTTGCATGGACAATACAATTCATATAGAAATCAGAACATAGGGCAATTGTAGATAAATAAGATAAAGCATCCAAGTAATAAATAATCCTAGGCATGTGTTCCATATATAGTCATACGTGCTCGCAATGAGAACTTGCACAACATCTTTTGTCCTGCCAGCCCGTTTGCAGCGGGGCCTCAAGGGAACTACTGGCAATTAAGGTGCTCCTTTTAATAGAGCACTGGAGCAAAGCATTAACACTCCATGAACACATGTGATCCTCACATTAAAGCCATTCCCTCCGGTTATCCCGATTTCTATCACTTTGGGGCCATTGGTTCCGGATAATAACGTGTGTATACAACTTGCAGGTAAGACCATAAACAACACTATCATAATGAATAAATAACATGTTCAGATCTGAAATCATGGCACTCAGGCCCTAGTGACAAGAATTAAGCATAACAAGTCACAACAAAGTCAAAAAGCACTAATAGTAGATACTAGGCACCATGCCCTAACAATCTGATGCCATTACAATGTGACAAGCGGAGGAGTCACATACCGGAGAACAAATGCTCCAAATTTCAGCAGCAAAGATGGGATGAGCAAGGAGATCGAAAATTCGAGGGCAAGAAAAGCAAGAAAACGATTTCGAGCAATGAACTGGTGTTTTCTCGGGGGGAGAGAAGAAAGTGGGAAGTGAGAGAGTGAGTGGAGGGCCAGGGGTGGCCCACACCATGGCCAGGTGCGCCCCTGGGCTGGCCGCGACAGCAGGTGGTGTGCCTGCCAAGTGGGTCCCCCTGGTACCTTCCAGGCACTTCTCTGTCCCTTTTTTCTCGTAAAAATTTAATATGAATTTTCTGGAATTTTTCGAGACACTTTATTTTTGAGCAATTTTCAGGTATAAGAGAATGATTTTCTGACAGAAAGAATTTTTTGGAATGATGCAATGACAAAACAAGGCTAGAACTTCAGAAGTTCTAACACACTCTAACATTCAAGCAACTAACAACAGAAAAGTAAACTAAACGAAAGCAGAAACTAAAATGGATGGAATAGAAGTAAGCGGAGATAATCATGGTGAAAACATTGTTTAGTTCAATGAAATCCTTTTGTTAACAAGGTTGATCAAGTCTTGTTACCAAAACAATTTTATATGAAACAAAACTTTGTATTCCACTAATGATTATGTTACCTCAACCTTGATAGCAATGGTCCCAATCATAATAGTTTCAAATTTTTCTCTTGGTATGGGACAATATATTTCTCCAACTTGAATGCCCTCAACATGTTCAATTAAATTTAAACCATAAGTCCTATCAATCTTCTTGGGCAAATAGATAGTATGCTCCTTGTCATTAACATTAAAGGTCACCTTTCCTTAATTACAATTAATAACAGCTCCTGCAGTATTAAGAAAAGGTCTCCCAAGAATAATAGACATATTATCATCTTCAGGCATTTCAAGCACAATAAAATCATTTAATATCAAGCAATTATGGGCCACTTGAATAGGTACATCTTCACATATACCAATAGGAATAGTAGTAGACTTATTAGCCATTTGCAAAGATATATCAGTTGGTATTAGTTTTTCCAGTTGAAGTCTCTTATAGAGAGAGAAAGGCATGACACTAACTCCTCCCAAATCACACAAAGCAGTTCTAACATAACTATTTTTAATAGAGCAAGGAATAGTTGGAATCCATGGGTCTCCAAGTTTGTTTGGAACCTTACCATTAAAGTAATAATTAGCAAGCAAAGTAGAAATTTCTTCATTAGGGATCTTCCTTTTATTAGAGACAATATCCTTCATATACTTTGAATAAGGAGGCAATTTAATAGCATCAGTCAAAGGAATTTGCAAGAATAAAGGTTCCATCCACTCACAAATCTTATTATAGTGTTCATCTTCCTTTGACTTGTGTTTCTTATCAGGGAAAGGCATAGGTTTTTGGACCCAAGGCTCTCTTTCACTACCATATTTCTTAGCAACAAAATCTTCTTTAGTGTATTTTGTATTCTTAGTGTGCTTTTCAGGTTCTTCTTCAACTTTTTCTTTATCAGGAACATCATTTTCTTCATTTCCACTTTCAGTTTCAGCATCAGAGATAGATATACTATTAGGATCTTTAGCAGGTTGAGAGGGTTCTACAATAGTTTTATGTTTCTTTTTTATTTTCTTACGAGTAGTACCACTATTTTCAGCTTGTTGAGAATCCTGCTCAATTCTTTTGGGATGCTCCTCAGGATATAGAGGATCCTGGGTAGCAGCACCACTTCTAGTTCTAATTTCATAAGCATGTTTTTCTTTAGCAGCATTAACTAGCAAGTCTTTTTGCACTTTAATAAGTTGATCTATTTGAGTTTGAACCATTTGAAAATGTTTAACAAACATTTTAACATCATTGGAGGTTCTTTCCACAATATCCTTCAACTCAACAATAGCTCTAGAGTTTTCCGTTAGATGATTTTGCAGCCTTTTATTAAAATTATCTTGCTTAACAATAAAAACAATTGAATTCTTCTAAGCATTGATCAGGAGGTTTAGAGTAAGGGATATCACCTTCATCAAAGTGTTGGAGAGAGTGTACCTCAATAGTGGATGAATGGGGAATTGGCTTACATAATTCTTCTATATGAGGTAAATTCTTGACATCTGCAGCTTTAATTCCCTTCTCCTTAAGACATTTCTTAGCTTCCTTCATCACTTCATCATTCAATTCAATAACTCCCGTCTTCTTAGATGATGGTATAGGTGCCGGTATAGCTGGTTCAGGAGGAGTCCAATCTTCATAATTCTTGCTTATTTTAGCCATTAATTCCTCAGCTTCCTTGGGAGTCCTATTCCTGAAAACACAATCAGCACAACTATCCAGGTATGTCCTAGATTCTTCAGTTAGTCCATTATAATATATATCAAGAAGCTCATTCATAGATAATGGACACCCAGCATGTGCATGAATCAAAGCACAACACCTTGCCCATGATTTAGGTAATATCTCTTTTTCTCCCTGTTTAAAATCAAAAAGTTCCTGCAAAATAGCATGTCTAGCACTAGGAGGAAAATATTTCTGCAGAAAAGTACTAATCAAGCAATCAGGGCTATCAATAGATTCAGGAGGTAAATTACTAAACCAAGTTTTAGCTTCTCCTTTCAGTGAAAAGGGGAAAATCTTAGCAACAAAGTAGGTACGCATATTAATGTCATCAGAAAATAAGCCACTCATGGTAGAAAGCTCAGTCATATGTGCTACCGCACTTTCATTCTTAGTTCCACAAAAAGGTTCTTTCTCAACAATAGTTATATAGGATAAATCAAGAGAGAAATCATAATCCTTATCTTTAATGTTTATGGGAGACGCGTCAAACTTAGCATTAGGAGACAATTTGGGTTTAATAGTATGCCTCTCAAGGAGACTGTTAGCAGCACTCCTATCATGGGTGGTTTGACATTCTATAATAAATTCATCGGTCATCTCAATATAACCGTCTTCAATATCATAGCTCTCTCTAGACTCAGGTGAACTAACATGTGTAGTAGTGTCTTCATTAGGAGTTTCGGTATTTCTAGCTATAGTTCTAGCAATCATAGCATCTAGGAAAGGACCTAATAAACCACTCTTATCAAGCACAGTAGAGGCAGCATCATAAGTATCAGAAGTTTCAGATTCAGCAGTAGTAGCAGTGTGTGTAGCATGTGTATGTGGTGGTGTAAGGAATTTACTCATAACATACGGTGAATCAAGAGCAACAGAGGTGTTCAGAACCGTACCTCTTATTGTAGTGGATCGTAAAATAGGAACCTTGCAATCACGAGACTTACCCATGATGGATGGATGGCAGTGAACAATAATGATTCCAAGTGGACTTGATAAATAAAGCTATGCTCCCCGGCAACGGTGCCAGAAAATAGTCTTGATGACCCACAAGTATAGGGGGTGTATCGCAGTATTTTTGAGGGAAGTGAAACCCAATTTATTGATTCGACACAAGGGGAGCCAAAGAATATTTATAAGCCTTAACAACGGAGTTGTCAATTCAGCTTCACCTAGAAACAATCTTGCTCACAACAGTTTCTCAGTAGCAACAGTTTTGTAGTAGCAATGGCAAAATAACAACAGTAGTAAAAGTAAAACATTAGTAACAATTGCAGTAAACAGTAGGATTAGAGCGCGGTAGGCATAGGGATGGATGGACGGACGTTGCATGGACAAGACAATTCATATAGCAATCAGAACATAGGGCAATTGCAGATAAATAAGATAAAGCATCCAAGTACTAAATAATCCTAGGCATGTGTTCCATATATAGTCATACGTGATCGCAATGAGAACTTTCACAACATCTTTTGTCCTGCCAGCCCGTTTGCAGTGGGGCCTCAAGGGAACTACTGGCAATTAAGGTGCTCCTTTTAATAGAGCACCGGAGCAAAGCAATAACACTCCGTGAACACATGTGATCCTCACATCAAAGCCATTCCCTCCGGTTATCCCGATTTCTATCACTTCGGGGCCATTGGTTCCGGACAACAACGTGTGTATACAACTTGCAGGTAAGACCATAAACAATACTATCATAATGAATCAATAACATGTTCAGATCTGAAATCATGGCACTTGGGCCCTAGTGACAAGCATTAAGCATAACAAGTCGCAACAAAGTCAAAAAGCACTAATAGTAGATACTAGGCACCATGCCCTAACAATCTGATACCATTACAATGAACGATCTCATTCAATCACTACCATCCCCATAGCCTACAGCAGGGGATTACTCACTCATAGATGGGGGAAACATGGATGGTCGATGGAGAAGCGATGGTGATGATGATGGCGATGATCTCCTCCAATTCCCCGTCCCAGCAGGGTGCCGGAACGGAGTTTCTGGTTCTGAATCACGAAATCTGGTGGTGGCGGCGGAGCGGAACTCTTTCTGGAAAAAGTCAAACCCCCTGAGTTTTAAGGTTAGAAGGCAACTTATAGGCGAAGAGGGAGACCAAGGGGGTATCTAGGGTGGCCAGACCACCCCCTGGCGTGGCCAGGTGGTGTGGCCAGGCCCCAGCCCCACTCTGTCTCGTATTCTGACTCCATGAGTCTTCTGGTGAAATAGGATTTTTGGCATATTTTCCGGGATTTTCCCTGATAGTTGATTTTCTGCACAAAAACAAGACACTAAGGCAATTCTGCTAAAAACAGCGCCAGTCCGTGTTAGTTGCATCCAAATCACACAATTTTAGAGGAAAAACAAATAGCAAAAAATTTCAGGAAAGTAGATACGTTTTGGACGTATTAGTCGCTGACCGCCCGGGCCCGCAAATCATCGTCCTCCCCCGCGAGTCCGTGGCGAGCATGAACTACCGCCGCCGTGTGCCGAACGACCTCGGCCGAATCGGAGAGGATTCCGCTACCCCCGTGCCAAGTTATTATGTCTACTTAAACCCCGCCTCGCACCACACCGAAACCCTAAAACAATTTTTGCCAACCACCACCAGGCTACCTCCGTCTAGATCGAGTTCGATCTCGTTGGAGTTGTGCCGTTCGAGGCCCCCTTCTCCACCTTTCCTCTCTTTTTGTCTTCCCCTTGTAGCACCACGTCGGTTCACTGTTTTTCCCCATCTGCAGTGCAACGCTGAGCCCACGATTTTTCTCCGGAGCCACGCCGGAGATGGAGGTGACCAGCGGAGCACCGCCACTGGTTGGGGAAGCGAAGGATGACGCCACTCACACCGTCGAGTTCACAAGGAGAAGGGGAGCATCGTCGTGTAATTCTCATGGCCAGAGGATCACCGGAGCACTCCTGAGCACCACCACCTGACCACGTCGCCGCCGTCCGCCATCGTCAACGCCCCATGTAAGTCGCCGATGTTTTCTTCCGTCCGACCGAGATCTATCGCGCTGGATTAAACGTGAGGCCAAACCGGTACGGTCCAATTAGGCCATGCCGCATAGCACGTGTCGTGTCAGCGCGCCGCGTCCCGCGCCTAGCTGGGCCAATCCCGCGTGGCCACTTGTCGCTTGTGTAGCTGCCCATTTGTAAATATTTTTAAAATAAGCAGAAAACACTTTAACCTTATAAAATTCATAGTAATTCGGATACTTGTCCAAAATTTGCAAATAATATACCGTTGGATTCACAAAATTATGTAAAACACAGGTATGCAATAAAATTGCTAGTTTACTATTGTATGTTTGTAGTAGGATTTAAAGTCTAGATTGGAGTATTTTAATTCTAGGAAAATAATTGTAACTCCGTTTTAGTTGATTCCTATTGTGTTGGCTTTGTAATTACGATATCTACTGTTTAAAATTGGAATATCTTGCTTAGAGTGTTTATATCGGTTTCGTGGTAGATTTTAAGGGTAGATCTCTATATGGGCATATTTAATTAAGTAATAATCCAAAGCACTTAAAATCTGTGGAAACTCGATACCAATGGCATCCGCAACACAATACCACCCCTAAATAATTTTATTGATCAATTTGAACCCATCCTTGCATATTACCATGTTACATGCATGCATAATTACTTTTGTGGCAATGTTTTGTGCAAGTTGTGATTGGATCTATGTTTGTGATTTGTTAGATTGTTCGAAGTGCGCCGAGGAGTACTGTTACGTAGAGTGCTTCTCGGATCAAGGGAAATTATACCACTTGTTCATATTTACATCCCAGTTTTGACTATGCATGTTTTGATATTCAAATTCTATAGTATGCATGTGTAGGATTATCTGGTAGATTTTCTTAGTATTATTTTGCAAGTGCGGTTTTGTAGTATGTCATGAGTAGCTCTATACTTAGGAATTTCCATCCTAATAGGTTACCCATGTTTTTGCTAAGTATTGCTTGCTATGTTATTTATATAAAGTATCGTTGGGAGGGTTCGAAAGATTGAAAATTTCCTAAGTATAAAGCTCTCTCGACCGAACCTTTTCCTCTCAAAAACCTCCTTCAAAATAAAACTAAGTTTTCTTCTAGGCGGAATGGTTGTCGGTTCAATGAGTGGAATTTGGTGGAGGACGGCCGCCCAGGAATCAAAGAAGTCTGCCATGTTTCAGAATTCAGAAGCTTCCAGTGCAACCACAATACATATGGGCTCTGTCTTGGCCTAGTACTTAGGAGGAAACCTCACCGGGGTACCAACATTTGGAGGTTCTTCGCACGGTTGGATCCAGGTGGTCCAGAATATACTAAGGGAAAGCCTCGCCATGGTCTTGTCTGTAAAAGGACTTGATCGTGGATTATGGGTAAAGTGCACAAACTCTCGAGAGTATTGCAATCTGATCAATCAACCAAGTTCACGGAAAATTGGCTTACTCCAAATGAACCCCAAAGCCTACTCCTAGCCTTGCATGTAGAGTTAGTCTTATTATTTCCTTGGTGTAATCTGCCAATACATTCAAAGTATTGACCCAACTTGTTGGTTGCATGTTTTATGTGCAGAATCCGAAGATTGAAAGGTGCGCAGGGATCACGGGTCTTCACTCAACTAGCCTGAGGCGTTGATGGACTCAAGTTTATTAAGTTTCTGTTGTTTTATTTGAGCTAGCTATAAGCTATGCAAAGTTGTAATAATTATACTCTAGATTATTCGTGTAATAATGACATGTTTTTTACATGATATTCATCGACTATGAGTGCTAGCTATTGATCCAGGGACTAGCATGTTAATCACAGGGACTTAGGATCTTTAACGATCCAAGGTCATAACATCGCCGGCTAAGATAAGAAACGGCATACTCTTTTCCGCCAGTTCTCTGAGTGGGAGTAGCACCAATGACCCCTAATCAGACAACTATGTAAAATTGGAAAGGTTTCCCTTTCTCTAGTGCCCACAAAACTAGGTTATGGATAAGCAGGTTTTAATTTTATGGAATGCTTCTTGCTGCTTTGCTGTGAGATCATGGCGCATGGCTTAATAGGATACCCATACCAACAAGTTGCAACTACTTTTCTAGAAGCTCATATAAAAATAACTCTAAGTTTAATCGTGCTTGTCCTAGAGAAATTTGAGGATGGGTGACTGGCCAGGAAGTTGTTCTCGGGTGCGCACGAGTGAGGGGAAAGTGTGCAGAAAGTACAAGTGTTGGTCCGTGGGGCTAGTCTAAAGATCCTAGTAAGCTTCCATGAGTGACACCCCCAGGACCGGGTGGACGGGGTGTTACAAGTGGCGTCAGAGCCAATCCTCGCGGTTACATGGGTGTGTGACGGTCAGTGATGGACACGTGGAACATGGCGCATGTGGCTCGGAGTGGACATCTCATGCAACATGTGCAAGCACTAGACGCACAAACATGTGCAAAGAGGGGATGTTCTTGGATTTTGGTTGATTGATGGGGATGTTCGTGGAATTTGGTTGATCGATGGGGATGTTGATCTTCTAAGGGTGGTGTATGTAAGATCCTAACACATGTCTTAATAGGATTGATAGGATACCCATACCAACATGTTGCAATTTATTTTCCGTAAGCTCATCTGAAAAGAGCTCTGAGGTTAAGAATGCTTGGCCTGGAGCAATCTGAGAATGGGTGACCTCCTAGGAAGTTGTCCTCGGGTGCATATGAGTGATAAAAAGTGCGTAGAAAAGATAAGTGTTGGTCTGTGGGGCTAGTCTAGTGATCCTAGCAAGCTGCTAGGAGTGACACCCCTAGGGCTCGGTGGATGGGGTGTTACGTTTGCCCCCACGTGAAGTTTTCTTCCTTCTTGATTTGAAGAATACCTGTGAATTCATCTAGCTTTCTAGACAAATTCACGATGAATCTTCCGAGATAGTTTACATTTCCAAGAAACTGCTACATCTCCTTTTTTGCAAGTCGGCGCTTGTACCTCCTAAATCATAGAAATCTTCTTTGGGTCAATCTCTATGCAATGCTGGTGTATGATGAATCATAAAAACTTGCTGACTGATACTCCAGAGGCACATTTCAAAGGATTCATCTTGAGTCCATAATTTCTCATACTTTCGAACGCCAAACCTAAGTCAGCTAAATGATTAAACTCAGAAGCCAACTTGACAACGACATCATGTATGTAAACCTATACTATGTCTCCCAAAAGATCATATCCATAGCCCTCTGATATGTTGCGCCCGTATTTTTCAACCGATGGTCATCACCGTCCACTCAAACAAACCAACGAAACCTGGACAACGAAACACCATCTTCACTGAATATTCTTTAGCCATGAATATCTTATTATACCCATCATTTCCATCTAAGAAGTTGATGACCTGATGACCTGATGCATTCTTATGAGTATATCAGCTATAGGCATATAGTACTCATGTTTGGGCATAGCCCGGTTATGATATATGAAATCAATGCAGACTTGAAGCTTGTCATACCCTTTCTTGTTTGCCAGCACGATGTTTGAAACAATCACCATATCTGCAAAATTGAATAAACCCAACTTTCAACAATTGGCCTATCTCTTCTTTGATATAGTCATACATGATTTGATTGAATTTCCTCGTAGCTTGTTAGTAAGGATGAAAACCGGCATTAATCAATAGTCCATGTTCCTCCTGTTCCCTACT
The DNA here is from genome assembly GCA_910589775.1 of Avena eriantha. NCBI lineage: Eukaryota > Viridiplantae > Streptophyta > Magnoliopsida > Poales > Poaceae > Avena > Avena eriantha. The sequence goes on from OU342743.1 coordinate 457,153,636, forward strand.
AAGACTAGGCATCTCATGATACTCCTAGGAAAAACAATCAATATATTCTTGAATCCAACCGATTAACTCAACCTTGTAATCGGCTTCCAATTTTTTTACATAAGTTGGCCTAGGTATTGTTCCATCACCTATGTCTACTTCCTCTAGTGGGCCAACCGACTTAAAGTGTTTCCCTAACTTTCCCATGTTGTCTATCTCCTCTATGGATTCATACATATGGTCTCTATTGGCCTGATATTCCACCAACATTTTCTAGAGACACTCATCGTTATGATTCATCTTATGGACATCTTTGCTAGTCGATCTAGATTAATCGGCCCTAATTAAACCGACACAAAACCGTTCCTGGTAGTACTCATGAAATCATACCTAGAAAAGTCTCTTCCATATAAATAGATGGCATCATGGTGCTGCCAATTGCTGAGGACATGAGCCATAGCAATACAAACCGATTCATCAGTGTGGACCACTTTTACCTCATCGTCCACCCACTACACCAATGACTAATGCAAGGTAGACATGACATACTGATTAGTTTGCAACCAATCACAACAGAGTAATATGTTGTAGTGGCCCTGCACGTCTGCTATGAAGAAGTTTGTGGCCAAAGTCGTTCTCCTGATGGTCAGCACCAAACTGATCATACCCCTGGCTAGAAGTCCATCTCCTCCTTCAAATCTACTCAGCACCATGTTTAGTGGCGTATCGTAAACCTTTGCTCTAATACCACTTGTAATGCCCCGAATCGGGTCTATGATTAGCATTTCTGCTAAAATTGGAATAGAAGCGATTCAAAGACGCCTGACAAACACTCTCGTGTGGGTAGATTTTATTACAAGTAGTTACATCATAATAGTTTACAATAGAATTCACAAGAAACATATATATATATATATATAAAACAATGACTCAATGAGTCAAGAATACAAATGATACAATTTAAAGATACAACTCGAGAAGAAACCTGAATAGTATCCGAGTATGGACAAGATCCAAATGGGACTAAGAGTCCAGAATAATAACCAAGCAGTGTCCATAACCCTGCCCAGGCCACACCGGAAGGGTATCCTTGCTAACATCGTCAACACATACTTGTCAAGATCCTTGCTAACATCGTCAACACATACTTGTCAAGCCAAAAGGGTGCAGACAAAGGGTAAAGAAAAACATAAAGAGGACGGTTAGTATTGATGCCAGTACACGGCGAGTCTTAGAAGTCGGAGGCTCTCACCTACATGGGTATAGTGGGCTCAGTGGCATCAAAGAATTACTTATAGAGACACTCTACAACTTTGGCTAATAGAACAAGATAAGAGAGCGATATCCGGTAACAAGAATATAACTCCAAGCATGACCCATCCAAAGATTTCCCCCTCGAAAACCAGTCGAGGAGGTCCCCTCACGGAACACACACGTTTTAGCCAATTGTTTAGTCAATAAGGCTAATTACTAGTCATATTATTAGAGTCAGAGCACTAGTGGCATTGTCTATGATCATGAAGTACTCCTAAGGAATCCATAACCATGGACACATGGCTTCTCGGAAAGATTTCACCAGCAAGGGTGCACTACTGTACCCAAACACATGTTCAACCCTTCAGACAACATATTACGCGTGATGTCAGAATCTCACAACAAGAACTATCCCATAACTACGCGCGTATCTAGAGGTATCACCTACTATATTGACCCAACTAGGAGGCATGATGATTCTTAAGAGAGGTATAACGTTTGTGACAATGGCCGAGAAGGACCAGAGCTCCACTATGGAAGATGACCTCTCAGCCGAACCGCGTTTCTATATGCAATGCAGCTGCTCTCCACCAAAATATCATATCATCACCATGTCCGAAGACATATTATAGTTGCCATGTCCGAGGACATATTATGCATATGCACCAAATGGAAAACCAATTTGTGACCCTCTAGATAAACGTATAGTGCCGGTAGTTGAGGGGGGTTCCCAGAGGCCCCCACGTTTGGTTAGTGCGATCAACTCAGAATTGGTATCATAGAACAAACGGGTCCTAGGTCGAATCAAGCAGTCCCCAAAGGTGGTCGCTGCTAGGGCCTTATCATTAGGTGAAGCAATAACCAACAACATATGATTAAATAACTTATCACCAACAATGTAAAAATTTCATGTTCCACCTGTATGGGGGTGGGCAACAGACCTAAGCATGCACTAAGACTCGCAATTTCAACCTATGTACTCAAGCAATAGGTAATAGGATAACCAAGTCAATATAGTAGCTGCAAGGAAATAAAGGTACAGAAACTAAAGCATCGATAATAAGGATAGCAGTAGACAAAGGAGGAAGTAAATACTACAAATAGAAAATAGGTCGAAGGAGGAGAATGCTAGCCTAAGAAACAATGTTGGGTAGCTGAAGGCTGATCGTATCTCACATCGACCCATCGTCCTATCCGGTGAAGAAGCAAAATACTAGAAAGAGCAACCGATGCAATATTTAATTACATGACAAAAGATCCGACATGGTCATGATATGATGCATGACATGGCAAGATGTGGTCCCACTTAGCAATATTAAACGGAATCGAAGTTCTGACAAATAAATATTATGGTTGAAGTTGTTTATCTACCCTGCAAATTAAATGTTGATTAGAATGGAAAAGACATAGCAAAAACATGGCATCCGTGAGCTACATGATTTTAAATGAAGTCGAGGTGAGACATAAATATCCCGCATATAGCCTCCATATTTAATTATTAGGTGATTCGACAAAATACTCTAAACATATAAATATGTATGCGAGCATAAATGATTTAATATGCAACAAGTTGTATTATATTATCAAAAAAGGGTATCAGATAGGGGTCACACATCGCGGTTTGGAGATCTTTCATTCGAAGGGGGTTCGGGTTCGGTCCTAGATCCATGAAGGAGAACTCGATGTTCCGTGTCGTCCTTGGTCGGCCTTGGTTCCCTAACGTAGTTTGTCGTGTTTCTCCTTGATGATCCTCCAGGTTTGGTCTTCACGCGCCGGTGAAGGGATCCACTTAGCATTGGTATAGCGTCAGCTCTGAGGTAGGAGTCCCTCGTATTATCATATTGGAGGTTTGGGACCCAACTATTGTTCCTTGATATCTCGTCGGGAGGTCTCAAACAGCATCACCACGGAACTGCCACACAAAGAACATATCGTTGGTGGAATGGTTCCATGGGAAATAACTCAAGCAACAAAGAAGGATCAGAAGTCTCACGAGAATGACCACCTACCATTAACACATCACCGGTACCAAGACGACATCCAGAAAATAGTGGCACAACAACACACAACTAGTGTGCCTCATCGATAGAAACTGGGACTATCATAGAGTGGAGCCGAACGTCGTCAACATGCATGAGCCGTTGACATGGGCCATTGATATGCAATAGGGGCGCCGAACGCGAGGACATAGCAAGGTCGAGACATGCTCTAGGTCAAGGTCAGGAAGGAGGAGGTCAGGCGCGGTTGCGGACGTGGCAGATGGAGATAGAGAGGGACCTGGCGACGGGGGGCATAATAGTGGCGAGGCTGGCAACATGGTGGAGGACAAGTGCTGACGGGGCCCGCATCTGGCGGCTGGCAAGCTCAACAGCGGCAAGCGGTGCAAGGAGCGGACATAGCGTCGCTGCTACAGGGAGGGTCAAGGCAACAGGGGGCACACCTCGCAGTTGCCGACAGCAGAGGCGTGGGCATCCAGAGGTGGCGATGCCTGGGGCTGGCGAGATGGATCAAAGGTAGGCGCTCTAGGATGAAAAGGAGGCAGCAAAGCTTGCAAGGCAAACGAGGTTGTGTAGCGGAGAGGACAGCAAGGGTGAGGGAGGCACTCGAGACCGGTGGTGCAGCGAGGACGCGGGGATCGTGAGGTAGGAGGGGGTTCGTGATGGGGTCGGTGTTGAGTGTGCGTGATGTGTCATGGTGGGGCTGGGTTTTGCATGCGTGTGTAATGTGTCGTGTGTGTTATGTGACGCGGGCGCAAGTGCGGGTGCGTGTGTTGTGTGCCTAGGCGTGTGTGGCAATGAGAATGCTGGCGGCGGGCTGGGTGAGTGTGTGATGATGGGTAGCTAGAGTTTGTTTGGTTAGATCCATTCGGTTGGCCCTTTTGGGCCTGACCGGTTTAGGTCTAAAGGTTTTTATTTATTTTAATTTTTCGTTTCTATGTTTTTTAAAATCATTTTTGTAAATAGCTTTACACGGTTGAAATAGCAAGAAAATACAATTTGAATATAAGAGGTGAGTAATATAGAAAATAAGATAGGGCTTTCACGAAAATATTTTAGGCAAAAATATGCATGGTGATGTCACGATAATGCGAAAAAGAAAATAACGAGCAATTTTCATTTTGGGATATGTTCTGGGCATTACAACTCGACACCACTAATAAGGGATCACATCCCAAGATCCAAGAAAATACACGAGGGGGAGAGGTTTGATGATCAGATCTTCTTGCGTTAGGTTGATGGTCGCGACACCACTAACATGAATTCTTGCTCCGTCTTGAAATCTTCAACAACACCAACAAGGGGTTGTTTCTTACATTCTTCGAGAGAACACTCCAGAGAGGAAAATACGAAAGTAAAGGTATCAAAGGGTGAGGCCACCTCTAACGTCTGTGCAACGAGTAAAAGTAACATTCATCTACCGGTTCGCGTAAAGAGCGAATGGTAAGAGTATTGGTATGGTCATGAATCCATCCCGTACTCTAAGGATTACTCCGTAGATTAATAGGAGAATCATGCAACCAACCCTCGATTTTTTTACTAAAGATCACGATAAGAGGTAATCCCAAACCTTCATAAAAAGATGATGTAGTCTCACAAGTCGCAAAACACCAGAAACAAATGTTGAAAGATCAGATGTAGCGAAAACCAGATGGACCACAACCGTTACAAAAGGAATGAAGCAGAACTCTAAAGGTATGACGAAAACCCAACCATGAGAATCCTACACTTGAAAAAAGTAAGAGATCGGATCTAAACACGCATGGATAAGATGAAAAAGAATAGAGGTAAGGAGTAAAATCAGAGCTAATCAGATCTATCCAACACATCTGTAGCAAAATAGTTTCCATACCAGACAATGTCGGCAAAGTTAACCTACAAGCTAAACCAGTGGGCTATTGTAAACCTTTGTTCTGATACCATTTGTAACGCCCCTGAATCTAGAGAGAAGCGATTCAAAGACGCCCACTAGACACTTTCGTCTGGGTGGATTTTATTACAATTAGTTACTTCACAACATTTTACAACAGACTCCACAAGAAACATATATATATATATATATATACAACAACTCAAGGAGTCAAGAATACACATGATACAATTCAAAGATACAACTGAAGAAGAAATCCAAATAGTATATGAGTACGGACAAGATCTAACTGGTACTAAGAGTCTGGAAAAATAACCAAGTGGTGTCCATAACCCTACCCAGACCAAGCCGGAAGGGTATCCTTGCGAGCGTCATCACCACATACCTATCAAGCCAAAATGGTGCAGGTAAAGGGCAAAGAAAAACAGAAAGAGAGCACTCAGTACCGAGGCGAGTACACGATGAGTCTTGTAATTCGACAACTCTCGCCTACATGGGTATGCTGGACTGAGCAGCAGTAAATCTTGCACTATCATGCAACAACTTCGGCTAATAGAACGAGATAAGATATCACTATCCGATAACAAGAATATAACTCCAAGGATAAGCCATCTAAAGATTTCACCCACTAAAACTAGTCGAGGAGGTCCTCTCACGGAATACACACATTGCAATTTTAATTATCCAATTGTTTAGTTGATAAGACAAATTACTAGTCATATTATTAGAGACGAAGCATTAGTGGCATTGTCTATTATCATGAAACTGTACTCCTGAGTCGTCCATAACCATGGACACATGGCTTCTCGAAAAGATTTACCCTGCAGGGATGCACTACTGTACCCAAATGCATGTTCAACCCTTCAGGCAACATATTACATGTGTCGTCCGAATCTCACAACAAGAACAATCTCATAACTACACGCATATATACAGGTATTACCTACTGTATTGACCCAATCAGGAGGCACTACCATTCATAAGGGAAGTACAACGTTTGCGACCACAGACGAGAAGGATCGAAGCTCCACTCTGGAAGATGACCTTTCGGCCGAACCATGTTTATTTATGCAATGCAACTGTTGTCCACCAAAATACCATATCATTATCATGTACGAAGACATATTATACTCACCATATCCAAGGACAAATTACGAGTATGCCCCAAATGGAAAACCAATTTGTGACCCCTTGGATAAACGAATATCAATAGTAATTGAGGAGGTGGGGGTTTGCCAAGGCCCCCACGTTTGGTTAGTGCAATCAACTCAGAAACAATATCATAGAATGAATGGTTCCTAGGTCGACTCAAGCATTCCCTAATGGTGGTCGCTGTCAAGGCCTTATTATTAGGTGAAGCCATAACAAACAACGTTAGGTTAATTATCTTATCACCAACAATATCAAAGTTTCATGTTCTACTTGTATGAGAGCGGGCAATAGACCTAAGCATGCGCTACGACTCGCAAGTCCAACCTATCTACTCAAGCAACATGTAATATGATAACCAATGCAATATAATAGCTACAAGGAAATAAAGGTATGAAAACTAAAGTATCGATAATAAGGATAGCAGCAGACAAAGGAGGAAGTAAATACTATAAATAGAAAATAGGTAGAATGGGGAGAATGCTAGCCTGAGAAACAATGTAGGATAGCCGAAGGCTTGCCGTATCTCACGTCGACTCATCGTCCTATCTGATGAAGAAGAAAAAACTACAAAGAGAAACAAATGCAATATTTAGTGACACGACAAAAGACCCGGTATGGTCATGATATGATGCATGACATGTCAAGATGCGATACTATTTAGAAATATTAAACAGAATCAGAGTTCTTACAAATAGATATTATGGTTCAAATTGTTTATCATCCCTCTAAATTAAATATTGATTAGCACGGAAAATACATGAAAAAAACATGGCATCAGTGAGCTACACGATTTTAAATGGGGTAAAGGTGAGACATAAATATCACATATAGACTCTATATTAAATTATTAGGTGATTTGATAAATCACCCAAACATCTAAATATGTATGTGAGTCTGTATGATTTAATATACAATAAGTTATATTATATTATAAAAAAGGGTTTCGGGTAGGGGTCACCAATCTTGGTTCGGAGGATCCGAAGGGGTTTCGTGTTCGGTCTTCGGATCCGTGGAGAACTCAGTGTTCTGTGTCGGCCTTGGTTCCCTGACGTATTTTGTCGTGCTCCTCGATGATCCTCCAGGTTTGGTCTTCACGCACCGGTGAAGGGATCCACTTAGCATTGGTCTGGTATCGGCTGTGAGGTAAGATCACTTGTATTATCGTCTTGGAGGTTCGGGCCCAACTATTGTTCCTTGACGTCTCGTCGGGACGTCCCGAACAGCATCACCACCAAACTGTCACACAAAGAACAGATCTTTGGCGGAAGGGTTCCAAGGGCAATAGCTCGAGCAACAAATAAGGATTCAAAAGATCACGAGCACATCACCGGGGCCAAGATGACATCTACCAAATAGTGGCACAAGAACATACAGCTAGTGTGCCTCTTCGGTACAACCTGGGCGTCACCACAGAGTGGAGATGAACATTGTCAACATGGAGGAGCCTTGGACATGGGTGTCGTCGTTATGCAACAGGGGCGCCAAACACGCGGACATGGCAGGGTCGAGATGCTTTCCAGGTCGAGGTCAGGAAGGAGGACGCCAGGCACAGATGTGGCAGCCAGAGACGAAGAGGGCCCTGGCGACGGGGGGCACGGAGGCGGCAAGGGCCGACGACACCCACGTCTGGCGGCTTCTAGCGAGGTCGACGGCGAGCAAGGCGCGGCCAGAGCGGCGCTGCTGCAGGGAGGGTCGAGGCGAGCGAGGGCGCACCTCAGTTTTGCTGATGGCGGATGCATGGGCAGCCGGAGGCGTCGACGCCTAGGGATAGCAAGATGGAGCAGAGGGGGTCGCTCGGGGATGAAGAGGAGGCGGCGGAGCTTGCGAGGCATACGAGGACGCCTGGCGGACAGGACAGCGAGGGTGACGGAGGCGCTCGGGACCAGTGGCGCGGTCCTTGTAGATGAGCTGGGCGGCGGTGCCGTGAGGACGAGGGGAACGCGAGGCAGGAGGGGGTTCGGGGTGGGGATGTGCCTAGGCGTGTATGGCGATGTGTGTTGCTGGCGGCAGGGCTGGGTGAGTGCGTGTCGCTAGGTAGCTAGGGTTTGTTCCGTTAGATCCAGCCGGCTAGGCCTTTTGGGCCTCGCGGTTTAGGTCTAAAGGTTTTTATTTATTTTAAAACATTTATGTTTTTTTTCTGTGATTTTGTGAATTATTTTTGTAAATAGTTTTACACGATTGAAATATCAGAAAATACAATTTGAATAAAATAGGAGATGTAATGTATAAAACAAGATAGAGCTTTAGCAAAAATATTTTAGACAAAAATATGCATAATGATGCGAAACAGAAAATAATTAGCAATATTTTAGAATATTTTTCGAGCATTACAGTTTTCATCAATCGACTGTCTTTTACAAGATGAACTTAATTTCCATAGGATTCTTAAAAGAAGCTCTATTAGCAATTTATAATCCCACAATGAATCATTAATTTTAGTTGGCCAATCAAAGCTATACCTATTAACTATCTTTTACAAGATGAGCTTAATTTCCCTATTACTTAGTTCAACTTGACCCACTAGTTTATGGTGATATGGAAATGCAGCTTTATGATTAACACATACTTCGCTAAAAAAAATCTAAGAACACCATGTAAGAAATGAGATCCACCATCTGTAATAAAAAAACAAGGTACTCCAAACCTAGGAAAGATTAATCCTTGAGAATTTGCAGTGATGTAGCATGATCTGCATTTTTGGTTAGAATTGCATCCACCCACTTAGTCACATAATCCACTGCAACGAAAATATGTGTATGTTTTGTTGTTGATGGTGGGAATGGGTCCCATAAAATTAAATCCCCAGACATCAAATGGTTTAAGTTGTAGTGAATAATTCATATGCATTTTGTTTCATTTACCAATATTTCATACTCTTTAACATTTATCACATGATATAACATATTTAGTACAATCCTTAGATAAAGTAGGCCAATAAAAACTAGATTGTAATACCTTTGCAACGGTGCGGTGCCTTGCATGATGTCCTCCATAAGGACTATCATGGCAATCTCTTATGATATCCTATTTCTCAAATTCAAGCACACACCATATAATGATACCTTCCACACTTTTCTTATAACGGAATGGATCATCCCAAAAGTAATGTCTAAGTTCATAAAAGAATTTCGTTCTTTGTTGTGAATTAAAATGTGGTGGCGTTACTTTTCCAACAATAAAGTTTGCATAGTTAGTAAACCAAGAAGATGCAACTCTAGCACTAGGCACATTCATGTTTGCAAGTTGTTCATTAGCAAAACTATCAGTAATAGGTATATGATATAGTGGAATTTTTTCCATTCTAGACAAATGATTAGCTATAGGATTATCTTCACCTTTCCTATAAAAAATATGCAAATCAAATTCTTAAAGTAAAATAACTCATCTTATTAATCTAGGCTTAGCATATTTCTAATTCACGAGAAATTTAATAGTTGAATGATTAGAATCACAATGACTTTAGAATTAATAATGTAAGGTCAAAACTTATCGCATGCAAGTATCACATCTAAGAATTCTTTTTCAGTAGTAGTATAGGTTCTTTGAGAACAAGCAAGTGTTTTGATAGCATAGTAAGTAACATTTAATTTCTTATCAACTTGTTGGCCTAAAATGACACGCCTTCGTAATCACTAGCTTCACACATAATTTCAAAATGTAAATTCCAATTAGGAGGTTAAATTATAGGAGCACTTATTAAAGCATTCTTTAAAACATTAAAGGACTTTACACAATCATCATTAAAAGAGGACAGAACATCCTTTTATAGAAGGTTAGTTAGAGGTTTTGATATTTTAAAGAATTCTTTGATAACCCTTCTATAGAACCTCCATGACCAAGAAAGCTTCTTATACCTTTGATATATTTGATATATGGTTGCTTCTCTATAGCTTCTATCTTGGCATGGTCCACTTCAATTCCTCTTCCTCAAATACGGTGTCCAAGAACAACAGCGTATGTAATCATGAAGTGGCACTCCTCCCAATTTAAGACTAAGTGTTGGTTCTCACATCTCTGGAAAACTTTGTTAAGGCTAAACAAACAATTATCAAAAGAGGTACCTGTCGAGGGGTAACCTCAGCTATGTCCATGATTATGGACTTGGGTTTGATGGAAAAGAGAGCGCTAATGATTTCGTTAGCCTATCTAACAAACAAGGGAGTGGAAGTCCTACCCGATTATGAAAATAGAGGGTTACATAGTCGGTGATTCACTAGATGTGATCTAATGCATGGCAGATTATATCTCTCTCAAAGATATGGTGCCCTCTCCATCGGATCCTCCTAGCTTATATATTAAGGGGATGGGTCTCAGATTCCAACACGGATAGGTTACAAGTTTGATTACAACTATACAACTTACGTCGGTTGGCACTTCTATCTTCATCAACATATCTGGTTCCTAGACTTCGGATGCTTCCAGGACTTCTAGTTCTCTGTGGTCCTCGTGGGTCGTAGTTTAAGTACATATCAGGTATACCAATTATGGGAACCCAATAAGTCATAGCCATGTCATTAGCCTCTAAGATTCTATTCGAATAGATTTGGGTTGAGTCTCAAAGACATTTTTAACATTGGACCAAAAGTTTTTCTTCAAGTAAACTTTTTATTTATAAATATTTTATTCATGCGAATTTTTTTATAACCAGACGGACGCATCTGACAGATCGGGAACCAGTTAAATGCTCTTGGGAATAAACATCGTGAACCTTCTTCAAGCTCAAGTCCCCGGACTCGAACTCGGTATATACTGGCATAATTCAGTTTGGTTCGCGGAGGTCTTATCGATTACATAATTCTAATTTTATGTTTTGGGTACCCAACACGTCCGTCGATTTTTTTTATCATATCATCGATATGGAAATATACTAGCAGAGTGCATTCGAGTGTGAATACTAGGCCTCAGAGGACTGATCACAGGGTCTTACCTTCATGTTGATAGAGACAACATTCATACATGTTATCACAGAGGACACGGTCCGAGAATTTTTTAATTTTTTATCGACTTCCTTATTTGGCTGTTGGAGTTGCTGAAGTTGTCAGCTTGTTTTTTATTATTTATCGGGTGTGTTATTTAGCGCTCCCAATGGGAGTAACCATTTGAGGATACACGAAGGTAATGCTCATATGTTTTTTATCTTTGTCGTCCCCATTGTAGGATTTTTTGTTCTATCATTTGCCCGGCCAGCACTCCCGATGGGAGTAGCCCCAGAGGCTAGAGTCGGATATTTGTATTCGAGTGTAGGCTCAAAGTTTGTCTTCATATTCTTCGTTGTCAATTATGGAGGAGTTTTTATTGTTTCTTTGTCGGATGCATGGTCAGTGCTTCCAATGGGTGTATCCCCTGAGGCTATGTTCGAACGCTTGCATTCGAGCATAGGCACAAGTTATTTTTATCATCTCAGGAAATCATAAACTCAACTCTTATTTTCCTTGAATCATCAAATATTATCAGATGCGTGGCTAGCTCTCCCGATGGGAGTAGCCCCCGAGGATATGTTCGAACGCTTGCGTCCAAGCATATGCTCAAGTCTTTGTCATCCGAGGAATTTTTCGACTTAGGCCTTGGATTTATACTATTTCTTCGAGTTCCTTGTTAGTACACCTGAAGTTTTTTCATTACTTCCCATGACATCATTGATGACGATGATGGTGTGCCTTAGTCACATTCTAGTGCTCCTGATGGGACATTTCAGTAGTAGGCCCATGATGCATCCTGCCGACGCGTGGGGGTCATGTTAGTGGTGAGTTTGACCGCAAGACCCTACGTCACACAGGAATTGAGGCATCGCACGATTTCCCCGAAGTTACTACGGTAACTAATTCTTATTACAGTTGATCCCTCCTTTATCTATGAACTTGTGTTGCCCTTAAGATTCATCGTGATGATATGTCTTCTGGATCCAATGGTCTTGGGCTGCCATGAGTACTTTACAAGAGTTGAGGCGGGAATTTTTTACTGCTGATCCCTCCTCTGCCGCTAGCCTTCTTCCTCATTGTGTTGCAACTGTTCTAGTGCTACTGCTGACAACTTTCTTGCCCTCTCTCTCTTGCATGCTTACTCCTCCGACGCCATCTCTAAGGGGAGAAACAAGGGTGTTGGTTCCGCCGCTGATGCCACAGCGGCCAAGTCATGGGTGATTGGATGAAACCCCTCCAAGTGCACGCAACAAGACGTTCATGAGGCCCGGAAATTCGGTTATGAAGGAGGGATCCTTCAAGCTTCCCGATGACGAGGCCACGCTCGTGCTTGAAGAAGGATGGTGGCTAATGTGCATCAACTTTCTCTACCATAGTCTTTCTCGCGCAAAATTCCATCCTTCATATTGATGTCTTTATCACTCTCTATGAAAGTTTCCTGGGCATGCATCCCCATTGGGGCCTTTGGAAACTCCTTTTTCGATTAAGAGGAATGCGACAAAAGCATTTTTCCATGATGTTGGCAGTGCTATAATCTATGTTCACTCGGATGTCAACTATTTTGACCTCAAGTTTGTGGATTCTGCCCAAGACTGGAGGAAGAAATGGTTCTACATCAAGGATGAGTCATCTAAGGGCAAGCAGTATGGATTAGATCCTTTTGTCGAGCCAAGGATTTAGAGGGTACGCTAGGCTACTTGTAGCTAGGTCGCCGCCCTGGCCAGCGATCACCTAGTGTGGGGCTCGCTGGGCCTCGCCAGCGCTCCACGACGGAACTGAAGGGAATATGCCCGAGAGGCAATAATAAAGTGGTTATTATCCTATTCCATGTTTATGATAAATGTTTATTTTGCATGCTATAATTGTATTAATTGGAAACGTTAATACATGTGTGTTTAATAAACAAAATACAAAGTTCCTAGTAATGCCTCTCATATAAACTAGCTCGTTGATTAACAAGACGATCAAGGTTTCCTGATCATGGACATTGGATGTTGTTAATAATGAGGTCACAACATTGGTGGAATGATGTGATGAACATTCATCCGAAGTATACCATTACGATCAAAGTATATTGCTATAACATCATACGAAGTAATCTTAGTCCTTAGACCATGAGATCATATTAATTGCTAACATCGGAAGAGTAACTTGATAACATCAAACGTCACACCGTAAAAGGGTGACTATAAAGGTGGGTTCAGATACTTCGAAGGTGTTATGTTGAGGCTCATGGATCAAGTGTGGAATTTGTCAATCCCGATGACGGATAGATATACTCTGGGCCCTCTCGGTGATATCACATTAAGATAGCTTCCAAGCAAGTGATGTGATCACTAGAATGCTATATCACGGGAACGAGAAAAGAGTGCATGTCGGTAACGAGATCAAACTAGGTATTTGGATGCCGATGATCGAATCTCGGACATGTAATATATCATGAGACAAAGGGATTTAGTTACGACATTAAAGGTTCACACGATCACAAGAGTCATCGTTGAATATGTGGGAGTCAGTACGGATCTCCAGGTCCCGCTGCTGATTATTGACCAGAGAGGGGTATCAATCATGTATGCATTATTCACGAACCGTAGGGTGACACACTTAAGGGATACCGACACCATTTAGGAGCAAATATGTTTCAGATAAAGATTAAGAAAGCGGTGGAATCATTTCGATGGAAACCGGAATTGTTTCGGGTGAAATTGTTGAAACTGGTTCTGCTGTGATATTGAAATGTTGTAGGGAATTTTTATGTGAATGTTTGTTAATTAAAGTAATTGACAAAATTCTGAATAAAATAAATAAAAGTGTTTTATTTAATGAGAGCTTGCATTAAATTTGGTGGAAATTTAATGCATGTGAGTGGACATGAGTGGAGGTGTGTGTTTATGTGAGTGGGAGCTCCACCCACATGAATGAGGGAGAGGTGGGGGCACCCACCATGGACGGCGCCATGCCCCCTTGGGCTGCCCCCCTCCCCTATATAAGGAGCACCTCCTCCTCCTCTCCTCTTGCACCACCTCCTCGTGAAGGTTCTCTTCTCCCTCTAGTTATTCCCCATGGTCTCAGATTAGCGAGATACATGTTCCCGGTGGCTTTATCTGGAATGGAGTTGCTGCTTCCGCTGCATCGCTGGAGCAAGGAGGCGGAGGTTGTTCGGTGGACCGAACGTGTGTGCGATCACGGATGCACCGCTACTTTGTGGTGCTGGACTTGATGGTGCTGGACCTGATGGTACTGGAACTGCTGGACCTGAAGGACTTCATCACGATCTTGAGATCGGCAAGTGTATGACTACATCATCCACGAGTTCCATCTCGTTAACAAAGCTTTGTTGTCTTCGAGGGTAAGTTCTCTATGGATGTATATCCACCCGTTGCTTGTATCTAGTAGATAGATCTTGGCGTATAGTTCTCGTCGTAGGAAATTTTTGTTTTCTATGCTGCAAACCCAACAGGAACCTCTGCTAGGAGGCTTTCCAAAGGGTGGTTCACCCACCTAGGGTCCCCCTCCCTTCGGGAGGGCTCATATGTACTCCTGAACAAACTAGGTTTATTATGGTAACTTGCTTAACCCGGAAGAAGATGACAAGCTGAACGGGCAGTCCTCGATTCACACAGGTCAGGTGGTCTTCCTCGGTAAGGAGGAGATGCTACCTGGCCATATCGGTGTTAAAAGGCACTGACAACACCCGTGTCAGACCCCTCTCTCTTTACTACTTTTGTGCATGGAGATATTGGTCGGTGCCATCTGGCAGGGAAGACGTTAGCAGCGATCTCTACTTTGTGCTAGACCTGCGACCCTCAAAGATCCTAGACCGGGTCAATGCAAAGCAGTCTTGTAGACCAGCTCCCCCTGGGCAGCAATGTGGCAACCCTTCCTTCCCAGATGAATTGTGGGAAGAGGTCCGATGGCCCTATAAAAGGAGAGCTACCCCATCCTAAGAAAGGGTCGATTCTTAGGATCAGAAAACCCTAGCATTATCTTGTCATCATACCCTTGCGAAGCAACACGAGCAATACAACCAAGAAGGAGTAGGGGCTTTATCTCCTCACGAGGGATCTGAATGTAGGTAAAAAAACCTGTGTCTCCTCTCTGTCATGTGCGAGCTTCGTCGCCCATCGTGTTGAAGATCTAGGTGTGTGTTCAGCCCCCTCACAAATCTGGGCTCGCCGATGCCCTTCTTTCACGGGACATTGATTCACCGAAATTGGCGCGCTAGTTTGGGGGCTGAGGTGCGGTTTCAAGATCCTCACTATTGACATTGCCATGGCGACCTAAGCCAGGGCGCGCCCCGAGCCGAGAGAAGGCCCACAGCGTGCATCCATGTCAGGGGATGCGCAGATCGAAGCCCAAAGGATTTTCCGCTCCACGCCAGGGATATCCGGGAGGAGGGCGTGGTACGCTCACCTCGCAGAGATCCTTGGTAATTCGGACTCCGTTCCCACACCTGCGACCTGCAGCGTTGCTCCGCAAGCACCACGGCAGGCACCGGACAAGTACGTGGCCACCCGCCTAGGAGCTCCCGGTGCAGCCTCCTACATATTCAGCGGGTCACAGATGCCCTCCTCAGGGCGGCAGTTCAAGCATCTCTTTCATGAGCTAGCGGCAAGAAGGCCTGGTGCCACTGCCCCACGGCTTAGATGGTCGCGACAACCAGTATCCTTCAACGCAGAGGATCAACCTGTCTCAACCCGCGTGGTGGGGATCATACCGATGGTATGCAGTCCCACCATCAATGGCATCGCCATCCCCAAGACACTCATCGATGGCAGCGCCGGACTGAACATTCTCTCAGGGAAGATGCAGATACCGTGCTATCGCTTAATTATCATGCTGCCCTTCTTCAATGTGACAGAAGGAACCACCATGCCCATCGGGCAGGTGCAGCTTCCCCTCACGTTCAGGACACGGAAGAACTACCGCACCAATCTCATCGACTTCGATGTTGCCCGCATTGGCTTGCCTTACAACGCCATCCTGGGGTACCTGGCTCTGGCTAAGTTCATGGCAGTCACCCACCATGCCTACAACCTCATCAAGATGTGGGCAGGAGCAGGGGCACCATCTCCATCCGCTGCACGAAGGGAAAGCCATGCGCTCCCTAGAGCAGGCCTACAAGGGTGTTTCAACGGCCTGTCCCGAAGAGCAGGCCTACAAGGGTGCTTCAGCCGCCTGTCCTGAAGAGGGGATGCTAGGTACCCAAGAGGAAAAAGCAGGCACAACCTGTAGAGCATACGGTAGCCGAAGAGGCTTACCCGGCTAGCCTCCCAAGGAGAAAGTCGCGTACTCTGCCAACATGGCCGGGAAGAGGAAATCATTGTTCTGCAGGAGCGGACTGCCACGAAGAAAGTTCCCTTGGACCCTGATGACCCAGAGCCTACCTTCACCATAGGAGCTCTCCACTTGGCCGAGCAGGAGGGCATACTCGTGGGTTTATTGAAGGCGAATGCTGATATGTTCGCCTGGACACCATTAAACATGATGGGGGTACCAAGGGGGTGATTTAGAGCACTACCTCTCTGTGTGCTCCACCATGCGTCCCGTGGAGCAGAAGTTATGCCTCTAGTCTCCTGAGAAGAAGCAGTTGATCATCGAGGAGATGGAAAAGCTCATCAACCTTTTCCGGGAAGTGGCTCATGCTGATTGAACGTCTAACCTGGTGGTGGTCCCGAAGGTCGCTGGCAGGGGGCGTATATTCATCGACTTCACTGAGCTCGACAAGGCCTGCCTAAAAGATCCATACCCACTGCCCAGGATCGACCAGATAGTGGACTCCACTACATATTGCGACCTCCTGAGATCTTGGACGCTTTATCAGCCAACGATCAAGTCCAGATGGGCAAGGAGGATGATGAGAAGACGGCCTTCATCACCCCTTGTGGAGTATTCTTCTACACCTACATGCCGTTTGTCCTCAAGAACACTGGAAACACCTTCCAGAGGCTGATGTGTATCATCCTAGGAACACAGATGGGTAAAAACATAGAGGCCTAGGTCAATGACACCATGGTCAAGATCTGCGAGAAGGGCACTCGCATGGAAGATCTCGAGCAGGCTTTCTCCAACCCGCACAAGGTCAACATCAAGCTCAATGTCGCGAGGATCACCCTCAAGTAGGCTAGCCAGATAAGAATAAGGGTAATGTAACTGATGGCTGGCTAATGGAGCTCAGCCGGATGTAAAACCAAAGACGAGGCTAAGAGAAGGTTAAGATTAGTACGAGCTGGCTGACCAAGCAGCCGGATGAGAAGACATCACCAAGGTATCGGTCCGGCTAGACAATCCCAACCGGACGAAGGAATCCTAGAAGACGAGGGCTTGGGCGACATGCACACAGTGTACGCCTCACCCTAGATAGCTACTGATGAGACATAAAGCATAGGAGGGCGACACAGATGTCGGGAACCATGGAGTCGACCGACACCATACCCGTGTCAGCCGGGAGTAGTTACTTCCGCCCATGTCGGCCAGGGTGGCCTCCACTGTGCCCGTGCTGGATGGGGGCAAGGCACTGTAGCAGATGTTAGGAGGGAAGACACTATAGGTGACTAGTCAGCTGGGGCCCGCCTGTGGGACCCTCCAGCCGGCCGGATTGTTGTGACCACTGCCCAACAGTTTATAAGGGGCAATAGGGCATCCATAGCAAGGGTTGGTGTCTGTTGGATAGTTAGCATACATACAGCTCGAGGAGCGCTTGTAGTTCATCGTGCTCATCTAGATAGTCAATCCATGCAGGAGTAGTGGTGTTACCTCATTATGAGGTCCCCGAACCTAGGTACATCTCGTGTCACGATGCGCATGCTTGTGCCCAATCCTGCCTACACACACCATCGTTAGCTTCCCTGCTTGTTCTGACACCTCTATCTAGCCTTCTCAGCCACTACCGTTCCATATACGATGACAGTTTGTGCCCACCATGGGGCAAGATGGCTATGACCAGAGTCTCGTTCTGCATGGGACCCAACACTTCTGCTGGTGAGCACATGACTTTCGGCCTCATGCTTACTTTTGACAAGTTTGATTGCGTTATCGACAACGCGTCGTGCTTTGCTGGTTCCACTTTTTCGGTGGACGTCACTGTGTTGCTGTTCGGCTACCTGCTAGTCTACATTGCCACAATTTCGAAGCGTTTCCCTTGGGAGATCATGTCCATCGCGGAGCCACGACTCTTAGCCAGTGCCGCACTCATCACTCCTCCAGTCGTGGAGTTCATGATGGTCAGATCCGACACACACAATCATCGGCCGATGCTCGAGCGCATGGAAGACATAGTCGGGACTTCTGCCAACCTGGTGGAGTGTTCCATCGACAAGTTTCTTGCCCCATTGAAGTCGGAGACGATCCAGCGGACGCGGTAGCACAAGTCAATGTGGAGCGAGAAACCCTTCTAGAGGAGGCCCTCGGGCTAGCTTCAGCTCAACAGAAGTTGGACATCATAATGCGCGAATATAACTATGCCCATGGCCTCACCCCGGTTAACAATGAGCCAAGCCAGCGTGGACAGGTGCAACACCTCGTGGTCAAGCTAAGAGCCCGTCTGGAGAAGGACGGCGAGCTAGAGCCTGCCCTCTTATTTTCCCATCCTACCTACAACATGCCAATCAAGTACCTGCACGCGGCGTGAGCCGTCACAGAGGAGCTGCCCAACCTGGATGGAAAGGAAAGAGCCTGGTAAGACATGCGGTGCAAGAACTGCTCTAGATCTCGGACGACCAGTTGATAGCCGTCATGCGGATCCAGGAGGCCGAAAGCGGCATCAAGGGAAACTGGCAGCCAGGGTGAACCCCGCCAGACCTAGCAGTCATCCTTCCCTCACGGAGGCAAGCCCCGCAGCAAGAGGTGCGATTCTGGCCAAAAGAGCCAGATGTGCAATGAGCAAGGCGCGGTGACTAGCAAGCCACCGGTCACCGCCCAGCCCGTTGGAGAGAGGTAGTAGCCTCGCTCCGCCTCTCAGGCCGAGTGGGGCCACCCAATCCGATCGAGCCAAACACGTGGGACAACATCGACCTCTTGATGCAGGACTTTGACATGGAGGAGGAAGATTCTACTAGGCTAGTTTGTTTCGGGCCACACATCTAGAACGAGCCATTCCCCTACAAGTTCACCTTGTCACAAGACACGCCAAAGTACGAAAGCAACATGAATCTCAAGGACTGGATGACCGACTACGACACCACAGTCGGGATCACCCATGGCAATAAGCGTCTGGCGGTGCGCTATGTGCCCTTCATGCTAACTGGCTTGACGAGGACATGGTTCAATAGCCTCGCACCCAACATCATCAATGCATGGCCCAACTTCTAGAAGGTTTTCGTTCGCAACTTCAATGGCACGTACAAGTGTCCAGGTCAACCTCGTGACCTGGCCCTATGCATTCAGGGGGACCGTGAGTCGTATGACGAGTACCTCGTCCAGTGGATGGAGTTGCACAATTCCTGTTGTCGAAGAAAGCATCCCGTGAATGAACAAGGGGTCCAACAAGCCAAGAGTTCGAGAGGGGGCTAAACACGCGTTCCGAGCTTCTCGGCGACAGCGGAGACAGTGGTGCACGAGCATGATAGAGAGGTTTACAAGGTTTTTTAACCCAGGTTCGGGACCCTCATGATGAGGTAAAGCCCCTACTCCTGCTTGGTTGAATTGCTCATGGTGCTTTGCGAGGGTACAATGGTGTATCAATGTATATGATTACAGATCACTCGGATTGACCCATTCTAAGTTAGGAGAAGGTCTCTTTATATAGGGGCGCCATGCCTCTTCGCCCCCAAATTTTGGACGGGAAATGTCTCCATAGTGCCGCCCTCGAAGACCTAGTCTACCAGGCTAGTTTCTGCGGAATCGGTCCGCTGCCTCGGGCTTTCCTCTAATCCTTCGCAAAGAGGGGTGTCTGGTGCTGTCCTTTACTACCTGACTCCTCCCTTGTCTCCTTTGCACTAAAATGACAAGGGACGGCTTTTCTGGTACCGGTGATGACCATGATGCCTTTGCATCAAAAGGGGCGATCCAAGTCATCTTTACCTACGTGGTCCATGCTGCCCTGGGCTTTCCTGCAGGGTTTTATACTATTCCTTACTTTAACCCTAAGATTACAAATGCACCCTTGGGGCATGCTCCGAAGCATTCGAGGTGCGCTGGAGGACCCGGGTGAGCCAACGCTCCACCGCTCGTGGTGGCGGTAGGTGGGAGGACCCGAGCGAGGCCTCTATCAAGGCGACAGCCTCAGGTTTCCCTCATGAGGTCGTCTGCCTCATGCCACCACCTATGGAGGGGCAGTGGCCCTATCAGTGGGCCCGTCGGTTGTAGGATCGTGGTACCCCCGCTACCAGGACACCGTTAGTAGCCCCCGGGCGCTTGCCGCGCACGTGTCTCTTCAAAGGCGTGAAGGTAAAAGTGCCCCATTGATCGGAGGGCCCCGTCGTGCCCCCGCTGACATAGTAACCGCCTCCGCATGCATCTCCACTATGCACACAAAACGTCGGGGCTTTGGGAGCCGTTGGATGCAAACAAATCCACCCTACCTCGGGAACCGCCCCCAGTATGTGATGGCACACGAGTGAGGTCTACGGTTCGTGCCACGCATCCGTCGTGATGACACAACACCTCATCTTGATAAATCGGGGCATGGGCATGCTGTCCTCTCCTTGACGCCACCCCTTTTGTTGCTTAAGTTCCTCTTTCTTGCTCCCTGGCCGCCGAGAAACCCTGTTTTCCTTCATGGAGCCCAAGTGACTCTCGTCTAGTGAGAAGGGGAAATTCGTGGCGACGGACATGACAGAGACCCCTCCGGTGAAGCGCGGTCGGGGACGACCACACATGAACAGATGTGGGAGGCGCGGTGGTCATGTCACTACCCTAGGATTCGTTCCTTTCACTAGGGCCGCTACAACCGCTGAGGGGGAGGCATCGGTGAAGCGCAGTCGAGGACGCCCCCGTGACAACGACCGAGGGCGACACGAGAGGCACGATGGGGGGGCCGGAAGTGTCCTAGAGCCTGTGCTGCTTCCTTGTCCACCACCTCTGTCTGTCATGATTAAGATCAAGGACGACCCCGAGCCCCCGTGGGTTATCGACTTCGTCATCCTCCTCGCGGACCTAGACTGGTTCGTGAGGGTGTGGCTTCCCCCGCGCTTCACACTTAGGATGGCTAACCTGCTTGCCCCTAAGGTGCTGCTACACCAATCCAGCAGGCACGAGAGGTGGGAGGTGAGCATGGAGGTCCTCTCGCCAGGTGAGATGTACCTCACTAACGGTTGGACTCGCTTCCTCACTAAGCACGACATTCAGCAAGGCTCCGTGCTCCGGTTCCACTACACTGGCAGAGGCTTCTTCGTGGCTGTCTTCGACCTGCTGATGTGCCATGTCGACTACCCGCGTTAGCTCAAGTAGATCAGGGCGGAGCCGCTATAGGCACCGCCGTAGCGCCGGGAGGGCCGCCGACCCTTTAGCGGTGTAGGTGCCAGTTTGCAGTGTTTGCTACTCTTTTGCTTTCCAAATATGAATGTAATGAACATCTTTTAGCCGTTTCTTCCCGTGATTGTCTTCTCTGATGCACTCCGTCGAGGTGTGTCAAGAGTGGCCAGCCCTCGGGCCTTGTGTCCTTGACACTGGCTAAGAGAGAGCTAGGGAGCGCCATGATTCGACCACCACGGCTAGCGTGGGTTGAAGACTGTTTCTCGGGCTCCCGAGGAGGGGAAAACCCCAGAATCTTGCACATCCCTTAGCCTCTTTAGGGAACATGCTCCCCTGGACATTCTTATGTCTCACGGGCCTGTCACAGGGGAGCCACGAGGTTTCCACTGGCTCTAGTTCTCTGAGGGAGAGGGATGGGAGTTTCCCGCTTGCCTCGACCATCAAGAAGAGACGGCTCTTCGAGTTTCCTCCTGTGTCCCTTAAGAAAAAAGGGTTATAGCTAGGAGCCCCATGTGCGCTCCGCTAGCCCCTTGAGGGCGAATCAATAGGTTTTGCATGTGTCTTGGCCATCGAGGGGAGAGCCCTCTCGAGCCTTCTGTAGGTATGTTGGGGAGGAGGCCGTAGGTCCATACACATCTTGAAGGCAAGGCCGTCAGAACAGCATGTCCCTGTAGGATGCTACGTAGGTATCCCCAATAAAGAACCATAGGGTAGTGCAAATGTGATTGGATCCTCGCGGGGGGCTGTGGGGGTGGCCGTTGAAGGGGAGTACCCTCGCGAGCCACCTCGTAAGCCTCTTGAGGGAAGAACCATGACGCAAATACGTAGCACTGCGACTCCACATACATTTGTTATGCAAGTTTATCAAGGACCAGGGGCCTTGTCACCAAAGTTAGTCCATAAGTTAGGAGCCCGACACTTTAGGTCCTAGTGTGGATTGGTAGTGGCCTCTTGGAGAGAAGTACCCTCAAGATCCACCCCGTAAGCATCTCAAAGAGAAGACCGTGGGATAATGCTTGTCATGGTGACCTTCCTAGAAAAAGACCGTAGGTGTAGCACGTGTGTTTGGCCGCTAGAGGGGAGTACTGTCACGGGCCGCCCTGTAAGCCTCTCGAGGAGAAGACCATAGGGCCGTTCTTATCCAGTTGGCCCTCCGATAAAGAGACCATAGGTGTAGCACGAGAGTTGTCCCTTGGAGGGGAGTGCCCTCACGAGTCGCCCCGTAAGACTCTCGAGGAGAAGACCATAAAGAAAAATGTGCGTGCCGAAGTTCTCTATAAGTGTCTCACAAGGGTTTCATGCACCAGGAACCGTGGGTGAGGTGACTTATCGCCAGAGCTAGTCCGAAAGTTCAGATCTCGACACTTTAGGCCTTGGTTTGTGTCCCAATGGTAGACACCATGGAGAGGGCCACAAAGCAAAAACACACGTTGCTAAGGTTCCCTACAAGTGTCTCGTGAGGGTTTCAAGCACCAGGAACCGTGGGTGAGGTGACTTATCACCGGAGCTAGTCCGAAATTTCAGAGATCGACACTTTAGGCCCTGGGTTGTGGCCCAGTGGTAGACACCATGGAGAGGGCCGTAGAGCGAAAACGTACGCTGCTAAAGTTGCCTACATGTGTCGCGCAAGGGTTTTAAGCACCTGGAACTGTGGGTGAGGTGAATTATGGCTGGAGCTAGTCAGAAAGTTCAGAGCTCGACACTTTAGAACCTAGGTTGATAGGGGTGGCCTGGCGTTAGATATCGTGCCTAGCCCCCCACTCGTGTGGCACATGTAGTAGAATTTTAGCTGCACGTAACTTTCAAAACCATTTTCTCGAAACAAAAAACAAATGGCAAAGTTGGCGGCAAGCGCAAAATTTGAAAAGAGAAATGCCAAATGGGTCCAACTTATTATAATGCCACCATGATCCTCACGGGTCTTACGAGGAATAAGGCTGCAAAGGATGAGAGTTTAGAGCGTCACCTTCAAAAAGGTAGGGTAGTTGGGTGCCCTGCGTGTGATAGGAGGATTGTAAGCCCTCCTGACGCCTGGCTCCCCTGAGCATCCCCACCACGGGGGAGGAGGTTTGTTGAGCGTGCGCTGGGTGCAGTCCACTAGGAAGTCGGGAGTCCCCGTGTCCACGTCACCCTCACGAGCTCCGCTGATGCTAACGAGGTTGGAGGGAGTCTGTCCCGAGGGCCTCCCCTAGCTATGGGCGGCGGTTGCAACGTGACCCTCATTAGAAGGGTACTATGTGGCGGCCGCCCTCTTTTCCAGAGAGTTCTCCTAAGCCACCATATGCTTCTTCCTCGAGGTACCCCCGACGTAATCAAGGGCATCCACGTCCTTTGGGTAGGCGGTGTCCGTAGTTTTGTAGGTGTGTTTGAGAGAGTGCAAGGCTTTGCTATTGTCGCAATAGATGGTGATGACCCTACCATTTCCTCCCGGCATCTTGATGACATTGTAGGCATGGTGAGAGGCCGCCATGAACTTGGAAAGGGCGGGGTAGCCCAGGATGACTTTGTAGGGGAGGCCGATGTGCGCCACATCAAAGTCGATGAGCTCGGTGCAGTAGTTGTCGTGAGACCCAGATGTGCCGGAGAGGCACACCTGCCCAATGGGTATGGTAGTGTTGTTGGTGACCCCAGAGAAAGGCATGGTCGGCATCAGCCGGTCGTATGGCACCTGTAGCTTGGTGAATGTCTTGGTGGAGATCACGTTCTGTCTGGCACCACCATCGATGAGCGTCTTGGCGACTATGATGTTGTTGATGGTAGGTGACATGGGTATACCCTACAGGTACTCGAGTTTGGTATATATGGCCTGAATACATAGAGGCCCACGGTATTGCCAAGGCCCAAATGAAGAACTCGAGTAACCTACGACCTCTCGATTGCTTGAAGAACAAGAAGAAGCTAGAGATACAAAGTTCAAAGGGGAAAACCCTAACCTGTAACCGACTCGACCTGCTACCCGAGACCTGGCCTATCTATATAAAGGCTAGGAGGGGGCAGCGAGAAGGACACACGCAACCCTAGTTTCCACAACCCTCGCCAGATTGCATCTGCGCACCATTGTAATCCTCGATTCCTTTGATAATTCCACGAGCAGACAAGTAGGAGTAGGGACCTCTACGAGGCCTGAACCTGGGTAAATCTTCAAGTCCCCTGTGTGCTTGTTTGCTAGCCGATAGATGTCTCTAGCGCTCCCTCCTTCTCCAAAACCCAAGTCCATAACAATGGGCATTGATGAGTTAAACCCTCATCAATTGGCACCGTCTGTGGGAATTGGGAGTGCTGATGTTGCGGCTTCTTCGGCCCCATCAACCGTGATCTACAACTCCGCAACAGCGGAGGTTCGCCAGCTCTTTGGCGCGTTCGACTTCATCGTCCACACGCCGGCCACTCGCCCGGCTTTCGAGTCCGTGGGCGACGGAATCAGCCTGGCGATCGGGAGCTTCCGCTTCCAGGGTGGTCAGATGGGCACGCTTCGCATGCCTGACCAGCCAATGGTGCCATCGATTGGCCCAACATCGTGGTTCCCTCCATCGATCGGTACCCTCAGTGAGCTCAACTCCCCAACAGCAGTCGAGAACACGGTCAGCGACAGCAGTCGCGAATCCAATCTGAGTGATTTGGCAACTGAAGATGGGGCCTATAGCTCCGGGATCTGAGAGTTGCGGGAGCAACACCTTCCCCATTCACTTCATGTGCGCTGTCATCAACGCAGGCGACACCTCCGCCAACCGCGACAACACGGGCAACCATGGTAACAAATTGACCCGCCTAATGGAGGCAACGGTGGCAACAGCACCCCCATCAACAATGGAGGAGCAATCGAACCTCCAACCATAACAAACGAGCAAACCGGCGAACGCGTCGTGATCAGGCTCAACGAACAAGAGTGGGCTCGCTGCCCCGAGGCCTTACGAGGAAACCCTCTACCCTTCGAATCTCCGCAAGAACTGCTAATGGGCTACCACTGGCTCCTGAAGGAAGAATTCAAGCGCCAAGTGCAAACAATCACGCAACTCGAGGCGTGCAAAAAAGCGGCAGACGAGTCGAGCCTTCGTCGTGCTGGGCTCTCCTCCCACGGAGGATCCTCTTCAAAGGGCAACGAGTACATCGCAAACAAGAGGCGATCTTGGATGGTTCATCTCACCGAGCAAGAACGCATAGAAGCTGGAAAGGTTCTCGACTTCAGCTCTATGATAGTCGATACACGGGGCAATGTGGTCCCCAAGACACCACAGGCCGCGGTAACAGCATCCACCATGTACCTCCTCAACAACCAGCCGCCGGCTGGAGATCCCCGAGCCACCATGCACCGATCTATGATCGCGGGCTTGGGCTTGGGACTAATCGAATATCCCCGAGCCGCCATGCACCGATCTAAGGCCGCCCTCGAGAAAGAGCCAGCACCGGAGTCAAAAAAAGGCAAAGCGCTATTCCCCGCCTTCATCTTGCGACGACAGTCACGACCTATCTCGACGTCGCCGTTCACAGTGACACGATCATGACTATGATGCACGCGATGACCTCACGCAGCGCAAGATCGACAAATCAAGGGCGCGACGTGCTCGGTCGACTGACTCGGAAGAAGAAGATGTAGAGCTCTGTGGCGCCAAATGCTTCAGCAGGGCCATCAGGCAAAAGCGAATGCCCAAGGGGTTTAAACTCCCGTCGGAGAACCCGAAGTTTGACGGCCTGCAGGACCCAAAGATCTGGCTGGAGGACTACATCTCCTCCGTTAGGCTCCACGGCGGCAGTCGAAGCACGACTATGCAATGCTTGCAGCTACAGCTGCAAGGTGCCGCTCGAGCATGGCTTAACAACCTCCCACGCGGATCCATTCACAGTTGGGAAGAGCTGGTTTACATATTCGTACGCAACTTCAAGGGTACATACAAACAGCCCACATCAATCGAAGAGTTGAGATGGTGCCAGCAAAGATCGGGCGAATCTCTACGCTCCTACATCCAAAGGTGGTCCATCATCAAGAACTCCGCAGAGAACATCTCGGAGGATCGCGCGATTGATGCATTCAATGGTGGCGTGCATCACATAGAGCTCAGGGAGGAGCTGGGCCGCTCAAAGCCCAAAACCATCGACCACCTGATGGAAATCGCGAATCGCTGGGCAGATGGAGAGGATTCGGTGAAAAATCGCGCTCACTCTGATGATGAGGCTGAGCTCGAGCGCAGACGCGACCTCCGAGGCAAACACCGCATGCGCATCTACGATGACCGCGATGACGTCAACATGGTCGCACCCGGCTAGGCCGACAGACGCGACGATAACCGCAATAGCGGCTACCGCAGTAGAGGTTACCGCGACTCCGGGAAAACCACGCAAGTGTGGCAACGCCGCAATCGTGATGAGGCACCCGCAACATCCATTGAAGACAAACTATCCGGGCCATGCACTATGCACTTCTATATCGATAAGCATGACGTAAAGAAGAAGTCTAGCCACCTCCTCAAGGACTGCCGCGAGTTCCTCAAACTACATGAGGGACTAGTTCGGATGAATCGCAATGCAGTCGAAAGGGGCTACAGAGCCGCCCCAGGCGCCGTGGCACATGGTGCTCCACCACCACCGCCTGGACTACCCCCAAATGCAGCTGCGCCGGACCAGCACCAGGGAGGCGAACCATACCCACGGGCCATGGGTACCATGATGATCCAAAAGGGACGCCCCTTGAATAGGGTGCAGAAGGCCATCACTCGCCAAGTCAACTTGGCCACAAACTCACCACCATCTACCACTGAGTACCTCAGCGGAAGCAAGTCCTGCATCACCTTTGACAAACGCGACCACCCGCCTCAGGTACCTCGTCCAGGCCATTGTCCCCTCGTACTCGAGGCGCAAATCGGAGGTTTCGACATGAGCCGCGTCTTCATAGACGGCGGAAGCAACATTAGCCTTATATTCGTGAGTACCTTGCGAGCAATGAGGATCCCTCTGACTTGCTTAGAAGCCTCGGACACAACATTCCACTGCATCGTCCTAGGCAAAGGCGTGTATCCCCTAGGCAAAATCAACCTCGACGTCATCTTCGGCACGCCGAAAAACGTTCGGCGCGAGCGCATCGACTTTGAGGTCGTCGACTGGCCCTCACAGTACCACTGCATCCTCGGACGTGTCGCGTCCGCTAGGTTCATGGCAGTGCCACACTACGCCTACCTGCAGATGAAAATGCCAGGTCCCAATGGCGTCATCACAGTCACCGGGAGCTTTGAAAGATCCGACAGTTGCGACAGGGAATTCAACTGACTTTCCCAGTCCTTCAGCATGCAGGAAGAACTAGCGAGACTAAAGGAGTCGACAGACAACAGTCTGCCTCCCCTAAGCTAGGCAAGTTTGCCCGATCTATCTTTTGAATCATCGGTGCACACAAAGAAAGTGCAGGTCCACCCATCAGATCCCGCCAAGACGACACTCATTGCCAACAACTTGAGTCCCCCATAGGAACTCGCGCTCGTCGAATTCCTCCGTGAGCACTAGGAAATCTTTGCCTGGTGTCCAGCGGACATGCCAGGAGTTCCCAGAGAATTCACCGAGCACGCACTCAACGTCAACCCAGACGCAAGGCCAGTCAAGCAAACAATCCGGCAATTATCTGAGCCAAGAGCAAAGGCAGTCGGAATGGAGATCAACAGACTCCTCGACGCCAAATTCATACGCGAGATCAAGGAAAGCACTTGGCTCGCCAACACGGTGCTAGTACCAAAAAAGGACACGGATATCCTGCGGATGTGCGTGGACTTCACCTCTTTGAACAAGCACTGTCCAAAGGACCACTTCCCGTTACCGCGAATCAACCAGATCATCGACTCCACTGCGGGATGCGAGCGCCTCTGCTTCCTCCACGCCTACTCAGGCTATAATCAGATTCGAATGAAGGACGAAGATCAAGAAAAAACAGCGTTTACAACGCCCTTCGGTGTGTTCTGCTAGAACACAATGCCATTCGGGCTAAAAAACGCACAAGCCACCTACCAGCGGTGCATGTAGGCTTGCCTCAAGAATCAACTTGGTCGCAACATTCAAGTCTATGTCGACGACATAGTAATCAAGACCAAGGAGGAAGCCTCCCTAATCGACGATTTACGCAAAACCTTCGCCAACCTCGACCGCTACCAGATCAAGCTCAATCTGGACAAATGCGCCTTCGGCGTACCATCTGGGCAACTACTCGGGTATCTCATCTCCGCGAGAGGAATCGAGGCAAACCCGAAGAAAATAAAAGCCATACTGGCCATGGAGAAGCCAAAAAACATAAGGGGCGTCCAGTAGCTAGCTAGGCGAATCGCGGCCCTCGGTCGATTCATCAGTCGGATGGGTGAAAAGGCACTGCCCTTCTACCAACTCCTCCGTAAAGCTGACAAGTTCGAGTGGACCACCAAGGCGCATGAAGCATTCGAAGACCTCAAGCGCCTGCTATCCACTTCGCCAGTACTGGTGACCCCACGAGAAAGAGAACCGTTGTTGCTATATATCTCCGCCACCAACCAGGTGGTTAGCCAATGCTTGTGGTCGAATGAGCCGAGGAAAACAAGGTCCACAAGGTACATCGCCCAGTCTATTACCTCAGCGAGGTCCTCACGCCAACAAAACAGCGGTACCCACACTACCAAAAGCTGGCATACGGCGTCTTCATGACTGCCCGACGAATGCGCCACTACTTCCAGGAACACCCAATCGTTGTGGTCAACGACGCCCCGCTGGGACATATCCTCAATAACCCCGATGCCACGGGACGAGTCGTGCTTTGGGGAATCGAATTGTCTCCACGAGACATCAGATATGAAAAGCGCGAGGCAATCAAATCGCAAGTTCTCCCTGACTTCCTTGTGCACTGGATGGAGAACTAGCTCCCCGAAAAAACAGATATGTCCTACCTCTGGACAATGCACTTCGACCGATCGAAGCGGCAGGACGAAGCTGGTGCAGGTGTCATACTGACATCGCCCTAGGGGGACAAGCTGAAATATATCCTGCGAATGCAGTTCACCGCCTCCAACAAAGAACCTGAATAGGAGGCCCTGCTCCACGAGATGAGGATGGCAAAAGCCCGTGGCGCCAAGAGGCTCATTATATACGGCGACTCCAAGCTGGTCGTCAACCAAACATTGCATGAGTGCGACGCACTGAACGACAACATGATCACCTACCGTGACCTCTATGACACACTCGAAGGGGATTTCGACGGTTGCGAGCTGCGGCACATAGGACGCGAAAGCAATGAAGAGGTGGACACGCTCGCCAACATAGGCTCTACCTGCGCCCCCATACCACCTGGGGTATTTCTCGAGCGCATCTGCGAACGCTCCATCAAGCCAAAGGTAGCAGAGAAGAAAACAAGCGCAGCAACAGACTTGGGGGCTACGCCACCCAATGAGCCAATGGCACTCGACGACCTGGAGCTGGATACATGACTCGAAGGACCAATGAGCGTCATGATGATCGAGTCATCCTGGACTCAGCCGTACATCATGTACCTCCTCAGCAAAAGGCTACCAGACAATTAGACTGATGCACGACACATCGCGACGATCCAAGGCATTCACTGTTATCAACGGTGAACTATACAAGCGCAGCATCACAGGAGTACTCTAACGATGCGTCTCCGTGGCCGAGGGAAGAGCTGTTCTCCTTGACATCCATGAGGGAACCTGCGGACACCACGCTGGCAGTCGCGCCCTCGTGGCCAAAGCTCTATGAGCTGGGTTCTACTGGCCTACGGCCATGCGCGACGCCAAGGACATCGTCTAGAAATGCAACGCTCGTGCCAGCGATTCGCGGACAAGCCGCACGCACCTGGCGCAGAGCTTCGGCCAATTCCATTGGCCTGGCCCTTCGCGCAATGGGGACTCGACATGGTCGGCAAGATCCCCAAGTCCACATGAGGAGGCTACGTCTACCTCCTGGTCACAGTCCACAAATTCACCTAGTGGATAGAGGCCATACCAGTGACCAATCAATCAGGGCACATTGTAGTCAAGTTCTTCGAATCAACCTCTACTGCTTCGGAGTGCCACATAGCATCATCACAGACAATGGGACGAACTTCACATCCAAGGAGTTCCAAGAATTCTGCGAGAATCTGGGAATCAACATCAGCTACACCTCGGTAGCGCATCGACAGACCAACGGTCAGGTCGAAAAGGCGAACGGGCTTGTCTGTGGCGGCATCAAGAAGCGACTCCTCCGGCCACTCGAACAAGCCGCGTGTTGCTGGCCGGACGAACTACAATCAGTAATGTGGAACCTACGCACAACTCCAAACAGTGCTACAGGCTACACCCCGTTCTTTATGGTGCACGGGCCTGAAGCGGTGCTACCCGTCGAGGTATGATACAAAGCACCGTGCGTTGTCGCTTACAGCGAGCAGGAGTCAACTCTTGCACTCGAAGACTCCGTCGACCTCCTTGATGAGGCAAGGGAAATCGCCGCGGAAAGATCAACGATCTACCAGCAGAACCTGCACAACTACCACAGTAGGAGGCTACGCCCCAGATCCTTCGTCGAAGGCGACCTGGTCCTGCGACTGAAGCAGCAAGGGCATCTCAAGCTCGAGTCCCCCTAGGAAGGACCATACGTGATTACAGAAGTAATCACAGGTGGCGCCTATCGCCTCTAAGATTTAGAGACAGGAGTCGCATACTCCAACCCCTGGAACGTCGCGCAGCTACGATGCTTTTACCCTTAGTCGTTTTTACTTTTGCATTGCAAATAAGGCTACACAGCCAAGGCTACTTAGCCACACATTGTACTTTGTACTGTCCCACGAATAAATAAAGCTAAGTTCCCCAAAACTCTATGTTCCCCTTTATTTTTTCGCAACTTATCCACTCGGGGGCTGCGCCACCCTATACACATCTGTTCTACGGACTAAAACGCGATATCCTGAGTAGCTGGCACACCAATAGAAACCCTTGAGACACATCAACCCAGTTGCAACGCACCTGACAGGTTGACAAGGGACTGAGTAAAGCGCATGGCCAGGCTAACGAAAAGGAGTCGCATAGTACAACGCACTCACAAAAGCATACACGCTAACAAGCTCTTTATACATCATCGACAATCAAATTGGTACACTTATGTGCAGGATACAAACTAAGCTATTATTGCAACAAGAGAACGTTGGTTTGCTCCTCGAAGAAGTCGACGATCTCCTCTGCTGGGCGATCCACCACCTGATAGTGCGGCACCATATTCCAAGAAGAACCCGCTAGTGGCACAGGTGGACCAGCCGCAATTGCCGCAACGTCTACATCAGGCCTATGCAGTCGTACCAGCGACAGAGCGGCCTTGGCACCAGTCACCAACTGCTGTCTTGCACACTCGCGAACCGCAGCCAGGTCTTGGAACTTGGCAAGGAGGGCCAATAGGCTCGATGGAGCAACATCCAGTGGAAACATCGTCCGATAAATATTCTTCAAGCATGCTTGCGACTTCTTCAGGAAGTGCAGCACTCGCGACGCACGATCCTGCAGGGTCGCTAGTGCGATTGCAAGATCATGATCCACCCAGAAATATCGACTCTCTTGAAGCTGCTATTGGGTCAGGTCATTCATACGAATAGCAATCCTATCCTTCTCATCCTACGGATGGCGTGCGCTGACAACTATACAAGGCAAAAGCGGAAGTATGAGGACATCACACCATCGCGAGTGACTACAAGGAAAAGATAAGAGTAAGAAAGCTAACATTTAAACTGGTCACCCAGCTGCGTCACCTCCCCCAACAGATATTGTTCTCGGGTGGTGGGCTTCTCAGCCTTCGATTTCCATACATCCGCATTACCGTGGAGTACGGGCAATTCACACTCCAACTGCTTCACGCGATCATGATGTCGCGAGAGCAGAGACAACTCATCCACCCTTGAGCGCGACGGTGCCAAAGTATCATCAAGGGGTGGAGAATCCTGAGGTTCCCTCAAAGGATCACTTGATGTGCCCTATCACAAGCCAAGCAAGAAGCAATAAGAAGACCAAGTCAATGCACAGACAAAATATTTGAGTGCATTCAAAGATTAGCAAAAAGTATCAGCAGATACACTCGCCAAAAGGCATGTTTTCGACAAAAGACATAAGCTATCTAACTATTACTGGTTTCTTCGACTTGGAATTTGGCTTTGGGGGCCTCATCGAGTCCGTGGCGGTATCAGATGCCACTGACTTTCCGCCGGCCCCTGACACCGCAGCCTTTGTCGCCTTCTTGGCTCGCTGCAGCTCCTCAGAATACTTTGCAACTGTGTTGATCAGCTGCGGCCCATACTTGCCACATGTAGTCGCGAAAGGAGCAAAGACTACCTGCTGGCTGTCCGTGGTAACGGGCATCACCCTTGAGACCGCTGCAGGGTCAACTTCGACTCCGTGGGCGTGCACCATAGCGAGTGACATCGATGCACCAGTCGCACAGAGCAAGTTCTTGGAGCTTGCAGGGACGCCCCCGGCAAAAGACTCCACCAGCTCGTCCATGTTCTCGATGAGCTCGGCCTTGGGCACCAGCTCTTCCCGGAGGCGACTGAGAACACCCTTGGCCTTGGAGAGCATATCTTGAACGGCGACACTGTGGTCCTCGACTGCTGATAGAGCACCCGCCAAGGCATCGTCACGATGGAGGCCTGAGGGTTGAAGCTAACGCCAGCATTTGTACCTGAGAGAGCTAACGACAAATTCGAATAGAGAACAATAAAGATATCCAAGCAAGGTACCTGAGAGAGCCTTGGCAATCGAGAAAAGCTGTTCTTCGAACAACTTCTCCCTAGCTGCGATGGAGGCACGCAGATCCTCTTTGCGCTTTTATGCCTTGTTACGCTCCGCGATTGCCTCATCGCGGCTCTTCACAGCCGCGGCGAGTGTCTTTTCCACGGTGGCGGTGTTGTGCATATGGGCATTATGTTCAGCTGCAAAACAAAACAAAAAGGATAGACTATCAGTCGACTGCATAACAACGATGAAGTAGAAGACGAAGTAAATGGCACTTACTTTCCACCACACGATAGTGCGTATCTAGCATGGCATGCTGGCGACCCATAGCAAGCACCTGCTCCGCCAGGTGAGCGGCTTCCTTCACAAGGAGCTGTCAAAAAAAGGAAAACACCAGAGGATCATTAGATGACATAGATAAAATAAACTACAATATCAGAAGAAGAGATGCTACACTTACATGATCCTCCAATGACTCCGAAGTCGATTAATGAGCAGTCATCCGAGCAACCATCCGATGCCCCCGATCGCGCGGAGAGCTGGATGAGTTATGCCCGGAGTGGGCCACCAATGGAGGGGAAGGAGCACACTCAACCTATTTCTTGGCCCTCGAGGTCACGACTCCAGATTCTTTCAAAAATTGGACGTCGCCAGAAGATGACGACACCTGCTGACTGCAAGACCAAACCAACATGAAGAAAAGGCAACTCCAAAGAAGAACCAAAAATGAAGACTCGAATACTTACCAATCAAACTTATCAAAGTCAAAGGTTGGCTCCCCCGACTCTGACGATGATTCCTTCGGCAGCCGCATCTTCTTGCGAGAGGATGTCGCCACTGCACTTACAGGAACAGAAGGGATCGGCGATTCCGCACCAACACCTACACCTTCCGGAGTCGAAGGAGACGACACATCAGAATCCTCGCTACGCGAACGTTTGCGAGTATCTGGACTACTCGACTCGGGGGCTTCCTCCTCCACATCAGATGGGACGATCGACTCCGACTCGTCCTCTTCCAAGGCTTCACGAGGGATAAGCCCCTCGGGAAGAGGGGGCATACAGGGCGACACCGCCAATCCTACATACAGACAATAATTTGGCACAAAGTCAAGTCACAGCAAAGAAGCAATCGACAAACAAAGCTACTACATAGCACAACTATACTTTAGGAGGAGGGTTAGCAGCATCGAACGGAGGAACAACTAGTTCACTAGGGAGCACATCCTTGACGGTGTACTTGGTGACCAGTCGCACCCTTTTGTCTACCTCACTTGCGGACATGCCATTGGCAGACACGCGAGTGACATCGTCCGCGCCAGCCCACTGGAACATGGGGTGGACTCTGACCAATAGGGGCTGGACGTGACGGCGTAGCCATGTGCGAATGAGGGCGCGGCCTCCTTCCTCTTTGCCCATGCGACTCTCGAGGTCATAGACGCGCTCGTACAACACATCTGTCTCCGCGGACTCGTCGGGCATGATCACATTCTTCCAGGAGCGCCTCCTCTTGCATGGCGTTGCGGGGTCGAAGGGCGTAAGTCCGAAGTGGTCTCCATCAGCCTTCTGGTCGCGGATGTAGAACCACTTGTCCCTCCACCCTTGGATGGACATCATCAGCTTGATGTCGAAGTACGTGGCGGATGGGTCGACGTGGATTCCGCAGCCGCCTACATCGTAGACTACGAAGCCAGACGCCAATTGGTGCTTCAACTTGAAGAGGCCGAAATGCGACTCGATTCCGAGCCAGCACTCGCAAAGGGTAATATAGCAAGCTACATGGAGAATGGAATTGGGGGACAGCTGATGGAGCTGGAGCCCGTAAAAACAAAGAAGGCCCCTGAAGAAAGGATGCAGGGGCAACGAGGGGCCGCGGATGATGAACGCTAGGAACATCACCCGAAAACCAGAAGGAGGAGAAGGGATTACCTCACCGCCAGGGACGCACGCGTCGGCGATTGCGGAGGACAAAACTCCGTCTTGGCGAAGAAGACGAAGTTCTGAGGACTTGATCACTGATGGACGCCACGCGCCATTCGTGACGCGAGTGCCTGTGCCCTTCTTCTTTCCGCCGGCGGCGGTGCTGGTGCCCGCAGCGGCGGAGCCACCCTTCTTCTTCATCGTAGCAGTGGCAGCAGCGGAATCGGCCACGACACCTCCCTTTTTCTTCCCCATTCCGCGGCGGCGATGTGACCGGAGGAAGTAGCTGGGAAATACGCGGAGCTGGTCTAGCGCCGCAGAGGAAAAGGAGCGCAAAGAAGCAGAGGAACAGCGGCAATGGCGATGGAAGCAAAGTATGAAAAGAAGTAGATGTGAATTTTACCGTCGCCGCATCGCTACTTAACCCCCTGGAAGATGCAATCCAACGGCTCAGAAAAACCCTACCAGACGCGTGGCGATCATCGCGCTCAACACGTGGAGGAGCCGAAGCGCGAACCGTCCCCCACTACTCCCATTACGGGCGGAAATCGAGGAGGCGCAGTGAAAATAAAGATTACGCATTACCGGTCAAATCAGAGTCAGGAAATGGGACCCACCGCTCATCACATCCCGTCAAACTCGCTCACGCGGGCAACTGAGGCATGAAATCATCAGCACTGACGTCATCAAAAACTACACAGCAGAAGACTTCGACTACTTTAGTCCTTGCTCGGGTCTTCAACTCCACCAAGCACTCGGGGGCTACTCCCATAGGGAGCGCTGGTCGCGCACCCTACGATTTTTTTCTTCTTTTGCAGGAACATGGACAATCAAAGCAAACCCAACCACTCGAAAAACGGTTCGACTATGGACATGGGTTACTCCCATAGGAAGCGCCGAAAGAAAATTGGACTGAAACAAGCAAGCAAAAGATGACAGCAATTGCAAAAGTTCTTAGGCCCTGCCCGAGTCTTCGACTAAACCAGGCACTCGGGGGCTACTCCCATAGGGAGCGCTGGTCGCGCACCCTATGATTATTTGTACAAAGTACCATGTGTTGATAACATCCACACTCGAAGCTTATGGCGACACCGCCTCATGACTTTTCCTTACAAAGAGACTGCGTCTCCTGGGTCACCCGAATCGATGATAAAATTTCGGATGCCGCGCTTACAGCGTGAAGATAAGAGTCGAATAAGGCCTGGCAACGCATTAGCTGCGCACTACCAGAAATATATCCGTGCCTACAGGTACGATGAACATGCCTTGACGAACGCGTCGAGTGCTCACACCCATATACTAGAATTCGACTCCTGTAAGACCGCCGCGGCTTGAGTCGAATTACACCAGTACTTTTCCGGATTCGAGTCCGGGGACTCGAGTTCGAGTAGATGGCGTTGTTTTACCCTAAGGTAGTTAACTGATACCGATACATCGGTTAAATCAGGCACGCACATCAACCATCCCTATGACATAAACAGAGCAGTCGAAACATATACTCAGTCATGCACTCAAAAGGCTTCATAAAGTCTCCAGGCGAATCTGCGATTCCACTGGACACTCGGGGGCTACTGACATGGGTATACCCTACAGGTACTCGAGTTTGGTATATACGACCTGAATAAATAGAGGCCCACGGTATCGCCAAGGCCCAAATGAAGAACTCGAGTAACCTACGGTCTCTCAATTGCTTGAAGAACAAGAAGAAGCTAGAGATAGAAAGTTCAAAGGGGAAAACCCTACCCTGTAATCGACTCGATCTGCTACCCGAGACCTGGCCTATCTATATAAAGGCTATGAGGGGGCGGCGAGGAGGACACACGCAACCCTAGTTTCCACAACCCTCGCCAGATTGCATATGCGCACCATTGTAATCCTCGATTCCTTTAATAATTCCACGAGAAGACAAGCAGGAGTAGGGACCTTTACGAGGCCTGAACCTGGGTAAATCTTCGAGTCCCCTGTGTGCTTGTTTGCTAGCCGATAGATGTCTCCAGCGCTCCCTCCTTCTCCAAAACATAGGTCCATAACAATGGGCATTGATGAATTAAACCCTCGTCAGTAGGAGTGCAGACCATGGGCAGAGCTCCCACGGCCTTGGTGGAGACAGGGTGGTCCTCTGCATCGAAAGTGATGGGGCACTTCGACCACTTGAGCTTTGGGTGTTGGGAATATGCCCTAGAGGCAATCATGTATGATTTTATTCCCGATGTATTCATAAAGTTAATGTCCTTGTATGAACTACTGATATGTATCATTGAATATGTGATCGATTTTGGAACTATATATTCAAGTTGTTTATACTAGATTCCCTTGGTCATTGAGGTTGTGCTGGACACATAGCTTAGACTAATGTGAAATTCGGCCGATGAATCCTTAGACCTGAGGTTATTGCACAATCCGAGTTGTGGATCATCGACTTAGGTTCTGTCAAACGTTGTTTCGTCAAAGGGCAGTGATAAAGGCAGAGTTAGGGTCGACTGAGAATCTAGCTGTGTGATGTGAATAACCAAGATGGGATTTTCCCCTCCTACAGAGAGATATTCTCTGGTCTCTCTCAGAAGATATAATTCAGAAAGCATGTCCATGCACGACTCAGTTAAGTTTTAACCGATGCAGCTGACTAAGAGTTAGTCAGATGAATCACTTATCTTGGATCAAGAAGAGAGTTGAGCTATTTGAAGGATGACGATTATTCACCTATAAATTGACAAGACATATCATGAGGCAAAAGGGACTCAGACGAAAGTCGCATTGGAAGGTATGCCATCATGACTCTTTGGTACTTGGGGGTCGACACGTTCTGTTAGGAGCCTCTACAAACTGATCGATTACGAGTTAGACTCAAATTATGTCCGAGTCACCAGGAGCCTGTTGGGTCACACACTTAAGAGCGGGAGCATGTTTGGGTTGGACCCGAATCAAAAATCTATTGTGGTTGGACCCGAATCGGACATGGACTCAGTCAGTGAGTTGGACTCACAGTGACTAATATAGGACTTTTAGTGAATGGGCCACAAGTAAGTGGAGCCCACTTTCACTCCCTATATGCATTTGGGTGCAGATGCCCAAGGGGTACGGTTAGGTCATTCCATGCGTTGGAAATCCTAGCTCCAATTAGTCTAGTCCTGCCACAGTACCAGACCTAGCAGTTCACCGCCGACGCTCCTCCCCGTACGTGTGGATACTGGTGAAGGTGTTGTACGTTCAACACTACACTGCATCAAGTGACGTGCTTCATCAATTCCGCAACTGTGCGTCTAGTGGTAATCCTCACAGATTCTACCTCAGCTAGATCTTGGGATGTACTGAGTAGGGAAAAAGTTCAGTTTTATCTCTATGTGGCCCAACATCGGGGACAGGGTCCCAGGCCGAGCGGCGGGAACCTCATGAGTGAGCTGCTTGAAGTGCCTATTGGACGCCGGGGCCTGGGAGCCATCGAGGATGCAGGCTATGGCGCCCCTCGGCTCCTGATGGCCCCGTCGTTCCCTTCGACCTTCTCGGGGGAAAGGGGTAGCTGTTGGGAAGTGTTGGCATGATGCCCCGTGTGGGGTGCACCTTGGCCGCTGTGGTTGTTGTCTCAGTGCCCCCTCCTCGATTCCCACCATGGTTGCTTTCGTGCTCGCCTTCCTGTATCCCTTTCCTCTAGTTGTTGGGCTGGTCGCAAAGCTTCTTGAGCTCATAAGAGTCATCCGTGGGATGCCGATGTTTCTTGTGGAAGACGCAGTATGAGTGGTCATCGCGCTTCCTCTCGTTGCTACCTTCGCGAGGGATCTTCCGCTCAGATGAGTTGGTGAGGATGGCAGCGGGCTTCCGATTGGGGTCCTCGCTTGTGCCCTTGGAGGCGCTCGAGGGCTTGGGGGTACCTTTCGCCTCGGTGAGCCGAACATCCACCCCGCCTCGACCTTGGCGCACTTCTCCGCCATGACGAAAAGCTCGGTGGCCATGATGAGGTTCTCCCCACGGATGCCAACCTTTTCCCTCATGCGGATGTCCTGGACCCTCTCGCAGAAGGCGGTGATCATGTCGGAGTCCGAAATCTTGGGGATTATTTTCCGGATCTGGCTAAATCTTTGCAGGAACTTGAAGAGGGTCTCGCCGGGCTGCTGACGAACCTAGCGAAGGTCGTAGTAGGCAAGCAGGCACTTGTAGGTCCCCTTGAAGTTGGCGATGAAGAGTAAGCAGAGGGCCGACCATGAACCTATGGACTCTTCGGCGAGGTTCATCATCAAGGTTCAGGCCACATCCTTGAGGGTTGTGGGGAACCAGTTCACCATGACGCGGTTGTTGCCTCCTGCCGCCTCAATGCCCATGGTGTAGAGATGCAGATACTCGCAGGGGTTCGCGGTTCCATCGTAGCGCGAGGGTATCTTGGGTCAGAACTTGTGTGGCCACACCATGCATATGAGGTCCCTGGTGAAGGTGTGGCATCCATTTCCCTGCACCTCCTTTCCGCAGGCGAGGGCCACGCGGTTCTACTGTCCTGCCGCTACAATCTCCTAGACGATGCGACCCTGGAGGAGGTGGGGGTGACCGTAAGGGTGGCCACTGGAGGAGGGGAGATGATTTGGGAGTTGTGGCCTAGACGGGGCATGGCGTCGCTGATCTTGGGAACCCCGTTAGAGCCTCGGACTGGAGGCTAGCTGACAGCCCCCTTCGCCTTGTTCTCGGCATCAGCCCCCGGCCCCTGGGGGCGAGGATGGCGATGTCGAGGAGCTCGGAGAGCCGCTCGCATGACTTCACCCAGCCAGGCTACATCAAGGGGTGGTGGAGAAGCTCGT
Source organism: Avena eriantha (assembly GCA_910589775.1). Classification (NCBI taxonomy): domain Eukaryota; kingdom Viridiplantae; phylum Streptophyta; class Magnoliopsida; order Poales; family Poaceae; genus Avena; species Avena eriantha. The sequence continues at coordinate 457,193,622 of OU342743.1, forward strand.
GCACCATGCACTTGGCGGCCTCTTGGGTGGGCCTCTCCGGATGGCCGTGAGACGATGTGGTGGGGGAGAGAGACATATTGCCATGCGAGGAGAGTAGGAGCTCCGGCGATGGGAAGAAGAAGGATCCCTGCTCGTCCTCTGTCCATGAGGACGGCTCTAGTGATGTGCGTCGGGGGGTGGGCTTTGTCTTAGCCCGGCTCACCGCACGGTGGAAGGCGCACTCGGCCCGTGTCTCGGTGCGAGTGGACATGCCGACAGGGTTGGTGAAGGTCTCGAAAACGTGCCCTAGCCACCTACCTGGCACACCAAATGTCAGAGAAAGCATCCCGTGAGGGAACAAGGGGTCCAACAAGCCCTAAGTTCAAGAGGGGGATGAGCACGCGTTCCGATCTTCTCGGTGACGGTGGACACGACGACGCACGAGCATGATAGAGAGGTTGACACGTGGTTTTTTACCCAGGTTCGAGACTCTCGTGAGGAGGTAAATCCCCTACTCCTACTTGGTTGTATTGCTCGTGGTGCTTCGCGAGGGTACAATGGTGTATGAATATCTAGGGTTAGAGATCTCTCGGATCGACCTGTTCTAAGGTAGTAGAAGGTCTCCTTATATAGGGGCGGCGAACTTCTTCCCCCAAAATATTGGGTGGGAAGGGTCTCCATAGTGCCGCCCTCGAACACCCGGTCTACCAGCCTCCTTTCTGTGGACTCGGTCCACCACCTCGGGCTTTCCTCATATCCTTCACAAAGAGGGGGTGTCTGGCGCTGTTCTTCACTACCAAGTGCCTCCCTTGTCTCCTTTGACCGCAATGGCAAGGGACAACTTCTCTAGCACCAGTGACTACCATGACGCCTTTGCATGAGAAGGGGTGGTCCGACTCCTCTTATATACGTGGTCCACCCTGCCCTGGCCTTTCCTACAGGGTTTTTTCCTCTTCCTTCCTTTCACCCTGAGATTACGAACGCATCCCTGGGGCATGCTCCGAAGCATCCAAGGCCCGCTAGAGGACCCGGGCGAGCCGGCGCTCTACCGCGCATGGTGGTGGTAGGTGGGAGGACCCGGGTGAGGCCTCTATCGAGGCGACAACCTCGTTTTTTCTTCCTGAGGTCATCTGCCTCATTCCTTCGCCTCTAGAGGGGGCAATGGCCCTATTAGTGGGCCCGTCAGCTGTAGGATCATGGTACCCTGTGCCAGGACACCAACACCTGTGAAGGTGTGGTAGAAAGACAGGGCAATCAGTTTCTTCATCGAAGGATGTTGAGAGGGCACCATGCTCCTCCACTGGCTGCTGTGCGACAAGCCGAAATCCATGGAGGAAATCATGACTATCGCTGACTAGTACGCCAACACTGACATGGCAATGAAGAAGCCTCTCCGGGTGAACGTTGAGGAATTGCTAGTTCCTACCGAGCCACCTCGGTATATGCCGAATAACCAAGACATGGATGCCAACTCGTCCAAGCGTTCGAACAATGACAACCATTTCCAGGGGAAGCGCCCAGATGAGCGAGAAGGCCCTCGTTATCACACGAGGCAGGTTAACAACGTGGACGGTGTGCCCGGTGTGCCTGCTGGCGATGATAGGAGACAGAAGCCTAGGTTCACCTTGGAGTATATGTTCGATGGGGCATGCATGTTGGAGATATGCCCAAGAGGCAATAATAAAGTGGTTATTATTATATCTTTATGTTTATGATAAATGTTTACATCCCATGCTATAATTGTATTAACCGGAAACATTAATACTTGTGTGTTTTGTAAACATAAAAGAGTCCCTAGTAAGCCTCTTGTTAAACTAGCTTGTTGATTAATGGATGATCATGGTTTCCTGATCATGGACATTGGATGTCGTTAATAACAAGATCATATCATTAGGAGAATGATGTGATGGACATACACCCATAGTAAGCAGAGCATAAGATCAAGTCATTAAGTTCATTTGCTATAAGCTTTCAAATGCATAGTAACCTAATCCTTCGACCATGAGGTTATGTTAATCACCATCACCGGATGGGTACTTTGATGACATCAAACACCGCTTCGTAACTGGGTGGTTATAAAGGTGTCATTGGGTATTCTGAAAGTATGTGTTGAAGCGCATGGACCAAGATTGGGATTTGTCCATCCATATGACGGATAGATATGCTCTGGGCCCTCTCGGTGGAATGTCATCTGATTAGCTTGCAAGCATGTGACTGGGTCACAAGGGATGACATATCACGGAACGAGTAAAGAGTTCTTATCAGTAACGAGGTAGAACTAGGTATAGAGATACCGACGATCAAAACCTCGGATAAGAAAAGTATCGCGTGACAAAGGGAATTGGTTTCGTATGTTAATGGTTCTATCGATCACGAAGTCATCGTTGAGTATGTGGGAGCCATTATGGATCTCCAGGTCCCGCTGATGGTTATTGATAGGAGATGTGTCTCTATCATGTCTACATATTCACGAACCATAGGGTGACACACTTAAGGTTCGAAGTTGTTTTTAAGTAGATATGGAATGTGCGTTGGAGACCGAATGTTGTTCGGAGTCTCGGATTGGATCCGGGACATCACGAGGAGCTCCGGAATTGTCCGGGGAGTAAGATTCATATAATGGGGATCTTTTTCTGAGGTAGGAAATGTTCCAAAGTATTTGTATGGGGATTCTAGAAGGTTTCGGAATGTTCCGGAAGGTTCTAGATGATTGCTTGGAGTTTGCTTGAAAACCAAGAAAGGATCAAGGAATCCTTGTGGGGTAAGACAAGGAGTCGAGGGGAGGAGGACTCCTCCCCCTTCCCAATCCGCCGGCCAAGGGAGAGGGGAGTCCTACAAGGACTCCACCTCCCCATGGCGCCTCCCTCCTTTAAATAGAGGGGTGGAGGCGCCACCCCCTGGCCACCTCCACTACTCCAAACCCTAGCCGCCTATCTCCTCCTCCTTTCTTCTGCTCAGGCTTAGGCGAAGCCCTGTAGAATTCTCTACTCCACCACCACCACCACGCCGTCGTGCTGCTGGGATTCCGGGGAGAAGATCTACTACCTCCGCTGCTCGCTGGAACGAGGAGAGGAAGGTCTGCTTCGACTCCGCACGTGTGACCGACTGCGGAAGCGCTGCCGGAACGCGGCGCCGGAAGGATCGTCCACTCGATCTTGAGATCGGCAAGTGATCGACTACATCAACCACGAGATCCAATCTCGTAACGCTTTCGGGTCTACAAGGGTTAGTACAGATCTATCTCGTTGCACATGTCTAATAGATTAGATCTTGGCTTTTATCTAGATTAGATCTGGGTTTTGTTCGTTCTTGCGGTAGAAATTTTTTGTTTTCCATGCTACGAACCCTTCAATGCAAGGACCACAACGGACCCTTCAATATGGCTACACATACCACCCGGAATTCCAGCTCGGCCCGCCAGATCAAATAGCAAGGCGGTCTGCCTTCTCCTCCCCCACCCCCTCCTGATGGACCCCCACCACCAGCTACGGTAGCTGGCAACGACAACAACGGGTACCAGCAGCAGCACGCCAACAACACATCTTTGTCTCTGAGCCGCATGACAAGCACAGCCAGTGGCGGTGCATAGCGGAGGTGAACGCAATTGTTCCTCCGGTCCCCTAGTACCTTAACTGGTCTAAGAATCCGATCACCTAGAGTCGGGAAGATCAGCCGGACCTCCTACAAAATCTTGGGCGCTATGCGATGGTTCTTGACCCTCTCCTCTTCTCCAACGAGTGTACCTGCCGCTTCTCACACATCCTCATCGATGGTGGCAACAGTCTCAACGTGCTCTACCATGCCTCCTTGGAAAAGCTGGAGATCCGGGAGTGTGAACTTCCGCCAACGTCCACGGTGTTCCACGACATTGTGACGAGACCCCCATGCTCGTCGCTGGGGAAAATCCGGGTGGATGTCATATTTGGCTCCGAGGAGAACTTCCTCCGCGAGTCGGTTTGGTTTGAAGTGGTGAACCTGACCATCACCTACCATGCTATTCTTAAGATCCCCTCCCTTGCCAAGTTCATGGTCATCCCCCACTAAGCATACCTCAATATGAAGATGTCGGGGCCGAACGCCATGAGCACCATGTCCGGCTGCTATAGGCGGTGGATTGAGTGCACATTAGAAGTCTCGAAGATACCGGAAGCCCTCGTCATTGCTAAAGATAGCGTGAGATCATGCGCAATGTTGTGTTAGCTCAGTAGGAAGTGCCAGCTAGCATGAAGCCGACTGGGGACATGGCTTTACAGCCGTCCAAGGAAATGAAGTGCATCCTTTTGACCCCTTTAACCCATCCAAGTACGTCTTTGAAGTGCATCGACTTTGAGGTTGTCGACTGGCCCTCACAGTACCACTACATCGTCGGACGTGTCGCGTTCGCTAGGTTCATGGTAGTGCCACACTACGCCTACCTGCAGATGAAAATGCCAGGTCCCAATGGCGTCATCACAGTCAACGGGAGCTTCGAAAGATCTGATAGTTGCGACAGGGAATTCAATAGAATTTCCCAGTCCTTCGGCGTGCAGGAAGAACTCACGAGACTAAAGGACTTGACAGACAATAGTCTGCCTCCCCTAAGTCGCCCAAGTTCGCCCGATCTATCTTTTGACTCATCGGTGCACACAAAGAAAGTGTAGGTCCACCCATCGGATCCCGCCAATACGGCCCTCATCACCAACAACTTGAGTCCTGCATAGGAACTCGCGCTCGTCGTATTCCTCCGTGAGCACTGGGAAATCTTCGCCTGGTGTCTAGCGAACATGCCAGGAGTTCCCAGAGAATTCGCTAAGCACGCACTCAACGTCAACCCAGACGCAAGGCCAGTCAAGCAAACAATCCGGCTATTATGTGAGCCAAGAGCAAAGGCAGTCGGAATGGAGATCAATGGACTCCTTGACGCCAAATTCATATGCGAGATCAAGGAAAGCACTTGGCTCGCCAACACGGTGCTAGTACCAAAAAAGGACACGGATATCCTGCGGATGTGCGTGGACTTCACCTCTTTGAACAAGCACTGTCCAAAGGACCACTTCCCATTACAGCGAATCGACCAGATCATCGACTCCACCGCGGGATGCGAGCGCCTCTACTTCCTCGACGCCTACTCAGGCTATAATCAGATTCGAATGAAGGAGTAAGATCAAGATAAAACAACGTTTACAACGCCCTTCAGTGTGTTCTGCTACAACACAATGCCCTTCGGGCTAAAAAAACGCAGGAGCCCCCTACCAGCGGTGGATGCAGGCTTGCCTCAAGAATCAACTTGCTCGCAACATTCACGTCTATGTCGACGACATAGTAATCAAGACCAAGGAGGAAGCCTCCCTAATCGATGATTTACACGAAACCTTCGCCAACCTCGACCGCTACCGGATCAAGCTCAATCTGGACAAATGCGCCTTTGGCGTACCATCTGGGCAACTACTCGGGTATCTCATCTCCGCGAGAGGAATCGAGGCAAACCTGAAGAAAATAAAAGCCATACTGGCCATGGAGAAGCCAAAAAACATAAGGGGCGTCCAGCAGCTAGCTGGGCGAATCGCGGCCCTCAGTCGATTCATCAGTCGGATGGGGTGAAAAGGCACTGCCCTTCTAGCAACTCCTCCGTAAAGCTGACAAGTTCGAGTGGACCAACGAGGTACAGGAAGCATTCGAAGACCTCAAGCGCCTGCTATCCACTTCGCCGGTACTGGTGACCCCACGAGAAAGAGAACCATTGTTGCTATATATCTCCGCCACCAACTAGGTGGTCAGCACAGTGCTCATGGTCAAACGAGCCGAGGAAAACAAGGTCCACGGGTTACAACGCCCAGTCTATTACCTCAGCGAGGTCCTCACGCCAACAAAACAGCGGTACCCGCACTACCAAAATCTGGCATACGGCGTCTTCATGACTTCCCGGCGACTGCGCCACTACTTCCAGGAACACCCAATCATGGTGGTCAACGACGCCCTGCTGGGACATATCCTCAATAACCCCGACGCCACGGGACGAGTCACGCTTTGGGGAATCGAATTGACTCCACGAGACATCACATACGAAAAGCGCGACGCAATCAAATCGCAAGTTCTCCCTGACTTCCTTGTGCACTGGATGGAGAACTAGCTCCCCGAAAAACCAGATATGTCCTACCTCTGGAAAATGCACTCCGAGGGATCCAAGCGGAAGGACAGAGCTGGTCTAGGTGTCATACTGACATCGCCCCAGGTGGACAAGCTGAAATATATCCTGCGAATGCAGTTCACCGCCTCCAACAACAAAGCTGAATACGAGGCCCTACTCCACGGGATGAGGATGGCAAAAGCCTGCGGCGCCAAGAGCCTCATTATATACGGCGACTCCAAGCTAGTCGTCAACCATACAATGCATGAGTGCGACGCACTGGGTGACAACATGATCGCCTATCGCGACCTCTACGACACACTCGAAGGGGATTTCGACAGTTGCGAGCTACGGCACATAGGACGCAAAAGCAATGAACAGGCAGACACGCTCGCCAACATAGGCTCTACCTGCGCCCCCATGCCACCTGGGGTATTTCTCGAGCGCATCTGCGAACGCTCCATCAAGCCAAAGGCAACAGAGAAGAAAACAAGCGCAGCAATGGACTCGGGGGCTACGCCACCCAATGAGCCAATGGCACTCGACGACCTGGAGCTAGATACAGGACTCGAAGGACCAATGAGCGCAGTCATCCTGGACTCACCCGTACATCACGTACCTCCTCAGCAAAAGGCTACCAGACTATCCGACTGATGCACGGCACATCGCGCGATGATCCAAGGCATTCGCTAACATCAATGACGAACTATACAAGCACAGCATCACAGGAGTACTCCAACGATGCGTCTCCGCGGCCGAGGGAAGAGCTGTTCTCCTCGACATCCATGAGGGAACCTGCGGACACCACGCTGGCAGTCGCGGCCTCGTGGCCAAAGCTCTACGAGCTAGGTTCTACTGGCCTACGGCCATGCGCGACACCAAGGACATCGTCCAGAAATGCAACACGTGCCAGCGATTCGCGGACAAGCCGCACGCACCTGGCGCACAGCTTCGGCCAATTCCATTGGCCTGGCCCTTCGCGCAATGGGGACTCGACATGGTCGGCAAGATCCCCAAGTCCTCACGAGGAGGCTACGTCTACCTCCTGGTCGTAGTCGATAAATTCACCAAGTGGATAGAGGCCATACCAGTGACCATCAATCAGGGCAAAACACAGTCAAGTTCTTCGAATCCATCGTCTACCGCTTCGGAGTGCCACACAACATCATCACAGACAATGGGACGAACTTCACATCCAAGGAGTTCCAAGAATTCTGCAAGAATCTGGGAATCAACATCATCTACGCCTCGGTAGCACATCCACAGACCAACGGTCAGGTCGAAAAGGCGAACGGGCTCGTCTGTAGTGGCATCAAGAAGCGACTCCTCTGGCCACTCGAACAAGCTGCGGGTTGCTGGCCAGACAAACTACAATCAGTACTATGGAGCCTACGCACAACTCCAAACAGTGCTATAGGCTACACCACGTTCTTTATGGTGCACGGGGCTGAAGCGGTGCTACCCGGCGAGGTACGATACAAAGCACCGCGCGTGATCGCTTACAGCGAGGAGGAGTCAACCCTTGCACTCGAAGACTCCGTCAACCTCCTTGACGAGGCAAAGGAAATTGCCGCGGAAAGATCAACGATCTACCAGCAGAACCTGCGCAACTACCACAGTAGGAGGCTACGCCCCAGATCCTTCGTCGAAGGCGACCTGGTCCTGCGGCTGAAGCAGCAATGGCATCAAGCTCGAGTCCCCCCTGGGAAGGAGCATACGTGATTACAGAAGTAATCCCAGGTGGCGCCTATCGCCTCCAATATTTAGAGACAGGAGTCGCATACTCCAACCCCTGGAACATCGCGCAACTGCGATGCTTCTAGCCTTAGTCATTTTTACTTTTGCATTGCAAATAAGGCTACACAGCCAAGGCTACTTAGCCACACATTGTACATCGTACTGTCCCACGAATAAATAAAGCTAAGTGCCCTGAAACTCTATTTTCCCCTTTATATTTTTGCAACTTATCCACTCGAGGGCTGCGCCATCCTATATACATCTGTTCTACGAACTAAAACGCGATATCCTGAGTAGCTGGCACACCAATCGAAAACCTTGACACACATCAACCCAGTTGCAATGCACCTGACATGTTGACAAGGGACTGCGATAAGCGCATGGCCAGGCTAACGAAAAGGAGTCGCATAGTGCAACGCACTCACAAAAACATACACGCTAACAAGCTCTTTATACATCATCGACAATCAAATTATACACAGTATATATTCGAACTTTACAACATTGGTACACTTATGTGCAGGATACATACTAAGCTACTATTGCAACAAGAGAACGTTGGTTTGCTCCTCGAAGAAGTCGACGATCTCCTCTGCTGGGCGATCCACCGCCTGATAGTGCGGCACCATATTCCAAGCAGAACCCGCTGGTGGCACAGGTGGACCAGCCGCAATTGCCGCAACGTCTACATCAGGCCTATGCAATCGTACCAGCGACAGAGCGGCCTTGGCACCAGCCACCAACTGCTGTCTTACACACTCGCGAACCGCAGCCAGGTCTTGGAACTTGGCAAGGAGAGCCAGCAGGCTCGATGGAGCAACATCCAGCGGAAACATCGTCCGATAAATATTCTTTAAGCATGCTTGCGACTTCTTCAGGAAGTGCAGCACTCTCGACGCACGATCCTGCAGGGTCGCCAGTGCGATTGCACGATCATGATCCACCCATAAATATCCACTCTCTTGAAGCTGCTCTTGGGTCAGGTCATTCATACGAATAGCAATCCTATCATTCTCATCCTACGGATGGCACGCGCTGACAACTATACAAGTCAAAAGCGGAAGTATGAGGACAGCACACCATCGCGAGTGACTACAAGGAAAAGATAAGAGTAAGAAAGCTAACATTTAAACTGGTCGCCCAACTGCGTCACCTCCCCCAACAAATATTGTTCTCGGGCGGTGGCGTTCTCTGCCTTTGATTTCCATACATCCGCATTACCGCAGAGTACGGGCAATTCATGCTCCAACTGCTTCACGCGATGATGAAGTCGCAAGAGCAGAGACAGCTCATCCACCCTTGAGCATGGCGGTGCCAAAGTATCATCAAGGGGTGGCGAATCCTGAGGTTCCCTCAAAGGATCACTTGATGTGCCCTATCACAAGCCAAGCAAGAAGCAATAAGAAGACCAAATCGATGCACAGACAAAAGATTCGAGTGCATTCAAAGATTAGCAAAAAAGTATCAGCAGATACACTCGCCAAAAGGCATGTTTTCGACAAAAGACATAAGCTATCCAACTATTACAAAGCTACTGAGGAGCAACTGGTTTCTTCGACTTGGACTTTGGCTTTGGGGGCCTCATCGAGTCCGTGGCGGTATCAGATGCACCTGACTTTCCACAGGCCCCTAACGCCGCAGCCTTTGCCGCCTTCTTGGCTCGCTGTAGCTCCTCAGAATACTTTGCAACTGTGTTGATCAGCTGCGGCCCATACTTGCCACAGGCAGTCGCGAAAGGAGCAAAGACTACCTGCTGGCCGTCTGCGCTAACGGGCATCGCCCTTGAGACTGTTGCAGGGTCAACTTCGACTCCGTGGGACTACACCATAGCGAGTGACATCATCCGCGCCAGCCCACTGGAACATGGGGTGGACTCTGGCCTGCAGGGGCTGGACGCGACGGCGCAGCCATGTGCGGATGAGGGTGCAACCTCCTTCCTCTTTGCCCATGTGACTCTCGAGGTCATAGATGCGCTCGTACAGCACATCTGTCTTTGCAGACTTGCCGGGCATGATCACATTCTTCTAGGAGCGCCTCCTCTTGCACGGCGTTGCGGGGTCGAAGGGCGCGAGTCCGAAGTGGTCTCGATCAGCCTTTAGGTCGTGGATGTAGAACCACTTGTCCCTCCACCCTTGGATGGACATCATCAGCTTGATGTCGAAGTACGTGGCGGATGGGTCGACGTGGATTCTGCAGCCGCCTACATTGTAGACTATGGAGCCAGACGCGGATTGGCGCTTCAACTTGAAGAGGTGCTTGAAGAGGCCGAAATGCGGCTCGATTCCGAGCCAGCACTCGTAAAGGGTAATGTAGCAAGCTACGTGGAGAATGGAATTGGGGGACAGCTGATGGAGCTGGAGCCCGTAAAAACAAAGAAGGCCCCTGAAGAAAGGATGTAGGGGAAACGAGAGGCCGCGGATGATGAACGCTAGGAACATCACCCGAAAACCGGCAAGAGGAGAGGGGATTACCTCGCCGCCAGGGACGCGCGCGTCAGCGACTGCGGAGGACAAAACTCCGTCTTGGCGAAGAAGACGAAGTTCTGAGGACTTGATCACGGATGGACGCCACGCGCCATTCGTGACGTGAGTGCCTGTGCCCTTCTTCTTTCCGCCGGCGGCGGAGCCGCCCTTCTTTTTCATCATAGTAGTGGCAGCAGCGGAATCAGCCGCAACACCTCCCTTTTTCTTCCCCATTCCGTGTCGGCAATGTGACCAGAGGAAGTAGCTGGGAAATAATCGGAGCTGGTCCAGCGCTGCGGAGGAAAAGGAGTGCAAAGAAGCAGAGGAACAGCGGCAATGCCGATGGAGGCAAACGATGAAAAGAAGTAGATGTGAATTTTACCGTCGCCGCATCGCTACTTAACCCCCTGGAAGATGCAATCCAACGGCTCAGAAAAACCCTACCAGACGCGTGGCGTTCATCGCGCTCGACACGTGGAGGAGCCGAAGCGCGAACCGTCCCCCACTACTCCCATTACGCGCGGAAATCGAGGAGGCGCAGTTAAAATAAAGATTACGCACACCGGGTCAAATCAGAGTCAGGAAATGGGACAAACCGCTCGTCACGTCCCATCAAACTCGCTCACGCGGGCAACTGAGGTCATGAAATTGTCAGCACTGACGTCATCAAAAACTACGTAAGAGAAGACTTCGACTACTTTAGTCCTTGCTCGAGTCTTTGACTCCACCAAGCACTCGGGGCTACTCCCATAGGGAGCGCTGGTCGCGCACCCTATGATTTTTTTTCTTCTTCTTTTGCAGGAACATGGACAATCAAAGCAAACCCAACCACTCGAAAAACGGTTCAACTATGGACATGGGTTAGGGAGCGCCGAAACAAGCAAACAAAAGACGACAGCAGTCGCAAAAGTTCTTTTGTCCCTACCTGAGTCTTCGACTCAACCAGGCACTCGGGGGCTACTCCCATAGGGAGCGCTGGTCGCTCACCCTATGATTATTTGTACAAAGTACCATGTGTTGATAACATCCACACTCGAAGCTTATGGCAAAACCGCCTCATGACTTTTCCCTACAAAGAGACTGTGTCTCCTGGGTCACCCGAATCGTCTCCGCGATGATAAATTTTCGGATGCCGCGCTTACGGCGTGAAGATAAGACCTCAATAAGGCCTGGCAACGCATTAGCTGCGCACTACCAAAAATATATCCGTGCCTACAGGTACGATGAACATGCCTTGACGGACGCGTCGAGTGCTTACACCCATATATTGGAATTCGACTCCTGTAAGACCTTCGCGGCTTGAGTCGAATTACACCAACATTTTTCCGGATTCGAGTCTGGGGACTCGAGTTCGAGTAGATGGTGTTGTTTTACCCTAAGGCAGTTAAATTATACCGATACATCAGTTAAATCAGGCACGCACATCAACAATCCCTATGACATAAACAGAGCAGTCAAAAAATATACTCAGTCATGCACTCGAAAGGAGTCATAAAGTCTCTAGTCGAATCTGCGATTCCACTGGACACTCGGGGGCTACTGACATGGGTATACCCTACAGGGACTCGAGTTTGGTATATACGGCCTAAATACATACAGGCCCACGGTATCGCCAAGGCACAAATGAAGAACTCGAGTAACTTACGGTCTCTCGATTGCTTGAAGAACAAGAAGAAGCTAGAGATAGAAAGTTCAAAGGGGAAAACTCTAACCTGTAACCGACTCGACCTGCTACCCGAGACCTGGCCTATCTATATAAAGCCTAGGAGGGGGCGGCGAGGAGGACACACGCAACCCTAGTTTCCACAACCCTCGTCAGATTGCATCTGCGCACCATTGTAATCCTTGATTCCTTTGATAATTTCACGAGCAGACAAGCAGGAGTAGGGACCTCTACAAGGCCTGAACCTGGGTAAATCTTCGAGTCCCCTGTGTGCTTGTTTGGTAGTCGATATATGTCTCCAACGCTCCCTCCTTCTCCAAAACCCAAGTCCATAACAATGGGCATTGATGAGTTAAATCCTCGTCACCGGGTGCTCTGAGGGAGTTCACCGAGCACTCACTTCATGTACGGCCGGATGCCAAGCCGATCAAGCAACCCCTTCGCTGCTTCACGGAAGACAACAGAAAGGTTATTGGTGATGATATCACCTGACTCTTCACAGACGGGTTCATTATGGAGGTGTACCACATGGACAGGTTGGCTAAGCCGGTCCTGGTGTTGAATAATAAAAAGACTTGGTTGATGTGTATCGATTACATGAGTATGAACAAGGCGTGCCTTAAAGACCCTTTCACTTTGCCCCATATCGATCAAGTCATTGATTCCACGGCCAGCTGCGATTTGTTATCCTTCCTTGACTGCTATGGTGGGTACAGATCCGGCTGAACAAATAAAGACATCAGTCATTACCTCATACGGGGCCTATTGCTATGTAACCATGTCGTTCGGCTAAAAAAATGCATGCTCCACTTACCAATGTTGCATGCAGAAAATCTTGCACTCGCAAATTGGTTAGACTGTGCATGCCTATATGCATGATGTCGTGATCAAGACAAAGGAGAATAATACCCTCCTCGATGAGCTGCGCGAGACTTTCACAAACCTCTGCCGGCACTAGATTAAGTTGCAACCGAAGAAGTGCTTTTCCGGCATCCTAGCTGGCCAGCTCCTCAGTTTCCTCATTTCACAACAAGGAATCGAGGCGAATCTGGAGAAGATCGTGGCCATCAAGAGGATGTAGCCACCCAAGAGCTTGATTGGTGTCCAGGAGTTCACCGGGTGAACCGGCTGGGTGAGAAAGCACTTCCACTCTACCAATTGATGAAGAAGATGGACAAGTTCACCTGGACCACGCAGGCGGATGCCGCATTCCAAGACCTCGAGTGCATGCTATCCACAACACCTGTGCTAGCCATGCCGGCTGAGAAGGAGAAAATGTTGCTCTATAAAGCATCCGTCAGCCGGATCGTCAGCGTCGTCCTGGTGGTGGAGCACCCCAAGGAAGGCAAGGCTCAATTGGTTTAGATGCCCGTCTACTACTTGAGCGAAGTGCTCTCCTGTAACACCCTAGTTTTAGTTAATCATTAATTAGCGTTGATTGTGCATTCATGAGCATCATCTTTTAAAAGTACATCCAAAAGAATGAAAGTAAAACTCTAACCCTAGTCTTTTCCCTCTCTTTGAAATCTATTCAAAATAGTTTGAATTTTGAAAACTAAAAAATTTATGGAGCCCAGATTGATTAAATGGCCCCTGCAATATTTTCTATAGTTTACAAAAGTCTTTGGTATTTTTCAAGCGATTAAAAACATAAAATTATTTTAAAATATAAATGGAAAAGGACAAAACAGAAAAGAAAAAACTTTCTCCTAGAAAAAAATACAGCTAGAGCTCCAGGCCGCAGCCCATCTCTCCTTCTCCCCTCTAACTTCCACGCAGTGCAGTAGCCCGCAGCAAGCCGCAGCCCAGCAGAAGCCCGACCCACATACCCCTACACTCCTTGCTCTTTTCTTCTTCCTCTAGCCAGAAGGACACCGACGGAAGCTACTGGCTGGCACTGCGCCCGCCGGCCGTCATCGCCGCGATGCCCGCTCCGCCACGATTCGTCCTACCGACGCTGTCGCTGTCTACAAGTACCCTGCCACCACCCAGACAAACCCTAGATCCCCTCTATTCCCCATTTCTCTCCCGGCCAGAACTCTAGCCGTGTAGGTGCCGCTTGATCCCGTCATCTCTGTCCACCTCCCACTTGTCCGAGAACACCACCAGAAACGCCACCATCTCCTCGTTCTTCCAGTACAGGAGCCTGAGACGGAGAAGCCCCCAATCTCCGCAATCATCACCTCTGTCCCGAAGTCCGGACACCGCATTAGCTGTTGATTCCGGCTAGTTCCGACCTCGCGTGGCCTATCTGACCTCTGCCCTGCATCGATGGTGAGCTACTGGTGCTCAGGCACCTTCCCTCCTTCTCCCTGGCACGCCGTAGCACCGCCTCCACCAGCGTCTGTAGATCCCGCCGCCGCTCATCGTAGGGGAGCTTGATCCGGTGACCATCATGAGGCGACACTGCCATATTTAGGTTCCCCATCACGAGGCGCATCGAACAAGACCATCCGTGCATGCTGGGGTGGCCTCTATTGTCGCCAGCTACCACCGCTTGAGGGTGGACGTCTTGCTGACGTCACGCCCACGTTAGGCTGACTTGGCTCGTGGGCCCGCTGACCATTGACCACCAGAGGTGGCAACTGACATGGCCTAGGCCCCACCTGTCAGCCATCGTGGCTAGCCTAGATCCTAGTGAGAAAAGTTTTAAGTGCTCCGCTGATGTCATCATGACGCAATAAACCTTCTTAAAATGGTTTAATAATAGAAAAAACATAAGTACTAGAAATTCAATATCTAATTATATACTATAAGTTAGAAAAATATGTATAATATATCAAAATATTCAGAAAAATGAGATCTACACTTTAGCATCAACATTAGGCATTGATCAACAACTTTCATCACAAGTTTAATTAGAAGAACAGATGAAACCTCGCAGGTGACTCTAAGGTTTCCCCTGTTCTAGGGTTTGCGACCCTCAGATCCCACTTAAATTGCAAAGCATGCTTTAGGGTTTCATTTCAATACTATTAAACTTGTCGTATCATCATCCTTGCTTGAACATTGCATCGATGCCATGTGTTGATTGTTTCCCTTTCTTTCCGGTGTTTTCTTCTTCCCGATAGAATACGATATCGACATCGACATCAAAGACCGAGGTCAACACCATCGAAGACCGATGAACAATACTTGGTCAACTGTAATAAAGTCAAGTACAAGGCTTCTGAAGATGTATGTCTAGGTATCAATAGGCAAAGGCAAGCATAGCCCCACCATTATACAATCCTATGGTTTCGAAAGCATTTCAATTCTTGCCATGATGCATACGATTCTACTATGGTCGTTTATCGATAGATAGAGTATCCTATCTGTTGCATTACTCCCTTTGAGCTTATATTACCTGATCCACGGCTCCTAGCATAACTATTGTTGGCTTGTGTGCACTGCTAGAGGTTTTATATGCGTCTTTCTTAGCCATGCTTAGTTGTCAATGCTGGTTCATCCAAAAGATGTACCAAATGCAGAGAATCTAGTATGATAGGAGGACGAGGTATACTGATCAGGTAAGATTAGTGGTTAAGGTTAAACATGCTAAGGCATGTATGGGAGGCCACAATGGGATGCGGTTTTTCTTCCATGCTTGCCACCACTAGGAACCGAGTTCTTGCCTTTGGACCAAGACGAGCGTACAGCCACACGGGACTTGGGAACCCCTTCGCTGATTAACTTGCCTAGTAGATTCCATGAGTCACATAGTTTGGGTGTTCCATTCGACATATGCATTCTGGTTGTTCTCGAAGGCGGTGAAGGAGGTGCATTCATACAGGTAGGTAAGCATTGCCGGGGTTGCTTGGGGTGGATGGAGCCCCTAGTAATCCAGCCTCGCCCACATCTCTAGGGACCGACTTCGGGATTTGACCCGTTACGGCAGAACTATCCTTAGGGTGTGACTCATGGTCTCGACGAAAGTAAGGTAAAGGTCGGGGCCAACCACCCTCTGCCGGCCTTCCAAGGAAGTGGGCTTATCTAGTCGCATTAAGAGTTGGTTGGTACTTGTGGGTAAAGTTGTACACCCCTGTAGGGTTAAATCTTTTTGAAAAGCCGTGTTCACGGTTATGAACGCTTGGTGACTAGATTCTAAGATCATTGAGAACATGAACCTAGCGTAAAACTTGGCAGTTCAACGTGGGCTTAAGGATGCTTCCTCATGGGTATGAGGGGGTGATCCTAATTGTGAGATGCGGATTACTTTGGTGGATATTAAAGATGATGATCAATTCTTCGGAGATGTCCCTCTCTTATCCATTTTTAAAATATTCTGATTAGACGAGCTTCTTATCCCTCTTGGTTTACAAACAAAGATGGCTTTATGCAAAATAACCCCACTAGCCATAAGTCTTGCGGAGTACACCCTATACTCACTGTTTCTTTGTTGATACTTTTGTAGCAGAGTAAGTGTTCCCCTGAAGACGAGTTCCATACGACATCGACACTGACGAGTAGCTTGGGGTTCTCGACTGGTAGCCTGGAATCTATTGGCTGGGACATCATCGTTGTGCTTCAGGACTCTTAGGACATTTGTTAAGTTTGCTATACTTAATAGCATAATTTGCCTTCCGTTGTTCGATATTTGTGGTTAGTGACCTCTGCTTGTAATATTTTAGTTCTTCGCTCAATTATGAGCTTGCTGTACCAACTTTCTATGTCGCATGGTTACTTTTGTGTTATCGATTTCCCACTGGATATCCTCGGGCTCTAGGTTACGCTTATGTCTGGCTAAGGTCTGGTATTTGTTTAACCCTGATCCCAGAGGTGTTACAGTTCTTGGTATCAGAGGAGTACCGACCATAGGAAAACCTTGCTATTGGTCGATGTTGAGTCTAGTGCTTGTGAAAACTATTTGAAAGCTGAAAAGTATTTGTGAAAACTCTATTATGCTTCTTTTCTCCTTATCTAGTTTCGCTCTAACTCTGGGTCATCCTATCTTGAGTTGTTTTTGAAAAGTTTTGATACCTCTTCTAGTCTTTCAAAACTTAGGTGCCTTCTTGGCATGTCGTTTCTCAACTAGTTGACTTAGTGTTGAGTTTTCTGGAGTTGTGTGTTGTATGTTCCTTGTTCCCCTTTGCTCCATTTCGTTTGAGAGATTTCTTTATATCATGATCTCTCTATATTATGGGCCCATAACATAATGTTGATGGTTCCTTTGTGTTCTGTTCTAGGCTTCGAGGTTACCTTTTGCCTCGTGTGCCCCCTTTTTAATTATTTGGGTACTTTAGAAGTTGTTTCTGTTGGGATATACTTTCCGGGTATCCTCACTATGCCTCACTGACAAGGGTGGCCGACTTTGGGTTAGAGCTTTGCTTCATGGGCGGCCCAGTCAGGGAGAAGAGACAGAGTCCAGTCCGGCTACAGGAAGGCCCAGAAGACTTACCGACATAGGCCTGTTATGTTACTTGTTGTTCCAGATGTACTATGTAACCGACTCTTAGTCGTAGCTGGATAGGTCTCTCCTGTAAACCCTAAGCCGGATATCTATATAAGCTGACCTAGGGACCAGCCTTTAGGGCACCCCACAATAGTCTACAATCTCAACTCGCATAGGCAAAACCCTTGTAACCCATATTTCGGCTCTACCATATTACTAGATTACTAATAGGAGTAGGATCTATCCAAAGCCGGTGGATTCGAACCTAGGTAAACTTGTGTGCTCACTGTCCTGGAATACTGTACGTCTCACACCCCTCTCTTTCGCACGCCTTGAGGACCCCCTCATGGCGTACTTGTCATCAATCCGACGATAGTTGGCACCCACCGTGGCGCAAGTGAGCTTCGGATATGCATTCCGAGCGGAATCTGCAAGAATCGAAATCGGTGAGACCGTCACCGTCGGTCGCATCCTCTACACCAGCGATGTCCCTCTCATCGTTCTCGACGAGACCAAGATTCTAGCTAGGGAGGCTGTGACTGCCTACACCATCATGTATTTTAGCGACATTAATGTTTACATCGGTTTTGTTGAACCTGCCCCACCCACCCCAGCGGTGATTGTAGAGGCAGAAGAAGTTTCTGGGTCCACTTTGTCCGTGGAGGCGGCAGAGTTCCGGATCTCAGAAAACCCTAATCCCACCCAGCCCGCACCTGTTGTGGAGATAGTGGATAAAGCTGAGCCTGAAGCAGATCTCACTGGGCAAGTGGAATCTAGACTGGATCTCCCTAGCGAGGCTGAATCCTAGATCAATCTACCTGCCAAGGTCGAAATCCAGGAGGAGCAAGACAACAACTTTGGTTCTGGCTCTGCCAATACAGGAACATATCAACCCTTCTGGGGCACACGTTGAGGCGCATAATGCTACAAGTCGCAAGCGTGGATGAGGTTCTCGAGACCATCAGGCGTTTCGAGGAAGACCATGAGGAAATCCGCAACTACCTTAGGACGCGCGCGTCGCACTTTGTCGAATATGTTGGATCCAGATCTGGCTCTACCGATGCTAGAGACAACGAAGACTCGATGCTAGAGGCGATCGGAACAAACACCGACTTACTGGCATCTTCGGATGATTCCATGATGTCGGCGGATTTCCAAAAGTTCTCCGCGGAATACAAAGAGGAGTTCAACTCCAAAGTTGCAGAAGAAGGAGAAGCCATGGATGAAGGATCCAGGGAAAACTCTCCCAAAGCGTAGGATGACATGGATCTCACAACCCTGACGTCCAGATGTCCAAAAGTACCGGTTAGAGCTTGACTCCGAGAAATGGACCCAAAGCCGTCTTATCTACCAGTGCCGCCAAGAAGGCAAAGAAGAAGAACAAGAAGAACAAGACTCCGACAAAAGATCCTCCAGCAGAGGAAGTAGTTGCCGAGGATTACAAAGAAGACTCAGATGGAGCTTTGATCCCGGACAAGCCTGAAGAAGCTTCGGTGGATGGAGACGTGGTTACTGCTAGTGCCCGTAAACTCATCGATGATGTGTTAACTATGCCTATCCCTACAGCTGAAGAACTTACTGCTGCAGAGTTGGAAGAAAGGGCTCAAGCGCTAGAAGCGCATCGCCAAGTACTCCTGGATGAAGCCAACAACATCGAGGAAGAGAAGAAGCGCATAGCTACTATGGAGAAGTTCATCTCTCTGCAGCATCAAAAGACCCAGAAAAGCCACATGTGGGCTCACAAATTTCCGGAAGTCCACACGGTCCACTTCGAGGGAGACCCAGGGATGCCTTGGATCGATAACAAGGGAGATCTAGTGTACCCAACACCAGTACAGAACACTTCAGTGGCTCGAGATACCCTGGCGAATAATCCAGGCCCAGAACAGATCCAGTTGGGCATAAAGCTGCTCACCAAGGGTCTAGAGCAACAGAAGGTCGCGAAATCCAGAAGCGGAAAACTAGTCTCTCAATCTGACCAATGTCACACGGATCCAGCCTGGGATGACATTACACTCAAGCAAGTTCCGGAACAGCTTTACCGTTCCGACTGCCGGGAAGATAACTACTCAAGAACCGTATCTTCAGGGGAACGACACATAACCGCACGTGACTGGAGAAATGTTGCTCCAGCCGCAGAGCAAGAAGCGATTGCAGCACTGACTCCGATACACCCTCCCCGGCGAGAGTCGAACAATTGCAGGAAGATGACAAAGAGAAACGTCGGGAGGAGGACCATCAAAGGATGCCACCTCCTAGACATGCAAGCCGTCCGGCTAAACCCCATCGGGGTAGGAATTACGGATGAAGGAACAATAGACACCGTGCAGAGTCAAGCCGTCAAGGGGCTCATCGCAATGAAGACCCTCCCTAGAACCGGAATAATGACGCTCCGGATGGAGGCCGGCGATTAGCCGGGAATAATCCACCTGCACCACCCTCTCCGCCTAGCAGCCACCACTACGGCTCTCAAGGAGAGCGTCGTGGCGGAGGAGGTGGTGGCAGAAGAAGAAGTCCGACTCCAAGGCACCATAGCTATAGTGAACTGCCAAGACGGCGTTCCCTGTCACCATGTGACGCGAGACACCGGATCAACTCTAACATAGAGGCGCGGCGCTATGAGTCGGATAACGTCTATGTGGATCCAAAATCCTTCGGACTGCGCATTCAAGAAACAAGATTCTCGGAAGGATTCACCATCTCAAGACACATATAGCCCTATGATGGTGTAGCTTGGCCAGATACTTGTCTCCAAGATTTCTTCCAGGTTAGTTGCATCGCCAAAGGCGGAAACAGCTTAGTCGCGACCCGGTATCTCCCACTTATGCTACGGAAGATGGCACGATCCTAGCTTAATGAACTTCCGGAGAATACCATCCACAACTGGTATGACATACAAAGCGCGTTCTTTAGGAATTTCGAAGGCACATATCGGAGGCCTTGTACAGTAAGAGACCTACAGCGTTGCACCCAGAAAGCCGGAGAAACTTGCCGAGATTACCTCGGACGATGGATCGACACCAAGAACCCCTGTGAAGGAGTACATGATGAAACTACGATTGAGGCTTTCATTGTAGGACTCCCAATTGGTTTACTACGTCACCGCTTGAAGTACCACAAATTCATTGATCTAGGAGAGATGATAGAAATGGAAAGCAAATATGTAGATGCCGATGATCATGCAGAAGGACTACTAAATGTCTTGGCAGTACCACAGTCGGCAAAACAGCCGAAGCAACAAGCTTAGAAGCGCAAGAATACCTCGGAAGAAAAACCCAACGCGGAAACGGCAGTGGTCACTGCTACTTTCGGGTCTGGAGGAAGAGGAGGGCGCGGTGGCGGCCACGGACGCGGTCGAGGGACGTCAAGGGTCCAAGGTAGAGGAGACCAGCAGCCTGGCAAAACCTACTCTTGGGCCGACATTGCCAATAACCCATGTGTGCATCACTTAGATGCCAATGGGGGCTCGTCTCACACAAACACCGAGTGTCGTTTCAATGACGACATCAAGAAAGACGATACCGCTGGCTACAGGGCTAAGTGGAAGAAGGGAAAAAAGAATCCAAAAAAAGAAAAGGAGACCAAGGAAGATTCCGACATGGAGGAAGCTGACCCTTCAAATCCTAAGTCAGATGGAAAGAAGAACTTCCCAACAAAGAAAGACACTTATGTCACTTTCCTTGGTCTCAACCAGCTAAGGTCAAGAAGGCAGTTTTGCATGAGCTCAACGCAACTATTCCGGCTGTCTCACAATTCTTGGACTGGTCGGAAGTGGCAATCACCTTTGACTATGCTGATCATCTGCCTAAGTTGCATAGGCGAGGAAAATACTCCTTAGTCATCAATCCACTTATTGACGGCTATGGTTTCTCCAAGACTCTCATGGACGGCGGCATCAGCATCAATATTCTATATGTTCAAATGCTACGTCGGATGCGGATCTCGGAGACCCAACTGAATCATAGCTCTGTGATCTTTCACAGAGTTGTCCCAGGAAGACAAGCAAATTCCGTGGGAGAGATCACTTTGGATGTTACCTTTGGAACTCCAAAGAACTATCGGACGGAAGCACTTTCCTTCGAAGTGGTCCCGTTCAAGAGCGCATACCATGCTATATTCTGACGTCTGGCTTACTTGGTTTTTATGGCTCGTGCGTGTTACATTTACAATACGATGAAAATTCCAGGTTCCAAAGCCATGATCTCCATCAGGGGAGACCCAAAGAAGGCGCGAGAGTGCGAAGAAGGAAATGCCGCCTTTGCCGAAGCCGTGCTGCATGCCCAGGAGTACCAGGAGATCAAGAAGACCATCGACATGTCCGAGATGCCCGCAACGAAGAAGGATGTGACAAAGCCTACTCCAGAGTTTAAGGCATCGAAAGAGACGAAGACGACGCCATTCAAGGATGATGACCCCTCCAAGGTGACCCAGATAGGTGTAGGTTTAGATAATGCATAGGAAAGCATGCTCGTCAAGTTCCACCAAGCAAATCAAGATATATTTGCATGGCAGCCATCTGACATGACCGGAGTACCTAGGGAACTTGCCGAGCACTCTCTAAATGTACACCCAAATGCTAAACCCGTCAAACAGTCTTTACGACATTTTGGCAATGAAAAGTGAAAACCAATAGCTAAGGAACTAGCCCGGCTTGAGTTAGCTGGATTCAAAGAAGAGATCATCCACACTGAGTGGTCGGCCAATCTTGTAATGGTCCCTATAAGGGACACCACTGATTTAAGGATGTTTGTTGATTATACCACCTTGAACAAGGCTTGTCCCAATGATCCGTTCGCTCTGCCTAGAATTGATCAAGTTATCGATTCTACGGCAGGCTCGAAACTCCTATGTTTTCTCGATGCATATTCCGGTTATCACCAAATCCGGATGAAGGAATCAGACAAAGTCAAAACTTCATTCATAACCCCCTTCAGAACCTTCTGTTTCGTTACGATGCCTTTTGGGCTCAAGAACGCAGGAGCTACGTACCAACGCAGTATGTAGCGTAGCCTCCACGATCAAATCGGACGCAATGTACGTGCATATGTGGACGGCATTGCGGTGATGTCCAAAAAGAAGGAAACCTTAATTTCTGACTTGGAGGAAACGTTCGCTAATCTACTCAAATACAACATAATGCTTAACCCGAAGAAGTGTTTCTTTGGAATACCAGCCCAAAAATTGTTAGGTTTCATCGTGTCTCAAAGAGGCATAGAGGTGAACCGAGACAAAATTAAGGCTATACTCAATATTTCTAGGTGACTCGCCTGAAGGACGTTCAACAACTAACTGACTGCATTGCTGCAGTCAATCGATTTCTAAGTCGGCTCGGTGAAAGAGCCGCACCACTCTACAAGCTCCTGAAAAGGACCAAAAAGTTCGTTTGGACTGACGAAGCTGAAGTTGCACTACAAGACCTGAAGGCAGTACTCTCATCTGCTCCTATCCATGCAGCACCAGAACCTCGGGGACCAATGTTTCTCTATCTCTCTACAACAAACAGAGTCGTCAGTGTTGTCATGGTGGTGGAGAGACCAGAGGAAAAATAGGAACACCTGGTGGAGCGTCCGACTTTTTACCTCAGCAAAGTCCTAACTGAATCAAAGTAGCGGTATCCGCATTATCAAAAGCTGGCTTACGGCGTGTTCTTCGCATCCCAGAAGTTACGACATTATTTTCAGGAACATCAAATTACCGTGGTGAGCACAGCTCACATGAGAGATATAATCAATAACAGCGATGCTACATGACGTGTCGCAAAATGGGGCATAGAGCTTTCAGCTTTTGACATTGAGTACAAACCTCGCACATCAATCAAATCCCAAATCCTCACTGACTTTGTCGCTGATTGGACAGAGACAACGAAGAATATGACCCTCCCTGAGTCGGAATACTAGACCCTTCATTTTTGATGGGTCTAAAGCACTCAAGGGCTCGGGGGCTGGCGTGGTGCTCAAGTCACCCCAAGGAGATAAACTTTTCTATGTGTTGCAGATCCACTTTGCAGCAACAAATAACATTGCTGAATATGAAGCACTGCTGCATGGAATCCAGATTGCTAAGGATATTGGCATCCAATGATTGATGTGTTATGGAGATTCGGATCTTGTTGCCCAACAAGTGTCGGCTATCTGTAATGCAAATAAACACATGGCAGCATATAGAGTTGTCGTGGATGAACTATCTAAATTGTTCGAAGGGTTTGAGGTTCTACACATCCCTCGAATAGAAAATGAGGAAGGAGATGCATTATCTCGAATAGGCTCTGCATGGAAAAAGGTCCCGGATGGTGCTTTTTAGAGCACCTCAAAGTTCCCTCTATAAAAGGAGTAGATGAGGAGTATCCGACCAAATCCGACTCACCTTTAGTGGCAGTTCTGGCTGTAATTCCCAGTTAGACCCAACCTACCTCGATTTCTTGGTAGATGGCAAATTACCTGAAGACGAGGTTCTGAGCCAGAAGATCGTCCGACGAGCAAAAACCTATACTATTATAAGTGGTGAGCTCTATAAGCGGAGTGTGTCTGGTTTTTTTAGCGATGTGTATCTCCGGAAGAAGGAGTGGAAATCTTACGAGAGATCCACGAAGGCGGATGCGGCCATCATGTTGTAGCCAAATCTTTAGTGACAAGACACGGATTTTTCTGGCTTACAGCCAAGGCAGATGCCGAACGGCTGGTCAAGACATGCAAAGGCTGCTAAAAGTACACCAAACAAGCTCATGTTCCGGCTGATCAGCTGCGAACAATACCTATAACATGGCCTTTCGCGGTCTGGGGGCTTGACATGGTAGGACCGTTTAAACAGGCTCCAAGTGGATTTACTCATCTCTTAGTGATTGTGGATAAATTCACAAAATGGATTGAGGCTAAACCTGCACAAGTTGTGATGGAGCAGAAACCAGAAGATTTGTCGACGATGTTATAATCCGATACGGTTATCCACATAGCATTATGACGGATAATAGGAGTAATTTTTCTATGGGAGAGCTTGACAAATTCTGTGATGAACAAAATATACGGCTTGACATTGCGTCAGTCGCACATCCACAGGCTAATGGACAAGTTGAAAGAGCAAACAGTTTAATCCTACAAGGACTAAAACCAAGACTCGATGCACCACTATGTCGTGTTGCGGGGGCTTGGGCAGAGGAATTACCTTCTTCGATATGGAGTTTACGAACAACTCCGAACAGGTCAACCAGACACACACCTCTCTTCTTGGTCTATGGTGCACAAGCAATTCTTCCTAGTGAATTGATTCATACTTCTCCCCGAGTTTCTGTCTATATTGAAGAGGATGCCAAAATTTCTCGACAAAATGATCTCTATTTAATTGAAGAAGTTCATGTCGTTGCTGAGATGAGATCAACAGCGTATCAGCAGAAGTTACGCAAGTATCATAGCCAGAGAGTCAGAAACCAGTCTTTCAATAAGGGCGATTTGGTTCTCTAGCTTGCGAAGAAAAGAAAGCACAAACTTTCCATAGTATGGGAAGGACCATTTTTAGTTAGCCGAGTATTGCACAATGGTTCTTACTATCTAACTGATATGCGGCTAGTCAAAGAATGACCTGCTACTAAGAAAAGAAAGAGAGGTGGATGCAGTATAGAACCAGAAGAATTACACAGACCATGGAATATTGCTCAGCTATGTCCCTTTTATTCTTAAAATTTTATTTCTTTGTAATCATATATGTGTACATGTGCAATGAGAAATAAAGTATTGGTTGCCTCAATTTTTTCTGAGAAGTTTTATATTACCATCTTATTTCCGAATGATCATGTCATAGTCGAAAATCCCAGAATACTTGAAAGTACATTATGCTCATGTTTGTTCTGGTTAAGATTTCTGATTCTAAAAATGCTACCTTCGGGTATAAATTTAAATTTTCTAGTTTGTACTTTGGTTATTTATCCAATTGCTGGATGCGGGTATTTTCCGAGTAGTGAATTGTTGGTACTGGAAGACGGCTTTGTTTTCGAGTTTAAACTTGTTTTGCAATTGAGCTCCGTTGCTCGGCAAAGTTTCCGTATTGAAGGTTGGCCGGCTCATAAAAGGGATGAGGCGGAAAGCCAGATAAACGATAAGTATAGACAAAAACATAAAGTGCTTATGTAAACATTCCAGGAACATCAAAGTAAAGCCAAAAGTGCTAAATAAAAGTACCAAATCTTAGCACTAGCAAAAGTATTACACTACTTATTTACAACCCAAATTGTTTTAGAATAACACATCGTTTTTTGGTACTTTACGATGCAGGGGAAGAGGTAGGAGCTGCCGGATCACTAGAGACATTGACCTCGCCTTGATATCTTTTCGAGCCGTTCAAATCCAAAACAGTTTGTTCGTCTTCGGAGACTTCAGCTGTTACTTCGGCAGGTGGAGGAGGCGTCTCCACGCAAGTGAAGAAAGTAGTGTCGTAGCTGGTCAGATCAGCTACATGACATCCATATCCGGCACAGGAGTCCATCATGGCCTTGATATCTTGCTCCTGTCCGTCTTCATCCACAGTTGAATACCCTCTGGTTACTTGCCATATTTCCATGCTTCCATGGTGGCTCATAACCATGGTGAGGGCGTTCTGTGCTGTGGTTCGCGCATAGGACATGTTCTAGTCCTAGATGAGCTGGGGCATCTCCTTGGCCTTGTCCCGCACCTCAAAGCCGGACATTCTGTTCATGTCCAGAAGCTTGAGTACTTTGCCAATATCTTCCAAAGACTGGCGGAAATCGTGAAGCGAATCACCGACTTGTGTAAGCCGGCTGGTGCGAGACTCGTTGGAGGAAGAATCCAGTAAGTTTAGAGGACCTGCACATACAAAGCAAAGGTTAGAAAATATATCCAAACTCCTAGAGTTGGAAAAGCAGAAAGTCAGAAAGTGGGAAACATACCGAAGATGACATTGTCAACTTTGGTCTTCTTTTCCCTAAGGCTCTGGAGTTCAGCCCGGAGTGCCTCGGAGATGTCCTTCTCTCTAAATAATGCATCATTGAAATCCGAGATTTTTTGTTCCTAGGCTGTGATCCTTTGATCATGTTCTTCGGTTGCCATGGAGGAGGATTCGAGGACTTGTGCAATGCTGCGCTCGTGATCCGCCTTAAGCTTATTCAGCTCTCGACGTAAGTCGGCGTTCTCGACCTCCAGGGTCTTAAGATTCTCGGCCTATTCAATCATGGCACATGATTGTTTGACTAGTGTTGTAAGAAAAACAACATAGTTGAATAAGTAATTCGACTATGAAAGCAAAAAAGAGCAAGGTTAAGGACTGAAATGATTACCTTCAGTCTCATCCTTAGACACCTTTAATTGAGCATTTTCAAGCCGGAGAGCTCTGATCTCTCTCTGCTTGTTGCAGATATTCTTCAATAATTCGTGGTTATACGAATTAACTTTCTGTAAGTCAGAATAATACCCAGAGTCAGAAGTCTACTAAAGACTCGGGCTAATATTTTAACTAATATCAGCACGAGCCTTGGGGGCTACACTAGTTCGTTCTTTGGCATCCTATGAAAGCATAAATCCGGATTTTCTGTCCAACTTCATGCTTGGGGGTTAGGGGATATGATATGAAATAAAGTAAAAAAGGTGAGTTTGAATTCTGACTTACATGTTGTTCATGAGTAAGCTTGCTTAAGCTCATGTTCACCTCGGTGGTAACCTTTTCGGTGAGGGTCAGCGGGATTACCGGTGGAGGAGGAACCACACCGGCTCTCAGCCTCTCGTCGCAAAGACGGATTTGCTC
This sequence comes from Avena eriantha, assembly GCA_910589775.1. Taxonomy (NCBI): domain Eukaryota; kingdom Viridiplantae; phylum Streptophyta; class Magnoliopsida; order Poales; family Poaceae; genus Avena; species Avena eriantha. The sequence continues at coordinate 457,220,684 of OU342743.1, forward strand.
GAGAAGCTCAAGTACTTGACGTCCTGTACTTCTTGTGCCTCCTCCTCGGCAGTGATGTTCCGGCTTTCCAAGCATTGCTGGGCTAGCCGCTGGATCTCCTCCGCAGTTTTCCGAGTAATGCCATGTTTGGCAAGACCCGGATTGCTGAGGAGGTTTTTGGAAAAAACTTCTGCCGAGGGATAATTACCCTTTGAGGGTTCACCCTTATCAACTGCCGAGTCACCCATGGTGATGTCAGTCTGCGAACCAAGGTTCACGGGCTCAGAATGAAGGGCCAGATCTTCTGCGACGGACAGAGATGGAGTAATCTCCGGCATTGTAAAAGGATGCGGGGCAGGAGTCGGAGGCGCTGTGGCAGGAGAAGTCAAATTCAACTTTGACTAGCGTAGGGGCTTCGACAAGGCTCCTTTCCCCTTGTTGAGCTCCTTAGCTCCGAGGAGGTAATAGAACAAAGATCGTTACACTTTAGAAAGAATGAGAAATAAAATTGCAGAGACCTTGTGAAGAAAGTTACCTCTTCACAACGGGCACTACCTTTGTGCCGATGGAAACTGTCGGAGCCTTACGCTTTAGGTTAAGGGCCTCCAGCAATGGGACCAGTTCTCCATCATCCTGAGAGATCTTAGGAGGATATCCCTCGAGAGGAGCAAGCTCCGACTCAGGGAGGTCAGCAAGCTGAAAAGAAGAAATATCGCAGTATTGTGGAACATTAATGTATAGATGAACACATAATTCGAGTTATTGTTGGAAAACTTACTAGTATCACGGGATTGTCAGCCATATGCATGTCCAAGGGCAGATCCAGAATCTTCCTCTCGACCCGCTCCTTGATCAACCATTTGATCTGGGACTCATAGTCCTTATCCGAATAGGACTTGGAGCAGATCTGAAGAGAGTCTGTCTTGCTCTTGGTGATGGAGTGCATAAGCCTATGACCATGATGTTGGAGAGGCTGAATCCAGCATGCCATCCAACAATGGACCAAGTCGGATCCTTTCAGACCCTTGTGCTTCATTAGATATTCGATCCGCCTCTTTGCAAGAAGCAGATCGTCAGTGAGAGCCGGAGCATCTGCGTCCCAGGATTCTTGGGGCATTTTGGCGCCATCAATAAAAGCCAGCAAAGCGGTAGCTTTGCTGGGAGCCAGTTTGTCCTTATGATAAAAGAACATGGATGGCCACTTTTTAACCGACTCGCTAGCCTTAATCCTAGGATAGACTCGTTCTCTCCTAACAGAAAAGCTGAGCGTACCGGTAATGTAAGGATTACTGGCGGTGATGGAATTTCTCCGAGTATAGAAGTAAACCGAAAAATAAGAAGGCTCGGCCTAATGCCGAGATACCCCTCGCACAAGGAGGCGTAAGAGCTCATCTCTAAGAGAGAGTTCGAGGGGGAGATGGTGGAGTTGTACTCCATAATGATCTATCACCTCAAAAAGAAAACTGAGGGAGGAAAACTCAAACCTCTATCGAGGTGTGTGCCGAAATGCACCCGCTCGTCGGTATTGGGGGTGGGGATGATTTGTCCATAGCCGCTCCGCCAGTCACTGGCACGGAGGAGCCCTTCATTCTCGACAACACGAAGCTTGGCGTCATCAAGGACGTAGGGGATCTAGACCCCGCGAAAAATCTCCTTTTCCCTGCCGATGCCGTCGGTGCTGTCGCCGCCGTGGTGGAAGATGAGGCTTCAGCCATCTTCTAGGCACCGGTGACCTAGGATAGGCGGCGCTGGGGATTAGGGGGAGGCAGAGAAGCTGTGTTCATGGGAAGCATCGAGAGGAAGGAAGAGGCACTAGTGCTGGTGAAGAGGAAAGGCAGAAATCTCAACCCCTTATATCCTTCATCTGTGCCAAGATTCGTGCAATGTAAACAGTAACCGTGCCACGCGTCGTGGAAGGAGCTGGGTAACTCCCTCGTGATGATTACGCCGCCTCGATCTCCACGCACGCATTAAAACGACCCCTCGGTTTCGCGAAAGGCGAACCCACCAATAGTCATGCTGACGGGAATGTCTGTGAGTGACGTGACTTGACTAGTGTCAGGTTACGTTAGAGGCCAAGTTCCGGCTTAGTTTGAATTTCAAGATGGAAGCCCGAATAACGTATTTATAGGTCCAACTCGTTTTGAGACCCAGATCCTATCCTTTCTTTTTAAGTTTCAGGAACCCTTCAAGATTCTGCAAGCCAAAGATCAAGCTAGATGATGATGAAATCCAACTTTGGATCTTGGAGGCTTCCGGGGGCTGCTGTTGGGGATATACTTTCCGGGTATCCTCACCGTGCCTCACTGACCAGGGTGGCCCACTCCGGGTTAGAGCTTTGCTTCATGGGCAGCCCAGTCAGGGAGAAGAGATGGAGTCTAGTCTGGCTACAGGAAGGCCCAGAAGACTTATCGACATAGGCCTGTTATGTTACTTGTAGTTCACGATGTACTCTATAACCGACTCTTAGTTGTAGCCAGATTGGTCTCTCCTGTAAACCCTAGGCCGAATATCTATATAAGCCGACATAGGGACCAGCCTTTAGGGCACCCCCACAATAGTCTATAATCTCAACTCGCACATGCGAAACCCTTGTAACCCATATTCCGGCTCTACCGTATGACTGGATTACTAGCAGGAGTAGGATCTATCCAAAGCCGGTAGATTCGAACCTGGGTAAACTTGTGTGCTCACCATCCCGGAATACCGTACGTCACACACCTCGCTCTTCTGCACGCCTTGAGGACCCCCTCATGGCGTACTTGTCATCAATCTGACGACAGTTTCTTCTCTTGGAAGCTATCTCGTGATTGCTACTTTGTAGTAGTTACTATTTTCTCAGGTTTTAACCCTTGGACTTGAACCGAAGGTCTCGGATTGTACGAGATTCTGGTGTTGTGAGTCTTGTACATGAAGCTGATCTTTAACCCAAGATCCATTCAATTGATCCCTATCGTAAATGTTCACACATTACCTCGGTATGGCTAGTACTACAACTCTGGCCTTCAAGCATGTGGTTATTGTCATTATCGAGTTGTGACAATTAAGGACTTCCCTACCACTAGCTATGGCACATGTTCTTTAATGGAACCAAATAGATCACGACAAGAGTACTCCTCATGAGTCTCGCATCTACATTCGTGACTCTACCACCTCTCTTTTCCATGCATTGGTTTTCATAAGGTTGATAATCTATGTATCCACATATCGGGATTCTAGCCTGAGCATTTTCTTTTCCCCTTGTTGCTTTCCGGCCATTGTTTACCAGTTGGTAGCCAGGTAGTAATGTGCATTGCTGTTTTCCGATGCAAGATACTCTTGTGGTCCATCAAGACAAACCATTTTTGGATGTCAGGATAAATAAACTCTAGTCCCTTGTCATATCTAGGACCAGGTCGAAGTGTTGTAATCCGTAGATCAAGAGGCATGATTAGCTTATGTTCTGTTCTACCTTAGAGTGACACACTCTTATACATTAAGAGGTTGTGCGGAGTTCCATAACCCTCTTAATGAAGTGATTCTCTTATACATCTTTACCCACCCTTCCGTCAAGCTTTCGCGCTTGTGAATGATGCATGTGTGTAATAATATGGCCAGCTAAGATTCTTTGCAATTCTTATTGCTTTGAACTCCAAGGGAATTTGTGTCATTCTTAGCATAATGGTTACCGCTATCATAAAGCAAAGGATGATTGTGCTACCAAGTCTGTTACCCTGGTACACTCTCCTCAATCAAAGAGTTAGGCTTGTGCCAAAACTCTGAGACTATGTCTTCTTGCCTTACCAAGCAAGTTTCCTCTCGAACTAAGTGACATATCGATGGTCCGTGATATTCTAGATGTCTACTTGAAGTATTGCCATGTTGCCACATGACCGTGATTTCAAGTTCTTGAGAAAGTTAGTTCTCTGAACTGTTTCTTTCTCCAAGGATCTGTACTAGATACCCCTGAACTAGTTGGTTGAGCTTAAACAACAACTTGGAGAGTTGTAAGACAAAAGTTCTATCTGACTCAGTTCCTTTTTAAAGGGATATCTAGTTTTGTTCGTGTGGAAGAAAGACAGTGTTTCCTTTGTGGATATGTTATCTCCCTCCACCTTTGATTTGATTTGGGTTATCGTTAAATCAAACTCAGTTCCAATGACTACCTTGATGATGTTGCTACTCATAATGTTCCACTCGAGTACATCTTCACGTTCTTTGGTCTGACCAATACTTTTGCCCTGTTCATACAACATATCAGTACATCTTCCTGGAGTATTGATACATTGCAAATGTATCTATAATTTTTTGATGTTCCATCCTTGGTTTTATCCACTTTCTTGTGTTATGTTCCAACTTTGGAGTAATTTTCATATGATTTCTTGGACTAACCTATTAACAATATGCCACAGTGCCAGTTGCATGTTTTCTGCTGTTTTTGGTTCCAGGAAGTCAGAAAATGAATATTCTCGGAATCGGACGGGACAAAAGCCAAAGTTACTATTTTCCCGGAAGACTCACAGAGCCAGAAGGAGAGTCAGAGAGGGGCCATAGGGTGGCCACACCACCCCTAGGTGCGGGTCCACCTAGGCTGCGCCAGGGCATGGTGTGGGCCCCCTGGCCGCCCACCGACCTTGCCCTCTGGCATATAAGAAGCCTCCCGAAGCCAAAACCCTAAGTAGTCAATCAGAAATCCACGAAAAGTTCCGCTGCGCCACCGCCACCGAAGGGGAGATTCGGGATACAGAAAGTCTCTGTTCTGGCACCCTGCCGGGATGGGAAGTGCCCCCGGAGCCATCTCCATCGATCTCCACCACCATCTCCATCACCATTGCTGATTCCCATGATGAGGAGGGAGTAGTTCTCTCTCGAGGCTAAGTGTTCTACCGGTAGCTATGTGTTCATCTCTCTCTCTATGCGTGATCATATTGTGATCATGAGCTTGTAATCTATAGATCTACCTTGCTACTCAAGTGCTTTAATGAATCTCTGCTCTCCCCATGTATGTGAAAGTGACAGCGTGCTCACCATGGTGGCACTTCGGCTAGAGATTACAAATACTTGTTATGATTTATATTTGAAGTTGGATGTCTTTATGAAATTGTGGTGTTTGTTGGACTCATCTAGTACTCAAGGTGACAGTGTGGGGATTTCTAGATGGGAAAGACTTACTTTGAGGAGTGCTGTTATAGCCTTACCATCGATTAGAGTGTCCAACCGGAGAGTAGTTAAGAGTAGTATCATGAAGAGAAGATATTTATATGAGGGTGTTCACTAGTGGAAGTATGATCCCTAGGCCTTGTTTCTTAGCTTTGATACACCGTTTGCTACTAGATCTGTTACATGTTTGCTTGCTTCCATCTTTATTTCATTTTGCCTTTAGTCTTTTCCACACCATCAAGTTATTTTCTATCACCGTTACGACCTATAATTATCCATACCACTTGTATTTCACTATCTCTTCACCGAACTAGTGCACCTATACACCTGACAAGTGTATTGGGTGTGTTGGGGACACAAGAGACTTCTTGTATCTTGATTGCAGGGTTGCTTGAGAGGGGATACCTTTGACCACTTCCTCCCTGAGTTCGATAAAGCTTGGGTGATCCACTTAAGGGAAAACTTGCTGCTGTTCTACAAACCTCTGCACTTGGAGGCCCAACAACTGTCTACAAGAATAGAAGTGCGTAGACATCAAGCTCTTTTCTGGCGCCGTTGCCGGGGAGGTAAGGTAAAAGGTACTCACATCCTCCGGTGTGAGTGCTCGAAGTTATTTCCTTTAGATTCTGCAATTTTGTCTTTTTGTTTCTTGTTTTCACTAGTTAGGCTTAATGGAAAACAACAACAAAATTAGAGAGCTTTATAGTATTTATCTTGAGCTAGGACATGAAGTGTTTGAAGAGAAAATTAAAAAACCTATGGAACTTTATTTGCATGATAATAGAAATGCTGTTAGTATGAATTCTTTGGACACCATAATTGCTAATGCTATGGAAAAGTCTAAGCTTGGGGAAGCTAGTTTTTATGAAAATGATATTTTTAGTTCCCTAGCTTTGGAAGATAGCTATTCTATTGCTTATGATGATACAAAACCTCCAATTTATGATGATTACAATGATGAATATGATATTTTCAGTACACCTACTATTGAGGAGAAAATTAATTATGACTACAATATGCCTCCTTTATTTGATGATTATGGTGATGAGAATAATAATGATAGCTATTTTGTTGAATTTTCTCCCACTACACTTAATAAGAATGACTATGTTTAAGTGGGGAATATTAATTCTTCTATGCATGTGGCTCATGATAAGAATGTTTTATATGGTAGTTATATTGTTAATTTAATTCATGTTGCTACTGAAATTTATTATGAGAGAGGGAAACATGGTTTTATGTGTCTCAACAATATTAAGTTTCCCCTCTTTATGTTGAAATTTTTGAAGTTACACTTGTTTTGCTTTCCTATGCTTGTTGCTTTGTGCTTTCACGACTTGTTTCTTTACAAGATTCCTATGCATAGGAAGTGGTTTAGACTTAAATGTGTTTTGAATTTGCTTCTTGATGCTCTCTTTTACTTCAATTCATATTTTTTATGTGAGCATCTTCTTAAACTATCATGCCTGACTTAAAGGCATTAAAGAAAAGTACTTATTGGGAGATAACACAAATTTTTTAGATGAGTCTTGGAAGTTATTACCACTGTAATAACCTCTCCTTATCCTTTTTATTTGCTTTTTGTGCCAAGAGTAACCTCTAATGAGAGAGAAGTAATGATTGGGAAAGTTGATGTCTCGAAATAGATTTCTGTGCTTCACCGTAAAAATTCGTTTAAAATCTCTGGACGTCTTTTTGAGGCGTGAATTTTTGTGCTTCTGCCCCAGATTGTTATCTAACTTTCGTTAGTTCAACACTTTTTAATTTGAGCAACAGAAGGTCTTCTAAAAAATTCGTCTTTACCTGCTGGTCTGTTTTGACAGATTTCTGCCATTTTCTGCATTTGCTTCTTGTTGGTTCCTTTTTGAGTTCTTTTGGGAAATTGAGCTATTTGAGGGAAGTTCTACAGTAGCTAGTGTTCTAATGGAAGTTTATTTGGTGTTAGAATTTAACCTTAAGACTTATTTATCTTGAGTGCACTAATGTTGCTAATAAGGATTGTGTGAAGTTTTGTATGAAGGAAAAATTTCAAGTGTATGGAAAGAATGAGTAATGAGATGAAGAATGGACTAAAGCTCAAGAGTGGGGATGCCACGCGTGTCACCCCAAGAAATATCTAAGAAGTACAAGCATCAAAGATTGGGGATGCCCAAGGCATCCCCTTCTTCATCAATAAAAATCCCAGGTTTCTTCCAAACACTTTATTTTTATTGTTTCATGCACAGTTGTGTTGTTCTTGGAGCGTCTTATTTTTCGTTTTCGTTTTGGTTTTTCATTTGCTTGGTTTTCTTAGTTTGCTGAATAAATTGGTTGGACCCCCTCTTTCATACATTGGTTTGCAAATAGTTTGGTTTGGTTTGGAAAAGAGTAGGAAAGTTCATGCTTATGTGGTAAAAAAAGCTTGTTTTTGACTGTGGCCTATGCTTTATCATGCCATGCTTGATATTATTTTGGCTTTATGCTTAGTATTCTTTGCTGTAGCATGACTTGTTATAAACAATTGAGATTGCTTAATGTGCCTTGGATGAATAATGCGTTGTTTTAACATACTAAAGCATAGTATAGTCGTATTCTCCTTTGATGCTTTATTTGGGTTGACTTGGCACATGCTCACACCATGTTATGACTATCTCAAGTCACCATAGCCTTTATGATCCTTTAGTTTTCAACTTGTAGTATCACTTTATGCTTTGATCAATGATGTTTTGTCGCTCTGCATGATTATGACCATTATTGCTCTCTTAGTTTGTCGCTCCCAGTTTTTTGCTAGCCTCCACAACAAAGTATGAGTTCCACTCATGCATCCAACTCCCTAAACCAAGTTATTCCAAAGAGTCCACCGTACCTACCTACTAGCTTATGCTATTCTAAGTATATTCATTCTTTTGTTTACCTTCCACATGTTATGAGAAAACTAGTGATTAAAGCTCTCACGAACTTGATGGCACACTTTACTTTTCTTGCCCTTAATAAACTTGAACCATTGTGTCTTCTATGTTGTATATGCTTGCACTTATTTGTCGGGAATTAGCAGAACCATGCTTTCATGGGGAACGCTTTCAACATTGCACTTGGTACTTGTACCTAGTTGATATCATGCTCTTTTGTATATGGATGTCGTCGGTGTGAAATGAAAGGGGAGCTTGTAAGTCCATGGAGTTATGTATATGTGTTAGAGAAACGCCTGGGCCGCTGGTCTAATCCATGCTGACATGGTGGAAACCTGCAGCGTAACCATAATGAGCTATCTATGAAGTATTCTTCTTATAAAAAAAGAGTCCTATATTGAGAAAAAAGAGAAAAAGATAAAAAGAGAAAAAGAGAAAAAAAGAGATACTATGAAAAGAGGAAAGAGAGAAAAAACACCATATTCCCATGGTAAATAAGAAGAATGTGGAGATGCTCGTTGTCTGCTTGCCTTGTCATTTTGATATGGGGATTCTTCCGTATCATCGGGCAAGGGGTACTCCGTTGGCGGTTCTCTATGATACACATATACTTACAATGACAAGAACTTATCGGTGACTAAACTTGAGTAGCATGAGGAGCGGCCCTCGTATACAAGGGACATGAGATTTCTGACTTATACTTCGTCAAGAATGTACACCATAGTTTGTTCACTTTAACCTTAATCACTTCAAGATGCTGATGATAGGGGCAATGAGAGCTGAAAGCTATAAGTACCATAATTTTTGGAAGCTCTTTATGAAACTTGAATCTCTGCTTCCTTCTATGAAGGCCTTTCTTCCACTTATATATTGAGTCTCCACCTTCTATCTTTATGCACCTACTTTGAGAGCATAGTGGCCATTCTTAGTTTTATGTGCATTGTCCCAAGACTAGTTGATTGATGCATAACTTGTTATTACTTGTTTGAAACTATTGTATCTAGTCACTCTTATGAACTTTGAAGGTGTCCTATGCATTTATATTTGCTATTCTATGAGGGACAAGCTGAATACTATTATGCTATGTTTTATTTATGTGAAACAAACAAACGTCTTGCAAAGCATTGTTATTCATGAATCTTTTGTTTGTGCCTTTTCATGTTGCATCATAGTTTCTTTGCTTATTGTTAGAACTTTGTCTTTCATGTTATGATTGAAGTACTATGATCCTAGCTTTGAATGTTTTGCAAATACTTTGATCAAGTCTTTTATGGTGCATGTCACCTCAAAAATTATTCTTTCTTTTTATCACTTACCTACTCAAGGATGAGCAGGAGTTAAGCTTGGGGATGTTGATACATTGCAAATATATCTAATTTTTTTTGATGTTCCATGGTTGGTTTTATCCACTTTCTTGTGTTTTGTTCCAACTTTGGAGTACTTTTCATACGATTTCTTGGACTAACCTATTAATAAGATGCCACAGTGCCAGTTGCCTGTTTTCTGCTGTTTTTGGTTCCAGGAAGTCAGAAAATGAATATTCTTGGAATTGGACGGGACAAAAGCCAAAGTTACTATTTTCCCCAGAAGACTCACGGAGCCAGAAGGAGAGTCAGAGAGGGGCCATAGGGTGGCCACACCACCCCTAGGCGCGGGTCCACCTAGGCCGCGCCAGGGCATGGTGTGGGCCCCCTGGCCGCCCACCAACCTTTCCCTCTGGCCTATAAGAAGCCTCCCGAAGCCAAAACCCTAAGTAGTCAATCAGAAATCGACGAAAAGTTCCGCTGTGCCGCCGCCACCGAAGGGGAGATTCGGGGGACAGAAAGTCTCTGTTCTGGCACCCTGCTGGGACGGGGAAGTGCCCCCGGAGCCATCTCCATCTATCTCCACCACCATCTCCATCACCATTGCTGATTCCCATGATGAGGAGGGAGTAGTTCTCTCTCGAGGCTAAGGGTTCTACCGGTAGCTATGTGTTCATCTCTCTCTCTCTATGCGTGATCATATTGTGATCATGAGCTTGTAATCTATAGATCTACTTTGCTACTCAAGTGCTTTAATGAATCTCTGCTCTCCCCATGTGTGTGAAAGTGAGAGCGTGCTCACCATGGTGGCACTTAGGCTAGAGATTACAAATACTTGTTATGATTTATATTTGGAGTTGGATGTCTTTATGAAATTGTGGTGTTTGTTGGACTCATCTAGTACTCAAGTTGACAGTGTGGGGTTTTCTAGATGGGAAAGACTTACTTTGAGGAGTGATGTTATAGCCCTACCATCGATTAGAGTGTCCAACCGGAGAGTAGTTAAGAGTAGTATCATGAAGAGAAGATATTTATATGAGAGTGTTCACTAGTGAAAGTATGATCCCTAGGCCTTGTTTCTTAGCTTTGATACACCGTTTGCTACTAGATGTGTTACATGTTTGCTTGCTTCCATCTTTATTTCAGTTTGTCTTTAGTCTTTTCCATGCCATCAAGTTATTTTCTATCACCGTTACCACCTATAATTATCCATACCACTTGTATTTCACTATCTCTTCGCCGAACTAGTGCACCTATACACCTGAACAGTGTATTGGGTGTGATGGGGACACAAGAGAGTTCTTGTATCTTGATTGCAGGGTTGCTTGAGAGGGGATACCTTGGACCACTTCCTCCCTGTGTTCGATAAACCTTGGGTGATCCACTTAAGGCAAAACTTGCTACTGTTCTACAAACCTCTGCACTTGGAGGCCCAACAACTGTCTACAAGAATAGAAGTGTGTAGACATCAAGTATCTCGATAAGTTTGTTGTTGAGTCCATCGATAACATCCTTATCTTCTCCATGCTATAATAGATTCATAAGGAACCTTTGGCATTAATGTTAGAAAACTTTTTAAGAACCGTCTTCAGGTAATCTCGAAGAATGTGTTCTAGATGTTAGAAGTGACCTTCTACGATTCACATGCAATTGCAGAAACATGTCGTCGTGGATTCGAGTAGAGTTATCTTTATTCCCTCTAAAGACACATGTATGTTTCCTTGCAAGTACTTCATGTATAAGCAATTTTTCTTTGACAAGTTGTTAATACATGGGTCTAGCAATAGCTCGGTCTATTGGAGCTTAACACTGAAGTCCATGTCTTGAGAATCTAGTAACTTCACCTTTGTGGTAAATGTTACACACTTTCTATTTGGACATGCTGAGTCTGAAGTATCATTCCACCTAGCCAAATCTGAATCTCAAGCAGATATCATGGTTGGTGTTCTTCAAGGTTTTTACATAGGTCTCTTTGCAACTCCGGCATGATTTATGTACTGGTTGACACAATTAGTCGGAAAGCCTATTGTCATATTCTCTTGAATCAGCAATAACAACCACTCTACATGAGGCTTCTTCTATGATTTATTATAGGGGTTGTGCTCATGGTTCCCTTTGTATCCGAAGTCCGATCTTTACTTGATGTTTGCTTTCCAGAACATCAAGGAGAACATTTAAAGTAGTGTTGCTAAATGTCTCTCGTTTGATCCTCTAGACCCTTCTATGTTGGCACACATCATGTTGTGCCAAGTAATTGAAGTTTGAGAATGAAGTTTATATTTCCTCGTGTGATCAGGAACCTTTTTACTTAATCATCTTGGTGGTGTAAAGTGATATCACGATCTTTGGCAAAGGTTTTGATAGACCTAGATGAATAAAGAGTTTCCTTCGTTTCTCGATCATGTTCATAGAGTGACTATGATTTTGATAATCAGTAGTTCTCTTGTTACATGTTCCTTGTGACTCTTATGAGTCCTCTCCACAAAACACCTTTCTGTCTTGACCTTCTGTTGAATGAAGAGTGATCCTTCTGTATCAAAAGTAGATCAACAACTTGGTTATCCATATCTATGTATCCCTGGAATCTCTACTTAAGCCATTTATTAGATGTTCATTCCTTGAAGTCTCTGGTCATGTTCTTTCTGTTGTAAGCTTTCCTTTTTAGAAGGTTAAATCCTTCTGAAAATTCCATGGTCTCAATCCTTATGAAGACCAGCTATCTAACAACCTGAAGCTATCTCCTTTCGTTTCCTCCACTACCTTGATGTGTTTCATGTTGTCATCTCAGAGTTCTCTCTGAACACTCCATCACGAGTTGACCATGAGATACTCAGTGTGTTGTTAGTGTGTTTCCCTCTTATCCCTAGAAGTGACCCTGTTTCTCTTCCTTCTTCCTACATGCGGAATCTCGGGTCGAGATTCTCGTAAGGGGGATAAATCTGTAACACCCCAGTTTTAGTTAATCATTAATTAGGGTTGGTTGTGCATTCATGAGCATCATATTTTAAAAGTGCATCCAAAAGAAAGAAAGTAAAACTCTAACCCTAGTCTTTTCCCTCTCTTTGAAATCTATTAAAAATAATTTGAATTTCGAAAACTACAAAATGTATGCAGCCCAAATTGATTAAAGGACCCCTGCAATATTTTCAATAGTTTACAAAAGTCTTTGGTATTTTCAAACAATTCAAAACATAAAAGTATTTGAAAATACAAATGGAAAAGGACAAAACAGAAAAGAAAAAGGTTTCTGCTAGAAAAAAATACAGCTAGAGCTCCAGGCCGCAGCCCATCTCTCCTTCTCCCCTCTATCTATCGCGTAGTGCAGCAGCGCATAGCAAAGCCACCGCCCAGCAGAAGCCTGACCCACATACCCCTTCACTCCTTCTTTATATTTTCTTCTTCCTTTGGCCAGAAGGATGCCGACGGAAGCTGCTCGCTGGCACTGCGCCCACCGGCCGCTGTCGCTGCGATGCCCACTCCGCCACGATTCGTGCTACCGATGCTGTCGCCGTCTACAAGTACCCCGCCGCCGCCGGAACGAACCCAAGATCCCCTCTATTCCCCATCTCTCCCGGCCAGAACCCTAGCCGTGTAGGTGCCGCTCGGCCCCGCCGTCACCATCCACCTATCGCCTGTCCGAGAACACCACCGGAACAGCCACCATCTCCTCATTCTTCCAGTACAGGAGCCTGATCTGGAGAAGCCCCCAATCGCCGCAATCGTCACCTCCGTCCCAAAGTCCGGCCGCCGCAGTAGCTGTTGATTCCGGCCAGTTCCGACCTCGCGCGGCCTATCTCACCTCTGCCCTGCATCGATGGTGAGCTACTGGTTCTCAGGCACCTTCCCTCCTTCTCCCTCCCACGTCGTAGCACTACCTCCACCTGCGTCTACAGGTCCCGCCGCCGCTCGTCGCCGGGGATCTTGCTCCGGTGACCATCCTGAGGTGGCACCGCCATATTTAGGTTCCCCATCGCGAGGCGCGTTGAACACGACCATCCGCGCATGCTGGGGTGGCCTCTGTCGTCGCTGACGACTACTGCCTGAGGGTGGACGTCGTGCTGACGTCACGCCCACGTCAGGCTGACGTGGCCTGTGGGCCCGCTGACCATTGACCACCAGAGTGGCGGCCGACGTGGCCTAGGCCCCACCTGTCAGCCATAGTGGCTAGCCTAGCTCCCAGTGAGAAAAGTTTTAAGTGCCCCGCTGACGTCATAATGACGTAATAAACCTTCTTAAAATGGTTTAATAATTTCAGAAAAAGGATAAATACTAGAAATTCAATATCTTATTATATATAAGTCAGAAAAATATGTATAATATATCAAAATGTTAAGGAAAATGAGATCTACACTTTAGCATCAACATCATGCATTGTTCAACAAATTTCATCACAATTTTAATTAGAAGGAACAGATGAAGCCCCATAGGTGACTCTAAGGATTCCCCTGTTCTAGGGTTTGCGACCCTCAGATCCCACTTAAATTGCCAAGCATGCTTTAGGGTTTCATTTCAATACTATTAAACTTGTCATATCATCGTCCTTGCTTGAACATTGCATCGATGCCATGTGTTGATTGTTTCCCTTTCTTTCCAGTGTTTGCTTCTTCCTGGTAGAATATGATATCGAGATCGAGATCGAAGACCGAGGTTAACACCATCGAAGACCGACGAATAATTCTTGGCCAACTGTAATCAAGTCAAGTACAAGACTTCCGAAGATCTATATCTAGGTATCAACAAGCAAAGGCAAGCATTGCCCCACCATTATACAATCCTATGGTTTCGAAAGAATTTCAATTCTTGCCATGATGCAAACGATTCTACTATGGTCATTTATCGATATATAGAGTATCCTATCTGTTGCATTACTCCCTTTGAGCTTGTGTGCACTGCTAGAGCTTGTGTGCACTGCTAGAGCTTGTGTGCACTATGCAAATGATTCTACTATATGTTGCATTACCTGATCCACTGCTCCTAGCATAACTAGGTTTGGCTTGTGTGCACTGCTAGAGCTTTTATATGTGTCTTGCTTAGCCATGCTTAGCTATCAGTGCTGGTTCATCTAGAAGATGTAACAAATGCAGAGAATCTAGTATGATAGGAGGACGAGGTATACTGATGAGGTAAGATCAGTGGTTAAGGTTAAACATGCTAAGGCTTGTATGGGAGGCCAAAGTGGGATGCGGTTTTTCTAGTTCCATGCTCGCCACCACTAGGAACCGAGTTCTTTCCTTTGGACCAAGACGAGCGTACAACCACACGGGGCTTGGAAACCTCTCCACTGATTAACTTTCCTAGTAGATTCCATGAGTCACATAGTTCGGGCATTCCATTCGATAAATGCATTCTGGTTGTTATCTAAGGCGATGAAGGAGGTGCATTCATATAGGTAGGTAAGCGTGGCTAGGGTTGCTTGGGGTGGATGGAGCCCATGGTAAACCAACCTCGCCCACACCTCTAGGGACCGGCTTTGGGATTTGACCCGTTACGGCGGAACCATCCTTAGGGTGTGACTCATGGTCTCGGCGAAAGCAAGGTAAAAGTTGTGGCCAACTACCCTCTCCCGGCCTTCCAAGTAAGAGGGCTTATCTAGTGGCATTAAGAATCGGTTGGTACGTGTGGGTAAAGTTGTACACCCCTGCATGGTTAAATCTTTTTGAAAAGCCGTGTTCACGGTTATGAACGCTTGGTGACCAGATTCTAAGATCATAGATAACATGAACCTAACGTAAAACTTGGCAGTTCAACGTGTGCTTAAGGATGCTTACTCATGGGTACGAGGGTGTGATCCTAATTGTGAGATGAGGATTACTTTGGTGGATATTAAAGATGATGATCAATTCTTTAGAGATGTCGCTCTCTTATCCCCTTTTAAAATATTCTGATTAGACAAGCTTCTTCTCCCTCTTGTTTTACAAACAAAGATGACTTTATGCAAAATAACCCCACCAGCTATAAGTCTTGCGGAGTACACCCTATACTCACCCTTGCTTTGTTGATACTTTTGTAGCAGAGTAAGTGTTCCCCTAAAGACGAGTTCCATACGACATTGACACCGACGAGTAGCTTGGGGTTCCCGGCCAACAGCCTGGAATCTATGGGCTGGGACGTCATCGTTATGCTTCAGGCCTCTTAGGCCATTTGTTAAGTTTGCTATACTTAATAGCATAATTTGCCTTCCGTTGTTTGATGTTTGTGTTCAGTGACCTCTGCTTGTAATATTTTGGTTCTTCGCTCAGCTATGAGCTTGTTGTACTAACTTTTTGTGTCACAGGGTTACTGTTGTACCGATTTCCTACTTGATATCCTCGAGCTCTAGGTTAAGCTTTATGTTAGGCTAAGGTCTAGTATTTGGTTAACCCTGATCCCGGGGGTGTTACATCTCCCTCTCAAAGCAGAACTACCCGCACTACCAGAAGATATTCTATGGGGTGTAGCTGGAATGCAAGAAGCTCAAGCACTACTTACAAGAGCATCCGATTAAGGTGGTGTGCACCGCTCCCCTCTCAGAGATTATCGGCAATAAGGATGCCACCGGCAGGGTGGCCAAATGGGAAATTAAGCTCGCCGCTTACTCCATCTAGTATGAGCCTAGACTCACGATCAAATCACATGCGCTAGTGGATTTCCTGGTTAACTAGGCTGATACCTAGTATAGGCCTTTGGTTCCCTACTCGGACCATTGGAGCATGCAATTCGGCGGCTCGAAGATGCACGAGGGTTGGGGAGCCAGCATCATCCTCACCTCTCCCAAGGGAGACCGGCTAGAATGTGTCCTCGAAATCGACTTCAAAGAGTTGAATAATGTGGCTGAGTACAAAGCATTGGCACACTCCCTCCGGCTTGCCAAAGAAATCGGCATTTCCTGGATCCTATGCTTTGAGGATTCGGATCTAGTGGTGCAACAAGTATCCGGAGAATGGGACACCCGGGACGCCAACATGGCTCTGTATCATTTCTATATTCAGAAGCTTAGTTCTTTCTTCGAGGGGTGTGAGTTTCATCACACCCCTCACTCCAACAGTGAAGCATCCAGTTCCCTCGCACGAGTCTGTCTGGGTCCTGGCAACTGGGATGCCACAACCCGTTGGCCCGATGGCCCACCTCCTGGTCAACAGTGTACTCTATATCTGGTGTGTCCGCAGCCATCCAGAGAGTTGTTTAGGTGATTCCTATTTGAAATAGTAGATATGTATGCGACATTAGGAAACTAGGATCACCATGGATGTAGCCATGGACTTAGTTACAAGGTCCAATTATCATAGGGAAGTATATGTCGCCAAGAAGAGTCTTTTGAGCATGGGAAGCTCAACCCTGGCTTTATTTCACAAAATGGTCCTCTGTTGAACAATGAAGAGGTAATTTGCTGCATATGATTCATAAACTGATTGTTTTTTGCTGGTGTCCTGCATTGCTGAGTTTTTTAAATTATATTTTTTAGTAAAGGGGAACATGCCCAATCCTTGGCATCAGATTAATGAACATATCGTTATTTGTATTGCAAACTTGATGTCTTCTTTACTAAAATTTACTAGTTTTGCTGCATTTCATTGAGCAGCATGCTCATGTCCCACCCGTGGAGGAGGCATTGGATGAAGACATGCCTTAATCATGTTTAATGAGTAAGAAGTGTTTTGATGTATGCAGATGCTTTGCTAGAATTTCAGAAACCTATACTTTGTCTCCTAAAACATTTTTTTGATAAAGGGTGATTTATTAATTAAAATGTCCCCTAAAATATGTTGATGATTTTTGTTGCATCGTGATTTGCAGAATCAAATTCATTATGATCTCTTGCCACTTATTAAGGCCAGGATTACTCATGTGCCAGCTAGGAAGCCAAACTCTCTAGTATGTCCCTTTTCATGTTGGTTATGTGTCCCGTGTTTGGGCAATGTGCCTCTAATTGGTTCTTTGCCACTTGCAGTACCACTATGGAGCTTGCATGATGTGTGCAGCTGATTGGATGTTTTTGAAACAAGAATTTGGGTTTATTTTGGATTTGTTATCTATAGTTTCCACCTTATTCATATCACTCAAGGCCTCATAGACACATGATTCTACACCTTCAAGAGAAAGAGAAACACTACAACGAACATATTAGGCGCCTGAAAGAAGAAGTGGCCATATCCACTAAGCGTATAGCTGATTTGACTACAAGATGGAATGCATCAATTTTAGTTGCTCATGATGCTATTGTTGATATTCGAATGTTCGTGGCTAATAACATAGTCCCCAAGTCGCCTGATGTGGATGGTGACGAGCTCATCCTGCGCTTAAAACACAATGGGCATACAACCAGATCTTGGAACAGGTGGAAATGCAAGCTGACAATCTTTTCACTTGGCTCTATAAGCAGATTAGACCCTCATAGAAATTCGAGATTCTCCATGCCCATATAATGTTGATCCTACAAAAGATGAGAAAATCTACAAAGCAGTGTGATCATGCTACTTCCATTTTGGAAGAGTTTGGGATCTCCTCTGAGGATGATGTTTGTTTAGTCATGTACTAAAACTGGTTATTTTTGCTCTGCTAGTATTTGTTGTCAACGAATATATATACTTGATAAACTATTATGACATATATATTGGACCAAGGTTTTATCTGACAATATTATGTCATAGAACGGTAGTCTTCTACAACATGGAAAAAATTTATACCAAGCAATTCATTGTATCACATGAATAAGTGCATAAACTTGATGTCTGTAGGCAGGAAACTGAGCAACACAAGGCTCGGATCCTCAGTCTTGTAGTTGATATATAATTATAGTGGGGTTTTCCCCTAAAATAACCAGGGTTCACAATATATATATACATATAGTGGGGAGAAAGCCTATTTTGAGGAAGCTTAGTCATGTGCCCCTCCACCGCAGCGTCATCTTCTCTTCCTGACAACCCTCCCTCGACCGGACCGTCCCCACCCTCCACCATTGAACACCACCGCACCGACATTCGTTGGTATGTACATCCCCAACCTTAAACGATTACATGATTTCTGATGGATAGAATACATTTATTTTGGGGATTGTGATGTAAATAAGCTATCTGTGTTTCCAGGAAATGGAATCGGTTTGAGCGGATGCTTTTGCTGCGTCGGCGAATTCTTGTAAAGCGAAGGTGGATGGTGAACCAGCACTAGTGAATACATGTGAAGCGAGTGTGGAGGCCTATGCTTATACTGCATTAGAGTCTTGGGAAGTGTTAAGAGATACTTGGAAAGCGTTGGCGGCG
Organism: Avena eriantha; assembly: GCA_910589775.1. Taxonomy (NCBI): domain Eukaryota; kingdom Viridiplantae; phylum Streptophyta; class Magnoliopsida; order Poales; family Poaceae; genus Avena; species Avena eriantha. The sequence continues at coordinate 457,239,230 of OU342743.1, forward strand.
CAGTCGAAATACTCGTTGGCTGCTACTCGAACAAATTCAGCTATGTTGGCTAACGCTACGAAAGCAACGGCTATTTGGGACGCTAGGAATGCATTAGCTCGTGTCTATGCTTCTTCAACGCCAGTGTCTATGGCTTGTCATTCATTAGAGGCGCCTGCTCCATCTACTCAGAACTCATGGACTCCTTTGTAAGTTCTATGTTGGATGTTGCCTCCCTCCCTCTTTTGTGTATTCTACTCTAGGTTTTTCCTTGACGTAGTGGATAGTAGTTCGAACTAGTACTAGAAACATAAAGATCTATTTAATCACAAACTAGTGATCCAAATGCGATGAAACTTTCACAGGATTCAAACCTAGGCACTTATGATTTACTGATGTTTTCAATTTTTGCGAATAGTTTTACATTGTAGTTCAAAACCTGAGCTACTATCATATGCTGGATATAAGATGGAAGATGGATCTTGGGGCAATTCACCATGAGACTTGGGTTCACCAAGTCACTGAATCTGTGTCCGTTTTCTCTCCCTTTTGTATGATAAAACAAGAAAACTTAGGTGGGGGCCTTTGTGTCCTCCCCGGTGAGCTCTGGAAAATAGTTCTTCATTCCCTTTACCCAATTTCAACTTGGTGAAGAATTTTGCAGTTCTTTCGTACTACTATAGTTGATTCCTTGTATTGTTTAGGTATTTTAATTACACACTCAGCTTTTTAGGTAATTTTTCAGATGCGTGTAGTTTAGGAAATTTCGATAATAAAATTTCCTGTAAAATCAGATGATGCACTATGGTGTTTAATTAATTCTTCTTCAAGGGTTGTGCATTGTGTTGTTTACTTAATTTTGATGATGCATTGTGCTATTTGCACCATCCTACAAGTTTTAGTAAAATAAAAGTATGCAACAATCAACGACTTGCCAGGCGATGTATTCAGTCAGATTCTTGTCAGGATTCCTCTACACCCATCTTACATACTGAGGGCATCAGTCGCCCAAAAACATTGGATGGACTTCATGGGGATAATTGATTTCAAAAAGCTAGCCCTGTCATAGAACAGAGGAATGTTGTTGCTTGGATTTTTCACCAATAGCTCCCAAGATGCTTGATTCATAACAGATCATGATCTTGACCAAGACATCTTGCAAAAGCTGAATAACCTAGTGGAAGTGCATAAAGCCTACAAACCATATATACTCGGATGTCGCAATGGAAGGATGCTACTTCATTATCCACAAGGGTCTAACATGATAATAGTCTGGAATCCAATCGGTGGATGTGAAATAGTGATACCACCAGCACTAATTTGGCGGACATGTAAGTATCACTACAAGAAATGTTTCCATCTGCAATGGTTTGGCCCGTCGGTCGTTGTAGAAGCCGCTACTTCCGTGACGAATTTCTTCACTCGACCGTAGCCGATGGAAAACTTTTTGTTTTGTTTTTGCGGCTCTCTACTATGATGAACGCGCTAAAAATATGGCCGAGGCTCGATCAACGTGTGGCAGAAGTAAGATTATTGGTTCCTCGCATGATGTTGACTCGCATAAATCTTTTAAGGTGTGTGGGTCCTGGATGTCAGTGTCTCTAGCAGACCATATATACTTTTCGGTCACGCCTTCCTGATTTCAACTCGATAACATTGCTCGATGCATCTGCCATCTACTCTGGCTGCTGGGTCCCACATGTCAGCTTATCATTAGAAGAAATGTGTGTATGATGAATTTTTTTCCTTGGCTCGTGCCTCCCTGATGTGAACTCGATAACTTTCATCAATGCATCTGTTGTTTAGTTAGGTTACCAGGTCCCCCATGTCATTCTCTCATTGGAATAATAGTGTCTATGATGGAATTTTTTTCTTTGCTCGTGCTTCCCTCTTCTGGACTTTTTTCGGACTTGATAATGTTGCTCAACGCATCTGTCATTTATTTAGTCTGCTGGGTCCCACATGTCAGCCTCTAATTAGAAGTAACGTGTGTATGATGGATTTTTTCCTTGGCTCATGCCTCCCTGATGTGAACTCGATAACCTTGATCGATGCATCAACCATTTATTCATGCTACTGCGTCCCCCAGCCTCTCATTAGAAGAGACACGTGTATGATGGAATTTTTTTCTCTCGCGCCTACCTGATTCAGACTTGATAACATTGCTCAATGCATCCGCTGTTTCATCATGTTGTTGGTTCCCACATGTCAGTCTCTATTTAAATGAAGCTTGTGTATGATGGCCTTATTTTTTTGGTCGCATCTGCTGTTTTGACACCTTTGCAACGTTGCTCGATGCTGCAACCATTTAAGGTCTAGCTGTTGTGTCCCATATGTTAGAATCTCTTTCAAAGAATGTGGGTATGTTGGACTGCTTTTTCTGGTCGAGTCCTTCGTTTTGACCTTGGCAATGTTGCTCGATGCGGCAGCCGTTTATCTGAGTCCTAGATGAGCGTCTGATGTTTGGCCTTGCCCACGTTGTCTGTTGCTGATCTATATGATTTGGCTACTTGGTCTGTGATGCTAGCCTATGATAATTTGTTAAGCGTGACTTTTTTACAAGTAATTTTTAAACCTGTTGATTAAAATTGACCTCTCCCTCATTCATGTGGGTGGAGCTTCCACTAATCCTACTCACATCAATTCCAACTAAACTCACTTTGCATTTAATGTCCACTAAATTACATGCATTATCTCATAAATAAAAACACTTTTTATTTTCTTTATTCAGAATTTTTTAATTGCTTTAACTAAAAAACATTTTCATAAATCCCCTTGCAATACTTCGATATTACATCTCAAACCAATTTCAACAATTTGACCCAAAACAATTCCGAAGCTTATCGAAATAACCCCTACACTATTAAATCCTTTTGTCTTGTATTATATCTGCCCCATTTGGTGTTGGTATTCGATAAGTGTTTCACCATACGGTTCGCGAATGATGTAGATATGATCGAGACCTCTCTCCGATCAATAATCAGTAGTGGGACCTAGAGATCAATACTAACTCCCACATATTAAATAATGACTTAGTGATCGTGAGAACCATTAACATCGTATCTAAATCCCTTTATATCGTGATATATTACATGTCCGAGATTTGGTCATCGGTATCCCCATACCTAGTTTGATCTTGTTACCGAGAAGTAATTCTTGTTCCCATGATATAAGATTCTTTGTGATCTTATCACCTCCTTGCAAGCTATATCAATGTGATATCACCGAGAGGACCCTGAGTATAACTCTCTGTCATCGGGATGGAAAATATTGCTCTTGATCCATGAGCCTCTAAATAGAACTAACGGAATACCTGAACCCACCCTTAGATTTACCATGTTACGTGTGACGTTTGATGTTATCAAATCACTCTTCTGGTGTTATTGATTGAAATGATCTCATGGTCTAAGGATTATGGTTATTTCGCATGATATATTATAGCAATGAAAATGGAATGACTTTGGTCTTATTACTATACTTCGGCTGAGTGATCATCACATCATTCCACCAATGTTGTAACCCCGTTATTAACAATATCTAGTGTTCATGGTCTGGAAACTTGATCATCTGTTAATCAACATGCTAGTTTAACTGAGAGGCATACCTAGGAACTCTTATTTGTTTATTAAACACACATGTCTTAACATTTCCAATTAACACAGATATAGCATGTGAAATAAACATTTATCATAAACATGGAATAAGATAATAACCACTTTATTATTGCCTCCCGGCCATATCCCCTTCAGTCTCCCATTTTCACTAGAGTCAATAATCCTGTTTGAAAAACTTACGCATTCAACACCTATGGCTTTCTAGTGTTATACATATGCATTGCTTGTGGTAAACATAATCTCTAGATCTGACACTTTCAGGTCTGTGTGTATTTGTATGTCTTTGCGTCTCTACGCGTCGCTCATTCTCTAATGAGATGGCATTGTATAAATTTACTCCTTTGGTGAGACCTTAGTTCCTTGGGGTTAAAACATGTCGATACTATTGTCATAAAATATATCTTCATAGTACAAGCCCGCTGTGAACCACACTTAGTTTAATAACAAATTACATGACACAAATGCTCTCCTTTGCTACTGCTAGAGCAGTCATATACTCAGGCTTTGTTGTAATATCCGTCACAATGTCTGAACTTTGGAAGTCATCCAAAACCATCATGGAACTTCCTTTTCATTACATTGTGTCACCCATAGTCTAAATTGAAAACTTAATTTGTAACTTGTGAAAAAACTAGTACCAATGTAACACTTTACAATGAACTATTTGTCACCTCTACATACAAAACCTATTTTTAGTTCTTCCAAAGATCATAAGAATATCCTTACTATCGTCCAATGATTATCTTCCAAGTCATTCTAGTATATGTTCATAACCTTTAGAGCATAAGACATATTTGGATATATAAATATCACTTACATAAAAGTATTCATGTGATTTCACTCACGAAGTGCCAAAACACATGAATCTCTTTTCGCTCACTTGACATCTTGATTCAACCTTTTCCATGCGGCAAAAACCTTTCTTGTCGTTTCCATATTGAACTCATTCAATATTTCTTCTACGTACATTTAGCACAACCATATTAGTGCCTCAATCTATCTATATAGACATTGATGCCTAATATTCTGGTTTGGCCCAAGTCTTTCATCGAAATCTAATTTTAATGAAAATTTTAACTTGTGTAAATAAAAGATACATCATTTCCAATCAACAACATGTCTTCTACATAATATATTAGAAATATGTCTCGGCGCTCCACTTAATTTCTTGCAAATGCAAGCATCTTCATCGTGCCTCATGAAATTAAACTTTTTTAATAGTTTCATCATGGTGAAGATTCCAATTCTGCGATGCTTACTTCAACTATTATAATTTGCATGCCCTATTAACATCCTTTCAATTAACAAAACCCTTCTGACTGTATCATGTACACGTCCTAGGTAACCATTCTATTAGAAGAACTTTTTATTCAACTACCATATACCAAAATTATATTTCATAGATGTGAAACATCCATGTGTGCTTCTTTATAGATCTAGTTACAACCGATAGGCTTCATGCCTTTCCAGATGGTCTCCCAAGTTCAAAAACTTGATTTCTTGTGTATGGAAACTATCACAGATTTTATGACTTCTAGTCACTTGATGGAGTCAGGGCCCATCATCGCTTCTCAACATGTAGTCGGTTCATCATTGTCAAAACACTAACAACATTTTTTTATCAAATCTCACTATTTGTTTGTTACCCACCCACACCGTGCAATAGGAACTCTAATCTCCGAGATCACAATCTTTGTAGTCATGGGAGCCATGAGCATTGTGGCCACCTCTGGGGCATTTTCCGGTGCTGCGTTACTTAGCACATATTGCTTAGGTACATCAACCTAATCAAAGTTTGATTGTCCTCCCACTTAACTTTTGTGAAAAAATCGTTCTCAAGAAACTTGACCTTCTAAGTGATAAACTCTTTTGTCTTTGGTTTTATGGGAGAATACCCAATGATTTTTTGGGATAACCTACAAAGACTTGCTTATTCGAATTTAGTTGTAAACATTTTACTTATGCCTAGCATACCAAAATTTAAGAAAAGAAAACTCGGGTGTTATCCCAAACCGTAACGCATATGGTATCGTTTCACTAGATCATGATGGTGCTCTTTTCAGTATAAAAGTGGTAGTATCTAAAGCTTTAATTCTTAAAACATAATGGTAACTTTATCAATGAAACCTTTGATCTTACAATGTCAAACAAGGTTTGGTTTCATATCTCGAATATTCCATACTCCTATGGTTTTATTAGGAAACGCAAATCCATGGAACGATTCCTCAAATCTTAGGTGTTTTGCTACCTATAACTCAAATATCTTCCTTTATGATCCAATCATAAATTATTTATTTTCTAGTTACAATGATTTTCCACTTCATCTTGAAAGTTTTTGAACATTTTTAAATGTTGCATACTTCTTCCTTATTAAGTAAATACACATATATACACTCAAATTTTAGGAGAAAGTATATGAATTTGAAAGATCCATTGCACACAGCTTCACATAACGGACTATATACATCAATATGCACAATGTACAATAAATTAGTCGTCCGTTCCTCTTTACCCTATGAACGGAGTTTCAATTATCTCCAAGAAAGTGTCATAGGTGTCATTTGATAAAAATCAAAGACTCCAATAATCCATCAACATAATAATTGAACAACTATTTTTTTCATAATACCAGAACAAAATTATAATTATAAAACAAATCTTGAAGGCAAGCTTTGATGTCAATGAGAAACACAACAACACTTTATTTGTTTTTATGAACATCATCACATATTTTCTTCCTAGTTATATAGGCCATTGCAGTACATGAATTGTGTTGTTCTATATGACATTTCACACCAACCAATTCAGTATCCTATACCTAAGAACCACGTTGTTTAACAAGCAAAGAATACACCCATAACATGTATATCATCTATATACCTAAGCTGGACATTTCTAGTCTTTTCCTTTTCTGCCAAATATTTTCCAAATTCTCTTTTAGCATTTCCTTTTATTTTAAAAGAATATATCAACATCAATAGTGGCGCCATACATAGTCCAAACCATGTTTAGTAAAATACTAATACCCTTAGACTTGCACTTTGAAGTGGATCACCATCATCAAATGTTTGGCGTTTTCTAAAATACATTCTTTAGTAATATTTTAGTGTAGTAAATAGTTTACCTAAATATTTTATTCATCCTTATCATAATAAGTATGACATCCCAGGCTCCAATCCTCACCTTTTGTCATGATTTGTGCATTTGTTGTCTTCATCATGCATGCATCATATTTATTTGTTGGCATTTGATTTGGTTCTTGATATAATTCATTTTGGATTTTATTAAACTTCATATAATTCCCAAGTGGAGTTGAGGGCATGTCTATTTATTTACTTCCTATCTGTAACATATTAACAATATCATCATCATCATATTCTCCTTCTATTACATCTCTAATATGTGGGATCTATTTGAATCTTGTTGGCATTTATTCCCCTAGTCCACATATTATGTCCTTGATCCATACCTCTCTCTTATTTGCAATTTGTTTTGTTGTTAACCTATTATTGCTTTTATCCCTCCTACTCCTTTGATCACTTTTTCCCTTTGTCTTTCTTATGTCTGTGTATACATATATACACATAATAATCTCCCTTATATCTTCTAGTTAAACTCTATGCTATATATATACTTTGCCTTCTAAAAACCCACACCTTTATTTTATTCCTAAACAAAACATACATATAATGCCACGAAAACCCTTTCTAGCTAACCTTTCTTTTTTTAGCCGGACACCAAACCGACCTAGCGTGGCTCCCTCCCTGGCAGAGTCCACGCCCAGGTAGAGAATGCCCAGGTTGCATCAGCCAGCAGCTGTTGCACTAGGAGTGCATCCTTCCTGACTACTCTCTCCCTCCCAGTAAAAGCAAGCAGCAAGCAGCACCCACTCTCTCCCATTATTTCCCCTACCTCAAGCAACCACAGGCGCTGCTTCCCTCCACTGCCATGGCCATGGCCATGGCCGCCTAGCCACTGACGACGTCAAGATTCAAGAGGAAAAGGCCGGTGCACACGCTCGCAACCATCGTTGTCGTCACGCTCGCCATCGCCGTATCCTGTGAGTCCACCTCCTCCAGAACCACCTAGGTGAGCACCGACCTATGCCCCATCTTCCTATTGGGTTCGCAGCATAGAAAACAAAAAATTTCCTACGATGGGAACTATACGCCAAGATCTATCTACTAGATATAAGAGACAAGTGGATATACATCCATGGAGAACTTACCTTCGAAGACAACAAACCTTTGTTAACGAGTCGGAACTCGTGGATGATGTAGTCGTACACTTCCTAATCTCAAGATCGTGATGAAGTCCAACAAGGCTAGTAAGTCCAGCTCCAGCACGTCCATCAGATCCAGCTCCAGCAAGTCCAGCACCACAAAGCAGCGGTGCATCCGTGATTGCACACACGTTCGGTACCCCGATAACCTCCATCCCTCGCTACAGCAAAGCAGTAGAAGTAGCAACTCCTTTCCAGATAAAGCCACCGGGAACATGTATCTCGCTAATCCGAGACCATGTGGAATAACTAGAGGGGGAGAGAGATCCTTCACAAGGAGGTGTGCTTTGTGAGGAGGAGAGGGGGGACTTTTATAGGGAATACAGGGGAAACCAAGGTCCATGGCGTGGAAGCCATGGTGGTGCCCCCACCTCTTCCATCATTCATGCGGTGGATGCTCCAGTCACATAAATATGCCTCGACTCACACTTCCACTCACATGCATTAATTTCCACCAAATTTAATGCGAGCTCTCATTAAATAAAACTATTTTATTTATTTTATTCAGAATTTTGTTAATTACTTTAATTAACAAACATTCACATACCCCTACAACATTTCAATATCACATGCAGAAGTAGTTTCTGTAATTTCACCCGAAACAATTTCAGTTTCCATCGAAATGATTCCAGCGCTTCCTTAATTCTTTATCTGAAACATATTTGCTCCAAATGGTGTCGGTATCCCTTAAGTGTTTCACCCTATGGTTCGTGAATAATACAGACATGATCGAGACTCCTCTCCGATCAATAATTAGTAGTAGGACTTGGAGATCCGTACTGACTCCCACACATTCAACGATGACTCTTGTGATCGTGTGAACCTTTAACGTCATAACTAAATCCCTTTGTCTCGCGATATATTACATGTTCGAGATTCGATCATTTGTATCCAATTACCTAGTTTGATCTCTTTGTCGACATGCACTCTTTTCTCATTCCCGTGATGTAACATTCTAGTGATCACATCACTTGCTTGCATGCTATTTCAATGTGATATCATCGAGAGGGCCCCGAGTATATCTATCCGTCATCAGGATGGAAAAATTCCACTCTTGATCCATGATGCTCAACATAACACCTTTGTAGCACTAAACCCACCTTTATAGTCACACTGTTACGGTGTGACGTTTGATGTTATCAAGATACTCTTCCGGTGTTAGTGATTAACATGATCTCATGGTCTAAGGACTAGGATTACTCTGTATGATGTTATATAAATATAAACATAATGACTCTAATAGTAATGCTATACTTCGGATGAATGTTCATCACATCATTCCACCAATGTGTTGACCTCGTTATTAAGAACATCCAATGTCCATGATCAGGAAACCATGATCATCTTGTTAATCAACGAGCTATTTTATATAAGAGGCATTACTAGGAAATTTGTATTTTGTTTATTAAACACACATGTATTAACGTTTCCAATTAATACAATTATAGCATGTAAAATAAACATTTATCATAAACATTTATCATAAACATGGAATCAGATAATAACCATTTTATTGCCTCTTGGGCATACTCCCTTCAGTCTCCCACTTGCACTAGAGTCAATAATCTAGTTTGTAAACTTGTATATACAACACCTAGGTGTTGAATATACGTGTTGGCTAGTGGTTAACAAACTCTCAGGATCTGATACTTTCAGGTCCGTGTGTATTTGCATGTCTTTGCATCTCTACACATCACTCATTCTCTAATGAGATCGCTTTGTATAAATTTGGTCCTTTGGTGAGACCTTTAGTTCCTTTGGGTTAAATCATGTCGATAATATTGTGATACAATATATATTCATTGTATTATCCCACTGTGAACCACACCTAGTTTGATAACAAACTACTTGACACAAATGCCCTCCTTTGCTGCTAATATGGCAGTCAAATACTTAGCCTTTTGTTTGTATTATCGATCACAATGTCTTAACTTTGGAACTCAACCAAATCCATGATGGATTTTCCTTTCCATAATATTGTGCCACCCATAGTTTAAATTGAGATAAATTTAATTTGTATCTTGTGACAAACTAGTATCAATGTAACATATCACAATGAACTATTATTCACTATTTGTCACTTATACATGATATATTGTTAGTTCTTGCAAAGCTCATAAGAATATCTTTACTATCGTCCAATGATCATCTTATGAATCATAATGTTATATGCTCATAACATTTAGAGCATTGGACATATATGGATATGTACATATCATGGTATTATTAATCAAAATCTTCATGTGATTTTACTCACCAAGTGTTGAAACAATTGAATCTTGATACAATCCTTTCCATGCAGTAAGAACCTTTCTTGTTGTTTCCATATTGAATAATTTTCAATATCTCATATATGTACGTCTAGCACAACCATATTAGCGCCTCAATCTATCCATATAGACATTGATGCCGAATATTCCGGTTTTTCCCAAGTCTTTCATCAAAATTTAATTTTAATGAAATTCTTAACCCGTGTCAATAAAAGATACATCATTTCCAATCAACAATATGTACTCTTCATAATGTATTGGAAATTTGTCTCAGACCTCCCACTTAATTTCTTGCAAATGCAAGCATCTTCATCGTATCTGATGAAATTAAACTCCTTTAACATTTTCATCACGGTGAAGATTCCAACTCCGCTATGCTTACTTCAACTATCGAAGTTTGCATGCCCTTTTAGAACCCTTTGAATTAACAAAACCCTTCGGACCGCGTCTTGTACACATCCTAGGTAACCATTCTATTAGAAGAACATTGTTTTGTTTGTTCATTACCATACACCAAATTATATGTAGTGGTTGCTAGATTAATCCATCAAGACTAAATATCGCTATGAAAGGTCAAATCTTGTCATAGTTAACTCCTTGAACATAGTCATAAATTCCTTTCCGACATGTCGATTATTTCATAGATGTGAAACATCCATGTCTATTTCTTTCTAGATCCAAACATGACCGATAGGCTTCATGCCTTTTCAGAGGGTCTTCCAAGTTCAAAAGCTTGATTTCTCGTGTATGGAAACTATCACAGATTTTATGACTTCTAGTCATTCTATGGAGTCATGGCCCATCATCGATTCTTTCCATGCAGTCAGTTCATTATTGTCAAAACAATAATGACTTGTTTATCAAATCTCATTATTTGATTGTTACCCGATGCATATGGTTCAAATAGGAACTCTAATCTCCAAGATTACAACATTTGTAATCATGGGAGCCATGAGCATTGTGGCCTCCACTGGAATACTTTCGGTGTTGCGCTACTTAGCACATATAGCTAAGGTTCAATAACCTTATCAAAGTTCTATTGTCCTCCCACTTAACTTTTCGCAAAAAAATCCTTCTCAGTAAACTTAACGTTCCAAGTGACAAACTCTTTTCTTCTCGATGTTATGGAGGAATACCCAACAAATTATTCGGGATAACCTACAAAGACATGCTTATACGACTTTGGTTGTAAACATTTAATTATGCATAGCATAGCAAAATTTAAGAAAACACAATTCAGGTTTTATCCTAAGCCATAACTTATATGGTGTCATTTCAATGGATCATGATGGTGCTCTTTTCAGAGTAAAAGCGGTAGTCTCTAAAGATTTAATCTTTAAAACAAAATGGCAGTTTTATAAATTACACCGTTGATCTTACCATGTCAAACAAGGTTTGATTTGATCTCTCGAATATACCATACTCCTGTGGTTTATCGGGAAATACAAATTTCATGGAACAATTCCTGAAATCTTAGGTGTTTTGCTAATCCTGTAACTCAAATATCTTCCTTGATGATCAAATCATAAATTCTTTATTTTCTTGTTAGAATGATTTTCCACTTCATCTTGAAAGTCTTTGAACAATTTTCAAATGTTTCATACTTCTTCCTTATTAAGTAAATATATAGATATATTCACTCGAATTTCCGGAGAAAGCATATGAAGTCGAAAGATGCACCGCACATGGCTACATATAATGGACTATGCACGTCATCATGCACTATTTCCAATAAGTTAGTCATCTGTTCCTCTTTGGCCTATGAACGGAGTTTCAATTATCTCAAGGAATGTTTTACAAGCATCAATTGATCAAAATCAAAATACTCCAAAAAATCCATCAAAATGGAGTTTCTTCATGATCTCTTTCCAATATAATTTAAACAGCGATGTCACTTTGTAAGTGATCTTTCAATCATTTGTCTTGCGACATTTTAGCATTAGTTTTATGGATGTGATTTCTCCAACTAGACTTGTAAAAGTTCATCCATCTTTTATGGAATATAGTAATTATTTGAACAAGCAATGCTCTCATAATCCCGGAACAAAATAACAATTATTTAAACAAATCTTGAAGGCAAGCTCTGATGTCAACGAGAAATACAATAAGTCCTTCTTTGTTTTTGATGAACATCATCTCATATTATTTTGCTAGTTAATTAGGCCATTGTAGTTCATGAATTGCGTCGTTTTGTATGATGTTTCATACCAACCAATTCGGTATCCAATACACAAGAACCACATTGTTTAACATGCAAAGAATATAACCATAACATGTATATCATCTATATACCTTAACTAGACATTACCCGTCTTTTATTTTCTGCCAAATATTTTATAGATTCTCTTTTAGCATTTCCTTTTCCTTTTAAAATAATCTATCAACATCAAAAGTGGCGCCATACATGTGACACATAGTCCAAAGCATGTATAGTAACATACTAATACCTTTGGACTTGCACTTTCAAGTAGATCACCATCATCAAATGTTTGGTGTTCTTTCAGAAATCCATACTTTAGTAATCTTTTAGTGCATTAAACATTTTACTTGCATCTTCTATTCATCCTTATCATGACACCTTTCATTATCAAGCTACTATGGCTTATAAGGATGAATGGTGAGTATAATGTCAGTTCCCAAAACCTGTTTGGGAGATTAAGACGTCTAGCGTCTCCAACATTCGCAAATTCTCATACAATGTGAGAACATGTATTTTGTCAAATTATACTCTATCATATTACAACCATAAACATTGTTTCAGATATAAAAATATCATCCATGCGTGATGGCTTCTGAAACAATTCCGGTTTCTAACGAAATGATTCTAGCACTTTCCGAATTCTTTATCTGAAACATATTTGCTCCAAATGGTGTCGGTATCCCTTAAGTGTGTCACCCTACGATTCGCGAATAATGTAGACATGATCGAGACCCCTCTCCGATCAATAATCAGCAGCGGGACTTGGAGATCCATACTGACTCACACACATTCAACGATGGCTCTTGTGATCGTGTGAACCTTTAACGTCATAACTAAATCCCTTTGTCTCTCGATATATTACATGTCCGAGATTCGATCATCAGTATCCAAATACCTAGTTTGATCTTGTTGCCGACATGCACTCTTTTCTAGTTCCCGTGATATAACATTCTAGTGATCACATCACTTGCTTGCAAGCTATTTCAATGTGATATCACCAAGAGGGCCCCGAGTATATCTATATGTCATCGGAATGGAAAAATCCCACTCTTGATCCATGAGGCTCAACATAACACCTTCGTAGCACTGAACCCACCTTTATAGTCACCCTGTTATGGTGTGGCGCTGATGTTATCAAGATACTCTTCCGGTGTTAGTGATTAACATGATCTCATGGTCTAAGGACTAGGATTACTCTGTATGATGTTATAGCAATATAAACATAATGACTATGATCATAATGTTGTACTTTGGATGAATGTTCATCTCATCATTCCACCAATGTTGTGACCTCGTTATTAACAACATCTAATGTCCATGATCAGGAAACCTTGATCATCTTGTTAATCAACGAGCTAGTTTATATGAGAGGCATTACTTGGAACTTTGTATTTTGTTTATTAAACACGCATGTATTAACGTTTCCAATTAATACAATTATATCATGTAAAATAAACATTTATTATAAACATGGAATAAGATAATAACAATTTTATTATTGCCTCTCGGGCATATTCCCTTCACTTCCATCGCCTTGATACCTCCTCTCTCGCGTTCAGCATTGTCGTGCCGCGCCACAATTTCCATGTTCTGAAACGCGACAGACATCAGCAGTTTCAGCACGTATATCTCCCAGTACCCTACTTCCTTGATTTTTTGGTGTGTGTGATGCTCTATTTCGAAAATTTCCTGAACAAAACTTGAAGCCCTATCTACCAGCTACCTCGAGTTGGAGCTCCATAGCCAAACAAATCATCTTCTGAAGTCAGAGCGAAATAATTAGCTTATCTGAAATTTCCATTCAAATCCAAATCTGCTTTGTTCCAAGACCTTTCCTAGAACGTATGTTGCTCTTTCGAAAAAACTTCCTTCAGAAAAGTTGGGGATCTTTGAGAGATATACAAATTTTGTTTTTACGTAATCTTCAAATTATTCCTAGATTCATCGTCAATCTCGTTCGAAGTTAGGCTGATTTCCTGTTCAACCCACAGTCCAGCCTGACAGACGCTAGTTGGGCCGACCCAGCTTCTTTTGTGCCGTGCATGAGCAGCTGATACTCCACGCCGCCTGCGCATTTTCTCCATGGCGGCCCACCTTCCTTTTACTTTTCTATTTCTTTTACTAATTTAATTAACTCAAATTCATTCAAACTCAAATAACTCTCAAATGATTTCGAATTTGCAAATAATTTCAATATGAAAAGTAAATGATTTTCTAGGATGAATAAAATGGCATAAGTGCAGTTTTGAAGAAACACCCCTAACCATTACAACATTGAGATTTTTCCCTTTTGGCCTTAAAATTGCAATTTAGTAACTTTTGATCTGTAATTCCAAATTTGTTAAATGATATATCCAAATCGATCAGCTCGACGACACGAATCTAACCATGGTATTTTTTTGCTATTTTGTTCATGAATCATCGAACCCTAACTGAATTTGCACTCGAACCCCTAAGTAACATGTGGCCGATTTACTTTTCTATGCTCTTGTCCCTCGGCCACTTAAACTTTACCCATTAAACATATCGCATGATATATTTCCATGCTACATTATTTCTTGCATCACATCGATCATATTTTGATTGCATGATTTACCTCATGCATAGTATTTGGTTCTTCTCGGTACAAGGCGAGTCCGGCGAGTACCAGCAGGAGTGTGAGCAGTCTTACCAGTACCCCCTTTGAGCTCGTATTGTCTTCGTCTTTCGATCCTTCATGCGAGCGTCTCACCCCCTTCTACCTATTTTTTATTTATAGTCTTTACTTCCTTCTATTGATCTATTGCTATCCCTACTGTTGATTCTTTAGTATCGTTGGCTTTATTACCTGTTAGCTAGCTTTTCCCTTGCGATTCGTATGCATGCTTAGTACTGCTCTCATACAGGTGGAGTTGGATATCTGGATAATGTTGGTGATATGAATATTAGTCTGATGTTGTTGGTTATGGCTTCACATAATGTTAAGGCCTCGGTGGTGACCACCCTTGGGGACTGCTTGAGTCGATCTAGGAACCATTTGTTCTACGATAATAGTTCTGAGAATATCGCTCTAAGAAAACATGGGGGCCTCTGGGAACCCCCCTCAACTACTGGAGCTATTCCTTTAACTAGAGGATCACAGATTGGTTTTATATTTGGTACATATGCATAATATGTCCTCAGACATGGGTGAGTTGAATATTTCCTTGGACTTGATATTTTGGTGGACTGTCATGGCATTGCATACATAAATACAGTATGGTAAACACGGATATACCTATGGCTTCTGTCTTCCTTAACCGTCAACAGAAATGTTGTACCACCCTTGGAATCATCATACCTCCTGGTTGCATCAATACAATTGGTGATATCTCTAGATACGCATGTAGTTGGGGCATAGTTCTTATTGTGAGACTTGGAAAGCACACCTATTTGTGTTTTAGTGCTTGAATGGTTGAACATGCATTTTGGTACAGTTGTGCACCCCTGCAAGTTAAATATTTTCGAGAAGCCGTGTGTCCATGGTTATGGACGCCTCAGGAGTACAGTGTCATGATAATAGACAATGCCACTAATGACTTGCCTCTAATAATATGACTAGTAACTAGTCTTACCAACTAAACAACTTCTTAATTAAAATTGCAGCATGTATGTTCTGTGGGACTACTTCCTCGACTGGTTCTCAAGGGTGAAAGCCTTGGATGGGTCATTCTTGGAGTTATATTATTGCAATCATTTAATGCTCTCTTATCTTGCTCTAATAGTTGATGTTGTACCGTGTCTCTATAAGGTAGTTCAGTTGCATGTTTTGCCGCTGCTCCTTATACTATATATATCTTGTAGGAGAGGACCACTGAATTCTAGTCTCGCCATGTGATGGCCTCGGTATTGACGCTATTTCTTTGGTTTCATTCCCGTTGTACAGGTACATGTTGATCCAAGGTGCACTGCTTAGTCTGCTCTGACGTCTGCCTTGAGTAGACGGGTTCCTACTAGGAAGTCCTGAGACATGTGGGCATGGAGCTCAATTCCTTATTTCTCAACATATTATGCCAATTTGGGTCTTATCCATACTCGGATGTTATACCATGTTTTTCCCTTGGTGTATGATGTATCGTTGGAACCTCTGTCCTTTTCGTGCTATCTATGTATATATTTTTGGATCTTGTTGCCTATATTTCCTTTCTTTCTACTTGGGGTGATTTGATATGTGGCTTGTATGTCGCACGCATACATACTCATTTTTTACGCTGAGGCGCGATTACCGGACTAGCGCGTGTTCATCCTAGAAGCTATAACCTTGTAGTGGGGTTATACCAGCTAGGGGTTTAGGCGCGCCGGATGGCTGAGCTCTACCAGTTCGTATCAGAGCATGGTCGACATGCTAGGCGACCTTTTGATATAGTATCAGAGCTCTAAAGTTTTAAACCTTCTGACTTGTCAGCATGGTCTTGCTGAGTTCTTCTTTTGATACTGATGCCGATACCAGAAGTTTTTACTTCATCTTCAATTATTCTCCAACACATGCATAACTTGAATTGTTTCAAACTCTTGGGATTGGAATATTTGAGTATAGATATATTACACTTACCATGAGTGAAATATGTTGAACGCTATCAATCTAATTGCCTAAATATATAACTTGGGTCGTTCCGACACTCGTAATTGTAATTTGGTTTCTATAGTAATATAACACTTGTAATGGGTGAGAAATGGTGATGCTATCATTCTAAATTCCACACGTTACAGGCTAGTTCTTGTGTACTTAATGTGCACCTTGATGATAACTATGTCATGATCATGTATCTTCTGTATCTGAAGTTATCTTAATGCACTGATGTTGGATTTTCATCCGATTGTTTTGCTAACCAAACTATTTTTCCTTCCTTGGGATGGAGAGTTGTGACAAAAAGTTTCCACTTGATTGGGGGGAAGCTTTGACTAAAGTATCTCAAGTTCTAATAGAGCTTATAGTGAGACAGAGCCAGGCTATGCTTGCAAGCAGCCAAGTAACAATCCAGCAATTTCTCGAGCTAAAACAAAGCATGTTGGATGTTCCCTTAGAGACAATTGAGGCACTTGATTGCCTGCGTGACATGAACAAGATTTTTGCAATTGCCTGTGTTGTAGATTTTGATCGTGTTCCCTATGCAACCTTCTTGCTTCAAGGACAATCGTCTGTTTGGTGGGAGACTTGTCAGATCTCTAGAGGCACTGATCCAATATTCTCTTGGGATGAATTCTAGACTGCTTTTAAGCGTCATTACATTCCTAATACTCTCTTGGATATGAAACGAGAGGAATTATGTGATCTCACCCAAGGAAGCAATGATGTGATTGCTTATCAAAGGGATTTCTTTGATCTTCTCGATATCCCGGTGATGATCTCTCAACTGATGAGAAGCAGTACAGGTTCCATAAAGCCTTGAATCCATCTCTCAAGTATGTTATCAATTTGCACAAGTGCGACAACTTTGATGAGCTTGTAGACTTGGCTTTGAAAGATCAGTATGGTAAAGAAGAGTTGGTGAAGCACCAAAAGTGCTCTATTCAAGAGGCTAATCTTTCAGCGCACCTTTGCCTTCTGAGAAACGTAGGATTTGGGTTCCACATGCTGCTCCTATGATGTATGCTCCTATACAGCCCACCTACTTGTCAACACCACCTGGGTATTCTTCCCACCCACGCACACCTATGTTGGTTTCAAGGAAAGTGCAAGGTCAACAAAGACCGAGTAATAAGGTTTAAGGGAAGAATGATACTCTCAGTCATCAAAGGAAGACCTTTGGAAATATGCTGAAACGTATGGCCACTCGTCGTAACTACACTTGTAATACGGGTGGTGAACTAGGTCATATCACTCCAAAGGGTCCTCCAAATAAGTTTCAGCAGCTAGCAACTCGAACACTGAAGATATACAAGGCTTGCAACGATATTAATAAACTGGATACTAAAAGTGTATGGTTGAATAGCATATCAACTTTCCAAGCATAGAAATCTCAAGACGTGGTTCTTGGAAATTTACTTGTGAACTCCATTCTCAGAAAGGTTCTCTTTGATACATGAGCATCTCATTCTTTTCCCCAGACAATTTTTCTCAAACAGATGAGTTAACTTTGGACCCTTTACCCAATAAGATGATGGTCAAATCTCCTCGAGCTGAAATGACTTGTTCAAAAATAAGTCATGGTAATCATATTTTGATTGGAGGCCATGTTTTCCTTGCTTCGCTAATAATCCTTAGAAAATATGAAATTGATGTGATCCTTGGAATGGATTGGCTCAAAGCTAATGGTGATTTGATTGACTGTGTGAATAAGTCAGTAAACACTACAAGAAATGTTTCCTTCCACAATGACTTGGCCCGACAGTCGCCGTAGAAGGCGCGTCTTCCGTGACGAATTTCTTGGCTCGGTCGTGGCTGATGGAAAACTTTTTTTACGGTTTTGCGACCCTCTACTACGACAGAACCGCTAAAAATGTGGAGGAAGCTTGGCTGGCGTGTGGCAGAAGCAAGACTTTGGATTCCTCGCGCGATGTTGACTCGCTAAAGTCTTTTGAGGCATGTGGGTCCCAGACGTCAATGTCTCTAGCAAACCATACTTTTCGGTCGTGCCTCCCTGATTTGAACTCGATAACATTGCTTGATGTGTCTGCCGTTTAGTTAGTCTACTGGGTCCCACATGTCAGCCTCTCATTAGAAGAATCATGTACATGATGGAATTTTTTTCCTTCGCTCGTGCTAGCCTGTTCTGAACTTGATAGCGTTACCCGATGCATCTACCATTTAATCATGCTGTTGGGCCGCACATGTCATCCTCTCATCAGAAGAAACGTGTGTATGATGGAATTTTCCCCCTCGGTCGCGCCTCTGTGTTCCGAAGTTGATAGTGTTTCTTGTCGCATTAGCCTAGCTGGTGGGTTCCTTATGTCAGCCTCACATTAGAAGAATCATGGGTATGATGGATTTTTTTCTTCTATAGTGCTACCCTGTTCCTAACTAGATAGCATTGCTCGACGAATCTGCCGTTTGGTCACGCAGCTGGGTTGCACATGACAGCCTCTCATTAGAAGGATCGGTTGTATGCTTGACTTTTTACTCTGCACGTGCCTCCGTGTTTTGAACTTGATAACTTTGCTCACTGCATCAGCCTTTTTTCAGGCCGCTGGGCCCCCCATGTTAGCCTCTCATTAGAAGAAACATGTGTATGATGGACTTCTTTGTCGCTCGCGCCTCCCTATTTTGAACTTGGCAACGTTGCTCGATACAACACAAGTATAAGGTCACACTAGTGGGTCCCACATGTCGGTCTCTCTTTAAATGAAATGTGTGTATGATAGACCTTTTTCGACCGCATCCACTATTTTGAGCTTTGCAACGTTGCTCGATGTGGCACCCGTGTATGTTCTTGCTGCTAAGGCCCCCCATGTCATCTTTCTTGTATGTTCTGGTTTGTGGGTCCCTGATGCCAGACTCTCTGTACAAGTATTTAACTTTTTTCAAATCGGACCAATAAACTCGAGGGATGCTGCAAGTTGGTGGGTCCATGATGTCAGCCTCTTCGTAATGCAATATTACTATAGTAGAAGAAAAAACTCAAGACTTCCAATATATTTAAACTGTGTGTGCTGCCACTACGCCAAAGATATTTATAGAAAACATATTATTAAACATCACTTAGTACCTTCAAGTTATGTGTTAATGTTTTAAAAAGATGTCGTGTGTCCGCATTTTATATTTTTAAAAATATAAGGGCAGCCTCCTGTCATTTTAATTTATAAAATGCCACATATATAATGGATTAGTTTTTTAAAAATATGGGTAGGTGTGTTTTTTATGAGGTGGAGGCAGAGTTTTTTTAAGAGGTGGACGCAATGCTCAAAAGGCTGAATTAAAAATATTTTGGGTTATTCTACATGGTCCATCTACATGCGCTATACTCCATGGCTCCTTTCTTAAATTTCACTAGGTTGTGCTAAGCAGTCCCTTGACCCTGGCAAGGCCAAATTAAATAGTTCTTGCCTATGCTCCATGGGATCCTTTCTCAAATTTTACTGGCCTGTGCTCAGCAGTTCCCTGACCCCGCACTAAAAAAAGCAGTTCCATGACCCCAAAAAGGCGTGTGTATGTTGAACTGTTTTTTGGGTCGAACTTGATAATGTTGCTCACTATATCAGCCGTTTATTCAGGCTCTTGGGTCCTCCATGTTAGCCTCTCACCACGCTGGTCTTTTTTCGCTCGTGCCTCCCTGTTTAAAACTTGGCAATGTTGCTCAATGCAGCATGTCCATAAGGTCGCGCTGTTGGGTCCCATGTGCCAGCCTCTCTGTAAATGAAACATGTGCATGATGGACTTTTTTTAGCCCCGTTCCCTGTTTTGACATTGGTCTGTTCCTGGGTCCAAATATACATGGTAGATAGTGAAGGACCAAATATACACCCATACTATATAGATGTCGATCAAATTATAACATTTTGAGCATTATCTATTATAGTTTTATATAGTGATGATATGTGATATGTCTATTATCTGGGTCTCACATGTAGGGTACGTGGAACTTACTAGTAATGTAGTAGTTTTTTGAAAACAACATAGGTAGGTGGATCTTTTTTAGGGGGTTAGGGAAGGGGATGACCATAAAGGCCGAATTAAAAATATTCTTGCCTAACTGGGGGAGGATGCCCTATTCTTCATGGGCTCACTCCGAATCTGAATGCGCTATGGTCAGCAGCCACAAGACACTGAAAAGGCCGAATTGGAAGGTTTTGGGATATGCTTAGGACTTATAGGCTAATTTCATGGGCTTAGTAATAAAAATTCCAGACCTCAACAAGGAACAAGAAACGAGGGAGAAAATTTTGGCCGATATTTCGCATGAAAATTGTTGATAACCAGGACACATACCCCGCGCGCTCCAAAACTTTCCTACTCGCGCCTTCCAACTCATGTCTTCACTCCAGCAGCCAGCTACTGTCTCTTTGCGCCATTCTTCTGGAGATGCGCAGGCGGTCAAAACCATAGGCCGCACACCAAAACATTCACCATTACTGGCGGCACCGTCCTTTTCGAGACGCACACAGGCCAACGGTTAGCTGGTCGATCCCCACAGTACACTTATAATATCCTTAATTCCCTCGAATCATTCCCTAGAAGTCGTTTCATACATGATCTATTCATTTGACATTGTTCTACACTTGACTAGTTTGTTCAAATTGGTTGGCATTTTGCGCTTGGTCGATCTGTTCTCTCAAACATGTAATATAGTTCTGCACTCAATTTCTAAAATAAGCTAAAATTATGTGGCATTTATGGTTCTATATTCAATCAGATTGCTCAAATATCTTGGCTTAATTAGATCTGTAATCAACCTGTTCAGTGAAATATCTTGAAAGCTTCTGACCATCTCTATCCTCAACAGATGGACATATATTGGATACTGAATGCAAAAAAAGCAACACCTTCATATATGGAAGGTGTTAATGAATTCATGAAGTTTGTTAGACAGCATAACGGTTACTCGGATGTGTTTTTCCCATGCCGACATTGCCTTAATTATAAAAAGCTGAGTCAGAACACAGTCGCAGACCATATATTCGTTAAAGGGATACAATGCATATATATTAGGTGGACTAAACATGGTGAACCATATGATCAGCCTGTTCTTGATCCTCTAGCTGATGCTGATCCGCCTAAAGCTCATCAGGTCGAGGATGAGTACCTTTATGGTTTGTTAAGGGACATGTACCCCACTACAAGCAAACAAGACACTCCTTCTCTTAAAAGATCACTTTTCTCTGATCTGATAGAAGATGCCAAGTGTTTAGTGGACCCTGATTCTGGTATAGTAATATTCGAACTGGTAATGAAATTACTAAAGGAGAAGTCGTTCAACAAGATTACCAATAAAGCTTTTGATTTAGTGATTAAGGTTTACAATGAGTTAATCCCTAGATAAGGACTATCAAAATCCTTTTATTGGATGAAACAGTACATCAATGTACTTGGATTATCATATGAGAAGACCCATTTTTGTCCAAATAACCGTGTACTATTCTGGGAGGATTATGAAAACCTCAATAAATGCCTAGTATGCAACGAATCAAGATGGAAAAATGGTGCTAAAAAGAAGAAAGATCCCTGTAAGGTTTTGAGATATTTTTCAATTATAGATAGATTTGTGAGGTTTTTCAGTCAGAAAAACATCTAAGGAAATAAGATGGCACAAAGAGATTCTCAAGCCAGATGATTACTTACTGAGACATCCACCTGATGACGATGAATGGGAGAACTTTGATAAGGCTCATCCAGGATTTGCAGCGGATCCAAGGAACCTAAGACTTGGCCTCGCTACAGATGGATTTAACCCATTTGGCAAGATGAGTCACTCGTATATCATGTGGATAGTACTTGTTACAATTTACAACCTGCCTCCCTAGGCATTGTAACTACCTCGGTAAACTACGCTCTTAGTTGCATGCCTGGATGAGCGAAAGTGGTTAAAATAGTACGGTGGGGGCCCAGGGGGCCACCCACAGGTAGACCCGTCAGCCGTCCTAACCACTTTCAGAACATCGGGACAAGAACGAGCGGCGTAGTCGGCAGGCGAAGGGATCAACTACATACACAAGTGAGTATGTATGCAAGCCACCATACAACTGTTCACAGAGCCATTCCATCTAAAAGAAATAGAAATATTGCAACGCCATACGGCAAGATCCAAATATCCTAGATAGAGATAATAGTTTAGGATAGCTCCTCATACATCAAACATCATAGTATCAGGCGGAAGCGGAAACAAGATCCGAGTATGGATAAGAAGCAAATCGGCATAAGATGCCACATAAATAAACACATCCCGCCCACAGATCTCGCGGATCCCCATCCCCGGAATTTCTACACCGAGTGATCGTTGCCAACATCATCTGTCTCCTCCACCCAGTATCCATCTTGCGAGTACACCTGTTCATCTGAATCAAACAATTTATTGTGTGATACCCTAGGAGTACTCAGCAAGTCTTTATGCCTCTAAAGGGGACATATACCTGGGGTGACGCAATTGCAGCAAAAGATAACAACTAACAAGCCTATAGATACTCGCTAACCATCCACCTAACCAATGATAGACGGATGTCCATTAATTAGTAACAACAGTTATAACAGTATAATGAACAGATACATCCTCCCTCTCGCTTACCAAAGAGAAAGCGGACGAACAACCCATCCGTTAGCAGTTTTATTAACCACTCCATGAGTATTGCACTATTTACTAGTCCGGTATTTAGTCAGATTAAAAGTAGTACTTTAGTTATACTTGTCTATGATCGAGAAACTGTGCTCCAAGTCGTCCATAACCGCGGACATGGCTTTCAGAAAGATTTACCCTGCAGGGGTGCACAAATAGCAACACACACTCGATCAACCTCATAAAAACCAACTCAAAACCCAACGAGGCATTCACGACAAAGCGATCACAGGATTCAGAAATATTTCAGGGGGCCACCCCACTAAGCTACCCGCAACGAAGTTGGCCGGCTCCGGAACGGACACAGGGTTTGCAACGACGGCCGTAAACGACTGGGAACCTAAAAATATGACTGGGCTTGTTGATACCGTGAAAACGTGGCGCGATCCTAAACAGTACAGGTGCTCCACGCACAATCTTAAATAAAACAGTAAGCATGGCATAAGTACAAAATAGTAACAAAGCCCCAAACTACTTTGTGGCCCCAAGAAATAGAACTAAATCAAGCTCTGGCTCAGGGGGGTCCATAAGGCCTCCCGGATGTGGATACTGCGAATAGTCAAGGAACAGGAATCAAGTACTCAGGGTCCTACGGGACACAAGTGAGCATGAAAAACCAAATAGCAGATATTGCTCACCGGTGCCTCTTTCATTAGTTATCCCATTACTACTCATGTTAAGTTGTTTAGGTACCTCGTTATCCATCAGACACTCACATACCATACACATGCTATTCTACGACTCGCATGGCTCAAACAACTCCTGTAGTAATGGCTCATGGGATGGAGGAACAAGCTTCGGTGGGGTTTAAAAGTAAAGGCTATGCAGTACTTGGGATTCAATTTAATGCAACCGCGACTCAATGATGCAAGAATAAGATAGAAGCAATAGGTACTATATGTATGCAAGCATGTGGTAGTGCTTTCCTGGTAGCTCAGTTGAAGCGAGAGATGGATCTGGGTAGAACTCCTATGATTCCTGATAATTCTCCTGCTGGGCGTCTATTCGAAGAAGAACCAAACAAACAAGGGCCAACATAAATAAAGTGCACAATCATACGAACTAAAAATGTGACAAGCAAACAAGCAAGCCATGATGAATGATGCACAATTACATGGCAATAATGTAGCGTGGCAAGGGTGAGGTGTGGGAACGAGAATAAATCATTTTAGTAATTATTTCGTCAAGTTTTATTGCCATAAACAGTTCTGATTTTTAATAATGACATGATGCATGCTTCAATTCAGAACATGGAATGCATAGTTAGCATGGGCTCGTCGCGCTTATCGATTTGGACATATTATTTGTCAAATTTGGAGTTATAAAACTAAAGTTATTAATTAATTAAGAAAAGGGCATTTTATTGTAATTTTAATCATCTCGAAAATTTAAAGTGCTCAAACAATATTTTGAATGGCCTATTTGAATTCCTCACATTTTTCTGATTCAAAAACATATATTATTTGTATTATTTGGAATTACCAAAATATAGATATTAATTTCTGTATTTATAAACATATATGCAATTTTCTGGATTATTTTTATTTAACAGGAAAAGGCGCTGGGACTTTTTTACACTCACGGCTAGCTAGCCACGGAGACCGACATGCGGGCCCAAAACTGGCGCGGCGCTGAGCTGGCTGAAACGGCGCAGCGACTTTTCTCACCCCGGACCTAACTAGCCACCCCCACTGACAGGCGGGGCCGGGTTGAAGCGGACCCACGCGCGCGCGTCCGATGCGGGCGTGACACCTGGCGGATCCGGGGGACTAGGTCCTACGGGAGCCTTTTTCTAAAACTGCCACTGCGGCTGACAGGCGGGGCCGGAAGGAGCGCGGGTTTAGCGGGCAAAAAGGGTAGGGGGTTTTCTGGAAAAGTACCATGCAGTACTATTTGTCTTCTCGCGTTTGTCTGACGAACTGACGGCGACAAATCGGTGCGCGACGCCGCGGGGGTTCGAACCCACGACCTGCGGTGCCCGCGCTGAGAGGTGGAACCAGTGCGGTGGGTGAGGGGATGTTGACAGGAGGCCGGGCGGCTAGTTAGGGCTTACGCGACACCGTGGTGAGGAAACGCTCATGCACGCCAGCGCACAGAGCGTGCTCGACACAACGTCCGGCGTGTCCGGGAAACGACGGTGGCCGTGAGGATGTCTAGGAGGAAGGTTGGCTCACCGCGAGGTGGTCGGCGGTGGTGGATCGGGTCGGCGAGCAGCAGGACGACGGCGATGCAGAGGCCGAGCGGATCAGGATTTCGGGCGGCATCGACGATGTGTAGCATGTCCTGGGGCTCCTCCTCCACGCTGCTATGCACGGGGGCGACGCAGAGGGACGCCTTGGTCTTCCCCAACACCAGGACGCCACGCCCGCCGCACAGTACGAGGAGATGGAGGTGGAGGCCAACGATGGTGGCCGGAGTTGGAGAAGAGGTGCACGGGAGAGGAAGGGAACGGCGCAGCGGCCAGGGGGTGGATCTGGGCACGAGAGAGAGACGTGGGGGAGTATATATGGATGGGAGAGGAGAGGGGTGCCGTGGGGTAGCTCGGTGGAGGAAAAGGTGGCTTCGGCCACCTTTTTTCCTTTCTTCCTCACGTGCTCGACGTGGAGCTGCTGGCTCGGGGGACAGAGGCTGCAGTTGGGGCCGGCCAGGGGAAGGAAGGGCTGCACGGGTGGGTCCTGGTGGCAGCGAGAGAGAGAGAGAGGGGGGGGCGAGAGAGAGAGAGATGCTCGTCTAGGTCTAGGGCTAGAGGGGGAGGCTCGGGTAGATGGAGCTAGGGTTGAGGTATCTCGGGTTAGGGTAGGGGTGGTTAGGGTTAGGGTTTTATGTTAGGGTTTTGATATGATCTAACATGATCATAAGCATGGGTGGGGTGAGATGGATTTTGGTGGACACATGATGATGGTACAAGAGAGAGAGAGAAAGAGATGAGGTGTTTAGGGTAATGTGGTGAAGTTGTGGTCTTGATGCACATGGCAAAGAAAACCAAGATCAAGATGAGGAGGGTTTAGGGTAAGCGCAAAAAAGAATAGAGCCAACAAGATTTGAATCCCAAAGGAGCCATGATCCACTCCAAAAATCCAAGATGAGAAGGTGGTGATGATCTTGCATGGCCCATGCATATTCAATAAATGCCATGTTAGTTTTTGTGAAAAAAAAAAATAATCATGGCATTTATACACATGCATTCCCAAAATATGGAGTAAGGCCAAGCTAAAAGAATTAAAATGGAATTATATTGGATGTTCCATGTGGAGTAGATGGAGATGCTCAAATTTGAATATAATTAGGACTTGCTAGTGTATATATTCCACTAGGTGCATTATTTCCTCAACAATATTCCCACATGAGAAATTATTCCAAAACAATCCATATGGAAGCTAGAAAAAGGGTTACCACTCACAAGCCATGCAAAGGTGGCTCCACATATCAATAATGTGAAAACAATATGGTGCATATATGGGAGCATGTGGAAAATAGAAGAGGATTCATCCCAACCCACATGAGCTAGAGGTAAAACCAAATAAGATGCAAAGCTCACATATAGTTGGATGGTGGAATTATGGGGTGGTGACAAGAAAGGTGGTGGAGTTAATAATAGATATGCCCCCAACTCAACTTGGGCATTAAACAATATATCAAGAACCAAATACAATATATCAAGAGGCAAATACAATTAATAATGCACATGGGATAAGAACCAAATGAAAAGGGTTTTATATGATGCTCAAATGCAAGGTGGCATGATGACATGAGCATGATATAATTATGATGCAACAATTATATGTAGGAAGTAGCAATTATATTCTACACCAAGTAGCATTACATATATTAGACAGATGGGATGCTACAGGCATGCTCTGACCAATCGAACTACTTGCTGGCTTTACTCATCCTAGGTCCCAAATCACCTGGGAAGGATTTTGATCTGTTCATGTAGCCTCTTATACGAGACTTACATGATCTTTGGAAGGGTGTCATGACTCCTGATATCCTTTCCAGCAAACCTGAAGATGCCAAGTTCCCGATGCATGCTGCTGTGATATTCTGCACCCATGTTTTTCTAGCTCTTGGCACTATGCCAGGTAGAGTGACTGCAGGTTATAACACATGTGTTCGCTGTGAGAAAAAACATGTCACAATGAGGCTAGAAAATAAGACTAGTTTCTTGGGCCACCGGTTTTTTCCTCCTCAAGGCCACCAATTCCGAAAGAACTTAAAAAATTTGCAGTTCTATGGAAAGAGGACTGAATAAGGCACTCCACCACAAAAGTTCACTGCATCCGAGTTGTAGGCGCATCTATAAAAGGTTAGAAATGTCAAACCATGAAAACAACCAGCTGCCAAATGACGTAAAAGAAAGAATACAGAAGATGCACTGACAGTAGGAGCAGCATCCAAAAGGAAGAGAGCAAAAGAAGTAGCAGTAGATGCCCAAGGGAAGGAAAAGGAACCGTTAATATTTTATAAGCGCAGATCCACTCTATGGGACTTGCCGTATTGGGCTGGTAAAACACTTCGACATAATATTGATGTCATGCACATGGAGAAAAATATATGTGATAGTATTATAGGCACATTACTCAACATTCCATGCAAGAGAAAACATAGCTATAATGCTAGGCTTGACTGCGAAAAACTCAACGTTAACAACAAGTTGAAGCTGCATCCTGAAGATACAGCTCATAAGGGCGGTGTAAAACATTACAAAATTCAAGGTGCAGAATTTACCTTACCGATGAATAAAAGGGTACTATTTTGTGACTTCCTCTGAGGTGTGAAATACCCATCTGGATTTGCTTCCAACAATGCAAATTGTATCAATGCAGAGGGGAACAAGCTCCAAGGGTTGAAAACTCATGATTGCGATATCCTACTACAAAGGCTTTTAGCTCTTGCTATTAAAGGTTTAGTGAACAAGGATTTGTACAACGTGCTTGCAGGGTTGGGAAAGTTCTTTAGGGAAATCTGTAGCAAAACTCTAGACAAGAGTTGTAGCGCATCTTCAGACAGACATAGCAGAAATCCTATGCAAGATTGAGCTGATATATCCACTAGCCTTCTTTGATGTGATGGTGCATTTGGCTGTTCATCTGACTAAAGATGCACTTTATAGAGGTCTCGTATAGTACGGATGGATGTACCCTATAGAATGTCGACTTTGCACTTTCAAGCGTACTGTTAGGAACAAGGCTAGAAAAGAGGCTTGCATTGCAGAGGCATACATTGCTGCTAAAGCATTTGCATTTTGCTCAAGATACATTCCTGATGGTAAAACAAGATCCAATCTAGGTGGCGGAATTGAAGAAGTTGAAAAATATTTTTTTAACCATGGTGTTCACCTACTAGGAAAGAAGGAACATAGAACATTAATGCAGCACGAATATGACCAACTTACTTAGTATGTGCTGAATAACGATGATGAGGCTGGAAACTTTGTTGCGTGAGTACTATTCATACATATCCTCACATATATGAAATGATACTTGTAGCAAGATATGTTCAGATGTCTTACTTCAGTATCATTTTTGTAGATTATTTAAAGCAACCAAAGGAAAAGATCATGTTGCACTAGTATGTGGTGGTGGGATTCAGGAATGGTTTAGCAATCATGTAAGATGTTCAATTGAACTTTAAATTGCATATGAATTATGCACATGAGATGACCTCTTGATTATTTTGTATAACCGTAGATCACGAAGTTGCGTGAAGAGAATTCGGGCGATATTAGTGATGGTCTAGCAATGATGATGGTATCCACTACAACACTTATGAGTGTGAGAAACATCTAAATACACAAAACAATGGCATCACGACTAGTGGAGAGCACTTGAAGGCCAAAATGAAGAAGTTAGATGACTATGATCATTATGGTCACAAAAAAAGAGGTTACTGAGTTGAACTATAACGACAAGACTGGTGGTTGATCTGTGGTTTTATTCAAGTGTTATTGGTATGACCAAGATTCGAACAAGAAAAGAGGCCCTAGAAATGATGGGAATTTCATATCGATCAATACCACTACTGAGTGGTACGAGGAGGAACCTTATATTTTGGTAAATCAAGCTTCCAAGGTAATATTCTTGAATGACAGAGATAATAACGACTAGCAATACGTGCAAAAGTTTGAGGCAAGGAGCACCTATGATGTGAATGAGTATGAAGAGCCAGTCACCATAGATGTTGCCCACCAAGATGATCCCAGTGGTTGTATGGTAACTGAACTGGCTGACATCGATGAAAATTTGATTGCCAGAGGTGGCCTTGCGCATGATGGACAAGTAGATTTCACTGTCGAGGTTAGTGTAGTCGACAAAGACAGGAATAAACTAGTTCTACCTGATGAATCTTATAACATGTATGATGAATGGCAAGGGGAAGAAGATCCAACCCAGTCAGAATATGTGGATCTTGAACACGGAGGTGCTGAAAGCGAAATGGTGAAGATGATTAGACTGTTGCTTCATATTATCCAATGAGATGATGAATAGTAATTCGTATTGGTTTTCTCTTTGTAAAAAAATGTATGAGACATGATGACAATTTCTTGTTGGATTGTAATCCCAGACTAATTGTTTTCCCTGTCTAAATTGGATTAATCTTAATTCGACAAGTGCAAAGATATGTAGAATAGGTTAACTTGGCGTGCAACAGATACATTGGTTCAGTACATTAATTAATTATCAACCACATGACCAGGTTTCATACAAAAGGGGGCATATGCACCTCGTGTTAGTAGAGATGGGATAGCACATTGTCTCGACGGATAGGGCAACTGGCATTGATCTCAAACTAAGTGAATATGCACTTGCGGTGGTACGAATGGTTGCATCCCCAGAGACCGTTGTGCGCTTCGACAGCAGGCCTACATGCGTATGCTGCAGTGGCCATCCTCCTGGTCAACTAGGTACCAACTGTCTTGAAGCGCCGGCAGGTTGACGATGAGCCGGAGATCCATGCTAAGGGTTAGGTCTAAGTGGAACCTGTTAACCCACATACACGCCTCATGCCAGAGCTGGTGCAGAATGTCGTATGGCATGATGATGTCCCACTCCTCCGCCGCAAGTTGCAGGTTCTTCAGCAGCCATACACGACTAAGAACCTTGCGCATAGTTCCCATGACCTTGCTTTCTTTTCGCAGCTTGGTAAGAGGCAAGCCGAGATTCAACACCTCCTCTTCGCAGGGTGTGGTCATGACATAGTCCTCCTCCATAGGGGCTGGGATTGAGCCAAGCATCCTCCTGAGCTCGTACGTCCTCAAGAAGAAGATCTTAAGTGTCATTGTGTATGGCACCACCTCGTCAACTAACTGTGGCTCGACGACGGAGAAATCGGTTGTTGCTGCGAAGACGCCACAGGCACAGAAGACACGGGGGCATACTTGATGATGCGCTCCTATGAGGAGTGCTCCAGTTCCGGTGCCGCCGCCATTTGGGGATTTTTTTGGGGGTGGAGGGAGGGGAGGGCAGGAGGGTGGGGGCGGCGGTTAGTCGATGGTGCTGGTCTGGATGAGGGGGAAGAGGCCAGGAGAAATGGGTGAGAGTGGACTACTCGAAGGCGGGGCTGCGCTAGCTCGTCACTCCCTAACATCAGCCCTGGTTCGTCCTCTCTTCATGGTTCTAATTAGGCTGTCATAGAGGAAGGGTTGTTGAGCTGGACAGGGAACACCAATATTTTAACATATGCTGAGTTTGGGCATTAGAGCCAGTAGTTACTCCTTTTCCTTGATTTTTCTGTGGCATCGGCTATGCAGCGTAGGCACTGGTGCCAGATGGATGAGAAATGCTTTGGGCACCGATATTTGCATACGCTGTGGAGGGCCACCCAAGTTCTACGAATTTTCAAGCTTTTTAGCTAAAAGAGAGCAACTATGTAGATGCACAGGCTGATGGTACTTCCCCTTGTTATCGGTAAAAGAGAGAAACTATGTGGATGCGATGATGATTCAATTTATTTATATAACATAACTAGTATAGGTAGAACACAACCACGGAAGAAACTAAACCATATTCTAGACGGAATCAGCACACACATACAGTAGACACCCGAATATCATATGGTTCTTTTTTTTCAAGAACCTATGTCGCCCTCTACCCGTGCGGGCATGCCATCTGGTGTTCAATGAACTCGAAGAAGCTGCCAGCCATGGTCGGTGCAAACCACACTGACAGGACGACCCACTGTACGTTGGACCTCACGTGTCAGTAAATCTAGATCAATGAATAACGTATACATACTGGAGTACTCCATACTACTCCACCGTGGGGAACCCAAACCAGTGTGGGAAGTCGAAGAATATCAGGAACCCTATTCATATTCTGCTCTAGGAGCAATAACTGACACAGGTCTAGCAGCATGCATTGACTATGAGTGCACTATAACACGACGAGTCTAGTCTCTACTCAGAATTCACTCCACTGTGATCTGCGTTCTGTCAAATCTTTGCATGCAATACCTTGCGTGTATCTTTTCGTTAAACCTGCACCAGTGTGCAAATGGTCAAACACCACACCCACGGATGTGCAAGAACAATACACCTGCTATCTCATTGTCCATCATTACTTTGAAGCTATAGCTAAGAGAATATTTTCCCAGCTAGACACGAGTCTTAGCGCTGCACAATATGAGAGTCTAGCAAAAATATTCTCGGAGCATCTCCAAGAGTCTTCCTATATTTTCCCATAATTGTTATTTTAGCAATTTGGCTCAAAAACATTGCTCCAGTAGCATTGCTAAAAGTGGTCCCCTACCAAAAAAAAATATAGCAAGCTGAGTATATTTGGCTTCCCACTTGGTATAGTATTTATCAATCCAACATATCACTTCCTATCCTATCCTAAACTATAGCAATCCGGGTCCCCTTCCCGCCCTTTGTCCCATTTGACAAGTGGGACCAACCTTGTAGTCTATTCGTAATGTACGAGTGTGTGCTGCATAGTGTATGTGCGTGCTAGTTTCTGTGTACACGTTCTAGTGTGTGATGCATATGCTATCATTTGTATGGCCATGTGTACATGTATTTGTATGTGTTTGTGTAGGCATGTGTGGTGTGTAGCCATGTACATGTATACGTGTAGCTGTTTGCGCGTGTGTGTGACGTGTGAATGGCGAAGTATCTGCAGACATGTACATATACATTTACACATACATGACATGTTTTAGTATGAGTATATGTATGAGAGTGAGATGTGCTACAAACATATACTTTATACCTTCGATACGGATTACGGATGTATAGCTCTTTTTCCCTAGTAGACCTAGGTTTATCGAATCCTGGGGAAGCAGAAGCGTAGTGAAGTTACTTTAACGGACCTTCGGGAGTTTTAGAATTCCTTTTGTGTTTTACCGGACCAAGAGTTTGTTGTCTTTTGTTGTTGTCGATGATGGAGAGAGAGGGCCTAGGGCGTTCGGTTTCACCTGTAGCTGTGCAAAACATCTGATGGGAATAAAATATAATAATAGAGTACGCATGTAATTGTTAGAGAAAGATAAATTATATGTGGGCAGCGCATCCATAATTGCTATTGCCTCCGCAACCGCTTATAGCAATAACCTACTAGTCTCATCCATAGAATAAAGAGAATTAGTGATATGCATAGTGCCGTCACCGTTAATCCCAAGTAAATCTCTCACATACAGCCGTACTATCCCTTATGTCACTGGGTTCCCAACCTGCAGATTAGACATTACTCATACTCCCTATACTTGGCTCAATCCTCAGAGTCTTGGGTACCTAAAATTCTTTAGATTGAGGCAAGAGAGGATACAATAATCATCAAGTCATACAAAGTAGTACATGATCCCATCTATAATAAATAACATGCACAAAAGCTACATGGCTAGGCCGAAGCCCTTAGCCCAAGGAGAATTACTCACACATAGAGATGAGATCAACAATCATAAATATTGTAGTGGAAATCATGAGATTGATAGAAAATAGTCTTACAATGTCGCCAATCGAAGATGAGATCTACTATTACAAGTGGTGGAATATGGCTATGGTGATGGATAAGGGTTTGGAGATTAGATCTAAGTCTATTCGCCTTGCGGCTCTTCGGTGTTGTGGATGGGGTTCTAGGGGCGGCTGATGATCGGAAAGAGCTCCCTTTTCTCGTCGCCCGAGTCCTCTTTATATAGGGGTCCCTTCACAAAAGTTGTTTGTCAACACCCGGATTTTTAATCCTAGATACCCGTTATGCCATACCTCGCAATCCTAGGATTACCATTTTTGCGAGACATAACGGATTGGATATCACATTTCCATCATCATCAACCATTTGTGTTTCTCTACACATGTCAAAACATCTCAATAGAATGACTCATCATTCCAAGGTTTTCATAATTCATTTTCACCAAGTGTTCCCATCTACAGTGACTCAAGTTTTTGATCTACTCTAAACTACTAAGTTAAGAGTGTTCACTAAGGTGGAAAAGATGGGTTCAATCTCATGCCATAGAATGACATCTAAAGGGTTCTAATTAGGTCAAGTTTTATACTTTTTATGCTACCTTCAAAACAAGTAAAGAACTTGGTGTAAACTAAGGAAGTAAAACTTGTAATTAAGACTTGGGGTGTTACTAGTAAAAAGGGGGGGGGGGGTGTGATCAAAGCATGCTTAAGGCATCTTTGCTAAACCATCTAGTTTGGTCCTAACTTGCTAAGCACTAAACTTGCAAGTGTTAGCTTGCACTGTTAATGGTGGCTTGCACTTGGATAGTGCTAGCTTGATAATAGTAGCTTGCCTTGGTTGGTGTAGTGGTTGACGTTTTCTTCTTCTTGTTGGTAGAACTCCTCCTCCTCGAACCCTTGGTCGGTACTATCGTCTAGAAATACATACGGAGCACACAATCACCAAAGAATACTTAACTAGGCTAAGTATCATTCTAAGACACAACACTTGATGATCTATTATCATCACAAGCATCACAAGTTTAATTCAATAGTTTCATCCTTTTTATTTTAGAAAAGTAATTTCTACTCATTGAAAATTTAAATAGATTTAATATTCACCACTTAAAATATGGGATCATGTTGACACATGTCATCACCACATATTCTAACATGTGGGAATGAGAATTAAAGTTTGGATCAATATTACTTTGGTTTAAGTTCATTATTTAATGATTTAAAGTGACTAGAAATGCTTATATAGCATTATTTTGGTACTAGTCCATAGTCACTGCATCTAAACCATAATATTATTACATAGTTAGATAGATATGCTGAAATGTGATTTTTGAGAGTTTGAATCAACTCAAAAGCTAACTTGGTTGACTTTATAAAAATATTGCAAGTTGCAAATACTTCTGTTTTGTTATTTTTATTAGGAAAGATCTATAACTCTAATTGAATTAAATCCAATGGTCTTGGATAGATCATCTCAATACATTTCAGGCAAATTTAGTTTGATGCAATTTGGATTTGTGAAACTCCCAGAATTGAATTTTAAAAGAGTGGACAGAAACTAGAATTAAGTAAAAAGAAAAATCCAGATTTGAACGGGTGGGCTAGCGCCGGAAAAGACTTGGGCCAGCCCAGTGGTGCTCCGCGGCGTGGGGCTCAGCTGACAGGGGGGTCCCGCTTGTCAGCGGCACCTAAAACGCTAAACAGTACGCGCGCTGTGGGCCGTAGGATTAGAAGGGGAATCTACTGCTGAGGGTCGTCGTCGACGACGAACAGGTCGCTAGTGAGCTCGACCCCTAGCGGCTCGGTGGGGGTCTGCTGGGGACGTACCAGGGCTCCAGTGATGACGGTGAGGCAGGCAAACGAACTGGAAGACGATGGCGAGCTCTGGGACGGTCGAAGCAGCTCCGGGGGGGTGGTCGCAATCAGCGGCGCCCTTCTCCTCCAGAGGCGGCGGCTCCGGCTCCAATTCCGGCGAGCTGCTGCTCCCCTTGCTCCGGCTAGAGGTGGGTGAGGTTCAGAGAGGTGAGGGGAGTGGAATGGTGTGGAGAGAAGAGGCTGGGGAGGCCTCCCTTTATAGGCCCGATGGTGAGACCGAGCGGGATGGGCAGGTGACGTTGGCGACATGGCTACGGCTGGGTAGAGACATGGCTGAGGGTGGCGATCGACGGGCGGTCCCCTGGCAATGCTCTAGGAAGTGAATGCGGCCGTAGGGGTGGTGGCATGCGGTCTGGGCGAGGTGGCGCTCTGAGCGGCAGAGGCGGCGGTGTCCACGACGAGCGGTGGCTGTGGTGTGTTGGGCAGCGAATGGGGGTGTCTGGGGTGTTCCCCAGGTCGTGGCGGAGCGGTGGGCGCGGGCTGCAGCCAAGGGGGGGGGGTCTAAGCAAGCGGGGACAGAGCATGCTCTGGGGGCAGCATCGGCATGGCGCGGTGGCACTGGGTGCGTGGTATCCTCGGTGGTCCACTCCAGGGCTTGGCTCGGGCAGGGGACAGAGAGTGGCGGTGAGGTGCTGGCTACCTCCTAGACATGGAGAGGAAGGGGGAGATGGTCTGCTGCGATGAGGGCAAGGTTAGCCGGCGAGGGGTGGCTCGGCATGGCATTGCAATGCCACTAGGGGCTAGGGAGTGGGTTTAAAAGGCTTTTCTAGATCATCTAGAGACAAAGGGAGTGAAAAGGGGCCAAATGAGAGACAAGTTTGGCAGAACACTATTTAAAATAGTGAAATGTGTTTTGTTTGAAATTTGCCTGCCAAGTGTTTGATGAAATGGCCGCAGGAGAAAAAATTTGAATTTTGATTTCAAAATTTTTGAGTGACCTCCACTAGTGCTAGGTAGTCTCTGGTTGCAAGGGTTTTGAAAGTGGAGCTCCAAAAGATGGGTTTTGAAATAGGGTTGATCTATGCATATGCATTAGATTCCATTTTCAAATGCCAATAAAAATAGTTAATAGAATGTTTTTAGCAGATCAAAAGGTAGGCCTTGGTACATTATTATGTGTACTAGCAAGGGGTGCAAAGGTAAAGAATTATTTATGTTAAGAATTGAGTGCTAGGAACACTCAAAGTAGTGTAGTGGATTAAAAATGGCCAAAATGACCATTCCTCCTCTTTAATTCTTTTTGATTTGGTTTTCTTTAGGAATAGTTTTGGAATGATGTAGATGATGTTTAAATCACCAAAGAAACATTTTAGAAGCAAATGATCACACAATCATGGCAATTCAAAACAATTCCTATTTTAAATGCACACACATATGAATGCCTTTATTTTTAATTTGCAAAAGTTTTTGTTAACCCCAAAATTGATGATTTAGATCTTGATAAGCTTGGATTGAAGTTTTGGGATGTTACAAATCTTGCCCCTTAAACAAAATCTCGTCCCGAGATTTACAAAGAAAACTAGGAACTAAAGAGATCTAGGAACTCTGTCCTAATGTAATCTTCGCGCTCCCAAGTAGCTTCCTACTCGGTATGGTTGCTCCACTGAATCTTGAGAAACTTGATACTCCTGGTCCTGGTGGTTCTGTAGGCCTCTTCTAAGATACGGATGGTTACTTCTCCGTAGGTCAAGTCATTGTTGATTTCCACAGCTCGGTGATCGATGTTCTTGAAAACTTCGGTCTTCTCCGGCACTTCCAGACATTTGCGAAGTAACGAGATATGGAACACATTGTGGATGGCTGACATCTCTTCAGGCAGTTCCAACTGGTATGATACTTCTCCTCGACGGTTCAGAATCTTGAAAGGTCCTATATATCTGGGGGCTAACTTTCCCTTCAGACTAAAGTGTTTAGTTCCTTTCAATGGTGAAACCTTGAGATATAAAAAATCTCCGACACTGAAAGTCAGGTCTCTCCTTCTCTTGTCAGCATAACTCTTCTGTCTAGATTGGGCGGTCTTGAGGTGCTCACGGACTTTGTGAACTTTCTCTTCTGCTTCTCGGCGAATGTCGGGTCCGAAGAGCTGAC
This sequence comes from Avena eriantha, assembly GCA_910589775.1. NCBI lineage: Eukaryota > Viridiplantae > Streptophyta > Magnoliopsida > Poales > Poaceae > Avena > Avena eriantha. Next base: position 457,276,664 of record OU342743.1, read on the forward strand.
TCTCTCCTACTTGCGACCAATTCAAAGGGGTACGACACTTTCTTCCGTATAGGAATTCAAAGGGTGCCATCTGCAAACTAGCTTGATAACTGTTGTTGTATGAGAATTCTGCGAAAGGCAGGCAGTCTTCCCATTTTGATCCATATTCTAACACACAAGCTCTAAGCATATCCTCTAGGATCTGGTTGACTCTCTCAGTCTGTCCATCAGTTTGTGGATGATACGATGTGCTGAAGTTCAACTTGGTTCCTAGTCCTTCTTGGACCTTCTGCCAAAATCTTGAGGTAAACTAGGCTCCTCGATCTGATACGATGGTCTTGGGGGTTCCATGCAAACTAACAATCCTAGCAATGTATAGCTCTGCTAGTTTTGCACTCTGGTATGTAGTCTTGATAGGTATAAAGTGGGCTACCTTGGACAGTCTAACAACTATGAACCAGATTGAGTCATTTCCCTTACTAGAAGTAGGCAAACCGGTGATAAAGTCTATTCCGACGGAATCCCATTTCCATTCCGGAATCTACAATGGTTGCAATAGTCCTGCAGGTCTCTGATGCTCTGCCTTGACACTTTGACAGATGTCACATTTGGCGATGTAGCTTCCGATCTCTCTCTTCATCTTGTGCCACCAAAATTGTTCTTTCAAATACTGATACATCTTTGTTCCTCCGGGGTGGATAGAATAAAGGGTATCATGATCTTCCTTCATAATAACTTCCTTTAGTTCCGAATCTGCTGGAACACAGATACGTCCTTTGTACCATAGTACTCCTTCTTCGTCTTCAGTGAATCCAGGTACTTTTCCGGTACCAATACGACGTTTGATTCCGTCGATACTTTCATTTCCCTTCTGGGCTTCCTTGATTTGGCGGATCAAAGTGGGTTGAAGTTCAATGCTAGCTAGGAATCCTTTGCTAAATAATTCAGTTCTGAACTACTCCAGCTCTTCATACAAACTTGGTTGTTTCTCCTTGATCATGGTGTTCAGCCTACACGGCAATCTGCTAAGAGCATCCGCTACCACATTGGCTTTGCCGGGGTGATAGTGAATATCCAGGTCATAATCCTTGATTAACTCTATCCATCTCCTTTGCCTCATATTCAGCTCCTTCTGAGTAAAGATATATTTCAAGCTCTTATGATCTGAGTAAATCTCGCAGCGATTACGCATCAAATAATGACGCCATGTCTTCAGTGCTAGAACCACAACTACGAGCTCAAGATCATGGGTCGGATAGTTCTGCTCATGCTGCTTAAGTTGTCGAGACAGATACACGATGACTTTGCCTTCTTGCATCAATACACATCCTAGACCAATCTTGGATGCATCACAATACACATCAAATGGCTTCTTGATATCAGGCATGACTAAAATTGGGGCGGATATCAATCTCTTCTTCAGCTCCTGGAAACTGGCTTCACATTTGTCTGTCCATTCAAACTTCTTGTCCTTCTTCAACAATTGGGTCATTGGTCGGGCTATGCTCGAGAATCCTTCTACGAACTTGCGGTAATATCCCGCTAATCCGAGAAATGCATGGACTTGGGTTTGAGTGGTTGGAGCTTCCCATTCTTCGACATCTTTGATCTTGGCGGGATCAACAGAGACTCCTCCAGCAGACACAATATGTCCTAGGAATCCTACTTCTTTCAACCAAAACTCACACTTGCTGAACTTGGCATATAACTGATGCTCTCTCAGGGTTTCTAGGATAACTCTCAGATGTTGCTCATGCTCTTCTTCTAACTTGGAGTAGATAAGAATGTCGTCGATAAACACAACTACAAACTTATCTAGGAAATTCATAAAGATCGTATTCATGAGATTCATGAAATAAGCAGGGGCATTGGTTAATCCAAAAGACATAATCGTATACTCGTATAAACCATAGCGAGTAGTAAAGGCGGTCTTCAGAATATCTGTTGCACAAATCTTAAGTTGGTGATAACCAGTCCTAAGATCAATCTTTGAGAATACCTGGGCTCCAGTCAACTGACCAAATAGATCCGCTATCTTTGGCAAGGGGTACTTGTTCTTGATGGTGACATCATTCAACTTTCTGTAATCTGTGCACAGATGGTTGCCTCCATCTTTCTTGTCGATGAATAACACTTGTGATCTCCATGGCGGTGCACTTGGTTGAATCAAGCCTTTGGCTAGCATAGCATCCAACTGCTTCTTCAGTTCCACTAACTCTGAGGGGTTCATGCTATACGGTCTCTGGGCTATAGGTCCGTTTCCGGGGATTAGTTCGATAATGAACTCAATATCCCTATTCGGGGGCATACCTGGCAATTCATCTGGGAATACGTCGGGGTATTCACAGACTACTCTGACTTGGTCTATGGTGGGCAGGGCTACACTCTGGTTGCACTTGAATTGCCGGGGTAAGGTTTTAGAGATATGCTCTACTGTTACTCCAAAACTACTGTTCATGGTGATGGCTTTCTTAACACAGTCTATCAATCCTTTATGCCTTGACATCCAGTCCATACCTAGTACTACTTCCAATCCTTTGGTTCCAAGTACAATTAGGTTGGCATAAAAATCTATCCCATGTATTCTGATAGGTACAGCTTTGCAAATTTTTCTAGCTTTGGTTGTTGAACCGGGGATTTGAACTATCATGACATGCTTCAGGTTGGTTGGACGAATCTTACTAGTGCATGCAAATTCTTCGGTGAAAAATGAATGCGATGCTTCTGAATCAAACAATACTCTTGCTAAAACTGAGTTGACAGAAAACATACCCAGCACTACATCTGGCGCTTCCTGGGCTTCTTCTGCATTCATGTGGAAGAGACGGCCATTGCGGTTGTGAGGGTTCCCTGGGGCAAATCTCCTTCCTGGTTGAACAGGACGCTGCTGCTGAGCTAGGACATTCACGTTGGCATTGGCTGCAGTCTTCTTGGGACACTCATTGGAGTAGTGACCCTTCACTCCACACTCGAAACAAGTGATATGGGACTTGTCTTTGACTGCGACAGGCACACCATTACTGCCAGTTCTGGGTGCAGTGTTGTTGTTGTGGTTCTTGGGAGGTGCATGGTTGAAGTTGTTGGCATTACCGGAGTTGTGATTGTTTCCTCCGGACTTCACATTGCCTCCGCTACGGTTGGGGTAGCTTGGGCGAGAATTTGGGGGTCAGTTGTTTCTTGGTGCATATCCTGGTGAAGGGTTGGGACGGTACTTCTGGTGACTGTTGGATCCAGACTGATGCATCATACGACGCTTGCGGTTGTCGTTTTCCTGGTTAATCTTCCCTTCCATCTGAATGGCAGAGTCGACTAGCTCTTCGAGATCCTGGAAACGGATGTTGATGAGGATAGTCTGCATCTCATCATGCAGTCCGTTCAAGAATCTCTCCTTCTTCTTGGCCTCCGTGTTGATCTCATCAGGTGCATATCCGGCAAGTGACAGGAATCTGTCACGGTACTCCACAGTCATTCTTCCTTGCTTCAATTCATGGAACTCATCTCTCATTCTATTGACTAGTCCCTACGACATGTGGGTGCGGCTGAACTTGACTTTGAATGCTTCCCATGTCATCACTTGACCATGGTTCATATTGCGGATGCTATTCCACCAAGCTCTTGCATCTCCTGCCAGATAGTGGGTGGCGAAGAGAACTTTCTCATTTTCATCAACTCTTGCAACTTCTAAGTTTTTTTCCATGGACTGTAACCAGACATCAGCATCTAATGGGTTTTCAGATTGGTTGAAGATTAGGGGATTGGTGTTCTGAAAGTTTTTGAGTTTGGATCCCTGGTGATCTTGATTTCCATGTCCTTGGTTGTTGAGAGCCATCTGGGCGATCTGTTTAAGTGTTGCGAAGTTGGCTTGGCGTTCTGCCCTACTTGCTTCACGGTCTACTATGAGATTCTGGAAGATCTGCAGCATGGGGTCTTGCGACGAGCTGCTCCCTCCATGGTTTCCACGAGTCATCTAAAGATTGAGATGGATATAGGGGTAAGAGGGAAATTCTAAGGTTTATGATTTTGGATTTTCAAAGCTAAAACTTTGAGTTAGACTCAGGTTTTTCAACTAACTTCATTTTCATTCATGCAACCAAGCACACGATACAACACACACCACAACAATCAAAGGGAAAACAGATGGTTTGAAGAACCATTCTGTAAGCTACGATACAGTGAGATCGATACATCTCATGTTACGACAGTGCTCTAGTGCATCTACTCATCGTCGATGAAGTCGGAGTCCTCATCATCAGTGTAGAAGTCCACAGCATCCTCCTCCAGAAAGTCATCATTGTTGCTAAGGTAAGAATCCATGTCTCCCTGGATGTCTTCACCCTCCTCTTCTTCTTCCTTTGCTGCAAGCTGAGCTTCCTGCTCCTTGATGGTCTTCTCGAGGTCGGCCACCTTCTTGCAAAGACGGGTGATGGTGCGATCCTTCTTGGCACACTGGCGGCGAAGAGACTGACTGTCTGGCACAAGCAGTGCGAAAGTTTGGGCCTTCTGGTCGGCAATGGCACGGTTCTGGTTGGCTAACTCTGTGGCATTGTCCAGTTCCTGTTGTCTGTCGTGAAGCAAGAAGTCAAGGTTCTCCACTTGACGCCTCAACTCGGGGTGGCCCGGCATCTCCATTGGCATTCCCATGAAGTCACGTCTTGCATAGTGGGAAAAACGGGTTCCTTGGACCTTGTTGACGCTGAGAGCACAGAGACGTGCGAGAGCTTCATGCATTGCCCTGGCTAATCCATCTAGCCAGTTGTTCTCTCTCACGGAGAACTGAATTCTTCTAGAGGTTGGTGCTTCAATGCTTCCTCTAAGATCGGCGGTGAAGAGCCATTGTAGGTCTCCTCCTAGGGGGTCCTGGAAGTTGAGCTGCAAGAAACTCCGGGTGCGGGCGTCCCAGTAACTCCGATAGTGAATCCAGATCCCTCTCGCAGATCAGCTGACCTCCGTTTCCCAACTGGTAAAACTTGCTGAACTGAGTCTCCATCTACAAGAATTAAGGATAAGGAAGTTAATGAAGTGATCAAGTGTGTCAAATTTTAAGTAGTAGTGTAAGAATTTTGAGTTACATGAATTTTTGGAGAAAGAATCCACAAGGGTAAGAGAGGAGATAGTTTTCATGAATACTCACTTTGGTTTTGAAACTAAGTTTTTTTGTTTGACGTCCACTCTAACTAGGGTCTCCTATGGTCAGGATGGCTCTGATACCAACTTGTCAACACCCGGATTTTTAATCCCAGATGCCCGCTATGCCATACCTCGCAATCCCAGTATTACCATTTTTGCGAGACATAACGGATTGGATATCACAGTACATCATCCATTACAAACCATACATGAGGTCTTACAAAAATAAGGATCTCATGATCCAGTCTTAATACAACAAGCAGCGGAAATAAAAGATAAGCGTAGCGGTGGGGTCCATCTTCAGGGGTACAGGCAATGCTGACAAAGGCAGATAGTCCTAGTTATCATAGTCGTCCTGTTGGCCATCATCTTGATAGTCTCCTTCATAGTCTGGCCATGATAATAGCCAGGGACAAAAGCCATGAGTACTCTTTAAGTACTCGCAAACTACCACTAACAAGTACTAAAATCTAAGATAAAGTGCTAACTCTAAGCATAACTATAAAGTTAAATTTGAAACCTAAGCTGAGTTCAGAAACAAAGAAGGATAAAATAAAGTTTTGGAATCACTTAGGTGGGAAGCTAATGTCATAAACACAACCCTGTTGTGGTCAAGTCAAAATTCATCATTCATTTCAAGTTATTTGGAAAACATCTGACAACGAAACAGTATGGCCATTCCAACTTTCCATAACCGCAGACGCGGCTATTCGAATAGTTTGACACTCTGCAGAGGTGGTACACTTTCACCACAAGATTCGATACATCTGTCAGGGATAACCCTGAATCATCATACTTAGTACGCAGATAATCAAACATAACCTTCCCTTTACACACCCTAGTATAAGCACCTCTCCTATGAGCATGGCCTCCCAACCATGACCATCAACATCTTGGGCACTGCATAGGTGGACAACATTGAGAGGTAGCCTCAGCTCAGACCTCTCCCGTGACGGAACTAATACTAATGCATATAAATTTCCAGCTAAGCCTTACCCAATTCAGGTAGTGTGGTTGTACGGTAAATTTGGAATGGTATCGCATTCGAATCCAACCATCAGTTTTATAAAAGGGTTAAGGCTCATGCCTCAACATTTCCATCATCATCAACCATTTGTGTTTCACTACACATGTCAAAACATCTCAATAGAATGACTCATCATTCCAAGGTTTTCATAATTCATTTTCACCAAGTGTTCCCATCTACAGTGACTCAAGTTTTTGATCTACTCTAAACTACTAAGTTAAGAGTGTTCACTAAGGTGGACAAGATGGGTTCAATCTCATGCCATAGAATGACATCTAAAGGGTTCTAATTAGGTCAAGTTTTATACTTTTTATGCTACCTTCAAAACAAGTAAAGAACTTGGTGTAAACTAAGGAAGTAAAACTTGTAATTAAGACTTGGGGTGTTACTAGTAAAAAGGGGGGGGGTGTGATCAAAGCATGCTTAAGGCATCTTTGCTAAACCATCTAGTTTGGTCCTAACTTTCTAAGCACTAAACTTGCATGTGTTGGCTTGCACTGTTAATGGTGGCGTGCACTTGGATAGTGCTAGCTTGCTAATAGTAGCTTGCCTTGGTTGGTGTAGTGGTTGAAGTTTTCTTCTTCTTCTTCTTCTTCTTCTTGGAAGAACTCCTCCTCCTCGAACCCTTGGTCGGTACTATCGTCTAGAAATACATACGGAGCACACAATCACCAAAAATACTTAACTAGGCTAAGTATAATTTAAGACACAACATTTGATGATCTATTATCATCACAAGCATCACAAGTTTAATTCAATAGTTTCATCCTTTTTATTTTAGAAAAGTAATTTCTACTCATTGAAAATTTAAATAGATTTAATATTCACCACTTAAAATATGGGATCATGTTGACACATGTCATCACCACATATTCTAACATGTGGGAATGAGAATTAAAGTTTGGATCAATATTACTTTGGTTTAAGTTCATTATTTAATGATTTAAAGTTACTAGAAATGCTTATATAGCATTATTTTGGTACTAGTCCAAAGTCACTACATGTAAACCATAATATTATTACATAGTTAGATAGATATGCTGAAATGTGATTTTTGAGAGTTGGAATCAACTCAAAAGCTAACTTGGTTGATTTTATAAAAATATTTCAAGTTGCAAATACTTCTGTTTTGTTATTTTTATTAGGAAAGATCTATAACTCTAATTGAATTAAATCCAACGGGCTTGGATAGATCATATCAATACCTTTTAGGAAAATATAGTTTCATGCAATTTGGATCTGTGAAACTCCCAGAATTGAATTTTAAAATAGTGGACAGAAACTAGATTTAACTAAAAAGAAAAATCCAGATTTGAACGGTTGGGCTAGCGCGGGAAAAGACTTGGGCCGGCCCAGTGGCGCTCCGCGGCGCAGGGCTCAGCTGACAGGGGGGTCCCGCTTGTCAGCGGCACTTAAAACGCGAAACGGTACGCGCGATGTGGGCTGTAGGATTAGAAGGGGAATCTACGGCTGAGGGTCGTCGTCGACGACGAACAGGTCGCCGGAGAGGTCGACCCCTAGCGGCTCGGTGGGGGTCTACTGGGGACGTACCAGGGCTCCAGCGACGACAGCGAGGCAGGCAAACAAACTGGAAGACGACGGCAAGCTCAGGGACGGTCGAAGCAGCTCCGGGGGTGGTCGCAATCAGCGGCGCCCTTCTCCTCTAGAGGCGGCGGCTCCGGCTCCAATTCCGGCAAGCTGCTGCTCCCCTTGCTCCGGCTAGAGGTAGGTGAGGTTTAGCGAGGTGAGGGGAGTGGAATGGTGTGGAGAGAAGAGGCTGGGGAGGCCTCCTTTATAGGCCCGACGGTGAGACCGAGCGGGATGGGCAGGCGACGGCGGCGACATGGCTACGGCTGGGTAGAGGCATGGCTGAGGTAGGCGATCGACGGGCGGTCCCCTGGCGATGCTCTAGGAAGTGAATGCGGCCGTAGGGGCGGTGGCATGCGGTCTGGGCGAGGTGGCGCTCTGAGTGGCAGAGGCGGTGGTGTCCACGGCGAGCGGTGGCTGTGGTGCGTTGGGCGGCGAACGGGGTTGTGTGGGGTGTTCCCCAGGTCGTGGCGAAGCGGTGTGCGCGGGCTGCGGCCAAGGGGCGGTCTGAGCGAGCGGGGACAGAGCATGCTCTGGGGGCGGCATCGGCATGGTGCGGTGGCACTAGGCGTGTGGTATCCTCGGTGGTCCACTCCAGGGCTTGGCTCGGGCAAGGGACAGAGAGTGGCGGTGAGGTGCTGGCTATCTCCTAGACATGGAGAGGAAGGGGGAGATGGTCTGCTACGGTGAGGGCAAGGTTGGCCGGCGAGGGGTGGCTCGGCATGGCATTGCAATGCCACTAGGGGCTAGGGGAGTGGGTTTAAAAGGCTTTTCTAGATCATCTAGAGACAAAGGGAGTGAAAAGGGGCCAAATGGGAGACAAGTTTGGCCAGAACACTATTTAAAATTGTGAAATGTGTTTTCTTTGAAATTTGCCTGCCAAGTGTTTGATGAAATGGCCGCAAGAGAAAAAGTTTTGAACTTTGATTTCAAAATTTTTGAGTGACCTCCACTAGTGCTAGGTAGTCTCTGGTTGCAAGGGTTTTGAAAGTGGAGCTCAAAAAGATGGGTTTTGAAATAGGGTTGATCTATGCATATGCATTAGATTCAATTTTCAAATGCCAATAAAAATAGTTAACATAATTTTTTTAGCAGATCAAAAGGTGGGCCTTGGTACCTCATTATGTGTACTAGCAAGGGGTGCAAAGATCAAGAATTGTTTCTATTAAGAATTGAGTGATAGGAACACTCAAAGTAGTGTAGTGGATTAAAAATGGCCAAAATGACCATTCCTCCTCTTTAATTCTTTTTGAGTTGATTTTCTTTAGGAAAAGTTTGGGAATGATGTAGATGATGTTTAAATCATCTAAGAAACATTTTAGAAGCAAATGATCACACAATCATGGCAATTCAAAACAATTCCTATTTTAAATGCACACACATATATGAATGCCTTTATTTTTAATTTGCAAAAGTTTTTGTTAACCCCAAAATTGATGATTTAGATCTTGATAAGCTTGGATTGAAGTTTTGGGATGTTACATTGTTCTGTTTGAACTAGCAATGTCGATGGCAACTATACGACCGGAACTATACGGCCGGAATTTTATTCCTGCTGTATAGTTGGTCATTAAAGCGTCTTTCTCCACTTCATGACTCCTGGTTTCTTCTGGTTGTTGGAAATCTCGTATCTTTGACTTTAATGTTGTGATTCCCATCATCAAACATCATTATCTACAGAGGGAAAAATAGAAAGAAAGGAATGCATACACCTTAGATCATTAGGCATTAGTGGCAGGGTTTAGAGAGATATTTCATCAAATATATGAATAATATCCAGTTTAAATGTGGACGTAGATGGCTATATTTCAGAGCCATCAACCTCCCCAATCTTAAACTTGATCGTCCTTGAGCAAGAAAACCAAAATCAAAAAGTAACTCAACATTTGAACTGAAATAACGATATAATGATCTTACTCATGATTTGTAGTCTCAAGTTTCCTCCAAAAATCAAAAGGTAACTCAGCATTTAAACTGAAATAACGAGATGATGATCTTACTCATGATTTGTAGTCTCAAGTTTCCTCCACTTTATAAATCTGAAAAACTTTAGCGTAGATAGAGTAATGGCAAGCATATCATACGGGTTTTTATGCATCCTTATAGCACATCAAAATTATTGTTAACATGGATGATTCAAATGAGTAAACCTTATTCCATGTCATGTAATCAACTAACATGATCGCCTTTGAATAATAAAGTATAATCATGTAAAATTAAGAGTGTGAGAGTTTGTCATGAAAAACATATACACTAGAGTATCTCAGTTCTCCCAAATCAATAAATCAAGACTCTTCAAGAACTACTTTTCTATTCATTGTCCTTCAAGACTTTTAGTTCTTAAGTAATTGAGAGCATGTCAAAGAATTTAATTAGTTTATCGGGTTGTGATGGACACTCGTGGCATCACCAAGGTTTTTGTTCCTTTTGTACAATGATTACTCATAACAGCTAGAGAAGTGATTCCATCATGAACACAGCTACTCGGGAATGCCAAGAATCTTACCCATTATAGCATTGCTGCTACATATGTTTAATCAACTCATGGCCGAAATCTAGGAGATTCCTCCATGAAGATCGTTCGTAGGCTAGCGGAGTTGTTGGCATCCCATGAAGTTTGTCACGCATAAAACTATATCATTCTTATGATTCATAAGTCAAACTTTGGCATGCTCACAAAAACCGCTAAACATTAATTCAATTGAACAAATCTTTTAAAGAGAGCTATCAAGTCAATCATTATTTTCTATGGTGTTGAGTGTCTCTAGAAATAAGCCTTCAAGACTAAAACACTACAACACCCAAGCCTTCAATTGTGAGACTTTTTCTTATTACAATTGTTATTTTTAGTCAAGACTTGGTTAACAACAAGTGCTGGAACAAAACGTACCCAAACTAAATACTCATGCAAACAAAATTTACTACAATAGAAATACTGACTCCACCAATATAACATCTTATCATTTACTACTAACTAGCATGGGTTTCTCAAACTTCAAAAGTGGGGAGTCTTAAGGCATACCTCTCATGATTGGTTCCATTTCTCTCTTCCCTTTTTATTTGCTTCTTGGAAACTCGAAGTCGATCAGTGATACATCCAAAACGTATCTACTTTCCCGAACACTTTTGCTATTGTTTTTCCTCTAAACTTGTGTGATTTGGATGCAACTAACACGGACTGACGCTGTTTTCAGCAGAATTGCCTTGGTGTCTAGTTTTTGTGTAGAAAATCAACTATCAGGAAAAATCCTGGAAAATATGCCAAAAATCCTATTTTACCAGAAGACTCACGGAGCCAGAATACGAGACGGAGTGGGGCTGGGGCCTGGCCACACCACCTGGCCGCGCGGGCTGGGCCTGGTCGTGCCAAGGGGTGGTCTGGCCACCCCAGACACCCCCTCGGTCTCCCTCTTCGCCTATAAGTTGCCTTCTGGCCTAAAAGCTCAGGGGGGTTCGATGTTTTTCCAGAAAGAGTTCGCTCCGCCGCTACCACCAGATTTCGCGATTCGGAACTAGAAACTCTGTTCTGGATCCCTGTCGGGACGGGGAATTGGAGGAGATCATCGCCATCACCATCACCATCACTTCCCCATCGGCCATCCATGTTTCCCCCATCTATGAGTGAGTAATCCCCCGCTGTAGGCTATGGGGATGGTAGGGATCTGATGAGATTGTTCATGTAATGGCATTGGATTGTTAGGGCATGGTGCCTAGTATATACTATTAGTGCTTTTTGACTTTGTTGCGACTTGTTATGCTTAATGCTTATCACTAGGGCCCGAGTGCCATGATTTCAGATCTGAACATGTTATTGATTCATTATGATAGTATTGTTTATCGTCTTACCTGCAAGTTGTATACACATGTTATTGTCCGAAACTAATGGCCCCGAAGTGACAGAAATCGGGATAACCGGAGGGAATGGCTTTGATGTGAGGATCACATGTGTTCACGGAGTGTTAATGCTTTGCTCCGGTGCTCTATTAAAAGGAGCACCTTAATTGCCAGTAGTTCCCTTGAGGCCCCGCTGCAAACGTGCCGGCAGTACAAAAGATGTTGTGCAAGTTCTCATTGCGAGCACGTATGACTATATATGGAACACATGCCTATGATTATTTAGTACTTGGATGCTTTATCTTATTTATCTGCAAATGCCCTATGTTCTGATTGCCATATGAATTTTCTTGTCCATGCAATGCCCATCCATCCATCCCTATGCCTACCGCACTTTAATCCTTCTGTTTACTGCAATTGTTACTACTGTCTTTACCTTTACTACTACTGTTACTTTACTATTCTTACTACAAAACTGTTGCTCTTAATAAACTGCTGTGAGCAAGATTGTTTCTAGGTGCAGCTGAATTGATAACTCAGTTGTTATGGCTTATAAATATTCTTTGGCTCCCCTTGTCTCGAATCAATAAATTAGGTTTCACTTCCCTCGAAAATACTGCGATACACCCCCTATACTTGTGGGTCATCAAGACTATTTTCTGGTGCCATTGCTCGGGAGCATAGCTTTATTAATCAAGTCCACTTGGAATCACTATTGTTCGCTGCCATCCATCCATCATGGGTAAGTCTCGTGATGGAAAGGTTCCTATTTTACCATCAACTACAAGAAGAAGTACGGTTCTGAACACCTCTGTTGCTCTTGATTCACCATATGTTATGAGTAAGTTCCTTACACCACCACATACACATGCTACACACTGCTACTACTGCTGAATCGGAAACTTCTGATACTTATGATGCTGCTTCTACTGTGCTTGATAAGAGTGGTTCATTAGGTCCTTTCCTAGATGCTATGATTGTTACAACTATAGCTGGAAATACTGGAACTCCTAATGAAACCACTACTACACCTTTTTGTTCACCTGAGTCTAGAGAGAGCTATGATATTGAAGACGGTTATATTGAGATGACCGATGGAATTATTGAAGAATGTCAAAACACCCATGATAGGAGTGCCGCTAAGAGTCTCCTTGAGAGGCGTACTATTAAACCCAAATTGTCTCCTAATGCTAAGTTTGCTGCATCTCCCATAAATATTAAAGATAAAGATTATGATTTCTCTCTGGATCTATCCTACATAGCTATTGTTGGGAAAGAACCTTTTTGTGGGACTAAGAATGAAAGTGCGGTACCACATCTGACTGAGCTTTCTACCATGAGTGTCATGTTTTCTGATGATATTAAGATGCGCACCTACTTTGTTGCTAAGATTTTCCCTTTTTCACTAAAAGGAGAAGCTAGAACTTGGTTTAATAATTTACCTCATGGATCTATTGATAGCCCCGATTACTTGATTAGTACTTTCCTGCAGAAATATTTTCCTCCTAGTGGTAGAAATGATATTTTGCAGGAACTTTTTGATTTTAAACAGGGAGAAAAAGAGATATTGCCTGAATCATGGGCAAGGTTTTGTGCTTTGATTCATGCCCAGGCTGGATGTCCATTACCTAAGAATGAGCTTCGTGATATATTTTATAATGGACTAACTGAAGAAACTAGGACATACCTGGATAGTTGTGCTGATTGTGTTTTCAGGAATAGGACTCCTAAGGAAGCTGAGGAATTAATTTCTAAAATAAGAAAGAATTATGAAGATTGGACTCCTCCTGAACCAGCTATACCTGAAACAATTATACCTGAACCAGCTATTCTGGCGCCTATATTCTGGCGCCTATACCATCATCTAAGAAGAGGGGAGTTATTGAATTGAATGATGAAGTGATGAAGGAAGCTAAGAAATGTCTTAAGGAGAAGGGAATTAAAGCTGCATATGTCAAGAATTTACCTCCTATAGAAGAATTATGTAAGCCAATTCCCCATTCATCCACTACTGAGGTACACTCTCTCCAACACTTCGATGAAGGTGATATTCCTTACCTTAAACCTCCTAATCAATGCTTCGAAGAATTTGATATTTTTATCGTTAAGCAAGATAATTTTAATAAAAGGGTGCAAAATCATCTAATGGAAAACTCTAGAGCTAATGTTGAGTTGAAGGATATTGTGGAAAGAACCTCTAATGATGTTAAAATGCTTGTTAAACATTTTCGAATCGTTCAAACTCAAATAGATCAATTTATTAAAGTGCAAAAATACTTGCTAGTTAATGCTGCTAAAGAAAAACATGCTTATGAAATTAGAACTAGAAGTGGTGTTGTTACCCAGGATCCTCTATATCCTGAGGGGCATCCCAAAAGAATTGAGCAGGATTCTCAACAATCTGAAAATAGTGGTACTACTCGTAAGAAAAGAAAAAAGAAACATAAAACTATTGTAGAACCCTCTGAAACTGAAAGTGGTAATGAAGAAAATGATGTTCCTGATAAACAAAAAGCAGAAGAAGAACCTGAAAAGCACACTAAGAATACCAAATACACTAAAGAAGATTTTGTTGCTAAGAAACATGGTAGTGAAAGAGAGCCTTGGGTCCAAAAACCTATGCCTTGCCCTGATAAGAAACACAAGTCAAATGAAGATGAACACTATAACAAGTTTTGTGAGTGGATGAAACCTTTATTCTTGCAAATCCCTTTGACTGATGCTATTAAATTGCCTTCTTATTCAAAGTATATGAAGGATATTGTCTCCAATAAAAGGAAGATCCCTAATGAGGAAATCTCTACTTTGCTTGCTAATTATTCCTTTAATGGTAAGGTTCCAAAGAAACTTGGAGACCTAGGGATTCCAACTATTCCTTGCTCTATTAAAAATAGTTATGTTAGAACTGCTTTGTGTGATTTGGGAGGAGGAGTTAGTGTCATGTCTTTTTCTCTCTATAAGAGCCTTCAACTGGAAAAACTGATACCAACTGATATATCTTTGCAAATGGCTGATAAATCTACCACTATTCATGTTCGTATATGTGAGGATGTACCTATTCAAGTGGCTCATAATTGCTTGATTTTAACTGAATTTGTTGTGCTTGAAATGTCTGAAGATGATAATATGTCTATTATTCTTGGGAGACCTTTTCTTAATACTGCAGGAGCTGTTATTAATTGTAATCAAGGAAAGGTGACCTTTAATGTTAATGACAAAGAGCATACTGTCTATTTCCCCAAGAAGATTGATAGGAATTATGGTTTAAATTCAATTGAACATATTGAGGGCTTTCAAGTTGGAGAAATATATTGTCCCATACTAAGAGAAAAAATTTGAAACTATTATGATTGGGACCATTGCTATCAAGGTTGAGGTAACATAATCATAAGTGGAATACAAAGTTTTGTTTCATAAAAAAATGTTTTGGTAACAAACCTGATCAACCTTGTTAACAAAAGGATTTCATTGAACAAACCAATGTTTTCACCATGATTATCTCCGCTTACTTCTATTCTTTCCATTTTAGTTTTTGTTTTTGTTTAGTTTACTTTTCTGTTATTAGTTGCTTGCATGTTAGAATGTCTTAGAACTTCTGAAGTTCTAGCCTTGTTTTGTCATTGCATCATTCCAAAAAAAATCTTTCTGTCAGAAAATCATTCTTTTATACATGAAAATTGCTCAAAAATAAAGTGTCTCGAAAAATTCCAGAAAATTCATATTAAAGTTTTACGTGAAAAAAGGGGTAGAGGAGTGCCTGGAAGGTACCACGGGGACCCACCAGGCAGGCACACCACCTGGTGGCGTGGCCAGCCCAGGGGCGCGCCTGCCCATGGTGTGCGCCACCCCTGGCCCTCCACTCACTCTCTCACTTCCCACTCTCTGCTCTCTCCCGAGAAAACACCAGTTCACTGCTCAAAATTGCGTTCTTGCTGTTCTTGCCCTCGATTTTTCGATCTACTTGCTCAGCCCATCTTTGCTGTTGAAATTTGGAGCATTTGTTTTCTGGTATGTGACTCCTCCACTTGTCCAAGTAGATTTGTGTTTAGTGGTTTATATCTTGAGTATTTTTCTGTTATAGGTGACAAGTTATGAGATCTTATAAGCTTGTTCAATGCTTAGAGATATAGTTTGATGCATGTTTAGGCCTCTACAAGTCCCTATGAGTAGTGCCCTTCATTATATATTCACTTTGCAATCACTTGTTTAATAGATGTTTAAATTTCAGAATATCAATGATGAACAACCATACCTTTGGAGAAATATTTGAGAGGGACACACCTAGGAGGTCAAGGCCCTCAAGATCAGCCTCTCAGTTTTGACCATTATACAACGAAGATCTCATTGCACCTCGCATTGGTAATGAAGGAGATGATGGGGATGCTCACCCATCTACTTTTCCTTGTTTTACTTTCTTACAAGCTACAGGGATTCTTGATGATTTCTTGCTACTCATTCAGAAGGTTGGTTTGACCTCATACATGCAAGATGAGAGTGAGCAATATGCTATGCTCACCAAAAAAATTATTGAGAGTTTCATTTTCACTAACACCCCCTATCAGTCAACTGTCTCTTTCAAAATTTATAATCTGCCCTTTACCATGCCATTGGAAATATTTTACAATATTATAGGTGTAGGCATGACAGTGACCGTGAAGAAGATTCAAGGGCGACCCGCTGATTTGCTGGAGCTCTATCGGGGTGTGACCAATGACGACGACCGCGTAGCTCAGCGCGGGAAGATAAGAAACATCCAACTCCCTGCTTTTAGATACTTTGCCTATTATCTTGATACTAGCGTTCTTTGTAGGGAGAATACGAGTAATATCTCCAATTATCATTTAGCATTCCTCGCTGCTGCGCTTAACAATGATAGTTGGTACAATCTTGGCTCTCTTATTGCTCGCCGCCTAGCTGCTAGGGGGCTTATTTATGGGGGCATCATCGCTTCACATATGGTCAATACATTAGAGCTTTCTGTGGATCCAAATGACACTATATTGGCACCACAAAGGCTTGACCTTGCTGCCATGAAAACACATCACTTCGTCACTGCTGATTCTGATATGGACAATCTAGTATACAGGATGTTGTTTACTGACGGGGATGAAAGGGCGGTCCCTTTGCCTCAATCTACTTTGTTCAGTGTTCACAGGAGTCCATGGTCACGCTCTAAGGAGGAGGTGGACGAGCAGCTTTGCTTGCTTGGTTTCCACATGCAGCACCAGGAGGATGTGCCCTCCTACGATTACTCTGTGCACTGTGGTGGGGCATCCTCGAGCTCGCACCAGGACGAGGGTACCTCCTCACCGTACTACGGAGGCGCTCCATCCTGGCCAGCTTGGGATTGATACCTATTTAGGCCAAAAGCCTAAGCTTGGGGGGAGGTACACCGATATCGCACTCATCTCCATATCATTTTGCGTCGGTACTTTGTATATTCATGTTTCGTTCTCTTTTTAGTTTTCGTTCTTTCTTTGCTTTTGCTTTCTAAAACACAAAAAGACCAAAAATATTTCTATTGTTTCTCTTTGTTTGCTTCTTCTTTTTTCCTTGGTTTTTTCCCTTTTTGCTTTGTTTGAACTATTCGAAAAAACCCAAAAAAGATTTTTCTTTGCTCGTTTTTCCTTTTTGGTTCTTGTTTTTAAAAATCGAAAACACCAAAAATATTTGTTGTTCTTCTTTGGTTTTGTGAGTTTGTTGCAGGGTTCAGTAGTTCTCAGTGGAATTTTGTTTCATATTATTATTCAAGCCACACAAGTGAAGGGCAATAATGAGGATTAATGACAACTCAAGGTGTGGTAAGAGGCTGGTGACGAACTCTATTTGTTTTCATTTTTGTACATATACTCATCATTGTGGGCATGCTTAGTCTGTTCATGTAGGGTGTATGTTATTCATGGATGCTTAGTGGTTCTTGCTTTCATATGATTACTTCCAGCTTGATAATAGTTTGTAGCATGTCATATGAATGTTTACTTGCATTACTCTATTCATAACTTGGTATGACACCATGGTATCCTCCTCTGAATGTTTCACTTGAATTGACTTGGCACATGCTCACGCATGCATATGACTGAAATAATCAGTTAAGCCTCGATGAATTATTTTCCCTTGAGTGTTTTGAATCACTTTCATGCCATGTTTAGTCCTAATTTGTTGCAAGCATGATTATGACAGTTATTGCTCTCTCGTTTGTCGCTCCCTTACTATTACTAGCCTTCACTTACACTGAGTATGCTTTACTCGTGTTTCCAATTCCCTAAAACCAAATATTGCCAAAAGTGTCCACCATACCTACCTATTAGCATCATTTGTTGTTCCGTGCATATTCAATATGCCTTGTTTTCTTCCGAATAAAATGTTTGCTTGTTATGAGAAAGTTAGTTAGTAAAGCTCTCACGAACTTGATGGCACACTTTATTTCCTGCACTTAATAAACCTGAACCATTGTGACTGTCCATGAAAGTTATATGCTTGCAAATTATAGGCTGGGGATTAGCAGAACCATGTTGTCACGGGGAACGCTTTCAACACCTGTAAATATATACCTAGTTGATATCAGGCTCTTTTGTTTGCGGATGTCGTCGGTGTGAAATAAAAGGGGATCTTGTAAGTCCATGGAGTTATGTATGTGTGTTAGAGAAATGCCTGGGCCGCCGGTCTAATCCATGCCTAATGATGGTGGAAACCTGCAGCGTAACCATAATGAGTATCTATGAAGCATTCTTCTTATAAAAAAAGAGAGACAGCTATTGAGAAAAGAAAACAAAAGAGATATGACAAAAGAGGAAAGAGAGAAAAAAGCACCATTTTCCCATGGTAAATAAGAAGATTGCTGAGATACTCGTTGTTTGCTTGGCTTGTCATTTTGATATGGGGATTCTTTCGTATCATCGGGCAAGGGGTACCCTGTTGGCGGTTCTCTATGATACGAATGTATTTACTATGACAAGAACATAACGGTAACTAAAGTTGATTAGCATGAGGAGCGACCCTCGTACTCAAGGGACATGAGATTTCCAGTTTATAGTCTGTCAAGCATATAATTCAGATTGGACCTCACTTTCACCTTAACCATATTAAAGATGCTCATGATAGGGGCAATGAGAGCTCAAAGCTAATGAGTACCATACTTTCAGCATTTGGAAGCCTTTCAAACTATTCAAAACCTTTTTCATTTCCTTGTTGAGTCACCACCCATTCTTTGAGCACTTTCTTGAGAGCATAGTTGTCATTCTTAGTATAATGTGCTTGTCTCAAAACTTGATAATTTGTGTTATGACTTTGATGCTTATATCTTTGATATCTTTACTTCTAGTCTTCACCTGAACTTCAGAGGTGCTTTGGCATTCACAATCAAAAGGCAAGCGAGATACCACTCTATCATACCTTATTATGAGCATTGTAATGTTGCTTATGTTTATGTTTCATACTAAGTAATCTTAGTTGCATACTCCTTATTATGAATTTTCTAAGTAGTTGATCACATGTTGAGAATATATACATCATATGAAGCAAATGTGTTCGTGAAAGTTTCTTTTATCGCACTTAGTTTTCAACTGAATTGCTTGAGGACAAGAAATAAGCTAAGCTTGGGGGAGTTACTACGTCCAAAACGTATCTACTTTCCCGAACACTTTTGCTATTGTTTTTCCTATAAACTTGTGTGATTTGGATGCAACTAACACGGACTGACATTGTTTTCAGCAGAATTGCCTTGGTGTCCAGTTTTTATGCAGAAAATCAACTATCAGGAAAAATCTCGGAAAATATGCCAGCAACTAACACGGACTGACGCCGTTTTCAGCAGAATTGCCTTGGTGTCTAGTTTTTTTGCATAAAATCAACTATCAGGAAAAATCCCGGAAAATATGCCAAAAATCCTATTTCACCAGAAGATGCATAGAGCCAGAATACGAGACGGAGTGGGGCTGGGCCTGGCCACACCACCTGGCCGTGTGGGCTGGGCCTGGCCGCGCGGGCCAGGCCTGGCCACGCCAGGGGGTGGTCTAGCCGCCCCAAACACCCCCTTGGTCACCCTCTTCGCCTATAAGTCGCCTTCTGACCTAAAAACTCAGGGGGGTCGATGTTTTTCCAGAAAGAGTTCCGCTCCACCGCCACCACCATATTTCGTGATTCGGAACCAAAAAATCCGTTCTGGCACCCTGGTGGGACGGGGAATTGGAGGAGATCATCGTCATCATCATCACCATCGCTTTTCCATCAGCCATCCATGTTTCCCCCATCTATGAGTGAGTAATCCCCTACTATAGGCTATGGGGATGGTAGGGATCTGATGAGATCGTTCATGTAATGCCATCGGATTGTTAGGGCATGGTGCCTAGTATCTACTATTAGTGCTTTTTGACTTTGTTGCGACTTGTTATGCTTAATGCTTGTCACTAGGGCCCGAGTGCCATTATTTCAAATCTGAACATGTTATTGATTGATTACGATAGTATTGTTTATGGTCTTACTTGCAAGTTGTATACACACGTTATTGTCCGGAACCAATGGCCCCGAAGTGAAAGAAATCGGGATAACCGGAGGGAATGGCTTTGATGTGAGGATCACATGTGTTCATGGAGTGTTAATACTTTGCTCTAGTGCTCTATTAAAAGGAGCACCTTAATTGATAGTAGTTCCCTTGAGGCCCCGCTGCAAACGGGCTAGCAGGACAAAATATGTTGTGCAAGTTCTCATTGCGAGGACGTATGACTATATATGGAACACATGCCTATGATTATTTAGTACTTGGATGCTTTATCTTATTTATCTACAAATGCCCTATGTTCTGATTGCCATATGAATTGTCTTGTCCATGCAACGCCCATCCATCCATCCATATGCCTACCGCGCTTTAATCCTACTGTTTACTGCAATTGTTACTACTGTCTTTACCTTTACTACTACTGTTACTTTACTATTCCTACTACAAAACTGTTGCTACTGATAAACTGCTGTGAGCAAGATTGTTTCCAGGTGCAGCTGAATTGACAACTCAGTTGTTAAGGCTTATAAATATTCTTTGCCTCCCCTTGTGTCGAATCAATAAATTGGGTTTCACTTCCCTCGAAAATACTGTGATACACCCACTATACTTGTGGTACATCAATCACTCTCCTACAAATGTGTGAAAGACACGAGGAGAATAGAACATAATGAAGAGGGAAAATAAAGATAAATGGAAAAGTATTTTTGTTGTTTTTAAGAGAGGAGATTAAAGAATAGAAAATTGGTGGCAAAGCTCGGCTAGAAAATCTCGAAAGCAAATAGAAATAACTAAAGGTAAAGTGTTTGGGAAACCAACATGAGTGCTTATAAACTCAAATTAAAAACATAACCTCAAAATAAATTTAAAAAAATGAACGCCAAATAAAGATAATGAGGAAACTTCCCCAAGCTTAGGCTTTTGCAAGCCCTTCAAATCATTGTGGTGGCGGGAAAAAGTTGTAACTCTAGTTCGCAAATTGGATTAATACATTACTAGTTGATTCTCGGAGGTTCAAGGAGAGGTTTTGCATTCTCTCCATAGTTCCTCCAAGTTCTTGGAGGTCTTGGTATGTAGCGAACCGGGTTGGTGGCTTCTCTTCTTCTTGGTCCTCATCCTCATCTAGAATCTCCTCCTCGGGTGGTGTTGCTCAACCTGAAAGTCATATAGCAAACGTTCTTCCTCGATAGAGAAAAGACCATTAGGCAAAGGAGCGGGGTAGAGACGCTCAGCTCCAGCAATATGCAGGTTATAAACACCACCTCTCCTAGTGAGTATTCCACAAGATTTTAAATTAGAGAAACCAACATGTCACTCACCTAGCACTGGTCGCAACTCACCTAGGTCGATGCCAAGGGAAATGGCAAGCACGGTGATGACACCTCCACCTGTGACTGGTCCTTGGCTTTGGGAGGATTGGTGCTACAGGTAGCGCACAAGAATTGCGCCCAAGTTGAGTGAAAAGTTGGTGTTGTCGAAACTAGCTTTTGCAAGGACTAAGATGTCCTCCTCATTGAGTCTCGTGCACTCATTTCGTGCCTGCAAAGTGTTAGCAATATCATAGAACAAACAGCGAATTACAGGATGTTGAATATTCTTCCCCTTGCTTACTCTAGAAGTAAAGCTGATTCCATTATAATATTGTTTCGGGGAAGGGTTAAGCCAGTAAAGGATGCGCGTAAGTCATTATCATTATTGTTTTGAAAATTAAAACATGCGCACCATTCATCTAGTGATAGAGAATAATTGTTGTTCATAAGTCGGAAAGGAATCATGTCCTCTCCATTCCATGCTTTAACGGTGCTTTGCAAAGAACTTAGATATTCAAGAGTTAAGCGGCGATAAGTAGGCACATCATTGAATACAAAGTTTTGCAGGCCAACCCTATAGCAAAGAAAATTGAAGTCATTAGAAATACCGAGTTAATTCAGTATAATAGGGCAAGCCCACTTGGTTGCCTTCACTTCTCGATTCTTGATCATGTTGAAGCGATCACGTTGGGACTCATCCTTGAACCGTATCCCCATGCATTCTTGAGAGACAGCTCGAGAAGTGCTAGCAGCGTCACGAGCACGAGTTTGGCTCCTTGTGTTCATCATCGTAGATCACTCCCATGGAGATTTTGTGGTCGGACGCAACTATAGGACCGGAACTGTACGGCTAGAACAACGTGTTACCGCCGTATAGTTGGTCTGCTATAAAAAATTTAGGGTTTCCACCTGGCGACGCAGCTATACAACCATAACTATATGTCCAGGATTTTCATCCCTGTTGTATAGTTGGTCGTTAGACTCTCTGTACCTGGAAAAGAAATTTTACAAAGGCATCGATATCCATACGGCCGGAACTATACGACCGGAATTTCTATTCCCGCCGTATAGTTGGTCGTTAAACCATCAGTACCTGGGAAAGAAAAATTATCGATAGCAAAGATATCTATACGACCGAAACTATACGGCTAGAATATTTATTCCCGCCATATAGTTGGTCGTTAAACCTTGTGTAGCCATCAAAAAAATTATGTTTCTCTAAGAATTATTTATTATTCTAAAACTTAGCGAAACACCTTGTTTTTGACAGAAAAATGACAGTAAAAATTCTCGACCAACAACAGCATGTATAAAGCAGGATTTTTAGTACTACCAAACTTCTTCTCCTCAGCTGGAGTTTTCTAGCACTTTTTATTCAACATAAAACTTAAAAAACTTTATTTCACATGGGCTGCCTCCCATGCAGCGCTCGTTTATGGTAAATAGCTTAACCTTGATGTTGCTCTTAGGCCAGATGAGTGGAACACCCACTCCAAAATAGTTGGCCTTCAAAGTGATGGCCTCCTTTTCATCATGCTTGGCTTTCTTCTTCCTGGGAATATGAATAACAAAAGGATCCCGCGTAGGTAATTGAAACTTCGCATTCCCTTCGTGTAGATTAATCAAAGCCTTAATAGTTCTTAAGAATGGACGGCCTAATATAATAGGAGCAGTAGCATCTTCACACATGTCAACAATAACAAAATCAATAAGAGCAGGACAGCCTTTAATGTATACTAAAGTGTTTTCTTTAATCCCTATAGCTTGTTTGTAGGTAGAATCTGCAAGATGTAATTTAACTCGGTGATTTCAAAAGAACCAAGATTTAACTTATTAAAAAGACTTTTTGCAATTGTTGAAATGCTTGCACCTAGATCACAAAGTGCAGCTATCTCGTTTGTCCCAATTTTAATCTTAATAGTAGGCTCAAATATATCATCAAGCTTAATAGGTAATTTTCAGCAATTTTCTTATATTTTTCTTCAAGCTCACGTACCTTTATTGCTACCTGATTAACAAAGTTTTGGTACATAGCTTCATCATTTCCTTCACTTACCGGAATCTTAATGTTGATCCTTTTTACAAGATCTTCAACGGTGTAACTTGGTGAAGTAACATTACTATAATCAAGTTCTTCAGGCTCCTCTCTTTGGATTCTCATCATCTTGAGATCTTCAATAGGATTGGTATCAGCTTTACCTGCAAATTTAGCTAGAATGAGAGTTTGACTCTCGGTTATCTTACCTAGATGTGCCTCAACAATCCTCGTTCTTTCTTGGAGGGCCTGCAAATCATTCCTCAAACTTACAACTTGGTTAGATAATTTACCAAGCATAGCATCATGGTTCTCCATTATTTTAATAAGGATATTGTTTTGCTCATTTTGTGAGTCTATAAAGGACTTAAGTGTTTCTGGGAGACTACCACTACTTGATCTCATATTGTTATTAGAGTTACCTGCAGGACTAGAATAGTGTTTCTGAAAATTAGGATTATAATTCTTCTTCAAAAAGGGTTATAATCATTATGAGCTATGAAGTCTATTTCTTCAATATTTTTTTCTGGGATAGATCTTACCTGGTTTTCCTTACCTTTTACGGCTAAGATGAGATCATCCAGCTTAGCATTGAGTTATTCATTTTCTTGTGGTGAGACGGAGTTCACCTTCTTCATGTTTGATCTATCCACATGCCACTGGGCATGGTTGTCTTGCATATTGTCTAGCAGCTGCTTTGCTTCGGTAATATGTTTGCCCATAAATGTTCCTCCAGCTGTAGTATCAAGCATAGACATAGACACAGGATTAAGAGCATTATAAAATAAATATAGAATTAACCAATCTTCCATCCCATGACTAGGACAGTTTCTCATGCATTCTTTCATCTTCTCCGATGCAAGCGCTAGTGGCTCACGCTCTTCCTGTCTAAAACCAGTAATATTAGTTCTTAGTGTTGGAGATATGCCCAAGAGGCAATAATAAAGTGGTTATTATTATATCTTTATGTTTATGATAAATGTTTACATCCCATGCTATAATTGTATAAACCGGAAACATTAATACTTGTGTGTTTTGTAAACAAAAAAGAGTCCCTAGTAAGCCTCTTGTTAAACTAGCTTGTTGATTAATGGATGATCATGGTTTCCTGATCATGGACATTGGATGTCGTTAATAACAAGATCATATCATTAGGAGAATGATGTGATGGACGCACACTCGTAGTAAGCATAGCATAAGATCAAGTCATTAAGTTCGTTTGCTATAAGCTTTAAAATACATAGTAACATAATCCTTCGACCATGAGGTTATGTTAATCACCATCACCGGATGGGTACTTTGATGACATCAAACACCGCTTCGTAACTGGGTGGTCATAAAGGTGTCATTGGGTATTCTGAAAGTATGTGCTGAAGCGCATGGACCAAGATTGGGATTTGTCCATCCATATGACGGATAGATATGCTCTGGGCCCTCTCGGTGGAATGTCATCTAATTAGCTTGCAAGCATGTGACTAGGTCACAAGGGATGACATATCATGGAATGAGTAAAGAGTACTTATCAGTAACGAGGTAGAACTAGGTATGGAGATACCGACGATCAAGCCTCGGATAAGTAGAGTATCGTGTGACAAAGGGAATTGGTTTCGTATGTTAATGGTTCTATCGATCACGAAGTCATCATTGAGTATGTGGGAGCCGTTATGGATCTCCAGATCCCGCTGATGGTTATTGATCGGAGAGGTGTTTCCATCATGTCTGCATATTCACGAACGTAGGGTGACACACTTAAGGTTCGAAGTTGTTTTAAGTAGATATGGAATGTGCGTTGGAGACCGAATGTTGTTCGGAGTCTCGGATTGGATTCGGGACATCACGAGGAGATCCGGAATTGTCTGAAGAATAAGATTCATATATTGGGGATCATTTTCTGAGTTAGGAAATGTTTCGGAGTATTTGTATGAGGATTCTAGAAGGTTTCGGAATGTTCCGGAAGATTCTGGAAGATTTCTTGGAGTTTGCTTGAAAACCAAGAAAGGATCAAGGAGTCCTTGTGGGGCAAGACAAGGAGTCGTGGGGGAGGAGGACTCCTCCCTCCCTCCCAATCCGCCGGCCAAGGAAGGGAGGGGAGTCCTACTAGGACTCCCCCTCCCATGGCGCCTCCCTCCTTTAAATAGAGGGGTGGAGGCGCCACCCCCTGGCCCCCTCCACTACTCTTGCCCTAGCCGCCTCTCTCCTCCTCCTTTCTTCTGCTCAGGCTTAGGCGAAGCCCTGCAGAATTCTATACTCCACCACCACCACCACGCCGTCGTGCTGCTGGGGTTCCGTGGAGAGATCTACTACCTCCGCTGCTCGCTGGAACAGGGAGAGGAAGGTCTGCTTCGACTCCGCACGTGTGACTGACTGCGGAAGCGCTGCCAGAACGCGGCGCCGGAAGGATCGTCTACTCGATCTTGAGATCGGCAAGTGATTGACTACATCAACCACGAGATCCGAATCTCGTAACGCTTTCGGGTCTACAAGGGTTAGTACAGATCTATCTCGTTGCACATGTCTAATAGATTAGATCTTGGCTTTTATCTAGATTAGATCTGGGTTTTGTTTGTTCTTGCGGTAGAATGTTTTTTGTTTTCCATGCTACGAACCCATCAGTGGTATCAGAGCCGTATCTATGCGTAGATCTGTTGCACGAGTAGAACACAATGGTTTTGTGGGCGTTGGTGCTCGTGCCGTCTTTTGCTTTGTGTACTTTGCATCTTGCGGTATGGTGGGATGAAGCGGCTTGTGCTAACCTTACATGTCATCGCACATGAGACTTGCTCCACGCTTGACGTGTAACTTGCTTTGCACAAGTGTCTTTGCGGGTGTCTGTCTCTCTCACCATAGTATAGATCCAATCTACACTTTCCACTTGATAGCACTTGTATCAACGTTGTGGTTCATGTTCGTAGGTAAGATCCGTTCTTATTCGAAAGCCCCAAGCCACGTAAAACATGCAAAGAAAATTAGAGGCGTCTAACTTGTTGTTGCAGGAGTTTTGTGATGTGATATGGCCATCATGTGATTGTGATTATATTTGATGTATGCAATGATCCTTGTTGTAATATGGCAACCGGCAGGAGCCTAATGGTTGTCTTCAATTCTGTTAAGACCTGCGTGTCTATTCATCTTGTAATAGCTTTGTTCCAAGTAGTTGTAATAGTTGCTAGTGATGATGGACAACCATGAAGCGGCGCCACGGACCTTGACGCCACGCTAGTGATGATGGAGATCATGTCCATGCTTTGGAGATGGAGATCAAAGGCACAAGAAGAAAGGCCATATCATATCACATATTATGAACTGCCTATGATGTTAATCCTTTATGCATCTTGTATTGCTTAGATCGCGACGGTAGCATTATAAGATTATCCCTCTCACTAAATATCAAGTAATAAAGTGTTCGTCCTTAGTTGGCACTGTTGCTAAGACTCGTCGTTTTGAAGCATCTCGTGATGATCGGGTGTGATAGACTCTACGTGTGCATACAACGGGTGCAAGCCAGATTTGCACATGCGGAAACTAAGGTTAACCTTGATGAGCCTAGCATGTACAGACATGGTCTCGGAACACGGAATACCGAAAGGTAAAGCATGAGTCATATGGATGATATGATGAACATGTTGATTGTTCGCCTTTAAAGCTACATCATCTCACGTGATGATCGGACTTGGTGTAGTGGATTTGGTTCGTGTAATCACTAAAACAACTCGAGGGATGTTGTTTTGAGTGGGAGTTCATTTGTAATTTGGATTAGTTGAACTCAATTTATCATAAACACAATCAAAGTGAATTTGCGTAGTTTGTTGTAGTCATTGGCATCCGTTCACCACCTTACGCTTAGTTATAGTTGAGTTAGTGGAACTATAGAAATTCTGGATATTTACTTTACGAACTGGTATCGTATTGTTTTGAATGTCAATTTAAAGTTTATAAGTCCTATTGCAAACTTTCAGCAAACTCTATTTACTCCATGAAGTTTAATAAATAGTATTAAATCAAGAGTAACAATTCTAGTGTTAGTATCTAATGTATCATGTTTGCCTCCATGATTCTTGATACTCAAAAGATTGTTTTTAATATCAAGTTTCCTAAGAGCTGAAAGCAATGTTTCAGAAACCATCATATGTGAAAGGTATTGTGATATCTAAAACAATGTGTTGGTTACAACATGATAGAGTATACGTCCTCATATTTGATGAGAATTTGTGAAGGTTGGAGACGCTAGTCGTCCTAATCCTCCAAAGGTTTTGAAAAAGAAACATTATACTCGCAATTCACCTTTATAAGCTATAGTAGCTTGATCATGAAAGTTGTCATGATAAGGATGAATAGAAGATGTAAGTAAAATGTTTACTACACTAAAAGATTACTAAAGAATGGATTTTTGAAAGAACACCAAACATTTGATGATGGTGATCCACCTCAAAGTGCAAGTCCAAAGGTATTAGTGGTTGACTATATACGCTTTGTACCATGTGTCATGTTGATGACACCACTATTAATGTTGATAGATTCTTTTAAAAGAAAAGGAATTGCTGAAAGAGAATCTATAAAATATTTGCCAGAAAATAAAAGGT
Source organism: Avena eriantha (assembly GCA_910589775.1). Classification (NCBI taxonomy): domain Eukaryota; kingdom Viridiplantae; phylum Streptophyta; class Magnoliopsida; order Poales; family Poaceae; genus Avena; species Avena eriantha. Next base: position 457,304,637 of record OU342743.1, read on the forward strand.
TGGAGATGTCCAACTTAGGCATATAGAATATATACATGTTATGGTTGTATTCCTTGGTTGTTAAACAATGTGGTTCTCCGGTATTGGACACCGAATTGGTTGGTATGAAGTGTCATATAGGACAACACAATTCATGAACTGCAATGGCCTAAGTAACTAGCAAGAGAAAATGTGATGATGTTCATCGAAAACAAACAAAGGGTTGTTGTGTTGCTCGTTAACATCAAAGCTTGCCTTCAAGATTTGTTTCAATAATTGTTATTTTGATCAGGTATTATGACGACAAAAGGTTGTTCAAATAATTACCGTATTACATAATAGATGGATAATATACAAGTCTGGTAGGAGAAATAACAACCATAAAACTAATGCTAAAATGTCGCAAGACAAATGATTGAAACATCACTTCCGAAGTGACATCGCCGTTTAAATTATATTGAAAGGATATATGAAGAAACTCCATGTTGATGGATTTTTGGAGTCTTTGATTTGGATCAAATGACGCTTGTGATACTTTCCTGGAGATAATTAAAAATCTGTTCGTAGGCCAAAAGAGGAACGGACGACTAACTGATTGGAATTTGTACATATTGATGCATATAGTCCATTATGTGTAGTCGTGGGCGATGGATTTCAACTTCATATGCTTTCTCTGAAAATTTGAGTGAGTATATGTATATACTTACTCAATAAGGAAGAAGTATGAAACATTTGAAAAATGTTCAAAGACTTTCAAGATGAAGTGGAAAATCATTGTAACAAGAAAATAAAAGAGTTTATGATTGGATCATAAAGAAAGATGTTTTGAGTTACAATTTTAGCAAAACACCTAAGATTTGAGGAATCGTTCCATGGATTTGCATTTCCCAAAACACCATAGGAGTATGGAGTGTTCAAGATATGTAATGAAACCTTGTTTACATGGTAAGATCAAAGGTGTCATTTATAAAACTGCCATTATATTTTAAAGATTAAAGCTTTAGTGACTACCGCTTTTACACTAAAAAGAGCTCCATCGTGATCCGTTGAAATGACACCATATGAGTTATGGTTTGGGATAAAACCCGAATTGTCTTTTATTAAATTTTGGTATGCTATGCATAAGTAAAATGTTTACAACCAAAGTCGGATAAGCACGTCTTTGTAGGTTATTCCAAAGAATTTGTTGGGAATTTCTCCATAACGCCGAGGACAAAAGAGTTTGTCGCTTGGAACGTCAAGTTTCTTAAGGAATTTTTCGTGAAAAGTTAAATGGGAGGACAATAGAACTTTGATAAGGTTGTTGAACCTTAGCTATATGTGCTGAGTAGCGCAGCACCGGAAAGTGTCCCGGTGGCGGCCACAATGCTCATGGCTCTCGTGATTACAAAAGGTGTGATCTCGGAGATTAGAGTTCCTATAGAACCGTGTGGGTCGGTAAGAATCAAATAGTAAGATTTGATAAGCAAGTCGTTATTTTTTTGACAATGATGAACCGACTACATGCAAAGAAGCGATGATGGGCCCTGACTCCATAAAATGACTAGAAGTCATGGAATCCGTGATAGTATCCATACACGAGAAATCAAGTTTCTGAACTTAGAAGACCCTCCGGAAAGGCGTGAAGCCTATCGGTCGTGTTTGGATCTATAAAGAAATAGACATGGATGTTTCAAATCTATGAAATAGTCGACATGTCGGAAAGAGTTTACGACAATGTTCAAGGAATTGACTATGATAAAATTTGATCTTTCATAGCGATATTTAGTCTGGACGGATTAATGTAGCAACCACTACATATATTTTGGTATATGGTAGTTGAACAAACAAAACAAGTTCTTCTAAAAGAATGGTTACCTAGGACGTGTACATGACACGATCCAAAGGGTTTTGTTAAATTAAAAGGATGCTAAAAGAGTATGCAAAACTTCAATGGTTGAAATGAGCATCGCGGAGTTGGAATCTTCACCGTGATGAAACCGTTAAAAGGTTTAATTTCATCAAAGACGATGAAGATGTTTGCATTTTGGAAGAAATTAAGTGGGAGCGCTAAGACATATTTCTAATACATTATGTGAAAGACATATTGTTGATTAGAAATAATGTATCTTTTATTGACACAGGTTAAGAATTTCATTTCGGTGAAAGACTTAGGCATAACTCAAGAATTAGGCATCAATGTCTATATGAATAGATTGAGGCACTAATATGGTTTTGCAAAATGTACATAGATAAGATGTTGAATGAGTTCAATATGGAAACAACAAGAAAGGTTCTTGACGCACGGAAAGGACTAAATCAAGATTCAAGTGTGTTGACACGAGATTCAAGTGTTTTGACACTTGGTGAAATCACAAGAATATTTTGATCAATCATTCTTTCAGATGTACACATCCAGATATGTCATATGCTCTAAATGTTATGAGCATATACCAGAATGATTCATAAGATGATCATTGGACAATAGTAAAGATATTCTTATGAGCTTTGGAAGAACTAAGAATATATCATGTATAAGTGACAAATAGTTAAAGGTAGTTCATTGTAAAGTGTTACATTGATACTAGTTTTGTCAAAAGATACAAATTAAATTTATCTCAATTTAGACTATGGGTGGCACAATATAATGGAAAGGATGTTCCATGATGGATTTGGATGAGTTCCAAAGTTGAGATATTGTGACGGATACTACAACAAAAGGCTAAGTATATAACTGCTATAGTAGCAGCAAAGGAGGGCATTTGTGTTAAGTATTTTGTTATCAAACTAGGTGTGGTTCATAGCGGGATAATACTATGAAGATACATTGTATGACAATTGCATCAACATAATTTAATCCCAAGGAACTAAAGGTCTCACCAAAGGACCAAATTTATACAATGCCATCTCATTGGAGAATGAGTAATGTGTAGAGACACAAGGACATGCAAATACACACGGACCTGGAAGTGTCAGATCCGAAGATTATGTTTACCACTAGCAATAGTGTCTATACAACACCAGAAAGCCATAGGTGTTGAATGCACAAGTTTTTAACTAGATTATTGACTCTAGTGCAAGTGGGAGACTGTTGGAGATATACCCAAGAGGCAATAATAAAGTGGTTATTATTATATATTTATGTTTATGATAAATGTTTACATCCCATGCTATAATTTTATTAACCGGAAACATTAATACTTGTGTGTTTTGTAAACATAAAATAGTCCCTAGTAAGCCTCTTGTTAAACTAGCTTGTTGATTAATGGATGATCATGGTTTCCTGATCATGGACATTGGATGTCATTAATAACAAGATCATATCATTAGGAGAATGATGTGATGGACGCACACCCGTAGTAAGCATAGCATAAGATCAAGTCATTAAGTTCGTTTGCTATAAGCTTTAAAATACATAGTAACCTAATCCTTCGACCATGAGGTTATGTTAATCACCATCACCGGATGGGTACTTTGATGACATCAAACACCGCTTCGTAACTGGGTGGTCATAAAGGTGTCATTGGGTATTCTAAAAGTATGTGTTGAAGCGCATGGACCAAGGTTGGGATTTGTCCATCCATATGACGGATAGATATGCTCTAGGCCCTCTCGGTGGAATGTCATCTAATTAGCTTGCAAGCATGTGACTAGGTCACAAGGGATGACATATCATGGAACGAGTAAAGAGTACTTATCAGTAACGAGGTAGAACTAGGTATGGAGATACCGACGATCAAACCTCGGATAAGTAGAGTATCGCGTGACAAAGGGAATTGGTCTCGTATGTTAATGGTTCTATCGATCACGAAGTCATCGTTGAGTATGTGGGATCCATTATGGATCTCCAAATCCTGTTGATAGTTATTGATCGGAGAGGTGTCTCCATCATGTCTGCATATTCACGAACCGTAGGGTGACACACTTAAGGTTCGAAGTTGTTTTAAGTAGATATGGAATGTGCGTTGGAGACCGAATGTTGTTCGGAGTCTCGGATTGGATCCGGGACATCACGAGGAGATCCGGAATTGTCCGGAGAATAAGATTCATATATTGGGGATCATTTTCTGAGTTAGGAAATGTTCCGGAGTATTTGTATGAGGATTCTAGAAGGTTTCGGAATGTTCTGGAAGGTTCTGGAAGATTTCTTGGAGTTTGCTTGAAAACCAAGAAAGGATCAAGGAGTCCTTGTGGGGCAAGACAAGGAGTCGTGGGGGAGGAGGACTCCTCCCTCCCTCCCAATCCGCCGGCCAAGGAAGGGAGGGGAGTCCTACTAGGACTCCCCCTCCCATGGCGCCTCCCTCCTTTAAATAGAGGGGTGGAGGCGCCACCCCCTGGCCCCCTCCACTACTCTTGCCCTAGCCGCCTCTCTCCTCCTCCTTTCTTCTGCTCAGGCTTAGGCGAAGCCTTGCAGAATTCTCTACTCCACCACCACCACCACGCCGTCGTGCTGCTGGGATTCCGTGGAGAGATCTACTACCTCCGCTGCTCGCTGGAACGGGGAGAGGAAAGTCTTCTTCGACTCCGCACGTGTGACCGACTGCGGAAGCACTGCCAGAACGCGGCGCCGGAAGGATCGTCTACTCGATCTTGAGATCGGGAAGTGATCGACTACATCAACCACGAGATCCGAATCTCGTAACGCTTTCGGGTCTACAAGGGTTAGTACAGATCTATCTCGTTGCACATGTCTAATAGATTAGATCTTGTCTTTTAGCTAGATTAGATCTGGGTTTTGTTCGTTCTTGCGGTAGAAATTTTTTGTTTTCCATGCTACGAACCCATCACTTAGTTGCATAGTCTTTGTAGGTGGGAAAAATTAAGTCATAAATAAAGAAGTACATTCCACCCATGATGTAATAGTATTTCTAGGCAAAGATAGCAACCATTCTTTTGCTCTTCCTCTAAGAGAGAAAGGAAATAAGTGCAATTTGGCCGCATCAGGGTCAACATCTTTTATGCGCATCATATCACATATTTCAGTGAAAGTATTCAAGTGCATACGTACGTCCTCAATGGCAGAGCCTCCAAATTGATTCAGTTGAACCAAACTTAAATAATGGGGATTAATTTCATAGTCATCAGCAGCAATTGCTAGTTGAGTAATAGGAGTACGCCAATAATCATTGTTGGGAGTTGCAAACTCCCCAAGCTTCTTTTCATCCGTATTTCCTATGTTTTTGGGTTTTCTTAAACAAAGACTTTTGAAAATAAAAACAAGAATTTAAAGACTAACTAATTTTTTTGGTTTTTCAAATAAAGACTCAAAGCAAACTAACAAAATTAAAAACAAGAATTAAAACTAGCAGCGTTCCTACTAACCTCACCTGGGTAGATATTGCTTCCCTGGCAACGGCGCCAGGAAAAGTGTTGATACCTTCGATCCGGATTACGGATGTAGTATAGCTCTTTTTCCCTAGTAGACCTAGGTTTACCGAATCCTCGGGAAGCAGAAGCGTAGTGTAGTTACTTTAACATACCTTCAAGAGTTTTAGAATTCCTTTTATATTTTACTGGACCAAGAGTTTGTTGTCTTTTGTTGTTGTCGATGATGGAGAGAGAGGGCCTAGGGCGTTCGTTTCACCTGTAGCTGTGCAAAACATCTGATGGGAATAAAAGATAATAATAAAGTATGCATATAATTGTTAGAGTAAGATAAATTATATTGGATAGTGCATCCATAATTTCTATCTCCTCCACAACCTCTTATAGCAATAACCTACCAGTCTCATCCATAGAAGAAAGAGAACTAGTGATTTGCATAGTGACATCACCGTTAAGCCCAAGTAAATCCCTCACATACAGCCGTACTACCCCTTCTATCACTAGGGTTCCCAACCTGGCAGATTAGTCATTACTCATACTCCCTATACCTAGCTCAATCCTTGGGTCTTGGGTACTTGACAAGCCCTTAGTTTGAGGAAAGAGAGGATACAATAATCATCATGTCATACAAACTAATACATGATCCGATCTATAATAAATAACATGCACAAAACCTACATGGCTAGGCTGAAGCCCTAAGCCCAAGGAGAATTACTCACACATAGACATGAGATCAACAATCATAAACATTGTAGTGGAAATCATGAGATTGATAGCAAATAGTCTTACAATGTCGCCAATCGAAGATGAGATCTACTATTACAAGTGGTGGAATATGGCTATGGTGATGGAGAAGGGTTTGGAGATTAGATCTAATTCTATTCCTCCGGCAGCTCTTCGGTGTTGTGGATGGTGTTCTGGGGGCGGCTGATAATCGGAAAGAGATCGCTTTTCTTTTCGCCCTAGGCTTCATTATATAGGGGTTCCTTCATGAAAGTTGTTCTGTTTGACCTAGCGATATCGATGACAACTATACGACCGGAACTATACGGCCGAAATTTTATTCCCGGCGTATAGTTGGTCGTTAAAGCGTCTGGCTCCACTTCACGACTTCTGGTTTCTTTTGGTTGTTGGAAATCTTGTATCTTTGACTTTAATGTTGTGATTCCCATCATCAAACGTCATTATCTGCGTAGGGAAAATAGAAATAAAGGATTGCATACCCCTTTGATCATTAGACATTAGTGGCTGAGTTTAGAGAGATATTTCATAAAAAATATGAATAATATCTAGTTTAAATGTGGAGATAGATGGTTATATTTCACAGCCATCAATATTCCCTCCAACCCATATTAGTTGGATTAAATTCATCTAGATACGGATGTATCTAGACAAGTTTTAGCGCTAGATACATCTGTATCTAGAGTCTAGACAAATGTGAGTCAACTAATATGGATTGGAGGGAGTACATATATATGTGCTATTGTGTTGTATGTATGACATACTCGCCCCACCCGTTAGCACACGGACAAAAAAACATTAGGATTGCTATATCTTAACTTATCTTATCTTACCACTATAAAGTATATGAATAACTTTGAATATTGACCGTTGGATCAAGACTCGGGAATCCCAACATTTCCAGCCGTTGGATCTTCTTTTCCATTCTAGCATCTAGAAAATTCTATTGATAGTCTTTATCACAATGAATGTTATGCACAAAACTCAAAGAAGACTGCTCCATCATTCTAGAATCTTCTCCCTCGCTTCTCTACACCATGTTACCAAAAATTTAAAGTTTTAGATAGCTAATAATCATTGACTTCTACATGATATACAAAGTACAAGGACCAAATATACACCCATAGTTTATAGATGTTGATCAAATTTCTATTTTTCTGCTTTACCTAATATAATTTTATATAGTGAGGATATGTCAGAAGTCTATTATCCGAGTCTCATGTGCAGGGAATGTGCAACTTACTAGTATTATAGAAAGGCTAGGAAAGTAGGATTTTTTTTGATTGCTGAACCTTCTCTTTCCTCTTCCTATAGCTAGTTTTTAGTAGTCCAAAATAACAATGATGGTGGAGATGATCTCATGGCTAAGGGCATCCACAATGTGCAAAAAAACACACCTTAAGGCATATGTGGCATTTCCTAAGGTTCACCTTATATGTTGTGGAGAAAATAAACATGTCTTTAATCCTTATATACTTAGGCCATCTGTAATGTATCTTATCTTACCACTATATAGTGTACGAATACCTTTGAATATTGACCGTTGGATCAAGACTCACCATTTCCCAACATTTCTAGACATTATATCTTCTTTTCCATTCCAGCATCTAGAAGATTTTATTGATAGTCTTCATCATAATAAATTCTATGCACAAACCTCAAAACACACTTCTCCATCATTCTAGAATCTTCTCCCTTGGTTCTCTGTACCATGTTACCAAAATTTTCAAGTTTTAGATAGCTATTAATCGTTGACTTCTACATGATATACAAAGTACAAGAACCAAATATACACCCATACTTTATAGATGTTGATCAAATTTATAATTTCTTCGTCTTTACAAAATTATAATTTTATATAGTGATGATATGTAAGGCACCTATTATTTGAGTCTCACGTGAAGGGCCTGTGCAACTTACTAGTATAAAGTTGCACATGTCTTGCACACGTGAGAATCGGATACTAGCAGTATGACATATTACTTTTTATATAAAATTATAATAGGTGCAATAATTATAATGTTGTGCCATGTTCATAAAGCATCGGGTGTATATTTGGTTCCTTTACTTTGTATCATGTACTCCCTCCATTCTAAATATAAGATGTTTTAGCTTTTGTGAAAGGAATGCATCTAGACGCATTTTAGTTTAGGTTCCGAGTGAACCTACACATTAAAAGGTGTCTATATACACTCGTTTCACAAAAGCTAAAACATATTATATTTCAGAACAAAGGGAGTAGAGACCAACCTATTAGCTACCAAATACTCGACATGCTCTATAGAAATGACTAAGAAGATTCTAGAATTATCAATAGTATCTTCAAGATGATAAAATGGAAAAAGAATATCCGATGACTCGTAGTGTTGGTACTCATGAGTCTTGATCCAATAGTCAATATAATGTTCAAAGTTATTCGTACACTATGTAGTGCTAGGATAATATAAGATAAACAATAGTATCTTTTATACGATGCTAGAATAGAAAAGAAGATATAATTAATGTTTGGATTCCCGAGCCCTTGATCCATCCAACGGTGAGTGTTGTTTAAGTTATTCATACACTATGTAGTCGTAAGATAAGATAAGATAAGAAAGACTATCAAAATTATCTTCTATATTATAGAATGGAAAGAAGAGGATCCAACGTCTAACAATGTTGGGATTCGTGAGTCTTGATCCAACAGTCAATATTAAAAGTTATTCGTACACTATATAGTGGTAAGATAAGATAAGAAATAATATCAATAGTACATTGATGTAATTAGCGTGCTTCATGCTAAATGTATGGACCTCGATGTAATTTCCCCGTCTTTTAGGTTCTTGATGTAAAATGTACTCCCACCATCTTTGTAAAATTCGAACCTACAAATAAGTGGTAAAATTTAAACATATTTAAGCTTAGTTGTCAATAAGTATGAAAAATCTTGGATTTCAAGACGAACGACCAAGGTCATGGCCAGATCTACATACTTTATGCTGATGATGATCCGATATCCAAGAATCTACATGCCGCCAAAGTTGGCCATATTTTCAAAACAAATGAAAGGGGAGTAGTATGAAGAGTACGGCTCGATCAGCTACTCTCTCGAGAAGGAGTCGAACCCGACTGCTTTCCTTTCTTAATTTTAGGGTGCTTGTGCTAAATGTATGGATCTCGGTGTAATTTTACCTTTTTTGGTCATTGATGTAAAATGTACTCCCACCACTATCCGTATAAAATTGAAAGCTAAAAGTAAGCATGATATATTGCTCTTAAAATTTTCCAAAAGTCTTTTGAATCTAACAAGGAATTAAGTACATCAATAACCACCGAAAGGTCTGGAAAAATCATGTTATTTTGCTATGCATCTGCATCCGGACAAAGTTGACACAATTTTGATAACATTCAAATAAAGATTAAAAAGTGTAATATTTTTTGTGTGGCATCCTGTTACGTGTATCCAGAAACACAAGTTATAATAAGTATAATACAAACATTATTAAATATTCTTTAATTTTGATAAGCTTAGTTGTCAATGATGGAGAAGTGTGTTTTGAGGTTTGTGCCTAGCATTCACTATGATGAAGACTATCAATAGAATCTTCTAGATGCCACTCCCTCCATTCAAAATATAAGATGTTTTACCTTTGTGAAAGAAGTGTATCTAGACCCCTTTTAGTTTTTAGGTTCATATAGTTTTGGAGTGAACCTACACTACACACTAAAAGGGTCTAGATACACTTATATTATAAAGCTAAAACATCTTATATTTTGAATCAGAGGGAGTAGAATGGAAAAGAGGATATAACGGCTAGAACTGTTGGGAACTTATTAGGTCTAGATACAGGTCTTTCACCCTTTTATGTTTTTCCAATCTTTTTGGCTAACATTGCTCACTTAAATGATATTTTAGGTTAACTTGAGGAACTTATTAGGTCAACTTTGAACTGCAAGCTCGCAGTATGTTTCTCTTAAATTTATTTGGCATATATAATCCTCCTATTGTTATGTACTAACAAATTCCCCCACTTGCTTGAAAGACTTTAAGCGAATTTACATAAATTAGGCCAGATTTGATCTAGAAGCGTGTGGTATAAATACGACACCGAAAATTGTCCACAGATCGTTTCACAGAGAAAGTGCAACGTGATTTGTGGATAATCCCCTAGTTTGAGATTTCAACCATCGCTCCTAGGTCATTTCGCCCACTTAAACAAAAGTTAGGTTAATTTTGAACTTCAAGCAAGTCTCACAAAGATTGCTCTTTGAAGTTATACTATGAAACTATTTTGAAGGTGTACACGGTCGGTCAATATCTTGAAAATCACTGAGATTTCTAAACGACTCAATATCTTGATATATATGAATTTGCATGCTGGCAACTCTTACACGGATTTGAGAAAAAAAAGATAAAGAAAAATGAATAAACAAAAAGGGTCTGCATGACATCCTCTCGTTTGCAGTACCTGCCATGAAAAAATGGTAAACATGAGATTTGAAACATTCGAAAAAGCCATAGTCACATTATATATGGCCTGAACACTCGAGGGTTTCTCGAGCGAAACGACCGATTAGGTCATGGCCATATCTACATCATAGTTCATGATAATGTTCCCATATTTTGTAGATGGGTGTGTCTTGCTATGGTATATAATAATGTTGGGGTGGGAGTTTCAAACTAGTATTAGGAAAAACATGTTCAAATTTCCGAGTGTATCTTTAGGGTCCGTGTTGTAAAAGTGTTGGTCCTAGATGTATTTTGGTTTTATTTTTGGACCACTATGTAATTTTTATACCCACCCCTGGATTTTAATGTGCACCTTCTTGGTACTTCAGGGTAGATTCCTCGTTAGAAACAAAAAGAAAAAGTTCCCAGTGACCTGAATTATTTTGCGCAGAAATATTTTGGATCTAAATGTCCTAGTCCCAACTTTCAGGCAAAAATGACTATTGTGCAAAACTTGAGTAGTCCGTACTTCTACTTAACCAGGGCACTAGAAAATTAACCCCAAAACTGTCAAAGAAAAAACAGAGGAAAAAAACTAAGAGCGAGAAGAGATTATTAGAGAATATAAATGGGTGGTAGCGTGAGAGCAGCGGAGGAGTTGAAGGCGGTGCGATGTCAGAGTAAAGCTAGTTTGATGGGTTTCTGACACGAGGTACAGGTACATACTACTAGTAGCACAGTACTACTTACTACTAGTAGTACTACTATGTTTTCACTCTCCTTTGCTGTCTCTCGCCATCCATCCTCTCTCTCCCCTCCTTTGCAGCACCCCCCGCGCACCGGCCGGCTGATCTCTCCCTCGTCCCACTGCGTGGTGCCGCACACGTGTGCCATGGTACGGCCGCGCTGTGTGTGGCATGTTTTTTCATTTTTTTCTAGAGGAGAGTCTCTAGCATGTTGGTCAGCTGCCTTGGTGTGCATATATAGGAAGAGGAACTTGCATATTTCACAATGTCCTACTCCATGTGTTGGTGTTAAACAGTAGCCAGAGCAAATTCCACCATGCTTAGAACCATCATGTCACACCCCTCCCCAATAAAATTCCATAGCACCGTAGGCTATATTCTCAATATGTGTATATATTTATTATTAATAGACTTAATGTATGCCTTTTTCTCTAACAAGACTGTTGGTTAATAAAAACATAATATTTGTTAACAACTTAATGTTTGTTAAACCTATGTGATTTGTCCATCGAAATGACAGAGTGGCAGTAACCATGGAGCATCATCATACGTCTTCCCTTCTCCTTTTTTGCGAAAAGGATCCTGACATTAAAAGAAACATCGAACAGTACAAAGCACCTCAACAAAAACTAAAATTACATCAAAATCCTTGAGATGCCCTTCGTCTTCAACCTCAGTTCCCCACGCCATGAGGAGCAATGGTACCTACAAATTGACATGTTTTTTGCCAAGATGTCGAGGATATCCCTGCGATGGAGGATGGCGGCCGTGCGAGCGTTGTTCGGGCCTGACGTGTCGTGCAATACACACTACTCAAGGAGTCTAATGAAGAGGTCCAGCTCGTTGTGCTGAGCAAGAAGCTACGTGATAACAACTACCTCCATGTAGACGTCTGCCAGTGCGGCGGGCAAAGCCTCGGAAAGCTGTAGGGCCATTAGTGCGTGGAATAGATCATCTCTAGAGAGACTAGCCATGGAAGCAGTGAGTGCGGAAACAACCTGGGGCATATCACCTGGACCAAAAATTGGAGCTAAAAGTCAATTATAGGTAGGCTACATGAATAAAGTCCATAGAAGAAAACGATATCGCTGCCGGTAGCATGCATTGTGGCAAACGTACATGTTGGGTATGCGTCACGGCGCATGACCTGAAGGCGGGCAGTGAGGTCGTCCACCATGCATGTGATGACGCCGAAGCTGGTGAGAAAAGAGTCCACCGTCTTCCTGAGCCAGGTTGCGAAGATGGCGTCATAATAGGTGCGTGCCATGGCGCGTGCCAACACGACACGGAGGCGCTGCAAAGAGTCGACCTTGGGGTGGGCGTCTCTAGCTTTCTCCATCAGACGGATGGCGCTCTCCCACACAACCTCCATATTTCCTTCCCTCTCTCTCTGGATACCACTCTGCAACAGACTCCACCTCTGCTCCTACAAGAAATCAACGGTAGAAAGCTACTACCATCGGTCTAGTTGACCTTCAAGTATTAAGTGCATACCTAACCAAGCCTGCATGCTTATCTTGGTAATTGTGCGGCCTCTCATAGAGCCAAATCCCCACTTAACATGGAGTACTAGTACTGCCTGTTCAAAAAACATGTACTAGTAGTAGTACTATACGCCCTCTGTTTGCGACCGTTTTGTTGGTACCAAGACATGGCCTTAAAAATCGATGAGAAAATCATGGGAACATTAGATCTAGCCTCTTAACTGCACCATAATTCTCTCCCCATTGTTTACTTTTTTCCTTCGCGCTCACGCACATGTCGTTTTGTACCACATGAAGAGAGAAAAGGCGACCTGGATGCCAGAAATTAGGGGTAGCAATAACAAGGGCGCCAGAAATTACTCCCTCCATCTCATTGCATTTTACTACTCCTCGTATTCTGTACCTCGTGTCAGGAACCCATCGTAGCTTTTCTATGACATCGCACCGCCTGTGCACCTCGCTCCTACGGGTCCTAACAAAGTTAAAATAAAATGTCACCGCGCCAATTATCACATAGAGTTGATAGTGGACTATGTGGTTTCTTTATAATTCCCATGTTTTTAGTAATAGGATTTTTCAAGCTTCCTAGCTAACTTCGCACACTTTAGTGACTTTTTGCCGATTTAACAAAAAAAAGATATTTACGCATGATAACCTACCATGTCACGTGCACTACGTGGCATAAAAATGGTAATAATGGATAGTAATACGTGTAAGAGGATGCCACATAAAAGTATTTTGTTTTTTATAATTTCTTTATTTTATTTCCTTGTCTTCAAAACATTATCAAATTTGTATGCATGAAGTAGATTCTTAGCACGAAGATAGTTGCATTTCTCAAAACTCGCGCTGGTTCTTTGTATATTGACAACGTTGGTACCTTCAACCGACATTTGAAAAATTCAAGATTAAACCTATCGCGCTTATTGTAGTTCATATCTCACATAATTTCGTTAAATCAACATAACGTCCTCTAAGTGGGCGAAATTAGCTACAAAGCTTGAAAAATGCTAAAACTAGGGAACTGTAAGAAAGGCATTGTCCACTTTGTCTAACTAGTAAGTTGCACGTGTGTTGCACACGTGATGAGAATCAGATAATAGAAGTATGACATAACATGTTTTTTATATAATCATAATAGGTAAATCTCAAAAACAATTATAATTTTGAGTCACGTCCATAAAGTATCGGGTTTCTATTTGTTTCTTATACTTTGTATCATATACTATAGAAATCAACCTATTAGCTACCTAATACTCAACATGCTCTAGAAAAATAATGAAGAATATTCTAGAATTATTGAAAAATGTGTTTTGAGGTTTGTGCATAGAGCTCATTGTGATAAAGACTATCTCTAGAATCTTCTAGTAGATGCTAGAATGGATATAAAGATCCAATGGTTTGCGAGGTGCACAGGCGGTCCACATATTTATACAAAGCGCCCTGGAAATAAGCATGGAAAAGCAGTCGGGTCTGGCTCTCATTATTCTCCACCCACTAGCCGAGGTATACTCTTCATACAAAGTACTAGAACACATGTACTTGCTTAACAAAGGAAATCAGCGTGGTGCTTACTTTAGCTAGATCTTGTTGATGAAGTGCACCGAATGTGATGGGACGTATCTTATCTTATCTTACCACTATGTAGTGTATGAATAACTTTGAACATTGACCATTAGATCGAGACAAGCAAATCCAAATATTGCTAGATGTTGGATCTTTTTTCCATTCTAGCATCCAGAATATTCTGTTGATAGCCTTTAGCACAATAAATGCTGCTAGAGTTTAATAAAGTGTGGCAAGCCAAACTATGGCAAAAAACCAAACACATACCAAATTGCCAAAATTACGCATGTTATCTTATCTTACCACTATATAGTGTATGAAAAACTTTGAACGTTGACCATTAGATCAAGACAAGCAAATCCAAATATTGCTAGATTGGGTCTTTTTCCATTCTAGCATCTAGAACATTCTATTGATAGTCTTTAGCACAATAAATGCTGCTAGTGTTTAATAAAGTGTGGCAAGCAAAACTATGGCAAAAAACCAAACACGTACCAAATTGCCAAACTTTATCTTAGGAAATTGTGGCTAGGAACCAAACACTCCGAAGTACTAGAAGCAAATATACACCAATATACTTTATAGATGTAGATCAAATTTATAATTTATTGAGTTTTACCTATTATATAATCTTACAACTATATATTATACGAATGAATAACTTTGAACTTTGATTGTTGGATCAAGACTGGCAAATCCGAACATTGCAAACCGTTGGATCTTCAATCCATTCTAGCATCTAGAATCAGATTCTATTGATAGACTTTAGCACAATGAATGCTATGCACACAAGCCTCAAAACACTTATCTATCATTCTAGAATCTTTCAGACATTTCTATAGACCATGTTACCAAAAATTTGAAGTATTAGGTATAGCTAGCAAACATTGACTTCTACGTTGACTTCAACGTGATACAAAGTACAAGAACCAAATATACACCCATATTTTATAGATGTCCATCAAATTTATAACTTTTTGAGATTAACCTATTATATAATATTATCTTACCACTATATAGTCTACAAATAACTTTGAACATTGTCCGTTGGATCAAGACTGGCAAATCCCAACACTTCTAAAATTAAGTTGGGTCTTCTATCCATTCTAGCATCTAGAAGATTCTATTGGTGTTCTTTAGCACAATGAATGTTATGCACAAACTTCAAAACACACTTCTCGGTAATTCTAGAATCATCTTCATCATTTCTCTAGAGCATGTCGAGTATTAAGTAACTAATAGTAGGTTGATTTCTACATGATACAAAGTACAAGAACCAAATACACACCTAGTACTTTATGCACGTAGCTCTTAATTATAATAGGTAAAGCAGAAATGCCGTGGTATTGCCGACGAGCATGCCATGGAGGGGTCCTCATAGTGCGTGTTTAGAGACGTGGGGTAAGGTGGAGAGTTGGCGGGTACGAGGTAACATAGCTTACCCAAGTACAAGTCCTACAACAGTGGTGGAACTCTACTGCTGCTATAAATCACTATAATGGCAATACACCGAGTTACAGAGATCGTTCGCTATGCGAGGTATTGTACTTTGTACGTTGAGTGTTGCCCTAAAGGCTCCCAAAGGTCCAGTTTATAAAGGCATCAGAACCTAGGGTTACAGGGAAAGGTCCTTGTCGGACAAGGTAAAGAGTCTTACACTAATACAAACTAGTCTTCATGTCTTGTACTCCAAGGCTCCAAGTACGTCGGTGACTCTTGTGTAGCCTTCCTTTATCTGGCATGGGCCTCCCTTCTAGTCCCTCTAACTAGGCTGCCCAGCAGGCCATAGGCCTTGCTACCAACTATGGGCCACTCGGGTTAGCCGGATTAGAGACATGCTATGGTGATACCCATTTTGCATATCCCCAACAGTAGTCCCCAGAGGACTTTGAGATTTTGTGTCATCTTGTCTTATAGTCTTGAATGCTCCGTCTATGTGATGCTAGCAATCCGTCAAGCAATACCTCGAACGTCTCCCAAAGAACCCTACAATCCTCTACAACTTCGCAATGTAACCAGAGATTCCTCGAGTCTTCATTTCCAGAGTCGGACAACTTCCGTCATTGATGGAATCTTCAGATGTGACGTCTTCACTACAACTGTCAGGAGGATGATGTAGGGTACAACCTACGCTACCTCGAAACTCATAATAGGCAAGGAATTAATCATTAGCTATTTTCATGCGCGCGAAATCCGAAACGGTAACATGGCAAAGATGGAGGACATGGCAAAATTACTACCCACTCTGTCCGTTGGATCCTTCTGCACGAATCTTATCACCAGGTCTATATATTTTAATTGTGGCCAGATTATTTTCTTTTACGCGCATTCTCACATGCGTCTTCGTCTTCCTCTAGTGTCGTGGTGGTGTCATGGCAGATGCAATGGATAGGCTAAAGGTGGGGACTAATATGCACTAGGGGAATCCAGGGAGGGATAGTGAGGTGATTCCTCACACGGAAGTTATATTTGATTCACTTCCAAGGTTTACAAGTGCTCCTAGAGCTGTCTTGGGGAGAGGAGGAAGAAGGGACTCTCTTACTCTCGCCACTAGCTAACCCGTACAAGACCAACCCGTAGAACCTAACCTATCTACAGAGGCCCTAGCCCTCCTTATATAGAGGTGGCTAGGTCTCCACTTAGGGCATACGTGGAGGCATATTCCAGGGAATATGCCTCCTCCCAAGATAGTAAACCGACCGGGTTACTTTCCCCCCGCGTCATCCATGCAGAGGCTACGTGAGCCTCTGCGGCGCCTGCGTCACCCGACATTGGCTTTGTCACCTTTGTCGGCCATGCCTCGCTGGTCCTCCCTCTGTCCGCTTCGCTCATGCCGTGCGTACCGGGGCTACTTTTGACCAGCGAGATTGCTTCCTTCTCCTAGAAGCTTAACATGACCCGGATCGTAGTTGATCCGGCCACACCCGTTCCTGCATGAAAGTTAGATACATCGTTCCAACTTACGGCTTAAGTCGGTTGAGACCTAGTTAGGTGGACGCCCCTAGTCCGGGTTACTCCGTGATTCGGCCTGCCTTGAGGTGGCCCGGCCAGCATCCGCTTTGACCTTGCTGAACCTCGGCTAAGTCGGCCTTTATACCCCGGCGTGACCTTACCCGGGGGTATCCCCCAACATTAGTCCCCGAAGCTGGTGCGGTCTTAGCTGCCTTGGCTGCTAAGGCCACATCAGGTTCCATTTCACTGAGCTTAGGATCTTATTTCCGAGTTACCTCCTTATCTCGGATTCTATGGATTTACTTTCCCTTGGCACATTCCAAGTTTTCCCTTGCTGGCCGGGTTACCACATTCTCATCCGGGTTGTTCTTCCTTGTCTCGTACGCTTCCCCACGTGGAGGCTAATCATCACATCGCCTCATTTTAAGGGCCAGCCACAGTAACCGCCGCAGTTATTGTCAGGAGTTACTATGCGCACGTCACATCATGCCTGCCTCCTCGCTAACTGCATCAATGCGTCACGTCATGGGATCTGCTGCGCCCTGTGACCTTCCGTGTGGCCTGGTTCTGATTGGCCAATCCGGTGTGTATACGGCCACACCGTGTGGCATAACCGCAAACCACGATCCCACTTCCCCCACGAGGGAGTGGTTAAATAGGGGAGGGGCGCGCCCCTTAGGTCTTTTCCCCCTTCCGCACCCCTCTGCCTCCAGTTCCTCTTCTTCATCTTCTCCCGCGACAGTGCCTCCGCCACCTCTTCTAAGTAGCAGCGCCGCTGCCGCAATGCTTCCACGCGCCTCTGCGTCGCCACTGCGCACCTCCTCTGCCACGGGTCACTGTCAGTCTAGGCTGCTGCCCCCCACGGCCTCTAGCGCCGGCGAGGGCAGTGAACTCGAGATGACAGAGGAGGAGCTCGCCGTCGCCGAGCAAGAGATGGAGGAAGACGCCGCCACGGCGGACCGTGGTGCGTGGGCCGGATCCTGGGTCTTCCAGGTTGACCTGGACTGGCTCTACCGCACCAAGCGCATCCCTGCCGGAGTCACCGCGCGCCTCGCCTCCGCCGAACTTGCCCCCTCACCCAATCCGGGTGAGTATGTGGTGTTCTTGTCACACTTTCAGCAGGGTTTCGGTTTGCTGGTCAGCGATTTCTTCCACGATTGGTTGAATACCTACGAACTCCAGCCGCACCATCTTCCTGCCAACGCAATCACCTCTCTCTCTGCTTTCGCCTCCACGATCGAAGGCTATGCCGGATTATGGCCCACGAAGGAGCTATGGATCCGGTTTTTTGGCCTTCGTTGCAACGTCATTCCGAACATTCAGCTTGACCCAGAGGACAAGCAGCTTACGCAGTTCGGGGCTGCGTCCATCTCTCCCCGGAGGCTATCCTTTTCCCTCGAGTCATCGGGCTGGAGTCTTGCAAGGGATGGGCCCGGACTTTCTTTTATTTCCGGAACGCCGGCACCAAAGACTTGATCCGGCTGCGCCCCTATACTCCGGGTCCTCTAACCCAGAGTTGTGGGACGTCATCCCCAAGAAGCCCACGGCCTTGGCCAACCAGGTAAATAAAAGGTTCACGGAACTGAAGAAGCTTGGGTTGCGCAACGAGGATGCCATGATCACGTTCGTTCGCCACCGGATCTCCCCGCTCCAGAAGCGCACTCACAAAGTGTGTCACATGAGCTGGGGCCACGACCCCAACCGGACCTCGTCCTTCGAGTTGAGCAACACGGAGATCTATCGCCGGGTCAAGGCTCTCTGCACCACCCACAAGGACTTCTCCTCTGACATGGGGAATTGAGCACTTTTGCCGTTATAGGCTTCCTCCCGCGGTAAGTTTTGTGTCGCAAACTTTCTCCGAATTAAACCTTATGTCGGTCGCTATTGTATTTTTAACTCTGTTGTCTGTTCTTTTCCTTAGCTATTCCTTCAGCAGACCCTCGAAGATGGCATCGATCCCACCCTTAAGTGGGCGCCTGACCGGGAGACCTCGGACGAGGAAGAGCCGGATCAGGAGATGTTCCTTCCAATGACCGACGCTACGAAGCGACCCACCGGTAAACTCTCTTCCATTAGAGATTGGCCCGATGATGAAGATGACTCGGATGTCGAGGTGATGGAAGCTCTTGACGCTGTCCCCCTTTCTTATGCTTTTCCGGCATCAGCTAACCCCGGTGGGCAGATCCATGAGGACCCTCCCCTTGCCGTGGGTGACCCTGTTCCGGTTGCACCGAAGAAGAAGCGGGGAGCTGCATCAACTTCTTCCTCTAGACCTTCTCAGCCTACCAAAAGGCAAAAGATGTCCAGGGACAAAACTGCCTCCAAGCCTGCAACCATGGCCCCTGCACGAAGGGCTCGGAAGCCTAAGGATCCCCTGACCTCCGATGCGTAAGCCTCTTTTCCCTCAGCCACTTACTTGCTCTTGTACTGTTTTAGTTACTCATCCGACATTGTTTGATTCGGCAGGGCCGCGGTGGAGGTCCCCCAGAGTGGGTCTAGCATTGCTTCGCCGCTCCGACCTAGCCCTTCTCCCCCTCGTGGCGACGAGCCACGCCCACTGAGCCCTATTTCAGAGGATTCTGCGGCTGCTCCAGGATCTGCTCCACCTCGTTAAGAGGGGGGCAACCTTGAAGCGGGGGAGACTGGCCCAGCCGAGGCGGCGGCATCCACAACTTCGGCTCCGGCGCAACCAGCTACCACCGAGACTACCTCAGCACCAGCACCAGCACCAACTCCGGCACCAGCACCAACTCCAGCAGCAAGAGCGCCAGCAGCAGCACCAAGCCTAGCAGCAAGAGCACCAGCGCCAAGCTGCTCCGCCTCGCCCGAGACTTCTCAGTCTCGGCGAGAAAGTACCCAAACAGCTCCCAAGGGAAAATCTGCTTCAACCACTTCCTCCTCCCAACAGCCCAAGGGCAAAAAGGCCCCTGACGCCACCAGGACAGCTTTCGTCGAGGCTGGAGAGCGCACTCTCGCATCCATGCTTCCCGAGAATCCTCCAGCACCGAAGGACACCCCTGCCGAGCCAGCTGATGTGCAACAGATGGTTTTGCACACCAGCCCAGCCCTTGCCCTGGTTGAGAGGAGGGAGGCGCATGCGAAGGGCTTGGTGGCGCCCCATATGCCCACCAGTGAGCGGTACCCTCCGAGCCTGATCGAATTCTTCATGAATTGGAACAAGGCGGAGTTTGTCCACAACGACGATCTTCCGGAGAAGTTCGGCCCCGCTGAATTTTCTGCTCAAACGAACACAGCCGCTAAGGCAATCAACCTCGCGGGTCGGATGATGGAGGTACGTTACTTCCTTAGCATGTTGTAGATATTGATGACATAACCATTAGTCCCCGAGCCTCCGGGGAGTAACTTGTTACTTGGCCAGATGCTCCTTAGAAAACTAACGTAGCTCCGTGATAACCTCGAATATGCACACACCTAGAGCCGGGTTAAGTTCCACTTGGCCCGGATTTTGATAACTTCGAATATGCACATACCTAGAGCCGGGTTAAGTTCCACTTGGCCCGGATTTTGTACACTTCGAATATGCACACACCTAGAGCCGGGTTAAGTTCCACTTGGCCCGGATTCTGATAACTTCGAATATGCACACACCTAGAGCCGGGTTAAGTTCCACTTGGCCCGGATTTTGTACACTTTGAATATGCACACACCTAGAGCCAGGTTAAGTTCCACTTGGCCCGGATTTCGTACACTTTGAATATGCACACACCTAGAGCCGGGTTAAGTTCCACTTGGCCCGGATTTTGTACACTTCGAATATGCACACACCTAGAGCCGGGTTAAGTTCCACTTGGCCTGGATTTTGTACACTTCGAATATGCACACACCTAGAGCCGGGTTAAGTTCCACTTGGCCCGGATTTTGTACACTTCGAATATGCACACACCTAGAGCTGGGTTAAGTTCCACTTGGCCCGGATTTTGTACACTTCGAATATGCACAAAGCTAAGTTGTATTTTTGTATTCTTTCCAGGTGACCACCAACCACCGGAGCGCTGAGTTTCAGCGTCTCCTGGAAACTCATAAGATGTTGCGCGCCAAGCATAACGCACTCCTCGGTGAACACGAGAAACGGGGTAGGTTTCTTCCTTGACACTTCTCCATTTTCCTTCATCTTCTTCTGCCGAACCAAACCCTCATTTGGTTTTCGCAGCTGGGGTGGAGGCTGAGAACAAGCTTATGAGGAAGAATCTGGATCAGATCAAGGGTAAGTTATATCTACTCAACCTTGCTATGCTTTCCATCTCCATTCCTCCTTGGCTCGGCAAACATTCATACCTCAGCTTTGCCGGGTTGACAAACTATTTCAGTATCACTGGAAGATAGTGTTCCCGTGCCAGATATGATGCTGCATTTTCTCAAACAAGCAGGGCAGCAACGGGCCAAGCTTAAAAAGAAAGTCAATGAGCTTTCCCTCCTCCGGACCAAGGATGATGAGATCACCAAGCTTAAAGCCGAGATGAAAAAATTGAAGGCACAGCATCAATCCGAGCTCCAAAAGGCTGGCCAAGTCTATACCGAGGACCGCGAACGCCTCAACCTCCAAATTGCCAAGGACCGAGAACTCCTCCAGGAGTCCGACGTCGGCGAATGCTAAACTTGTGCAGCTTCGCAAAAGACGTCATGACTGTACCAGGGAGTTGACTCGGGTCCTCAGCCATATTTCACGTGAGTTTCTTTCCCTTATCTGACATATTTCTCCGGGTTACTTCACATGTCTTTTCTTCATTTGCTTCTCTTATCTTGTTTTCAGGCAAATTTCCAGAGGGCACTGCCATCGCGAGCGCTGCTGTTGCTGATTTCCACCGAGAGAGGGGTACTCCCGTTGGTCCTGACGCTGAAGAGATTCCCTATGACATGGAGGACCTGCTGGTCAGCCTGTCATCTCGCGTGGAAATCATCAAGAACTATGGCAAGGATATCCTTGACGCTGCAGTCCGAGTCTTCAACACGTTTTGGCCTACGGAAGACACTCCGGAGGGAACCGCACTTCTTGTTGAAAAATTGATGGAGTGTGAGACCTAGCTCGACCTTTGGAGGGAATCCGCTGGACGCGCCGCAGCTGAGACCGTTCTCCACTACGTACTCACGTGGTACGAGAAGATCGACCTCAACCTCTTAACACGCATGTGCACCGGATCCAAATGGACCAGTGACCCGGAGTGGGTAGCTCGGCGCAAGGCTTGCGCCCACAGCCTCAACAAATATGCTCCCATTCACGAATGGACTGAGGTACCGAGCTTCCTGGAAGCCGCCGGCGACGAAAACGCTGAAAACGTTGAAGATGGCTCAGACGAGGACGAAGAGGGCGACACCTCGGACATTGAAGACAGTGAAGATGACGCCGAACTTCCTCCTCCTGCTGCTCCTTAAGTGAAAGAACTTTAAAGTTTATCAAATCCCCGGTATGCCGGGTGGAATTGTATCCAGTACTCATGTGATATTTTGCTACTAAGTTTTTATGCCGGATTAACTTGTGCCTAGTCCCCGAGTTTCATTTGCTTGTTCATCCAATCTTTTGGCTCGGCTCGTGTCTACCTTGATTCGGTTTTACGACTTATGAATCCGAGCTTCAAAAATTGTCTTAACAATACTAGGAAACTTTTAGGCTTAGCTCAAAATAAATCAGCATAATAAACTAAAAACATACAAGGTTAGTTTGAAAAACAAACGTCGGCTTGATTAAGTTATTTTCCTTAGTTGTTTTCATGTGCTACGCAACTCCAAACTTGTTATCCTGCTTGCCATGAAGCCAATTCTTGTTGGACAGCAGCAAGTCGAAGATTTGGGTTTTTGGTGCTCACACACTACTAATCCGAGTTAAGTAGAACAACTTACTCCAGCCGACGTACAAACAACAAAAGACAACAAATATTATTAAGGCAGTCCCCGAGTTACTGCTCGAGGTGCCAACATCTCATTGATAAGCTCATTGCCGGCATACATACCGACAAATGAGAAGACTCGGATACATACACTTCTCTGCTAAGTGTAGAAAGGACGAAGTAGAGCTACATTACACGGATGCTTAGACTCCTCACCGGACATGTCCGCCTTGTTCTTTTCCTGTGGCTTTGCATCTATAAGATAATAATAATCATTGTGCAATGCTTTGCTCATAATGAATGGCCCTTCCCATGGAGGAGATAATTTATGCATGCCAGCAGTACGTTGTACCAACCGGAGCACCAGATCGCCTTCCCGGAAAACTCGGGGTCTTACTTTTCAGCTATGATAGCGTTGGAGATTTTGCTGATATATGGCGGATCTGGACAATGCCAATTCTCTTGCTTCTTCCAGCAGATCAACATCATTTTGTCGGGCTTCTTGCACTTCGGCTTTTATGTATTGGGTGACCCTAGGCGAATCATGCTCTATGTCGGCTGGTAATACAGCTTCTGCCCCATATACCAGAAAAAATGGCATATAGCCCGTTGATCGCTTCGGAGTTGTTCTTAAACTCCATAGTACTGCTGGTAGTTCTTCTATCCAGCACCCCGTTGATCTTTGTAGCGGCTCAATGAGCCGGGGTTTTATCCCGGATAATACTAATCCGTTGGATCTTTCCACTTGTCCGTTCGAAGTGGGGTGGGCTATCGAGGCAACGTCCAACCTGATCTTCTTATCCTGGCAGAAACGCGCAAATGCTCCTTCCGCAAAGTTTGTGCCGTTATCAGTTATGATACTGTGAGGATAACCGTATCTCAAGATGATGTCTTTGAGAAACGTCACGGCCGTAGCTCCATCACATTTTCTTATTGGCTTCACCTCGATCCACTTTGTAAATTTGTCCACCATGACCAAAATGTGAGTCATGTTTCCCCTTGCTGGTTTAAACGGGCCCACCATGTCCAAACACCACACGGCAAATGGCCAGGTGATTGGTATGGTCTTGAGCTCCGACATTGGCATATGTGTCTTGGTAGCATACCTCTGACAACCATTGCACTTTCTCACCAGATCTTCTGCTTGTTCTAAGGCATTTGGCCAGTAGAACCCATGCCGGAAAGCTTTTGCCACCAAGGCTCGAGACGAGGCATGATGCCCGCACTCCCCTTGATGTATATCTCGGAGGATGTCAAGCCCTTCTTCTGGGTCAACGCATCGCTGGAGGACATTGGTCACACTCCTTTTGTATAGCTCGGAATTGATGATTGTGTACGCCTTTTCTCTCCTCTGAGTTTGCCTGGATAACACCTCCTCAGTGGGCAATGTTCCATCTTTCAGGAATCGAAATATAGGCAGTGCCCAAGCTAGTATGGCTCGCACAGGGAACACGTCCTCATCAATTTCCATCTGATCCATCGGCATAACTTCAACCGGATCACGCTTGAAAGAACATTTCATGTTTTCCTTTGTTTTGCGTGTTAGATAACAATACTATGGAGACTTTTCATGTGTGCTAAGTGTGCAGGAAGTTTTGAGGGGGGCTGGATAATCCGCCCCTCCAAGGGCCAGATAATCCGGCCTACCTCATCTCTCAAGGAAGCCAAGACGCGTCGCTCTGTGTCTAGTCGGATTTTCTTCCAGAAAATCCGAACTGGGGCAGTTTTTCCTCCCTAGGCCGGATAATCCGAGTTTTGCAAGGGCCGGATAATCCGGCCCCCAGTTTTCGAGCAGAAGGAGCCAAGGCGCGTCGCTCGGTATCCGGTCGGATTTTCTCCCGGAAAATCCGAACTGGGGCGGTTTTTCTTCCCCAGGCCGGATAATCCGGCCTTTGCATAGGACCGGATAATCCGCCCCCCAGAAGTTGATCAAGGGCAAGCTCGGCGCGTCTCATTGTGAGGGGGCCGATTTTCTGCCGGAGATTCCGAGTCTGGGGCGGAGTTTCCCCAGATCGGATAATCCGGCCCCCAAAGTGTGCAATGGCTGGTTTTTGGAAGGGGGTATAAGTACCCCTTCTTCCCTAACGTCCAGATCTCTTGATTCACTCGAATTTGACCAGACCTTGTGCAAGAGCTCTAAATCTCGATCTCCCATTTCAACCACCCGAAGGTCTTGATCTTTGGTGGAATTGAAAGAGGAGAATTTCATCATGAATATCAAGAATCAAGCGCTTCAACTCCTCTCCATTCACTTGGAGAAATCCCTGATCTAGTATTCTTTTTAATACCTAGATCTTGTTATTGTATTTGACAACTTTGTTCTTGTGGCAGCTTGTTGTCATTTCGGGAGACTCCAAGTTGTTGTGGAGTTGTTGCCCCGCTAGTTGTGTAAAGGCGCCGGTGCCCGCCTCGAAGGGTACCTATAGTGGAAGGTGGATCAGGCCTGTTGTGGCGAGATCCATCGGAGAACAGGGTGAGGCCTTTTGTGGCGTGGTGGTCTTAGTAGCGCCCACTCCTCCAACGCAGACATACTTCCCTTAACAACGAAGGAACTGTGGTCAAACAAATCCTGTGTCTCCGCGTGCTTCACTTCGGTTCACTTGTTCCTCTTCCACTCGCTCTTTAATCGCTAGTAGATAGGTTTGCATATAGGGAAATTCCACACATTAGTTTATCTAGAGAATTTACCTTTGTGCTAAGTCTAAATTTGAAAAAGAATTAAAAATTGGTGTAGCACCTATTCACCCCCCCTCTAGGTGCCCACACGATCCATTTCAATTGGTATCAGAGCCCCGGCTCTTAATTCGGGCTTAATCGCCTAAGAGTAGTATGGGTACCAGGGATGATGGAAATGAGGCTGTGGATAAGGTCACAATGGATGATCTCAAGTCGTTGGAAACAACCTTGTTGAAATCCTTTGAGGCCAAGATGGAGGATATGAATCAAATGATTGCTCGCCTTACATCATCCATAGCCCCATCTCCATCCTCCTCCGAGGCTCCCACACCATCATCTAAGGAAAAGGGTAACACCGGATCCAAGGATGATGATGTGGAAGGTGAAAAACTAAATGGCTCCACCTCCAAAAAGGGAAATGGTAAGGAGGAATATAGTGAGGTTCGCCACGTATATTCCCCCGACCCACCTATCCCTCATCCTCATATAAACAATAGGGTGATCCACCCAAGCTCACTGCATCTTCTTTTAACCAATGGCAGTTTCTAATGAAATCTCATGTTTGCAGCTCCTCTATTGAATTGTGGAGGATTATTGAAGAAGGTCTTCATATTGGAGATCAAACCAATCTAACAAGAAGGGAAGTTGTGGATAGCCAGTTGAATGCCACTTCTCTCCACATGATACAGCTAGGTGTGGATCCCAAGGACATGCCACACATTGAACATCTCAACACAGCTAAAGAGGCGTGGGATGCTCTTACGGACCTTTTTGTTGGAAATGAAAGCATGAGAAGAAACTGGTATGATGCCCTTAGTAACGAAGCTGAGGGATTCTAAATGTTGGATGGTGAAAACCATGAGGACATGTATAGAAGACTCAAGGGCATCGCAACAACATTTCAGAAGCATGGGGCCACTCACATTGATGATGCATGGATAAAAAGAAAGTATGTGAGTGCCTTAATGCCTTTCGAACCGACGGATTTGAAGAGCTTGCAAGGTAGACACAACTATCATCAAATGACATCCAATGAAGGCATGCAAGAAATGGCGTCATGCAAAGTGGCGGCAAAGAATGCTGAAGATGCCCGTACTCGGGCCATTGGAATGCAAAAGGGTGTCAATGTGGCTCTCAAAGCCAATGTTGTTGAGCAAGAGGACGATGAAGGAGTTTTTGAGAGGGTATCCATGGACTGCCCCGATGAGGTCAAACGTGCTCATGGCGAGTACATGGCATTCTATGCAAGGAACTTTTGGAAGGACCCTGCCAAAGCCAAGTCTGAACTTGAGCGTAAGAATGGATCAAATGGAAGAAGAGAAAGTGGCCCAAGACTGAGAACTTGCTTCAACTGTGGAGATAGACTGCACTTTGTTGCCGAGTGTCCTTATCAAAATAGAGAAGACAATGGTGGCAGGCTCATTCTCAAAGAGAAATCCAAAGCTCCGAAGAAGAAGCCGCTTGCTAAGAAGAATGGCCCTTTCAAGAAGCAACCCAAGATGGTCCTTGTAGCTCAAGAGGAATACTCCTCCGCAAGTGAAGATGAAGAGGATGATGATAGTTCCTGCGAAGTGGCTGCTATAGCCACCACATCGACTCCCTCCTCTCTCTTCGACTCGCCGAACGAGAACGCCATCAACAACAATGCCACTTGTCTAATGGCAAGAGGATCTGAGGTATCAACTTCTAACTCCTCATTTCCGAAGACTAACATAATTTTGGATATGGATGATCATGACAGTCTTGAAATGAAAGAAGAAGTTATTGCCTTGGACACTTTTTTCACTAACCTACAAGGTGAGCACAAACTCCATTTTGATGTTCTTATGAGTCAACTTGCTCAAGCCGAAGATCTCCTTGAAGAAAAGGGGAGAATTGAAAGAGAGGATGCCTTGGAGATAGCCTCTTTGAAGAATGCCTTGGAGGAGGAAGAGGAAACTCGAGTTTCTTTGGAAGAAAGACTTGAATCCCTAGAGGAGTCACAAGAAGAAGCTGTAGCTCAGCTCATTAAAGAACGTGACCATGCTCTTGCCAAGGTAAAGAAACTAAAGAAAGAAAAGATTGATTTTGGGGCTGTTCATGCTAGACTTTGGGAGAAGTTTGATGATCTTGAAAGTGCTCACAAGGCATTGAAGAGTGATCATTCTACTCTAAATGAGTCTCATAACCAGCTCCAAACTCAATTGAAACGGTATGATGTGCCAAGTACCTCCTCTTCATCCGTTGGAAAAGAAGATATTGCAAGGAGTTCTCAACACAAAGGTAAACGGGTTGTTGATGAGATACTGAGCAGGCAAAGGACAAACAATAGTAAAGAAGGTCTTGGTTACATACCCAAGATAAAGAGCAAGAAAAACAAGAAGAATAAGAAGAACAAGACTGCTCAATCGAAGACTAGCAACATTACCAATGACAAGACTAATTATGATGGTTTTGCAGGGATCAACAATCCTAACTTCGAACTATATTGTGATTCTTATGGTGATGTTTATGCTAGTTATGTAGGGCCTTATGATTGTTACATTCCTTGGTCTATTTGGGTTCCCAAGACCCTTGTTACTAACATGAGAGGACCCATTGAAAAATGGGTACCTAAAACCAAGAAGTAATTTTCTTGCAGGGATATGCTTCCGGTGATTCTAAATGGGTACTCGATAGCGGTTGTACAAGTCATATGACCGGAAGCAAGGAGATCATCACGGAGATGCGGCCAAACCTTGATCACATTACCGTCTCCTATGGTGACAAGTCAAAATCGGAGGTATTGGGTCTCGACAAAGTTGTGGTGGCTCACGATATCTCTCTCGTGGACGTCATGCTTGATGAGACCCTCGGGTATAACTTACTTTCAGTTCGTGCCCTTGGTAAGATGGGCTTTGCAGTTTACATTGATGCTGATTTGGTGGTACTCTTGTGGAGCAAGTCTCTAAAAGTCGCTTTCGTGGGATATGTCGAAAACGACCTGTACGTGGTGGACTTTTCGGGGAAAACCACTACAGGTCTGATGTGTCTTTTCGGAAAGGCTGACGCGGGTTGGCTATGGCATCGCCGACTAGCCCACGTCAATATGAGAACTTTGCAAAGTCTCCACAAGGGTGGCCACATTCTTGGACTAAAAGAAAATGTCTCTTTTGCCAAAGATCATGTTTGCAGGGCGTGTGTTGAAGGGAAAATGCATGATTCTCCTCATCGGAGGAAAACTATTATCTCTTCAAAAAGGATTTTGGAGCTCCTTCATGTGGACCTTTTCGGACCTCCATCTCATGCAAGCCTTGGTGGGAAGAAGTATTGTCTAGTGATTGTTGATGATTACTCAAGATACACTTGGGTTTATTTCTTCAAGTTGAAGAGTGAAACTCAACAAACTGTCATCGACTTCGCGAACGAGGTTCAACGTCAACACAACGTCCCCATTCTGGCTCTAAGGAGTCATAATGGCTCGGAGTTCAAGAACTACACCTTAAATGAATTCCTAAGTGAAGAGGGAATAAGACATCAATATTCCGCTGCGTACACCCCTCAACAAAATGGTGTAGCTGAGAGGAAGAATCGAACTCTTATGGACATGGCAAGATCAATGTTGGCCGAATTCAAATCTCCATATAATTTCTGGGCTGAAGCAATCTCTACTTCTTATCACTCATCCAACCGCTTATACCTCCACAAGATTTTGGACAAGACTCCGTATGAAATACTTACCGGTAATAAGCCAAACATCTCATACTTTCGGGTATTCGGGTGTAAGTGTTTCTTTCTTATTAAAGGAGTTCGTTTATCTAAGTTTGAGTCTAAGGCTCTAGAAGGTATTTTTGTTGGTTATGGTGCTGAATCCCACACTTATAGAGTCTACAATAAGCTCTCCGGAACTGTTGTAGAATCTAGTAGTGTGGTGTTCGAAGAAAATGACGGTTCCCGTGTGGAGCAAGTTGGTGTTTGTGATGCAGATGTTGAAATACCCCCCATAAGAAGAATGGGCGTGGGATTCTTCCGCCCCATTGAGGAACCCCTTGTGGCGGACCGGGAAGAACAATGCTCTACTCATATAGAGCTCTCATCTACACATACGCAATATGCTCCAACCACGGGGGCAACTTCTACACCATCTCCATCAACTACTGAAGGTCAAGTTGCTCCAGAAAGCTCCAGGCCGGATTTTCCGGCGGATACCGGATTATCCGGCCACCCCGCTACAGCTGACCAAGTTGCTCCTGCTGGAGAAGATTTCAACACAAGCTACAGGCCGGATTTTCCGGTTAGCCTTGGATTATCCGGCCCCTCACCAGTTCAAGCAAGTCCCAGGCCTCCTGATGAAGCTGGTGCAAGTACTCCCATGCCGGATTATCTGGCCTCTCCATCGGCCGGATTATCCGGCCCTAACTCTCCAGTTCTGCAGCCTCCTGTTACGGCTTCGGATCCACCTCAAGGGCATGCTTCTCCATCACCTGCTACTGATGTTCCAGTTACCGATCAAGGCGGAGAAAATGCTTCCAATGAAGACTCAAGTGATGAATCCCCTCCACCAAGAGACAACAAACTTATTGAACTTCGTCGCAAGGCTCGGGCTGATCGTAACCTTGAGTTGAGGGGTCACACTCTCGACAAGGTTGCTGGTGATCTTCGACGAAGGGTGTCTACAAGAAGAGAATTGGCAAGTTTTGGTGAGCATCAAGCTCATATCTCCATGGTGCAACCTAAGAAGGTCTTTGAAGCTCTTGAAGACCGAGACTGGGTTGTTACTATGCATGAAGAATTGAATAATTTCGAGCGCAACAAAGTCTAGAAACTAGTGGAGAAACCCAAAGAGTGCCGCAATGTTATCGGCACCAAGTGGATTTTCAAGAACAATCAAGATGAGAATGGCATTGTTGTGAGGAACAAGGCAAGGCTTGTGGCACAAGGTTACTCCCAAGTTGAGGGCATCGACTTCGGCGAGACCTATGCTCCTGTGGCTCGCCTTGAGTCCATCCGTATCCTTCTTGCTTATGCTGCTCATAACAATTTTAAGTTGCAGCAAATGGACGTCAAGAGTGCCTTCCTTAACGGTCCTCTACATGAGTTGGTATACGTAAAGCAACCCCCGGGGTTTGAGGATCCTAACTTCCCGAACCATGTCTACAAACTCGATAAGGCACTCTATTGCCTTAAACAAGCCCCACGTGCGTGGTATGAGCACCTTAAAGAGCTTTTGTTAGATCGTGGCTTCGAAGTTGGGCAAATCGACCCCCCTCTTTTTACTAAGAAGGTTAAGGGGGAGCTCTTCATATGCCAACTATATGTAGACGATATGATTTTTGGTTCTACTAACAAAGCTTTTAACGATGAATTTTCAAAGCTTATGACTGACAGGATTGAGATGTCTATGATGGGGTAATTACGCTTCTTTCTTGGATTCGACATTAAGCAACTTAGAGAAGGAACCTTTATTAATCAAGCAAAGTACATCCAAGACATGCTCAAGGGATTCAAGATGACGGATCTAAATGGTGTCGCTACTCCAACGCAAACAAAGTGTCATCTCGAACTCAACCCTCACGGTAAAGATGTGGACCAAAAGGTGTACCGGTCCATGATCGGCTCTCTTCTTTACCTCTGCGCATCTAGACCCGATATTGTGTTGAGTGTGGGAGTGTGTGCAAGGTATCAAGCAGCTCCTAAAGAAAGCCACTTAGTGGCGGTCAAGAGGATCTTTCGATATTTGGTTCATTCCCCCAACTTTGGTCTCTGGTATCCCAAGGGCTCCAATTTCTCTTTATGTGGTTATACTGACTCAGATTGGGCTGGCGATAAGGATGATCGGAAATCCACTTCTAGAGCGTGTCAATTCTTGGGAAGATCTCTTGTATATTGGTCCTCCAAGAAGCAGAATTGTATATCTCTCTCCATCGCCGAAGCTGAATATTTTACTGCTGCCAGCGCTTGTACTCAATTATTGTGGATGAGGAAAACTTTAAAGGAATACGGTGTCAATTGTGACAAAGTGCCTCTTTTATGTGATAATGAAAGTGCTATCAAAATTGCGTACAATCCAGTTCAGCACACAAGGACGGAGCATATTGAGATTCGGAATCATTTTATTCGTGACCATGTTGCTCGAGGCGATATTGATCTATCTTTTTTGAGCACGAAGAATCAACTGGCGGATATCTTTACAAAGCCACTTGATGAAGCAAGATTCTGCTATTTGAGGAATGAGCTAAATATCATTGATTCCGGCAGTTTGTCTTGATTACCCATGCACTCACTCGTACATCTCAATCCTTGTTTGGTCTAGGTATGGGCATGGATATAGGGGTAGTGTGGTCCTAACTCATTGGGCTATCCCTCCCCCCATAATGCCAATAACAAGTTATATCATTTCTCTTAATATCATGTTGTGATATGTGAGCTTATTGATGAGTATTGGTCATGAACCCAAGATATATCTTCGTGGTGTCACACCATACACTCCAACAAGGTGGCTTCGGCCACCGCCCTCTCCCTTGTGGAGAATTGGATCTTTTTGGATGTTATTTGCTCTCTCATGTTCTTATGGGAATCACACTCAATCTTGGCTTTTATTCGACTTGGATTTTGCAATTTTGAGTGTCTAGTACCATCTCAGTTTGGCTTTCTCAATCCTAAGCCTTCCCTACCCCTAAGCCATCTATTCTTGCACACAAGTCCCTTGTACACCTTGTGGGGGTGTTGTTTGGGGACGCGCGGGCCTGGTTCTGTGTATAACAGAATCCTTGAATTTAGGCCGGATAATCTGGCCCAAGTGTTGGCCGGATAATCCGGCCCTGGCGGATTCGATCTTAAAAGGCAGGACTCGGGGGGAAGGGCTCATATCGAGCAGCACTTCTCCCCTAGCCCTCTCCTTCTCCCCAGCCGCCGCCTGCCGCCCCTCACCCTCCCCGGAGCCTCTCCGGCCACCGGATTTTCCGGGCCTCCCCGGATCTTCTTCTCCACGCCTCCGGGTACCTTCTCCTCCGCGTTCTTTCTCCAATGAGTGAGGGTAACTCCCTCTCTCCCCATCTTTGGCTAGATGTGTATCTTGTTGGGAGGAACGTTGTCTAGAAGGATGTGTTTTCGCATGGAACTCGTAGTCTTACAGTTTCTAGGCCCGATCTACTTTTTTCGCATGCATTCTTAGTGAAATCAAAAATTTCTGCCAGGGCCGGATTATCCGCCCCTGGCCAGGCCGGATAATCCGGCCTGACAGATTCAAGTCTGCTTCAGTTTCACTCTGGTGTATGTATTGAGTAGTTTTGTCCTATGAACTTTTTGACTACTTTTTCCATGCTCTCTCCTGGACTTGTGTGTATGCTTATCCCCTTTGCTATCGCCCTTATTCTCCTCACAGGTGGTTCCGGTGTTTCCAAGACCTACTCTTGCCATCCTCGCACCAAGTTCTTTCGGGACGACGGTCAAGGTAACCTAGTGGACGAAGTTGAATTGAGGAGAAGGAAGAACGAAGAGAGGCAAATGGCTGAACAATCCAAGAGGACTAGGAAGGGCGTGTCCAAGAGGAAGGCCAAGGAGCCCAAGATCAACTATAGGACTTTGGATGCAGTCTCCTTTTTCGCCATCCATCACCGTGACCTGTTTGCTGAGCTGCCTCGTGATGTTGAGCTGGGGGATACCTGCTTTTGGTGTGCCGAACAGAAGGGGATTTATGAAGACATCTATGCCAGGCTGAACATTAGGCCTATGCACCCTCTGGTTCTTGCTGATGCCTTGGAGAAGGCGCATCTTGTGGATGCGATGTATGTAGCTGAGAGGATGGGGCTGCACCATCTCATGTCTCTCCAGTGCTCCTTTGACTCTGAGGTGGTGAAGCAGTTCTTCTCCACTTTGGTGATTTGTGGGGATGAGCGTCGCACTATGAAGTGGATGACTCATGATAGGCCAATGACTGCTGATTTTCACGTGTTTGCTGAGGTTCTGGGGTACTCCTTCCGCAGCATGGATAGAGCCAGTGGTCACAGCATCATCACTCAGTTGAAGCCCAACAAGGATGCAACTCTCTCTCCGTGCACTGTGGACAATGGAATTGTCGGTACTGTGGCTGGTCTTGCTCCCATCTATGCTGCCTTGGTGGGTCTCTTCCATGACTCTATTGCACCGAGTGGGGGAAACAATGACAACATCCGTGGTCACCCTGTTCAGCTACTTCAATTTTCTCATGAGGTTGCCTCCTGCGAGGACGAGTCAGTGCAGTATAGTCTGGATGTCATGGACTTCATCTACCATGAGCTATGTGATGCTATGTTCAACCGTCTGTCCATTCCCTATGCGCCATACATTATGATGCTCATCCGCCACCTGCTTCCTGCCGAGGAGTTCCATATTGACTCGGTACACAAGGCCAAGAAAATTTACAACAAGGTTTGGAAGACTGCTCACCCCTCCTCTGCTCCTGAGGGCCTCATGAGGGATGCTCGCAGGCCCCCAGTGCCTCCCGTGGCCCGTGAGATCAAGCAGTTGAACTGGTTCCAGCGTCACATTCTCTGCATGGGCATGGACACGCGCAAGGGTCAGTACAAGGCATACAGGCAGCGCCATGAGTTGGCTCACTCCCAGCAGCTCATTCTCCACCACGTGTCTAGCGCTTCGGGTGCTCCTCCGGCTCCCACTCCGTATGCTCGGTGGAACTCTTCCTTCGGGCTGAACTATGGTGAGCTGGAGCGTCACTTGTTCCCCTCTGCGCCTGCTGCTGATGCTGATGATGAGGAAGGTGACACTAAGGAACTTGAGGATGAGGATGAGGAAGAGCATGCAGAAGAGGACAAGGACGAGGATGAGGACTATAATGAGTGATCCCATGGGGCGCTAGCATCGCTCTTCTCCCTTTTTGGTGTCTCGCTGCCAAAGGGGGAGAAGTAGTTCTATTAGGTTGTCCGTAGATTTGCATGGGTCGGGCATAAGCACTTGCACTTTTTATTCGTTATTTCTTTCTTATGCCCATTTAGAACTTTTAAATTCGTGGTTTTGTGATTTGTGGTTGATACTTTATGTGGTTGTCTGGTTGGTACCTATGGACTTCATATCATGGATTATGCTCATGGCTTTATCTATTCATATCCTATTGCTGGAGGTTTATCACGGAAGGCGTGCGCTCATAATGGTTATCCAATAATAATTGTGATTTTTGTCAAGGATGCCTATTCTCTACTTCGGTGGTATGTGCTTTTGCCCTTATGTCTATGGAATAGATTCACCTATTTGTGTGCATTTGTATTCCAATGCAAAACTCTATTATGCACACATTGAGGGGGAGTCCCTTTCATAGTACTATGGAGACTTTTCATGTGTGCTAAGTGTGCAGGAAGTTTTGAGGAGGGCCGGATAATCCGCCCCTCCAAGGGCCGGATAATCCGGCCTACCTCATCTCTCAAGGAAGCCAAGGCACGTCGCTCTGTGTCCAGTCGGATTTTCTTCCAGAAAATCCGAACTAGGGCAGTTTTTCCTCCCCAGGCCGGAGAATCCGGGTTTCGCAACGATCGGATAATTCGGCCCCCAGTTTTCGAGCAGAAGGAGCCAAGGCGTGTCGCGCGGTATCTGTTCAGATTTTCTCCCAGAAAATCCGAACTGGGGCGGTTTTTCTTCCCCAGGCCGAATAATCCGGCCTTCGCATAGGACCGGATAATTCGGCCCCCAGAAGTTGATCAAGGGCAAGCTCGGCGCGTCTCACTGTGAGGGGGTGGATTTTCTGCCGAAGATTCCGAGTCTGGGGTGGAGTTTCCCCAGACTGGATAATCCGGCCCCACTTGGGCCGGATAATCCGGCCCCCAAAGTGTGCAACGGCTGGTTTTTGGAAGGGGTATAAGTACCCCTTCTTCCCTAACGTCCAGATCTCTTGATTCACTCGAATTTGACCAGACCTTGTGCAAGAGCTCAAAATCTCGATCTCCCACTTCAACCACCCGAAGGTCATGATCTTTGGTGAAATTGAAGGAGGAGAAGTTCATCATCAACATCAAGAATCAAGCGCTTCAAATCCTCTCCATTCACTTGGAGAAATCCCTGATCTAGTATTCTTGTTAATATCTAGATCTTGTTATTGTATTTGACAACTTTGTTCTTGTG
This sequence comes from Avena eriantha, assembly GCA_910589775.1. Lineage (NCBI taxonomy): Eukaryota > Viridiplantae > Streptophyta > Magnoliopsida > Poales > Poaceae > Avena > Avena eriantha. Next base: position 457,340,425 of record OU342743.1, read on the forward strand.
GCAGCTTGTTGTCATTTCGGGAGCCTCCAAGTTGTTGTGGAGTTGTTGCCCCGCTAGTTGTGTAAAGGCGCCGGTGCCCGCCTCGAAGGGTACCTATAGTGGAAGGTGGATCAGGCCTATTGTGGCGAGATCCATCGGAGAATAGGGTGAGGCCTTTTGTGGCGTGGTGGTCTTAGTACCGCCCACCCCTCCAACGCACACGTACTTCCCTTAACAAGGAATGAACTGCGGTCAAACAAATCCTGTGTCTCCGCGTGCTTCACTTCGGTTCACTCGTTCCTCTTCCACTCGCTCTTTACTCGCTAGTAGATAGGTTTGCATATAGGGAAATTCCACACATTAATTTATCTAGAGAATTTACCTTTGTCCTAAGCCTAAATTTGAAAAAGAATTAAAAATTGGTGTAGCACCTATTCACCCCCCCTCTAGGTGCCCATACGATCCATTTCAACGCTAAGCAGTCCCCGGCTCTTACGAAGTAGTCCCCGGGTCTCGCGAAGCAGTCCCCGGGTTTCGCGCACCACCTCCCGTGTCAATGTCCATGGGCACGGCTCCGAATTCTGCATCCTCCGGGACGTAAATTGAGTCGGTTTCTAGGGACGGCCTGATAGACGGTTTTCTGAGGTGTTCCAATGCTACCCCCGGTGGAATTCCTTGTCGGGTTGATCCGAGCTTCGACAATACTTCGGCAGCTTCATTTTCCACACGGGCTACATGGTGAAATTCACATCCCTCAAAGTAACCAGATATCTTCTGCACATGAAATCTGTACAGCGCCATGTTTGGATCAAGGGCGTCCCACAGTCCCGACACTTGCTCTATTACCAAATCTGAGTCGCCAAAGCATAGGATGCATCGTATCCCAATTTCTTTTGCCACTTTGAGCCCATGCACAAGTGCTTCATACTCAGCGACATTGTTTGATGCCGTGAAATGGATCTGCAGCACATATTTCAGTTGGTCCTTCTTTGGCGAGGTAAGTACAATTCCGGCGCCTAGCCCGGTTTTTGTTTTAGACCCGTCAAAGTGCATCCTCTAGTAATTCGTATCTGGTAGCGGTGGTTCGTATTGTACCTCGGCCCAGTCCACAAAAAAGTCGTCCACGGCCTGAGACTTGATTGCTTCTCTTCTGTCATATTGTGGTGCATAGGGAGCTAGTTCAATTTCCCATTTTGCAATTCTACCACTTGCATCCTTGTTACTCATTATCTCGGATATCGGAGCCTCACATATTACCCTGATGGGATGCTCCTCAAAGTAATGCTTCAACTTCTTAGTTGCCATATATACCCCATATGCCACTTTCTGATAGTGTGGGTAGTTATGCTTTGAGGCAGACAACACCCCGCTCAGATAATATACTGGCCTTTGCACTGACTTACCCTTTTCGTCGCGCTCTACCTCAATTACCGCACTTACAACTCGGTTGGTTGCGGCTATATAGAGCAGCGTTGGCTCCTTTGATAGTGGAGAGGCTAACACTAGTGTAGTGGCTAACATCTTCTTTAAGTGAGCAAAGGCTTCATTGGCCTGCAGCATCCAAACGAACTTATCCGACTTTTTCATGAGTTGATAGAGAGGCAATGCCTTTTCTCCCAACCGACATACAAACCGACTTAACGATGCCAGGCAACTAGTGAACTTCTGGACATCGTTAAGACACTTCGGCAGTTCCGTTCGCTCAATGGCCTGGATTTTAGTTGGATTAACTTCGATACCTCGGCTGGAAATAAGAAATCCGAGTAATTTTCCTGCCGGGACACTGAAGGTACACTTTTCCAGGTTAAGCTTCATCCAGAACCTTCTTAAGTTCATGAACGTCTCCCTGATATCGTCAAGGAGCGTTTTGGTTTCCTTGGTCTTGATAACCACATCATCCACATACACTTGTACATTTTGACCTATTTGCTCGTGCAAACATTTCTGCATACACCTTTGGTACGTTGCTCCTACATTACGTAAACCAAACGGCATGGTGTGATAGCAATAAGCCCCATATGGGGTGATAAAAACAGTCTTTATTTGATCATCCGGATTCAGAGGTATCTGGTGGAAACCAGAATATGCATCAATGAATGACAACAATTCACATCCAGCAGTTGAGTCTATGACCTGATCTATCCTTGGAAGTGGAAATGGATCTTTTGGACACGCCTTGTTCAGGTTCGTGTAATCGATACACATATGCCAAACCACTGCCACATTCGTATCATCCTTCTTCTTCTCCACCAGCACTGGATTAGATAACCAATCCGGATAAAGAACTTCCATGATAAATCCTGCAGCCAACAATCGAGCTATCTCATCTCCGATGACTTTCCTCCTATCTTCGGCGAAGCGGCGGAGAGGTTGCTTCACCGGCTTTGCTCCGGGTCTCACATTCAAAGAGTGCTCGGCTAACTCCCTCGGAACACCTTGCAAGTCATGTGTGGACCAAGAAAAAATGTCCTAATTCTCATGGAGGAAGTTGATGAGCTCGCTTTCCTATTTGTCATTTAACCCGGCACCAATTGTTACGGTGCGCTCTGGGAACATATCATCAACAGGTACCTTCTTGGTATCTTTCGTGGCTTGGAATGAGACACTCCCATGTGGGTTACTCAGCGCCGGCATATACTGCTGCGCGGGCTGAGCTAATGCCGCCACCTCTTGAATTTTCTTTTCTCTTGCGCGATCACAAGTGACTCGGCTGGATTAGACCCGGCCGACGCACACTCAATGGAACGTCAGAAATCTCCAGCAATAGTAATCACTCCGTTTGGCCCGGGCAACTTCATCTTCAAGTAGCTGATGTGACAACTTGCCATGAACTTGTTCAGTGCTGGTCTTCTGAGTAACGCGTGATACGCACTTTCCAAGTTCACCACTTCAAACTCCAAATTCTTAGTTCGGCAGTTATCTCTCGTGCTGAACAATACGTCAACCCGGACCTTGCCTATGGGCTCACAAGAAATGTCGGGCACAATACCATGGAAAGTTGTCCTTGTAGCCTCGAGCATGTTCTCCGAGATACCCAACTTGTGCATTGTATCCGCCTACATGATGTTAATGCTACTGCCATTGTCAATCAGTACGTTGGAGAACCTTACATTGATGTTAGGCCCAATGAATGTCGGATCTAGCACTAACGCATACGAACCAGGACTTGGCATAATCTTGGGATGATCTTTAATGCTCCAGGTGATTTCCTGGTCCGACCAAGGCATATACCTCGTCAATGCTAGCATTACCGCATTCACCTCCATATGTCGGCGCTGCAAGCTCTTTCTATCTATTTCCTCAGTGGTAAACACACAGTAACTCTGATGATGCTCTCTGTACTCATTCCTCCCCTCATTTCCGGGGTACCTCTGATCCGGCTGATGCTGGTTTTCTACCTGATGCACTACATCCCTTCTCTCATGGTTATCATACCTCGGCGGAGGGGGAGGCAACATTAGCTGTTGCGTGTTCGCTCCGGAGAGCAATTGCTGCCGGGGTAACTCTTACCGAGGTTGCTCATTCCGAGGTGCCTGAGCATTCCCCGAACCACCTTGTTCTATTTTACGCATCCACTCACATTGCCTCGTCGTATGACCCGCTTGGTTACTCAGATTTGGCGTGTGAAATTTACACGGCTAATCCAACATCGACTCATAAGTATACCGCGGATGGTCCTTCTTTTCTTGCCACTGTTTCTTCTGCTCCGGCATCCAAGTTTACTTGCCATCATTTTTTGGCGTCCATTGTTCCCCTCCATTTTTCTGACGTTGATTGCCTCCTGCTCCGGCTAATCTTGATTCACAACTGCAACTTGTTGCGAATTGTACCGGTGATCCGGTTTGTCATCTCTTCTTTTTCCTCTGTAATCATTCCTCCGAGATGATCCGGCTCCATCTCTCTGGTAGTATTCCTCATTTGACTCGTTTGACACAAGCCTGGGTTGAGTCGGATCACCCAAAGCATACGAATCAGCAATCCAGATCATCTCTGCCAATGTGGTTGGCATTTTCCTTTGCAACTTCTGCCACAGCTCACTTGCATATCTGCACCCTTGTGCAAACCACGCTATGGCATGTGACTCTATCACACCCTCACACGAGTTTCTCACGGTACACCAACGGATAAAAACTCCCGGTCCGTCTCGTTCGGTCTCTGCTTACACATAGCTATGGTCTGTGGCCTATTTGGCCTCTGATACGTACTTGAGAAATTGCTGATAAACATTTCCTCAAAATCGATCCAGCAGTTAATACTTTCGGGCGGCAAATTGTTCAGCCATACCCTTGCTGGCCCCTCCAACATCTGGGGTACGTATCTCATAGCCCATCTCAAGTTGCCTGTAGCAATTTTCACAGCTGTAGCATAGTTTATCAACCAATCCTCCGGCTTAGTACTGTTGTCATACGTCTTTGTGCCTCTGGGTAACTGGAAGTTAGGTACTGGCGGCTCCTTCATGATCCGGGGCCCAAAACACGCAGGACCCGGAGGACCTTGACATTCGATCTGTTCCGACCTATACAGTCGATCCAGTTTCAACCTGACATCATCAGGCATCAAATCCCTGCTTCCCAATCTTGACCCTATCTAATGATAGTCCGGCCTTGGGTATCCTGCGTTCACCATTTCCGAATCTCCATCGTTATATCGGCCTTGCTCTCGTAGAGCAGCTCTCTATTGCATACCTCGGTCGGCACTTTGCTCTTGCCTTGGTATATTCCACTGCTACGGTTGTCCTGCTCCTGCCGACTTTCGCTGTCCGGCATTGCCGTTTACAGCATTTCCTTGACCGACATTGCCTTGGTCGCGGTTACCTTGGCCAGCTTCACCTCGGCTCACACTTCGTCGATCATCATTTTTCTGTACTTCTTTTCCTTTCCCTGCCCTTGTCGGGTCGTATGGGACGATCTTCTTGTTTCTTCTGGCCGAGGTTACTACCTCTTCTCTCCTAGGACACCCATGAGGAGACGATGCGGCTCCAGCGGATTTCTCCGGGTTACCCACTGCCGAATGAACGATCTTGGAGGCCCCAGCTCTCTCCTGGTTAGCCCTGAGAAATTCCTCATTTTGCCTATTCGCGATCCGAACCAACTCATTGACCCTATCTTGTTATCTCTAACGGGCCTCACCCGTTAGACCCTCTAACTCGGATGCAGCAGCGTCTGCTGCCCTTAGGTTCTTAGCCGAGGTACTATACCTCGGCAGCCCCACAGACAAACAGTTCTCTGATTCCTCAATCCTAGTGTCTCTCTCTTTGTTCATTTCGCTTATGAGGTTTCTCCCCTTTACTTTTACAGCATCAACTTTGTTTGCCTTTGTGTACTCACGCAGCGTCATGTTCAACGACTGCTGAGCCGCGGCTGTCTTTTTCGCACCCTCTAGTATTTTTTGCCTAATTTCCTCTAGCTCGGCCTGTGCCTGAGCCGGATCTACTGTTGCTAATACAGGGTTGGCCAAGCTATCCATCGCTTCCTGCAGCACATTCTCAGGCCTCTCTAGTGGAGGACCTCTACCTTTCCTCGGTGCCTTAGGCGTTACCTCTGGATCTGGTGCCGGATCCTTGCTTGCGCCTGCACCAGGCGCACTCATCATCACCTCAGCACGGTCCGAGGAGCGAGTGATACGCGCCCCGTGAACCACACTAAGGGGTGGCTCCCCTGCCTCGACGACGTGCCGCGGATGAACGCACGACACATCAACAGCAACGTAGACCTTGTGCGCGCCGAGCTTGACGAAGAGGCCGTTGCGTGGAAGCGGGAGCATGCCGAAGCAGCCAGTGTTGTCGCTGACAAAGTCCAGCGCTCCAAAGCGCTGAACGAGCCCGGAGACGATGCGTTCGCCGGTGCCGATGAGGTTTCCCGTCCGGATCTTGACCCCTGCTAGCGCCGCTAGCCCCACGGTGGGCGCCAACTGTCGTGGTGGTGTCACGACAGATGCCATGGATAGGCTAAAGGTGGGGACTAATATGCACTAGGGGAATCCAGGGAGGGATAGTGAGGTGATTCCTCACACGGAAGTTATATTTGATTCACTTCCAAGGTTTACAAGTGCTCCTAGAGCTGTCTTGGGGAGAGGAGGAAGAAGGGACTCTCTTACTCTCGCCACTAGCTAACCCATACAAGACCAACCCGTAGAACCTAACCTCTCCACAGAGGCCCTAGCCCTCCTTATATAGAGGTGTCTAGGTCTCCACTTAGGGCATACGTGGAGGTATATTCTAGGGAATATGCCTCCTCCCAAGATAGTAAACTGACCGGGTTACTTTTCCCCCACGTCATCCATGCAGAGGCTACGTCAGCCTCTGCGGTGCCTACGTCACCCGACATTGGGTTCGTCACCTTTGTCGGCCACGCCTCACTGGTCCTCCCGCTGTCCGCTTCGCTCATGCCATGCGTACCGGGGCTACTTTTGACCAGCGAGATTCCTTCCTTCTCCAAGAAGCTTGACATGACCCGGATCGTAGTTGATCCCGCCACACCCGTTCCTACTTGAAAGTTAGATACATGGTTCCGACTTACGTCTTATGTCGGTTGAGACCTAGTTAGGTGGACGCCTCCTAGTCCGGGTTACTCCGTGATTCGGCCTGCCTTGAGGTGGCCCGTCCAGCATCCGCTTTGACCTTGCCGAACCTCGGCTAACTCGGCCTTTATACCCCGGCGTGACCCTACCCGGGGGTATCCCCCAACATCTAGCCGCACGACCATTCGAGCTCTTTGATAGAAAACCCTAGCCAGAGCTTCCCCTTTCTCCATCCTCTTCCATCTACACAATGGCCTCCAGTAACTCTGCTCCTTCAACAACGGCAACTCCCGAGGCTACAACGGAGCCATCCCTGGGAGTGATGGTCCCATCAAAGGGGGTTGTCGTCCCTGTCTCCGACGTGCTGGAAACCACCGGCAACGACCAAGGACAGGCGGCGCCAGAAGCTGCTGAAGAAGATAGCAACTCCCACAAAGGAGTGTGGAGGGGCTCTGACCTCTCCGCCGAAGATCTGCAAGAACTCATTGTCGAGGGGTATGTCCCCGCGACAGAGGGATTGGCCTGGCGGCTGGCGCCGACCGGCGAGGTGTCCCCTTCTCCCCAAGCCAAAGAGAAGGTGTACCTCAAAGCTTAGCTGGTACACGGCATAAGCTTGCCAGTCTCTGACTTCTTCCTGGACGTCCTCCGTTACTTCTTCATACTTCCCCACAATATCTCTCCCAATAGCATCCTCGTACTTAGGAACTTCATAGCCTTGTGCGAAGGATACCTAGGAATCAAACCTCGGTTAGATCTGTTTGTTTACTTCTTTACCATCAAGAGAGAGTCCATAGAATCCTAGGATGAGCTGTGGATATGCGGAACTATTAGTTTTAAGATCCGGCCTAGCCGGCGCTTCCCCGACATTGTGGGACACAAGTCCTGCAAGCACTTGCAACGCACATATTTCTATGGCCCAGACATTCCTCTACCCAACCATCTAGAGACGTGCCCTGACTTCATCGATGGGGCTGCCGCTGAAACACCTGCCTGGAGGTCCCAAGCCTTCCTCCCGTCTGACGACGAAGCCAACCACGTGGTAAGGCAGATCGAATGGCTTGTAGACGGAGGTCTGACGGGCCTGGACCTTGCTATGTGCTGGTTTACTAGGCAGATCCAGTCTCTGCAGCAACACGCCGAGATGATGTGCATGTACTCCAAGGATAGAAAGGATCCCATGCGAATTTCGCGGGACAACTTCTCCAACGACACCATCAAGCTCCGCCTTAAGGACATTGTCAAGGTGAAAGACAAGAAGCATGGCTTCAAGATCACATATGACATGTTCGAATGCGGCAAGTTCCTAGAGGTAGCTTCTGTTTCCTTTGTTGCTCATTATATATACTCTAAAGTTTTTCCTTCTTTAAGTCATCAATCTAACATTCCTTCGCCTTATAACTGGCGACCTTGGCGGCGGATCAGATGGCCTCTCAGGTTTATGATCCCAAGCTGAAGGATATCCAGGTGGTGTCTGACGATGATGCCTCCAAGGATCTTCTAGCTTCGGTAGCACAAAAGCGGAAGAGCTCCACCTCTGACGCTGCTGCCGAGGGCAAGAAGAAGAAGTCAGAGAGTGGAGTCTCCAGGAAATCCACTGGTGCTTTAGAGGCAGAGAAGAAGAAGTCTACCAGCATCCCCTTAGCTAGGTCGTCTGCTGTAGTGTAAGTTCATTCATTCTCTGACTTTTAATTTACGTTGCACTTATTCAATTCCTGTATTTATACTGAGTACGTTTCAAGAAGAAATCTGGTGTTGGTTTGAAGTGATCCTCCAAAGATGTTGGAGGGTCCAAAAATAATCGCGATATGCTGACCAAGGACATGGCAACCAAGTCATATCCCGCTACTGCTCCCCCTACTCCTGCCACCAAGCCCGTAACAGGCCCCACTGGCCTTCGTCCCCCATCGTTCCTGAGGCCTCCATCATGGAGATACATATCAACCCATCAACTGATATCTCGGGTTCGGCCGGCATGGACATTACTCCTAGTGGTCAAGTAACACAGGAGAGTATCTCCTCAAAAATAGCTGAAGCTCCGGCTAAGGATGCCATCGATAAAGGGAAACAAGTAGTAGAGGGAGGAGAGGCGGAAGCAGCTGCAGCCACGGACAAGGCGGGAGCCTCTGAACCATCAACTACCATCATCATGCAGCAGGCGACTAGGGCATCCTCCACGCCTACGGCTTCAACAACTCCTTTGGCCTTGACTCCTCTGACATTGTGCCTGGACAATCTCACTAAGCAGGCCGATGCCATTTATAAAAATTCCCAGACCTTCCATGACTCTTATGCTCACTTGGCCAACAATCTAAAGATGATTGCCATCGTATGTTTCTGAACTTCACTCCTTTTTTACTTTTTAATATATCCTACTTTAGCCCCCGAGCTCTTAGGTAGAAAATCATTAGTTTTGGCCTAAGTGATCCAAAAAAAACTAAGTGTAGGACTTGTCTATGTATCCCCGAGTTTCTAGTTAAAATGAAAAATTCCGACTACACACTCTAAGAGAGAACACCTTGTTGATTAAAATCTGATACTATAGCCCCCGAGCATATAGTTCAAACTAAATTTTTCTGACTAGATGCTCTAGAGAAACTAAGCATGTTATATTCTTTGTAGAGTGAGAATAGACGGAGGATAACCGCCAATGAGAGGTTTGCTACCTTGTAGAAGGAACTGGATCTTAAACAAGGTAAAACAGCCTTCCTGAAGGAATAGATCAAAAACAGTAAGCGTTTGTTTTCTTTTAACAGCTCCTTACTTTTCCTCATGTATCCATTTCTGTTGTCTTCTCATAATGAATTTTTATTTTATGTCTTACATAAGCCATTACCAAAGCCAAGAGCATCGTCAAGCAATCTAAGCATATCCAGGAAATTGACGGTGAAAACAAAATTTTGAAGGACCTGGCTGAAGCTGTCAAGGTCCACGAGCAAGCAATGAAAGTGCTGCAAGAGTCTGCTAACACCGAGATGCAGCGCCTAAAGAACGAGATTGTGTATCTCAAGGAACAGTATCAAGGTGCCAAAGAGCAGAATGAAAGAAATCTTGAGGTGTTCAAGAAAGTTCAAAAGGAGCATGACACCTTGGCGGAGATCTGCACACAAGCGGAGACGAGCATCTTTGGTAACCTTCCTTCGACTTTGTTAATTTCTGTAAGATGGATATTTGTATTATTGTACTCATGATCTTTTGTCTCTAACAAAAACATAGCCCCCATTGGTTTATCCAACATGGGTGAAGGTGTTCCGGATCCAAAAGAATGCATGATTCTTGCCAGAAACTTAATCAACACCGCCACTGCCTAGGCCAAGGAGATATCATATCCCCTTGGCATCAACATCAAGGTGGCAGAATCAATGTCCAAGTACTCAAAAATCCTGTGCCGAGCCCCTGAGAAAGTCAAGGACTGGAAAGCCTCTTGTGTCCGGGCTGGTGCAAGGATGACCTTGTCCTTGGTCAAGGCGCACTATGACAACGCCGACATGGACCTGGTGACCTCCAGCATGTTGGAGTTTGACGAGGAAGGAGAGGAAATCGATAGCGATGCTATTTGGAACTCCCTCGCCGGCTTCGACACTAAGGTTGCCAAGATGGTCAAGGCGGACGTCTTCGTTCCTGTCGAGGATATGGATGAGGATCTGGCTTCTTCAGAATCTAGCCCTAGCCCTTCTGAATTTGATGAACTCTCTAGGACTGGCTCTCCTGTTGATGATGCATCCACCAAGTCCCATGCAACAAAGCCATAAAACAATGTTTGTATTATGTGCGTCTCTGCAGTGTTCATGGTGGAAAAAACTGATTAATTTGTTAAGGAGGAAAACCTTGTACTCAAGTTTCATGCTACTTATCCTTTTCTAGTATGTATATATTTTTTAAGAAAGTCCTGGCTTATCCATTATTATGGTTTGTATGCTAGACCTTTCATGAAACGGAAGACCCGGAGCACAAAACTATGCTCTCAAGTGATAATTCTTAATAGCACCGTCAAGAACTTAAGAGAAAAATCGCCGACTTTGAGTGCCGAGAAGTCACTACTCTGGAATCCACTTAAAAACTTCAGTAAACATGTAGACCAGGAAACTTAAGCTAACGCCCGTAGGCGGAATTTTCATAAGTGCAAATGCAAACTTGCGCATAAAGGGTTTATATGATCCAAAAATGAATAAATAAAGTAGGTAAAAGACTCAGAAATCATGAGTGAAACAAATGCTTTGTTTCATTGATCATCTAAGAAACTTATTACATCATTATTTCATTGTTTCATTCATCTAAGAGACAAATTTCTGGCATTGTCGGTGATGCTGTTGTGTGGGAAACCAAATCTCACCACTAGATCCTGGACAAGTTTTAGGGTTGTTGCCCCATCGATCTTTCTAATGGGTTTAGCTTCAATCCATTTTGTGAACTTATCCACTGCTACTAGCAAGTGTGTAAATCCACAAGGTGCTGTTTGCAAAGGTCCCGCCATGTCCAGCCCCCAAACTACAAACGGCCAAGTTATTGGTATGGTTCACAATTCTTTAGCTAGAACATTTGGTTGTCTTGCATAAAACTGACACCCAAGACATGTTTGTACTAGCTTGTCAGTGTCCGCTTTGGCAGTTAACCAGTAGAATCCTTGTCAGAAGGCCTTAGCCATCAACGATCAGGGAGCGGCGTGATGCACGCAATCTCCGAGATGTATTTATCTAAGGATGTCAACACCTTGCTGCTGGGAGACGCATCAAAGGAAAACTCACGTGGTACTTCTTTTGTATAGATGGTCTTCAATGATGATGTAGCCTTTTGCTCTTCATACTATTTGCCGTCTTTCGATTTCATCGGCGAGAAAAATTCCGTCTTGTAGATAGTGCATGAACGGTTTTGTCCAAGCCAGAGAGGTCACTATTACTACGTTAACAAATGAGTCTACTCTATTTGGGTTGTCAGGGTCTGCTCCATTCACGGATGGCGTCCGTAAATGCTCCAGGAAAATGCCTGGCAGAATTGGTCGACGAGCTAATCCAAGCTTTGATAGCAGATCTGTTGCCTCGTTTTCCTCCCTTTTGACATACTTGACTTCGTAGCCGTCGAAGTACTTGGCAATCTCGTCTACTTCGTCTCGATATGCCGCCATCATAGCGTTATGTGTGTTCCAGGTGCCAACCACTTGTTGGGCAACCAAGTCGGAATCTCCACATCAAACTATGCGTTTGATGCCAATATCCTTAGCTACTCGAACTCTATGAATGAGGGCCTCATACTCCGCCATGTTGTTGGTAGTGTTGAAGTGGATCTGCAGGACGTATTGCAACTTCTCCCCTATTAGTGATTGTAGTAATACACTAGCCCCCGGGCCATTGAGTAGCTTTGATCCGTCAAAGTGCATGACCCAATATTCTGGCTATGGTATAGGGGTATCTTCTGGCAGTTCTGTCCAATCCGCAATACAATCCACCAATGCTTGAGATTTGATAGCGTCGCTTCTCTTGTAGGTGATTTCAGAGGCAGCAAGTTCAATGCCCCACTTTGCCACTCTTCCTGTAGCGTTGCTGTTGTTGATGATGTCATATAGTGGAGCTTTGCTCACTAGTGTGATAGGATGCTCCTGGAAGTAATGCCTTAGCTTTCGTGAAGCAAGGAAAACTCCATAAGCTATCTTCTGGTAGTGCGGGTAAGGCTGCTTGGATTTCGTCAAGACCTCGCTTACGTAGTAAACTGGTCGCTAAACTCAATATTCGTGAATCGGTTCCTTGCGCTCCACCACGATGACGATGCTGATTACACGGTTGGTTTCCGCCATGTAGACTAACATAGGCTCCCTTGATACCGGTGCTGCAAGTATTGGTGCGGAGGAGAGTATTCTCTTCAACTCCTAGAGTTCTACATCAGCTTCGTCTATCCATGTGAATTTGTCCGCCTTCTTGAGAAACTTGTAGAGTGGCATAGCCTTCTCTCCAAGTCGACTATTGAACCGGCTTACTGCTGCTATCCAGCCCGTGAGCCTCTGTATGTCCTTCAAGCATGTTGGGCGTTTGATGTCAAGGATGGCCTTGATTTTCTCTGGGTTCACTTCAATTCCGCGGTGTGAAACGATGAAGCCCAACAATTTGCCAAATGGCACCCTGAAGATGCACTTTTTGTGGTTAAGCATCATGTTGTACTTCTGAAGATTGTCAAAGGTTTCCTAGAAGTCCGAGATAAGGTCATTTGATTTCTTTGACATTACCACGATGTTGTCCACATAAGCTTGTGTGTTGTGACCTATTTGGTTATGTAGGCAGCGCTGTATCGTCCGCTGGTAAGTAGCGCCAGCGTTTTTCAGCCAAAAGGGCATCGTAACGTAATAGTATGTGCCAGTGTGGTGAACAAAGTGGCCAGTTGGTCCGACTTTCGCATCCGGATTTGGTGGTAACCTGAGTAAGCATCAAGAAAACACACAAGTTCCGAGCCAGCCGTCGAGTCAATGACTTGGTCAATACGAGGCAAAGCAAATGGATCCTTCGGACATGCTTTGTTCAAGCCGGTGTAATCAACACACATTATTAATTCATTGGTTCCCTTTTTGGGGACAAGTACAGGATTTTCCACCCATCGGGTGTGAATAACTTCTCGGATAAACCTAGCCTTAAGTAACCTAGCTATCTCTTTTCCTATAGCCCTTCGTCTTTCATCACCAAAGCATCGTAGAGGTTGTTTCACTAGTTTAGCATTAGGATCAATATTCAAGCTGTGCTCGGCAAGTTCCCTAGGTACACCTTTCATGTTGGCAGGTTGCCAGGCAAAGATGTCCCTATTCTCACGGAGGAACTCGATGAGCGCGCTTTCCTATTTGGGATCCAGGTTCGTGCCAATGGCGGTGGTCTTGGAGGAATCTCCTTCAACAAGCTCCACCTACTTGGTCTTAATGGCGGCCTTGAATGCGGGTTCGGCAGTAGTGATTTGCTTCTTCGAAGCCAGCATCTCCGAGACATCGACATGGCTCTGGATCTCCTTGAACTCCTCACCATAGAGGACCGCTTCGGCGAAGGCGGCCTCGCTGAGCTTGCACTCTCGTTCCTTGGTGAAGCTTACGTCAATGGTGATGATGCAGTTTGGTCCGGGTATCTTGAGCTTGTTGTAGACAAAGCATGGCCTTGCAAGGATGGAGTGGTAGATATCGTGTCCAAAGATGACGTGGTACACGCTCTTGAAAGGCACCACTTCAAAGGTCATGCGTTCTTGGCGGTAATTGTTGACATTGCCAAAAGCTACCAGAAGAGTGATGCAGCCCAAGGAATTTGCTTATCGTAAGGGACAACACCATGGAACACGGTATTGCTCTTGCTTAGTTGGGTCTCTATGAAGCTCATCTTGTGTAGTGTATCCAGGTACATGATGTTGATGCTGCTTCGGCTTTCCACGAGACACTTGGTCAACTTTGTGCCGTCAATCAAGGGGTTGATGACCATGCCATACTGGTTCTCTGATGGGATAAGATCTGGATGATCTTTCCTATCCCAAGTGATTGGAATCTCCTACCACCTAACGTACTGGGGAACCGAAGGAAGGGTAGCCATCAGTATCCTCAGGGAGGTTTTCTGGGCACGGACGGTGGGGGTGCCAAGGAAAGTGTGGTAGACTGGAGCCTTCTTCTCCAAGGGTTTTTCCCTTTGCCCTCGCCCTTGTCGGTGGACTTGAGTTCCACGTCTTCATCCATATCACTTGAATCCTTGGACTCCTCCTCCTTCTTATTCCCTTTGCCCTTTCTGCGGGGTCTGTTCTTCCGACATTGCTTGTAGCCGGATTGAGGGTCTTCCTTGAGGTCATTAACATACTTGCATTGGCGGTTGGTGTGGGTGGCTTTGCCATTTGCATCAAGGTGGACGAAACACGGCATATCGTGGTACTCTTTGTACATTTGGGGAACACGGGGCGCTGAGGGTGTAGAATCACTCCTCTGCTGACCATGGCTAGCCCCCCGGTCAGGACCACGATGTCTGCCTCCGCCTCTACTAGTGAATGTTGTGGCGACCATGTCGGCTGTTTTCTTCTCTTTGGGTGGAGTCTTCCGCATGTTATTATTGTTCTTTCTAGCCTGGGTAGGGATTGCTATTGACGGCAACGATCCGCGTGCGTTGTCATCAGCGGCGGCAAATTCGCTAGCCATGGCGATCATTGCGTTGAGGTTGAGCTCATTGTTGTCTTGCTTGCTCTTTAACATATGCCGGAGCAAAGTAGCGTTCTACAGACCATCGATAAAGTTTGCCATAGCGGTTTGTTCGTGCACCCCTATGCAAGAATTTTTCATATCCAGCCAGCGAGAGAGGTAGGCACGAGAGGTTTCATCCTTTTCTTGTACGCACCACTGTAGGTCTCCGACAGTGCAGGGACGTTTGTATGTACCCTTGAAGTTCTTGGTGAACGCTTCATGCATGTCCAACCAATTGCATATTGATTTCTCCGGCATGTCATCAATCCATTGCCGGGCGGTGCCAGTGAGCATAAGTGGGAGGTACTTGACGGCGACATTAGGGTTTCCCCCTGCAATGTGAATCACTTTGCTATAGTCCTGCAACCATGCCGCTAGCCTGGCAGTTCCATCATAGGGCTTGATGGTCTTGTCTATCCGGAGGCCCTTGGGGTAAGTTGTGGGCCATATTACTGGTCCAAAACAACGTTGCCCAATGTATGGGGGATCCCGTGCTTCTTGGATTTTGTCTAGCAGTGAACGTGTGTCATACGGCTCTGGTTGCTTCCCTTTTCCATCATGGGGAGGGGAGTTGTGGTGTGATTTATGAGATCCACCATGCCCTCCACCATGATGGATGATGGGTGGTGACGGTGGTGGTGGAGGTGGTGGGTTAGCCTTCTTGCTGCTCCCTCCATGCAACTCCTCACGCCTATCGCGGTCTGCTCATGTCTCCTTCAATGTCGCTGCGATGTCCGTCATGCTGGGGCTACTCGCCCTGGTCGCGTATAACCATGCCGACATGGGGACGCCTAGGAGGTGGCATGCTTGTACGGTGGCGAGGCTGTGGTTTCTCGTGACGCCGGGATGACGGTGGAGGTGGCGATCGACGAGGGCGAGCCTTTTCTCCGTGGTCAGAAGATATGGGTATGGCATCAGCCCTGTTGCGCGCATCCCTCCGTCTTTGCTCCATAGAGCCAAATTGGGATCCCTTGTCATAGGGAGATCTTGGCCTTCTGCGGCTGTTCAGAGTTGTCTGGCAAAGCTCCAGGTTAGACTCAAGGCTCTGCGAGGTAGCCTTTTCCTGTTGCTTGCATGCCTTGGCGACGAGGTCGTACACCTAAGCAACTGCTTTTGGCGAGTTGTCCTGCTCTAGGAGGGTCTTGGCGACAGCAATGTTGAGGGTGGGAGTTGGCATTACTTGCCTCCCCTCTAAATCAATGTATGGGGTGGCCTTTGCCGGCTTGGTTCCATCATATCCCAACCTGTGCCAAATACCGGGGTCTTCGACAACATGAGCTGGTGCTTTCTTTGCCTTGTGCGTCAATACAAACTGCTTGTACTCATCCTCCATAGCTCTTGCCTCCTTGATAGATTGCTGCGCCCTGGCCATGTCTTTGTTCAGCTGAGCGCCCTGCTCTGTGATGCACTTGTCCTCCGCTAGGATTTCTGCATGCTTCTCATCAAGCTCCGTAACACTCCGAATATGGGCAATGGTAATGGGCTCAACGAGGAGTGCACCATAGATCTCCTTGTCGGTGGGAGTAACCAATGGGTTGCTAGCTGCAGACGTTGACGGTGGCGGTGGTGGCAGATTTGTTTGCTTGGCTATACTAGGGCATGTGGGGAGTTCCTACGCCTACTGTGGGTGGATAGCCGGAGGAGAATGGCCTTGGCCGGAGCTGGAGGCTCGGCGGCTTTCTTTGCCACTGCCGCTCTGGTTACCACGGGTGTGGGCAGAGCTCTCTCACGTTCCGGTTCCAGTCCGTCTTCTTCCATCATGCTCCCAATGGAGACTAGCACCTGGTGGGACGTGTTAGATTTCTCGGCGCGCTCCTCCTTCTCGATCTGCTACTCAATCTCCCTCATAACAGTATCGTATTCCGAGTTAGCGTCCGAGCCGCCACCATCCATATTGATGTCGACGTATAGCGCGTCAAGGACGGAGTCAGAGTTAGCTTTGTTATTGTTGACGGTGGATGTGGTGGGTGATGGAGGCGCACCATTGTTGTTGCTTCCTCCGACTTTGGGCCCAGGCATAGCTTGGGTGTTCTCCTCGGCGTCCGTGTATTCATTGACGATTGCGACCATCTCAACAAGGGTGAGAGGGCTTGCGGCCTGCTGTCTTCGGAGGGTATGCCGGAGGAGTATTCCGGGCGTGAGCCCTTCCACGAAGAGATAAACAAGTTTGTTAGCACGGTCACCTTCCAGGGTTTCTCTTACCCTCATCCACCTGGAAAGGTATTCACGAGGGGATTCCCCCTCCCTCTGAACACATCTGGCTAGATCGTAGATGGCGACGACCCTGAAAAAGTGTGACCTTCGCATCTCTAACGCTCGGGGAAGCCAAGCGGATTTGTGGGGTCCTTCCACCGTTATATCCTGCACAGGGGCGGTTTGGGTGGGCCTTAAATTTTCCAGATCTGAGCCGCCATACTCTAGAGAGAGGTACGACCCAGATTCTTCCATGAACGTATCCTGCCCGTAGGCAGTCCATGCGGGCCTTGACGAGTTTCCGACTTCCTGGGACCTAGGACCCGAGTCAGTTTCTCTAATGAAGATGTGGATGTCTCCAAAGGGAGTGATGGAGTAGCGCGTAGGGTTCGTCTTCACCGGCACCCAGAATTCATCTGGAGGGACGATCGGGACGTTGCTGGAGAAGAGAACGTGTCTGATAGCTACAGTGTTGCTGATTCCCGCGAAGAGCTTGGACCTCGCCTGATGTAGAGCTCGAAGCGTCTCTTACCCCATGGTGGGCGCCAACTGTCATGGTATTGCCGATGAGTACGCCATGGAGGGGTCCTCACAGTGCGTGTTTAGAGACGTGGAGTAAGGCGGAGAGTTGGTAGTACAAGGTAACACAGCTTACCCAGGTTCAAGTCCCACAACGGTGGCGGAACTCTAATCCTGCTATAAATCACTATAATGGCAATACACCGAGTAACAGAGATCGGTTCGCTATGTGAGGTGTTGTATGTTGTACGTTGAGTGACTCATGTGTAGCCTTCCTTTATCCGGCATGGGCCTCCCTTCTGAATCCGTCTAACTGGGCCGCCCAGCAGGCCATAGGCCTTGCTACCAACTATGGGCCACTCAGGTTAGCCGGATTGGAGACATGCTATGGTGATACCCATTTAGCATATCCCCAACAACAAATTTGATCAACATATATAAATTTGGTTCTTGTACTTTGTATCATCATGTAGAAGTCAAAGATTATTAGCTACCTAACACTTGAATTTTTTAGTAACATGGTCAAGAGAAACGAGGGCGAAGATTCTAGTATGATGGAAAAGTATGTTTTGAGGTTTGTGCATAACATTTATTATGCTGAAGACTATTTATAGAATCTTCTAGATGGTAGAATGGAAAATAAGATCCAACGGTTGGAAATATTGGGATTCGTGAGTCTTGATCCAACGGTCAGCATTCATAGTTATTGGTACACTATATAGTGGATATATCTCTACTACTATAATGGAGCAGTTTTGAATTGGATCCATAGCATCAATCCTGACTGTTGGGCTGTTATATCCAATGGTTCAGAGCAACTGGATTCGTGTTGAATAGTGCCTAGAGAAAACTCTACCATGCATGTTATAGAATCATCATATCACCACCCCCAAAATTTCATAACACAGTAGGCCGTATTCTCTCTACTACTATAATGGAGCAGTTTTGAATTGGATCCATAGCATCAATCCTGACAATTGGGCTGTTAGGTCTACTGGTTCAGAGTAGCTGGATTCGTGTTGAATAGTACCTAAAGCAACTTCACCATGTTCTAGAACCATCATGTCACCATACCCAAATTTTTATAACACACTAGGTTGTATTCTCAATATGTGTAGATAGTTATTATTAATAGACTTAATGTATGCATTTTTTATCTAACAAGACTATTGGTTAATAACAACTTAATGTTTGTTAAATGAATTTCATCTAGTATACACGTGCGTGGCATGTGCCTTTTACTAGCAAATATTAAGTTGCTATTATTAACCAATAGTCTTGTTAGATAAAAAGGGCATACATTATGTCTACTAGTAAAAGGAATGAGCCGCACACGTATATGCTGTATGAAATGTGATTTAGTAAATATTAAATTGTTATTATTAACTAATAGTCTCGTTTGAGAAAAAAGCATACATTAACTCTACTAGAAAAAGGAATGAGCCACACACATATATACTATATGAAATGTGATTTAATAAACATTAAGTTGTTATTATTAACCAATAGTCTTGTTAGAGAAAAAGGCATACATTAAGTCCATTAATAATAACTATCTACACACATTGAGAATACAACCTACCGTGCTATGAATTTTTTGAGGGAGGGTTACATGGTGGAGTCTGCTCTATAGGTACTGTTCAACACGAATCCAGTTAGAGATGACATGATAGTATTTTATTTGAGTCTCAAGTTTGTTTTTTCGAAATGGGGATACCCCAGCCTCTGCACTCAAAGGATGCACAGAACCCTTTTATTACAAACCATAATGAGTACAATTTACAGATCAGATAAGGTTGATACAAACACCAACATGTGAACAAAGATAAAGGTCTCACAAGAGAATGCACACATCTCATGTGCAAGGCACGTGCAAATTATTATGCAAATACTTTAAGAATATAAATTGACCGTAAATTTGGTCAATAATATATAATTATATTTAATATATTTTTACCATTTTATTTATATTCGAAAGATGATTCCAATGGAACAATTTTTGTGACATATAATTCATAAATTGGTTACCAAATTTATGGTCAAATTATTTTCTTCGAGTACGTATTTGCCTAATGAACTGGAATGGAGGTAGTATACTACATAGTATTTTTTTTCCCGAAAAGGAGAGTATACATGTTTGATTCGTAGGATAGGAAAATTGTAGGAGTAGAAAAATGTAGGATTTTAATGTTATGCCCACTCCAATCCTATAAGAATTCATATGAACCAAAGTATGTTTGATTCCACCATAGGAACCTGAAAAGAGGTATGGGTGGATGTTTGATTTCCTATGAAACCTAGTACAAAGGAATCCTTAGGAAAAAATATGGGAATCAATCCTACAAATTAAACAGCCATCGTAGGAAATTTTCCTATAGGTTCAATCCTACAAAATTCCTAGACAAATCCTTTGAATCAAACAAACCCTAACAAGAGTAGGAGTGCTTGAAGCAGAGGCCGTGCTCGTGACTACGCATAGCTTTTCGTAGTAGGGACTACATGGAGTCTGCACCTAGGAAAGGCTATTGGTGCATTCACACCTCCCATCGCATTCGATGGACTTCCTCTAGCTCGGCTCCTAGCTACTGTAGCAATAATCATAGAGTAGAGATCGCCAATTTTTATGGTGGGTTCATCTTGTTCTAAAGTGAGATCACCAAAAATTGCATGACATTGGTGGTTTTTTCTTTGAACTACCCGGTGCCATCCAATTCAAAAGTTTCGAACCTACCACCGGCGCCCTTGTGATACATATAGAACATGCCATATCCCACATCTCTCACTCGACCTCAGAGCCAGAGCATCTCCCACGAATATGGCCTCACACCGCCGTCCCTCCCCACCACCACAGCCTCCTCACCAGGTAACGTTGTGACCGAAGGCACCACTCCCTTGTTTAGAAATATGGAGCATCTTCCCCATGCTGATGACCACCATGCCGGAGCATGCACAACATCGCCGGCAAACACGATACGGTCACAGCAAAGTCCCATCTGCTTCACGGACTCCCTGGTCTCAAGCATCGGAGAGATGGGAAAACGATGCCGACCCCCGTTCGACCGCACCAACGTGAAGCGTAAACTCGTCTCCTCCCTATACGAAAGTTGGTGCACACTTTATCCTTCCTTTCGTTATGCACCTTATTACTATCAAAAGTACTTCGTCGTTTGTTGTAGTGTACTGCATTCATGCTCATATACTCGATCTTTACTAAAGTTTGCTACGGCCTTCATTACCATCATTATGAAGCTCCTCTGACATATATGGAATATCTCCTAAAATGATTCTAGTTGGGGCATAAATGTTTATAGATAGCACAACTGGTATACGTCAACTCTAGCTGACGTCCTGAGCCGAATTAGCATGTCATGGCTCCTTGTTTAGAGTATAACTAGGCAGGCCCTACTAGTTATGTTATGAGTATTATAGTCAAGCATGCAGGTTAGTCGATTGTATTGCAACTTCATGTGTTATCTTCTCACTCAGGGTGACATATGGTTAGAGTACTCATAGCGGAAGTAAGTTAATGTACTAGAGTTGTGATGGGAATAATTGCTTTTCGAGCTGCTAACCTCTATAAGTACTCCTAATAATTTCCTCTTTTTTCACATGATTCCATGATAAATCTCAAAAGCTATTTGCTTCCAATGAAGGAAATGGAGTCAGAACAAGGTCTCAGACTCTACTTGATCTAGTTGAAAATGACAACCAGGCCAAAAAAGGACAATAATGGAAAACATCAGCATAAATTTTTTCGTCCTAATCCCACTCTAGTTGGTCTAGTTGCACTGGCGGCTACAAATAAAAAAATACACATCCCACAGGTGATAGTAGCCAATCCGGTTACCCAGGAAGAATTGGCAGTAGAACCAGTTTCACTAGTAGGTTCTCAGCAACAAACTAGTAATGATCTCCCAACAACCTTTAGTACTAACAGAGACATATACTCCCTTGCAAATGAGCGTGGTACCAGATTTGTTATGTGTTCACAGACTAGTAGTAGCATGCCGTTTTATATGTAATATGTATACATTGATATTTTGATGTAATTTTTTTAGTTGCACTAGGAGGAAGATTAACAAGGGGGCCGGCGATGGAAAAAATCTTGAGCAGATGTATGAAATAACTAAATCAAGTCTTCCGATCACATCTATAGCAGGATTCACAAGGCCACTGGATCCACAAGAATTTGCTTATATAGCATCGATCACCGGCGTTTTCGTGAGGAATGATATTCCCATCTTGCCCTCATAGAAACACTACCGAAATACCCCCGAGCATTTTTAAGGTTTACTAAAGAAGTTACATGTAAGGCATCTGTCTCTTGGACATACTCCGTTGCTCTGTCCCTTGTCTTCTTAGCTAGCCGTTTGTTGTATATGCTCCTCATTGTTGTCTATAGAGATTTTTCATGTTCGATGAGAATAGCGAGGAAGTAAAGGTTGTTCTCAAAAGTATATTCTCTGCATGTTTTTGCCAGCAGCACCACAGGTTAAAGAAGCAACACTTCTCTAGCAAGTGGGGTGATCCATAGCAGACGTTCAGGCTAGTGAGGAAGTATATTACAAGAACGTCTACTATGGATCACATGACTGACGATCAGTGGGGTGATCTTCTCCACCACTAGTTTGATCAAAAGAATGAGGTATGCTTTGAGAATACTAAGACCAGATCACATTGTCAATTCGTATTTATGCATGTGTACAAGTATCATTTTGTAGGCCATCTCTCAAAGGAACTATACCAGCCGCAATAAAGTACGAGTACTAAGTCGTACAGGATCCTGCGACTTAATTGGGCACCTTTACCAATTGGTAAGGACCTATTGTTTTGTACTGTATATTTGAAATAAGTATGTAATTGATGTTGTGAAATCTGTATGCATCTTATCTTTCAACCACTGTTTCCACCATCTGATGCAATTTATTTTTGCTCGTCCAAATGCAGACGAAGTCTAACGGGGATCCAACAAAATAGTTGACTCTGTGAGAGAAATTTGAGGGATGCCAGACGAATAGATATGGTGTCATTGTAAAGAAAGTTGTTGTAAGTCTTGTCTGCATTTTGTGATGTTGCACTTGCAGTGATTTGTACGTATAAGTTTGATATGCAACCTTGCTTGGATTGCTTATCAGTTTTGTTTTTATTTTCCTTCATAATTTGTAACTAATGTTAGTTTCAGTGATGAATTGTACAAACAGTTGGCGTATCATGCACCTCACAGCGCTTACACAGGAAGCCACATTTTTTGTCTTGTTAGTAAATGACATCAAAAAAATATACACGACAAAATGATCTTTTTACTGCAGTGTATAAGATGTGTTGTCAACACTGCCAATTATAGCAGTTCATGCACATGTTAAATATGTCTACATGTTTGTCTGTAGTAACTTCACTTCTCTTACACATGTGTATCAACTGAAAACTTTCCAGGATGAATTGAAAGAGGAGCTGGCAAATCCTGGGAAAGACTGTTCAGTAAAAACTCCAAAAGAATGTGTGGATTTATTTTCCAAGGTACTACAACATGGTGTTATAGCCAAGAATATGTTGCTGTGTAATGCTGGGTTCCGAGCGAGCTCGTCAAAGTCCAAGGTCAAATTCAAGCCCAACTCCAAGGCCATTTCTTTGCATATTCAAGTTCTAGAGGAACAACTTGAAGGATATATGCCCTAGAAGCAAATAATAAAGCATATTGTTTGATATATCTCTTATGTTCATAGTACGTCTCATACTGTGCTATAACTATATTAATACAAAACTTTAATACACGTGTGGTATGTAAACAAACCAAGTCTCTAGTTACCTCTAGTGAACTAGTTCATTGGTCATGAGGATGATCTAGGGTTTCGAGATCATGGGCATTTATCCCAATTGACAATGAGGTCATGTCATTAGTTGAATGATGTGATAAACAAACAACTCAACCAGTTATATATTAATGAGATCTAGTTACAAAGTGCACCATTAATGATAAACTAAGGAAACATCGCAACCCGATCCTTAGACTGTGAGATAATGCAAATCACTGTTCTGGTGGGAACTTATATGGTTATCAAGTATCATACCATGACTAGGTGATCAAAAAGGTGCCACTCAGGTTTCCCAAAGGGGCGCGTAGAGGAGTACATATCAATACCAGGATTTTCCAATCCATGTAACAGATAGACACATATGTGGCCATCTCGATGATGCTGCATTAACAAAGCTTACAAGCGTGTGACTGGGTCATGGAATGCAATGACATGGGAACAAGAAAACAAGTTCATTGGTAAGGAGATCAAACGAAGGTATGTAGATATTGTAGATCATATCTCGGGTGAACTAGGTATCATGTGGCAAAGGGAATGGGAAACGATGTTTACGATTCAAACGACATTATCATCATGGAATGCACATGGGTCATTATAGGCATCCCGGTCCCGCTATTGATCATTGATGGAGATCATGTATGTGCTATTCCCGAGCCATGGGGAAATAAACTTAAGGTTACGATGAGCTAGTGATACTCTATAAGTTGGAATCACCATATGAAAGAGAAAAGGAAACCAGAAAAGTTTCGTGAGAGAACCGAAATCATTCCGGGAAAGTTCTGAAGTCCTTCGGAGGAAATCGAAAGGGAACCGAAAGGTGTTTTGGGTCAAACCGGATTTTTTAAATATGTATTTACATATTAATTAATGTAATTAATATTAAAATCTAATTTGAAGGGGTATTCAACTAATGGGCCAAACTTCATAGGGAAAAAGAGTCCATGAGGGAAAACTAGAAGAGGGAAGGGCCAAGGGCCAAGGTTTCGCTGCCTCAAGGTGGCCCCCGCGGCAAGCCTAGGGTTGTGCACGGGGTGGGTCCCACCCCTGGCCGGCTGGCCCATGAGGCCCATGCGCCTTCCCCTCTCTCCCTTGAATAGTCCCACATGGGAAACCCAAAGGTTAGGGCACACCTCCCTCCCTTATATAAAGGGGTGCCCTTGGGTGGGATTAAACACACAATTTGAGATGTTCTATAAGGAATTTTCCTTAGAGAATTGCTCCCTCTCTCTCTCTACATAGTTGTCTCCCCGTGTTGGCATGGTCCCAAGAAAGGATTATTCGCGCAAGAGACAGGGCACCTGCAGCATGCCGTTGCACTGTAGGGATTCCAAGATGGAGATCTACTTCCACACTCCTGGCAGGGATCAAGGACTCGGAGGTCGTCATCATACTTGAGGCACCTTGGATGTTGTGAGCCAGAGCTACTGCATGATGAAGAAGGAGCAAGGGGTGACCTGCGAGGAGCTTTGCGACCTTGAGGTCGGCTACGAGTTCGACTACTTCAACCATGTTCCCCTCGGAATGTTAACCGTGTATGGTCTACAAGGGTATGTATTCTATACGCTCCAGTCGTTACTGCATTACTACATAGATAGATCTTGGCGTTAGGGAGTTCCAACGTAGGAATTTTTTTTCTACTACGGAACCCTTTAGTGGTATCAGAGCCGATCTATGCGTAGGAGTGCTATACGACCAGTATGCACAAGTATTGTGCGGGCATTGATCCCTTAGTTGTTACCCTCTAACATGTACTTGTTTATATTAGGGTATTGTTTGATGAAGCGGCCCAGACCGACCTTACGCGTATTTATACGCGAGACTGGTTCCATGCTCGACATACGGCTTGCTCCATATAAGTGGCTACTAGGTGTCTGTATCTCATTCAATAGTTGATATAGCATTTACAACGGAGGGCCCCGAAAGGGATGTACTAGAGACAACTATTGGATCCATGTGTGGTTGGAAAGTTCGTAGATTAGAAACGGTTCTATTGCGAAAACCCTAACAACCACGCAAAACTTGCAAAGATGGAGTAGAGGCGTCTAACTTTATTTTGCAGCAGGCCTTGTGTTATGATATGGTATTGGTCATTATGAAGGTAAAATAGTTTACTTTTATGTTACTAAGTAGTATAGTAATAGCCATCATTCCGATGGACAACCTGCTGGTGGTGTTGTGGACTTGGCATCACACAAGGGGCAAGCTGGAGATCATGCCGGAGCACTCGATGGAGACCATATCATATCACAATATACATGTGATGTTCATATATATGCTAGTATTAGATACTCAACGGTAGCAAATAAGATAATCCCTAAATAATTCCAATGATAGTGTTCCCGTTGTGTGTGCACCACCAAGAAAGTTCACCGTCATGAAGCTGGCTGTGACGATTGGGGAATAGACATATCTACGTTCGCATATAGTGGGTGTAAGCCATGTTGCAAAGCGAATACACACAAGTTATATATCATGTTGGACACGGGGCTCAGAACACAAGAGACCGAAAGGTTGAGCATGAGTCACATGGTTGATATGATTGACATTGGGGAATTCTACCTTTGAAACTGTATTGCCGGCCGTGAAGATCGGGGGTGGTGTAGCAGATTGGGATCATGTGATCAGTAAAATCGTCCAGGGGATGACAGTTTTAGTGGGAGCTCAATTACGATTGAACTCATATTATCAACTTAGTCTAGATGACCGTTTGAAAATATCTTAGTAGATCATGGCCTATCCCATTGAGGTCCTTTGCGACCAGGGGAAATTTATTGCTTGATATGGAACTTAGCAAAAGGGTCCAACTTCATAGATTAATACCCACGCCTGAGGGATATCCTCGTAAAAGGTGACCTTCTCTTCTTGATACAATGACCATTAGGAGATAATCCATTGACTCCGCAATGTTTGTGTGTTCTCCATAATCATCCAACAAGCCATTCTCCATTTTATGGAGAGTTGGATTACAATCTTGTATTCTGCAAGATCGGGTATATAAAGTATGAGCCATTGGATGAGTTTTCTTCCATGATGGATGAAAAAGAGAACATTTGGAGAGACACTTAGCAATCTTGCATTAGAGTTATGAACTCTCAGAAGGGCTTGATTCCAATGGAGCTCATGAATGAAAAAGGGTATATGTTAGATATACAAAGTTATAAATGTAATTCTAGCAAAACTCGTTGCAATTTACATAAATATTGGATACTTGTCCCGTTTTGTGAAAACAGGATGGTTTGCTTAAGAATTGCTGGAATTGAGGCAATGTGGCTTGATGACGGCAAGCAAAACAGTTGATGGCCGACATCACCCCTTTCCTCAAAGGTTTATCATTTGGATTAGTGGACTTGAATATAATTTTGTAATCCTTGTTTGTGTGTCTTGCTTTCGGTGAAACGATTGTTCATATGAATAAGTTACAAACCAGTTGTACCGTTCTTATCAATAATACCTTTGTGGTCACATTACTATTATAAATGAGTTATTCTCATCACTATGTTAATGATAATAGGTTAAACATTTATAAAGGATTAGAATGCTAAAAGATATCTAGAGTTTAATGATGACATGACACTATAGTTTAAGTTATTTTGGTTATTGCATGTTTTCATTATAAACGAAGATCAGGGTCTTACATGCTTAATCTAGAGACTTTGCAAAACCATGCCGCGTTGGGCAGAATGACTAAAACTCCGCATTCTGGTAAAACGGTGATATGCGAATAAATGTTGAACTTTATACATAACGATGTATCATATTTTCAACAAGATAGTGGAAATCATTATTTATACTTAATGTTGAATCTTATACATAGTGATGTATCATATTTTCAACAAATAGTGGAAATCATTATTTCCCACTTCATTGTGGATTTAAGTGAATATGAGAATTTTCTTAATGAAACATAAGTTTGAAACTGTTTTAAATTGTTCAAAAGATTTCAAAGTGAAGGAGGATATTGAATTAACAAGAATACAAAAGTCTCTTCGATTTGATCGACATGACTAAAGTATTTATTTTAATTTTAGCATAAAAGGACATGTGAAAGAGGTTTCACAAATTATGATAATAGGGAAAATTCAAAGTGTATTGAAATGTCTAAATATCATAATCATTATGTATTAGATACATATGGTATAATATTATCTCTTATCGGGGTTATAGTTATTGTTTAGAGTTAGAGATTGAAATGAGCAAGCACTCGGTTGACATACAAAGGAACATCTAAAGATTCGTGGAAACAACAACAACAACAACAACAACAACATAAGAGTTATGGCATGTTCGAGTTTCTATAGGTTTTGATAATTCGAAATCGTGGCGAATAAACAAGTGTTTGTAGCGTATTCTTAGGCAACTATGAATACATGTTCCACAAGTGGCAAACCTGATGTTCTCCAAAGTTGATGTGTCTTGATGAAGATATAGGTGGAAGAGAGTAAAAGATCAAAAAAAGGTATTTGACCTTACCTCCTGATTATTGAGTAGCGTAGCAAAAATTGTTTCGTGAAACTGAACTCTACAAATAGAGAAGAAACTAATGATAATGATCATAAAGTTTCAGTGAATACTTTTACTAAAGAAAAAGGATTCAACAATATATACTCTAGAAGTTCATGTAAATATATTATTGATTCACTTGTCATGTTTATGAACAAGACATACCTAAGAATTACAAAGAAGCGTGAAGGACCTAAGTGCGAGAAATGACAAGGAGTCATAAAATCATATATTAAGTTACATTTAAGATTGCAAGTAATATGTTACTTGATCTTATTAAGTAAAAAAGTTTACTTGATATTTCTAAATGACTTCAAAGTCATAAGATGGAAATGAAACTTAATGGAGACGTAAAGCTCGATTTGTTACAAAGTATGGATAAATCTAAGGACTTGACTACAACTGTAGTGATGCTTGAGTCTATTGGATTTACACCAGCAATATAAGGATATTGAAGTCTCGTAACTGGAATTCTTGATTTGAAGGTGATCAAAGAATTTTGGAATGTCCAAGATTATCGAGAGGACCTGCATTTGAGTGGGAGCTAATTCTTAATATGTAAGAGACATATTTTGAGTGGGAGCTAAGTAGCTTGGCCAAATCTTAAAAATGTAGCAGACATATTTTGAGTGGGAGCTAAGTGAAATCCCTAGATCTCATATATGGATGCCCATATTTGAGTGGGAGCGTGAAATCATTCTAGGATATATGGACAACATATATGAATGATATGTTAATAACATTTAAGTTGGTAAATAAGGATGAAGTTGAAGTTATTAAAAATGAGATCTATGTAGATAGATTGGTAAGTTTAATAACATCAAATGTTGAATGCTTTCTGGACTTGATTCTGAAGATGTTCAGAATATCCTAGGCAAGATTATGAAGTAGTTCAGAATGGTACAAGGTCTTACTTGTATGAAGCATTGAGTTAGCATTACATCTGTGGTTAAAAGAAAGAAAGAGATACATTGCATCTCCTATGCCTCAGCCATAGGTTCTTCCATACAACCGAGGTTCTAGTTGGATGGACAAGCTCTTCACTATAAGAATATTCCTTGAAGTGATTCCTGAGCTAATCACTGAACCAGAATTAAGATTGTCCTTAAATGGCAAGAAGCAAAGTAACGCGCATAGTTGCATTTCATGCACTACGATCTACATAGATAAACAAGTATCTAACGTGATGTATATTGTTATGGCGGGACTAATTTTTCTTTACACAGAGTGTGTGTCCCAGGGCACAGTGCCCATGAGAAAGCTCGTTGAGGCTGATCTAAGGTCACTGCTGGCTCCTAGAAACCGACCTCACTCTGTTGCCATAACTACTATACATACACAAAGGAGTGCAAAGTGTGTTTCAAAGTTTACGTGACAACAGTGAAAGTGATCCTTGTTATAAACACTAGAAACAAAGTCTCTCTTTTTCGCCAAACGAATACTTCAACCCATTATGAGATAATGGTATGAATGTCCAAGTTAGGAAGACATTAACAATTTGCAAAAGACATAATGATCTGGTAAAACAGAACATGGACAGAACGTTTTTCATAAGCATGCATGATCAATAAACACATATGAGATATGGTTTATGATGCGAGCTAGATTATTTGTACTCTAGTGCAAGTGGGAGAAGGATATATGCCCTAGAAGCAAATAATAAAGCGTATTGTTTGATATATCTCTTATGTTCATAATACGTTTCATACTATGCTTTAACTGTATTAATACGAAACGTTAATATACGTGTGGTATGTAAACAAACAAAGTCTCTAGTTACCTCTAGTGAACTAGTTCATTGGTCATGAGGATGATCTATGGTTTCAAGATCATGGGCATTTATGCCAATTGACAATGAGGTCATGTCATTAGTTGAATACTAAGACTAGATCACATTGTCAATTCGTATTTATGCATGTGTACAAGTATCATTTTGTAGGCCATCTCTCAAAGGAACTATACCAGCCGCAATAAAGTACGAGTACTAAGTCGTACAGGATCCCGCAACTTAATTGGGCACCTTTACCAATTGGTAAGGACCTATTGTTTTGTACTGTATATTTGAAATAAGTATGTAATTGATGTTGTGAAATCTGTATGCATCTTATCTTTCAACCACTATTTCCACCATCTGATGCAATTTATTTTCGCTCGTCCAAATGCAGACGAAGTCTAACGGGGATCCAAAAAAATAGTTGACTCTGTGAGAGAAATTTGAGGGATGCCAGACGAATAGATATGGTGTCATTGTAAAGAAAGTTGTTGTAAGTCTTGTCTGCATTTTGTGATGTTGCACTTGCAGTGATTTGTACGTATAAGTTTGATATGCAACCTTGCTTGGATAGCTTATCAGTTTTGTTTTTATTTTCCTTCATAATTTGTAACTAAAGTAAGTTTCAGTGATGAATTGTACAAACAGTTGGCGTATCATGCACCTCACAGCGCTTACACAAGAAGCCACATTTTTTGTCTTGTTAGTAAATGACATCAAAAAAATATACACGACAAAATGATCTTTTTACTGCAGTGTATAAGATGTGTTGTCAACACTGCCAATTATAGCAGTTCATGCACATGTTAAATATGTCTACATGTTTCTCTGTAGTAACTTCACTTCTCTTACACATGTGTATCAACTGAAAACTTTCCAGGATGAATTGAAAGAGGAGCTGGCAAATCCTGGGAAAGACTGTTCAGTAAAAACTCCAAAAGAATGTGTGGATTTATTTTCCAAGGTACTACAACATGGTGTTATAGCCAAGAATATGTTGCTGTGTAATGCTGGGTTCCGAGCGAGCTCGTCAAAGTCCAAGGTCAAATTCAAGCCCAACTCCAAGGCCATTTCTTTGCATATTCAAGTTCTAGAGGAACAACTTGAAGGATATATGCCCTAGAAGCAAATAATAAAGCATATTTTTTGATATATCTCTTATGTTCATAGTACGTTTCATACTGTGCTATAACTATATTAATACAAAACTTTAATACACGTGTGGTATGTAAACAAACCAAGTCTCTAGTTACCTCTAGTGAACTAGTTCATTGGTCATGAGGATGATCTAGGGTTTCGAGATCATGGGCATTTATCCCAATTGACAATGAGGTCATGTGATTAGTTGAATGATGTGATAGAAAATCAACTCAACCAGTTATATATTAATGAGATCTAGTTACAAAGTGCACCATTAATGATAAACTAAGGAAACATCGCAACCCGATCCTTAGACTGTGAGATAATGCAAATCACCGTTCTGGTGGGAACTTATATGGTTATCAAATATCATACCATGACTAGGTGATCAAAAAGGTGCCACTCAGGTTTCCCAAAGGGGCGCGTAGAGGAGTACATATCAATACCAGGATTTTCCAATCCATGTAACAGATAGATACCTATGTGGTCATCTCGATGATGCTGCATTAACAAAGCTTACAAGCGTGTGACTGGGTCATGGAATGCAATGACATGGGAACAAGAAAACAAGTTCATTGGTAAGGAGATTCTAAGACGTAGATCTACTTCCGCACTCCCGGCATGGATGAAGGAGTCGGAGGTCGTCATTGTACAGCATATGTGTACGAAACCACGAGGGGCCTCACTTGAGGCACCTTGGATGTCGTGAGCTAGAGCTGCTGCATGATGAAGAAGGAACAAGGGGTGACCTACGAGGAGCTTCGTGACCTTGAGGTTGGCTACGATTTCGACTACTTCAACCACGTTCCCCTCGAAACATTAACCGTGTACGGTCTACAAGGGTATGTAATCTATACGCTCTGGTCATTACTACATTTCTACATAGATAGATCTTGGCGTTAGGGAGTTCCAACTTAGGATTTTTTGTTTTCTGCTGCGGAACCCTTCAGGGGTATCAGATCCGATCTATGTGTAGGAGTGTTGTACGACCAGTACGCAGGAGCACCACCGCGAGCACCCGCACAGCCACTAGCTCCGGATCTGGCACCAGCAGCCGCACCGGCACCAGCGCTTATACCCGCACCGCCAACTTCCCATACCGGCACCGCCGGAACAAGGTGAAGAAGAGATAAGCTCCAAGATTCTTTATAGCATTTTTGGTTAAAGCTCGTAAATTTTCTAATCTAGATGATTCTTCATAGCAAGCTGAAGAAGAGAAAGCCTCCATGGTCCGAGGATGACGACAATGATTTGTACTTTGCTTGGCATCATCAATCAATTTTTCGAGCTGACTAGCCTTTCCAACAATTTTGAAAATAAATACATGCCAATTTTAATGAAAGAACAAGTGGAGATGCAAGGTCATTAGTATCTATTATTAATAGGTGGACTTTGCTAGTGATTTGCACCAATGTGGGAAATCTATGAATAAATGGAGCTTGCATGTATTAATAATGGTGTATGAAAATAGATCTTCTCTCTTAATTATCTTGTTAAGTATGAGCTGACGTGAGATTTTAGCAAATTAGGATGATGCTATTACTATTTATGACTAATTTATTGATATATATATATGAACTATGAATCTTTATGTTACACGTTTCCATGTATTTATGTGTTCAAATTTGCAAACTTTGCTCAAAAATAATTTACTCTAAATTATTGGGGATCCGTTCCGTAGCAAAATTTAGAGGACTATATTTGCTCCTCTTAAGGATAGGAAGCCTTTTGCTTATCTAAATTTTTGGGGATGGGTTAGAGATGCCCTTAACACGTGTGTAGAATGCATGTGTATGTATCCTTGTCAATTTTTCATAATTCGTTTATACTTAAAACACTTTTTCATATTTTTAAAGTATAGTTACAAGTAGAGTTATAGTAAAAATTGCATCCTCCACAATTTATTTTACCAAGATGTGAACAAGTTAAGAAGTTCATTTGGGCTAGGTGCATAAAATTAAGTCACAAACTGTGCTATATGCAAAAAAGAAATTATTTCTACGTTTTGTGCAACAAATACCACAAATGTTGGTGTTAGCTGTAATTTCTCATGTGGATGCGATCAAACTGGTTATGTGTGGATGCACCAATATGTACTAGTACGATACAGTACATTATGTCACAAGTGCTGTTGTTCTGGATTATTGATCATAAGGTTTAGGTTCTCAAAACAATGCCTTAGCCCTTTGTTGCACACCATATTCATACGCGTCATGTGATCAATGGAACTACATTTTTGAATCGGAGCTCAACATTTTCTTTCACGTCTGAATGGATTGATGAACATATGGAGTACGACCCACAAAAAAAGACCTGATATAATTTTTTTGTTTTATTACTTCGACTAGTCACATTCAAAACCATACTTGAGCGGCAAATCCTCCCGCCGTCCCCAGTAATATTTTTGAATCTGAGATCATGGTATCCAATTTTCTACCCCTCCGTCCAGAAAAAGGCTACATTGAGCTAGGTTCTGGATGATCAGTTGATGTGACTAGGCCTTGGATTCGTGAACAGAGGGAAGTATGGTCTACGAGGAGTTATTACTTGGAATCCTACCAAATTCAAATTCTAAATTGAGAGGCCAAATCTCCTGCCTACACCGAAATATTTGGGCCCCATGTTTAATCTTTCGAATACCGTGAACTTCCGTTTGACCAATCGTACTGATGACCAATGGCAATTGTGAAATTGCTGGGTTGGGTGGTGGGGTACGCTCGTAATTTTTGTTACTAGGACTATAGCCAAATTCAAAATCTTAATCGAGGGTAAAAACCTATAGCCTAAACAATTTCGTAGATGGAGTCAACATTATTTTTCTATGCGAATATGGTTGTTATTATTAGTTGATGTGACCATCTTGTTTATTCGTAAACATAGGGAGCACCATTTTTTCGAATTGTTACTTGTACGCTACCCAAATTCAAAATCTCAGTTGAGCAGAAAAATTGACCAATGTTCTGCGCAATTATGTAATGGATGGTCAGTTGATGTGACTATCGGCCTTCAATTCCTGACCAGATAGTGTACTAGTCTACAACTATCTTTTTATATTATTACTTTGTTGCTTGCCAAATTTAAAATCGTAAAATCGAGCGACAAAATCCCAACAGACTCATATGCATTTCGCGCCCCTCCATTTCAAACATTTTCAGGAAAAATCTCCCACCGATGGAGTACCTTTTTTCTAGTATTAGTTGGATTCTTGCTAAATTCAAAATCTCAATCGAGCGGCAAAATCACACACTGACCTTGAAGCATTTCCCACCCCACCGTTTCGAGAACTTTGAACAAAATATCCCACCGGGGAGTACCATTTTTCTATTATTATTATTTATCATGTAGCCAAATTCAAAATCTCAATCGAGGGGCAAAATCATACACCGACCTTGAAGCATTTCCTGTCCCACCGTTTCCAAAACTTTGAGGCAAAATATCCCATTGTGGAGTACCATTTTTCTATTATTATTATTATTTGTCCGGTAGCCAAATTCAAAATCTCAATCAGGCGGCAAAATCACACGCCGACATTGAAGCATTTCCCGCCCCGCCGTTTCAAAACTTTGAGCCAAAATCTCCCACCATAGAGTACCATTTTTCTATTATTATTATTTGTTTGGTAGCCAAATTCAATATCTCTATCGAGTGGCAAAATCACACACCGACCTTGAAGCATTTCCCGCCCCTCGGTTTTAA
This sequence comes from Avena eriantha, assembly GCA_910589775.1. Classification (NCBI taxonomy): domain Eukaryota; kingdom Viridiplantae; phylum Streptophyta; class Magnoliopsida; order Poales; family Poaceae; genus Avena; species Avena eriantha. The sequence goes on from OU342743.1 coordinate 457,374,728, forward strand.
AAACTTTGAGGCAAAATCTCCCACCATGGAGTACCATTTTTCTATTCTTATTATTTATCCGGTAGCTAAATTCAAATCTCAATCGACCAAAAAAATCACACACCGACCTTGAAGTATTCCTCTCCCCACCGTTTCAAAAACTTTGAGGAAAAATCTCCCACCGAGGGATTACCATTTTTCTATTATTAGCAAAATTCAAAATGTCAATCGAGCGGCAAAACCAGACACCGACTTTGAAGCATTTTGCGCCCCTCCGTTTCCAAAAACTTTTGACTTTAAAATTCCTATTCTACCCATTGTTTAGACATCCTATGGGCACGCTAAAGTCGGTAGCTTGGGGGCACGATCGTAATTATTTTTCTGTTCACCTCCATAGTCCTGATTCGTGCAGTTTTGCCTGCTGGCCCTCCCAAAATCCCAGGCTTCTCTCCCATGCCCTCACCTCCATGACCACCGCGCGCACCGCCCGGCGGCAATTCCATGGCGGCCGAACCCGCTTCACCGACGCCCATCCCATCGGATCTAGTTCACCGGGTCTCTCTGCCACTCCACCAAAGCTATGGTCTCGCTAACCGTGCCTATGGCATTGTTGACCGCCTACGCTCTGCTTCCCCACCTCCGAAAGCTACCCAACCGTAGAGGAGCAGACAGGATCTAGTTCAACAAGTTCCATGTCCACCGCTCTAGACCAGCTACACGGGCGTGGCCGTTGACTGCATCGGCATCGACCGCCCAAGATCTGCTTCCCCGACACCAACAACCACTGCAACCGCAACAACCTCGTTAACCAAATCACCAACCCGTTTTTGTATTGTTAGCAGTATAGCAGGTTCAAGCCTATCGCAGTGAACCGCACTTTTGTAACATGCTAGTACATACAAGTCACTGTGCACGCCTATTCTTCGTGCTAATACATACAAGGTCATTAGACATGTTGGTTTGCATTCGCTGCTCTACAAATTTCAAGTCATGCACATATCTGTTATTTTGTCGTGCCCATGTTCTTAGCTACTCCGTACAACAGTAATTGCCTGCTATTGTATAGTTCTTGCAAAATGTAATGTCTGTGGAAAATATTAGTCATGTTTTTGTATTTTTAGCAGTATAGCAGGTTCAAGCCTATCGCAGTGAACCGCACTTTTGTAATCATGCTAGTACATACAAGTCACTGGGCACGCCTATTCTTCGTGCTAATACATACAAGGTCATTAGACATGTTGGTTTGCATTCGCTGCTCTACAAATTTCAAGTCATGCACATATCTGTTATTTTGTCATGCACATGTTCTTAGCTACTCCGTACAACAGTAATTGCCTGCTATTGTGTAGTTCTTGCAAAATGTAATGTCAGTGGAAAATATTAGTGTGGATTCCCTCCTCCATAGTTAATGAATCTATTTGGTTATTCCTGAGCTAAGTTCCTGCTATTATTTCCTCTCTGGCATCGTTCTGATATCCTGTAGTACCCGTTCAAACTCTTCGTACTAGTTCGATTATAATTTTGTTGTTGTCATCTAGTTCTTAAAAAGCTGCAACACTGACACTTTTTTTTCTTTACGTAGAGCTCAAAAAGGGAACATTGAACATGTTGGTTTGCACAAGCTACAGATTTACCAGTGATGCCATTATATATTCCGTATCTGGTGCTAGTTCATTCTAATCAACGGCATAAGTATTCTTTATTGTATATTTAATTCATGTTTTCCATTCCTGCTCGACAAGTTCTGGTATGATGCGGTTATAATTTATATGTGGTTCATTCTTAGCTATGATAGTAACTACATGCCATTGTGTAGCTCACTGCAAATTCCGAGTCACCAACGTCTCTTGCATTCCAGGAGATGCCACTACTTCCATAAATATTTGCTGAAATGACCTAGCTAGTTTATATTTCTGGAAATTATAAGAAAGACATTGTTTGATTGCTCATTTCATTTTAGGCAAACTTATCTAATGCTTGTTGTCCTATTCTACAGGTTCACAAGCCACACCATTATATCTCGTATCTGGTTCTGGTTCGTCCTAGGAAACGACATAATTATCCTCTACTATATATTTCATTCATGGTTTGCATTCCTTCTCTACAAGTTCGTATTATGCAGTTATAATTCCTATCTGGTTCATTTTAGCTATGAGTAGTTTGTCTTTTTGCTGTATTAACTTGTTATTACTTAGTTTCAGACTATAATTATTGCTATCGCCACCAAAGAGGAGACTGCAAGGAAGATGTAGTTGATGGATTGAGAAAGCAAATTGAGGACTCTGCTATCAACTTGATTGGCAACTTAAATGCTGAATTTTCTTTCCCTTGTGTTGATATTATGTAATATTTTTAAGAAGTTTGCAGCTGATGTAATATCTAGATAACTCACATAGGCCATGTAGGCATTTAGTTGACGCCATTCACACATGCAGGTAGGAGGTACCATAACTACGCTAGACAGGTCGATCAGGTAAGAGTATAGGGCTTTGTTATTTACCCTTCTTGTATTGGGCCTACCATGAATAGTAAAAGATGCGCGATAATTATACTCCTTTTATGATATTTGCATGGGCTTCAGAAAGATCGAAACTGTAGGTGTTTGTGAACATAGTGGGCCTACCCTCGGGTGGCAAGTAGTAACAGTAGTAGGCTAGAACAGTAACAGGCTAGAATAGTAACAGGACAAAACAGTAGCAGACCAAAACAATAACAGGCTAGAACACCAGTAGGCTAGAACAACGGCAACCTAGCATAGTAACGGGCCAGAACATTAACATACCAGAAAAATGGTAGGCCAGAACAGTAGCATGCCAAAATAGTAAAGGAACACAATAGTAATGGACCTGAATAGTAAATGGCCAGATCAGTAACGAGCTAAAACAGTAGCAGGCCGAATGTTCTACCAGACAAAAATAGTACCAGGTCAGAATAGTTGCAGGCCGCTTGTGGGCCTGAAAAGTTGACAGACCATACAGCAAAATGCCAGAACAATACCAGACCTTCTCAAAGATGGGTTGTTAGTAGGTGGCCCAGGACGAGCTACGAGAACAGTGACGGGACAACCATAGGCCTTAACAGTATTGGACCGACTTGACACAGACTGTTAACATGCCACACATGATTCGAACAATGTGGGCTTCTATAGGCCGAAACAGTAACGGGTCTGAAAGTTCGTGGGCCGCTGCTGGCTGCATCTTTTGGGCCCATTTCAAACAGTTTAGGACAAAACTGTAATAGACCGACTTCTTATTGGGCTCTCCTCGTGGGTTGGCCCACTTAGTATTTAGCAGTCCTTGGTTGGGCCTGGCTTCGGCCACAGTTTGTGTGACCATTAACGGCAGTAACCGCTCGTTAACGACGGCTTCCACGTGGCGGTTTGCATGATGTCAGAAGTCAACGTAGTTGGCGAATAGATCTACGATGGAACAAGTTTTCGTGGCTGGAGGGTATGATCTGTCACGATCGAAAAAATCCGTGATAGATTCTTTTGTGACGGGCCTTTTACCACGAAGGCTATCCATTGTAGAAGACTTTTTAACTACGAAAAATGGGCCTTCAACCACGAAAATTATTCATTGTAAAAGCCAACTTTTCTTGTAGTGGCATAGGCCTCAATATGCTCCTTTGGAATACCCAACATGCACCTTTATGGTCACCCAGTTACGGACATGACGGTTGATACAGTCAAAGTAATCCTCCAATAACAGTGAGTGATACGATCTCGCGGTCTAAGGATTAGGACATTCCGTTCCAGACAATTGCAACTGTGAACTATGTCACGTGATCATGTTGCAACAATCATTGGATGGAAATGTTCATCACATCATCTCAGATGATATGACTTCATTGTCAATTGGCTATAGTAGCGCCATGATAAGGAAACCTTGAGCATCATCTTCCCAATGAACTAGTTGAATAGGGGCTACTAGGGATCTGAGATTGTTTATATACCACACTTGTATCAATGTTTCATCTTGATATAGTTATAATGTGATATAAAACTATTATGAACTAATGAGATATGATAATAAAACACCTTTATTATTTTCCTCTGGGGCGTATCTCCTTCACCACTTTAGTGATAGTTTTCCACCATGGGCGAGCGACAGTTTTGGCTTCCTTCTCCTGACGGCAGTTGCTGATAAATCGGCTCTTTCCGAAGTGGTTGGCCCAACCGTCACCGGAATGACTCACTAAACAGTTCATATAAGGACGACCTCCATTAATATGATTTTCAGATATTGATGGAATAATGAACCGACGGTGTTCTAGGAGACAGTCGCCCACACGAACCAGCTCCAGTAGGCCAGGTCGTTCGGGTTTCTCTAGACGTCCTAGCAATCTTGGAGATGGTTTCTAGGATGAACCTACTCCAAAGGTTAGGAGACGGTTAAAAATATAAGCTACCCTAGCTTGACCGGGAGGTTCCGGTTTGTCGGCTTGATCTAGGTTTTCGCTTTCCTTCCTGGAGCCTCTGGTCAAAAATGTGGAGACTCCGGGTAGATTTTGCACATGGGCATTAATTTGTCGAATTGTTATTTCAGTGCATTACAAGACCAAATACCGCAACTAATTCAAACTTAATAGGTAGACTTTCAGTGCGCTATACATGATGAGGATACCCAAATCAAGGTTTCTATTTACTAAACTAATATCATCTTAATCCTTGACAATAATTTCTATTATTATTCCATACACCTCCTTATTAGTACACGTTGTCACAGATTTTGAAAGTTAATAACGATGCGAGCTCCGTCAAACATTGTGAAGTAAAAATGATGGCTGGTCCGACTTGAAAGTTCACTCCGAGAAAATTTATTCAAGCTTCCCGTCTTCAGTACTACTCTACCCTGTCTATATCTAAACCATTTTATATAACAATGGTTAAGTGATTGCATCATCAACAAATCTCAACCTGGCGAGAGGTTGTTTGCTTGTCGCTTCGCATTCTTTGTATTCCATCCCAGCCCGTTCTAGGATAGGCGACTATAATAATATGTTTAGTAGTCGTCCTCTAACCAATCGGATCAGACACCAGATCGCTTGTGCCTTCCCATTCTATCTCGTCCTAAATGCAATGGCTCTCTTAGTTACGCTATGCCCTGACCCTAGTCCCGATGTCCGCTTTTATCTGCCTGCAACCCAGACACCACAACATTAGGGTCATCCCCCCATTCTATGCTAACCCGGACTAGGGTTCCCTTTTTGGGAAGCCTATTCCCACCGCGCTCATGACCCGGTTGGCCTGCCAGCGGTAGTGGGAATTATCCGGTTCCCTGGTAAAAAGGGGTTGGTTGGATGCGGGATTGAGGTGGTGATGAAAACCATTTCTAATCTTCTAAAATTTTCATGAAAATTATGTTAGTCCCATATACAGAAATAAAATGTTAGTCCCATCTTACTTCTTATTCTCTCTCTACAATATTCCTGCGCTCACCCTTCAAGCTCGCTTCGGCGTCTATGGCGACTTCCTATCTTAATAGATTCTCGGCATCGTCCTGCGTACGTACACGATCGTTTACGGACTCCAACGAGCCTTTTTTCCTCTCCTTGTTTCTCCATGTTACGCGTTGACTTATTTTCTTCCATGTTCTGCGGGTACCACGGTAGCCTGCAAGATGCCATTGTCTTCGTCAAAAATGGCGCTTATTTCAATGCCTTCTGTTGTGTGATGAAGACTGCAGGTATGTTCTCCTTATTTGGCCACACGTCGACGCCGGCTGCTGATGCTAGTGTACCATGAGTGCATTACGCTTCCTCCCCTCTCCTTTTATTACCCTTTTTTACACTATTTTTAGCTAAATTTTTCTTTGCTTGCTTTGAACCTTTTGGTGTTCACCTCGTGCCGCCAAAATTTAGAGTACGACATATGTCGTCTAGAAACAACGTCTTCTTCTAATCCAGCTGGGAGGTCTAACATTGTGGAGTGAGTTTAATCTATACTCATTGGTCCATGTTTGATTTTACATTTTTTATCTGTTCTGTTTTTTTAGGTTTTGCAAATTCCACCTAGAGTAACACGCAGCAAAGAAAAAAATGATTTGTGTTCCTTAGCTTTGATGGTAAGCCTTCTATGCTTTTTAGATTTGTTCCTTCTCTATTTTTAGCTAATGCTCGCATGTGCTACTTTTCTATGTTTGTTATGTAGGTTGTCTAGGGAAAAGTTGTGGCGATCATCTAGATTATGTTGGCAAGAGGTTGACCTTCTTCGAATACAATGCAAACGATAAGATTTCGTTACCGTTCGATTCGTCTATGTTGTTTTTCGTTCTGTCCTTTTTATCATTCGTCTTTGTTTGTTTTGTTGATCTCTTTTCTCTTATGGTTTGTAGGATGGCTGTGATCCTGCCTTTTTGGCTATATACGTACACGCTGACAAATACAACCAACTAATTTCCTTGCATGTTTTGGTTGTGCTTCTCAAGTGACGCTAATCGCTCCTTCCAAAGGTTTTCAGCCGGCCTTGGAGGACCCCAGGTGTCTCTTTGCAGTGGCAGCAAAGGATGGTGGTCACATTCATCATGTGCATCGAGCGACAAATTGTGTTATTTAGCATATGCTCAGTTAGGTTATGGAATCGATCTAATGTTGTACGTGTAAAATTCATAACTATATTGTATGTGTAAAATTTCTACTTGTACGATAATTGTAAAATGTTTAGCTATGAATAAATCTATGTGCACGTAGCCAAGTATGACTCGAATAGAATGTATCGACCACGCATCTATGTGTCATGTTTGCGTCCCTTAGGATTGGTCAGGCACATGTCTATGTGTATGTTTCTATATCATCTCTTTTTCCTGTCGTTGTCGTGTGTTGCTTCGCGTATGTATCGTGGTACGTTGTTTCGCATCCATATCGTGTTATGTATGTTCTTATTTCCTTATTTTTTGTATTTCATTATCGTAAGACCACTTGGCATGTTCTCCGTGTTCGTTTTTCCGCTATACAGTAATGATTCACCAGTGCCATTCTTTACCGCTTTATCGCTCTCACTCTCTCTTGCCATTTTCTTTTTCCCTCTCTCTCTCTGTGCTGGGCTAGATGGGCCACATAGAACATAAATAAGGCCCAATAGGTATCAACATACATCTTCAATAGTTATCCAACACTCTCCCTCAAGATGGATGATAAATGTCAGTCATCCCCATCTTGGCACATGTGAGATTACACTCTTTTGTACCTAATCCAGTTGTCATAGTCTGCCACTTGTTGTCCTGATCTCACATAAGCCAATGATATAATCTTAGTATCAGTCTTCTCTTTAATAAATAATTTGTCTATCCCCACGTGTTTGGTTTTGTCATGCTGAACATGATTATTTGCTATGTTGATGGTAGACATGTTATCACACCACACCTTCAAGTTTCCTTGCCTTTACAATTTCAGTTCACTTAATAGGTTTCTCTCCCACAACATTCCACTCAATCGATGCGACATTGCTCTATACTCTACTTCAACTGTGGATTTTGAGACAACATATTGTTTCTTGCTTCTCCAGGACACCAAATGTCCTCCAACAAAAACAAATTATCATGAGGCAGATATTCGATCATCCAAATAGTTGGGCCAATCTGCATCATAGTAGCCATCTACATCTAGATACCCATTAATTTTGAACCTAATCGGTTTCCTAGAGTACCCTTTAGGTGCCTCGAGATCCTTTGAGCTGCTTCCAAGTGTCCATCCCTAGGGTCATGCATATAACGACTCACCAAACTCACTTCATATGATTTATCTAGTCTTGTGTGGAATAAATAAATAAGTTTTCTAACAAGTCTTTGATATTTGTCCTTGTCTATAGGTTCACCAGACTCTGCTGTAACTTTATTGTTTTGGTCAATAGGCATTGAAGGCATTGAAGCTCTTCGATATCCCAACATGCCCATATCATCTAAGAGATCCAAGTTATACTTTCTCAAAGTACTATTCCTTTTGAAGATCTATCAACTTCTATTCCAAGAAAGTACTTGAGTTTTCCCAGATCTTTCACCTCAAAGGCTTGATTCAGGCATTCTTTCAATTTTATTATTTCCACATCATCATCTCCGGTGATGATAATATCATCAACATATACTGCAAGAATGGTGATTTTTTGTTTGAAATGCTTGTAAAACAGTTTATGATCTCCATTGTGTTGACCATATCCCATGCCACATAGAACTTATCTAAAGCTATCAAACCAGGCCTTTAGAGAAGAAACCCTAGCCTACCACGATCACCTCTAGAGAGCCTTTTTTGCTTATGGCAGACCTGCTTATAAAAATCACAATATTTTGTACTTGAAGACTTAAAGTTGTTCTTTTGTTCAGTTGTACTTCCTCCGCCCGGAAATAAGTGTAGCATATTTTTCTAGATACATTTCTAAATAAGTATCACAGTATCTAGACACATTTTAGTGTGTAGATACATGCATATTAGATAAAATTGGGACACATATTTCTAACGGAGGGATTACAAGTTATAATCATAAGTTTTACTCTTTTGTATCTTTTTTTGTAGGCTAATATCACAATCATAAACAATATCTTGTTTACCATGGAAATAGACTTCAAATATCACTACACGGAAAGTTGGTTCAAAGAGATGGACAAATTAATTCATTATGTCAACAAGGTAAAGGATGAGCCTGGAATTACGAAAATTGACTACTCTCTTTGATTCATAACTTAAGTATTACTCTCTCCGTTTCAAAATTTAAGATATTTTAAATTTTATGAAACGAATATATCTAGACATCTTTTAGTGTCTAGGTTTGGAATGAACTTACACATTAAAAAGTATCTAAATGCATTCGTTTCACAAAAGTTAAAACATCTTATATTATAGATGGAGGGAGTATAATTTTTGTGAGCCAAATAAGTTTAGTTGTGACCATCAGTATATGAAAAATTACCAACATGGACAATATCAAATTGATAGTGCTAGATTTGTCATGACATATTCTTGGGGATATACTTTCTAGGTATTCTCACTGTACCTCGCTGACCAGGGTGGCCCACTTCAGGTTAGAGCTATGCTTCATGGGCGGCCTAGTCAGAGAGAAGAAACAGAGTCCAGTCCGGCTACGGTAAGGCCTAGAAGACTTACCAATGTAGGCCTTTTTAGTTACTTGTAGTCCAAGATGTACTTTGTAACAAACTCTTAGTCGTAGCCGGATAGGTCTCTCCTATAAACCCTAGGCCGTATATCTATATAAGTTGTCCTAGGGACCAGCCTTTAGGGCGCCCACAATACTCTACAACCACAACTCGCACAGACGAAGCCCTTGTAACCAATATTCCGGCTCTACCGCATTACTGGATTGCTAGCAGGAGTAGGATCCATCCACCATCAGCGGATTCGAACCTAGGTAAACTTGTGTGCTCAACGTCCCGGAACACCGTACGACTCACACCCCTCTCTTCCGCACGCCCCGAGGACCCCCTCATGGCGTACTTGTCCTCAATTCGACGATAGTTGGCGCCCACCATGGGGCAAGTGAGCTTCAGATATGCGTTCCGAGCGGAATCTACAAGAATCAGAATTGGCAAGGCAATCGTCATCGGTCGTGTCCGCTACGCTAGCGACATCCCTCTTGTTCTACTCGACGAGACATAGATTCCGGCTAGGGAGGCCGTGACTAGCTACACCATCATGTCTTTTGGCGAGATCGGCGTGTACCTCGGTTTCGCTGAAACTATCACACCTGTAACATCCCAAAAACCCTAATCAATATTATCAAGTTCTAACACCCAAGTTTAGGGTTAACAAAAACTTTTATTCCAAAAATCAATATGAATGCATGTGTGTTTTGCATTAGTGTAGAATTGATTGAATTTGCTATGCTTGATTGTTATAAAAGTTGAGAAAAGGTTTAAAGATGAATGCTACATCATCTAGGACATTTACAAACAAAATCCAAAGAATAAGAAATCAAATATAAATAAAAGGATCAAATGGTCATTTTGACCAAAGTTAACCACTAGGCCACTTCGAGTGTCCCTAGAAGAGAATTTCTAACCAAAACAATTCTACTTATTTTCACCCCTTGATAGACCAAGTAAAAGTGAACCAAGGCCTACTGTGCAAACCCACAAAAACTAATTTCAAATCTATTTAAGGGACAACTCAAATTTGAATCTAGTTCATATGGTAAGATCACACTTTTTCAAAAACCACTCAAACCAATTCCATTTGACTTCTCCAAGCAATAATAGACACTCAAGCTTAAGATCAAATCACTCACCAAATTTCATTTGAAAATTTCAAACCAAAGTTATTGCGGCCATTTCCTCAAACACCTTGCAGACACAAAACAACTGCTGCCTAACTTCACTATTTTGGAGCGGAAATCACCCACCTCAGGCTTTGTTCGTTTCGTCCTGACCCGGCCGGTATCGAACCGATATCCCCGCGGGTCAGGAGGGATCAGGAACGCGCGGTTTTAATCCCGGCTGCTCGGTTTGAGTCGTTCGGTTAGTCCCGTCCGGAATTCCACCCCTATCTTTACCCCCCCAACTCCGGTTTAGGGGAAATAAAACTCGAGCCTGGCCCCGTGGAACAAATCCCCAATCGCAATGAGGCTTCTCTCCCTCACCCCGACAGTTCCTCCCTACTCGCGATTTGGCGAGCTGGCAGCGGCAATGAGGGACGGCGGCGGCGCAACGAATCCAGATCGAAGACGTGTTCTTCTCCCTCTCCCCTTTCCAACCGGCCACAGAGAAACCAAACGACGGCGTGAGTTTGACCCGGAGACCTCACCCCGTGCGAGCTCAGCGGCGCTCGTGAGACGTCTTCTTCGGCGTCCTCTCCACCTCCGTCATACTGGTAAGGGCCTACTCTTCCTCCTCGTCCTCCCCAGTTTCTAGGATTTTGGCATGTCCTGTAACAATTTCTAGGGTTCTTGGCATGGTCAGTAGTCGTATGTTCTTGCCATGTTTGTACATCACAGACATTGATTGCCTTTTTCTTAGTTTTTTGCGAAATAGGTTCTTAGTTTTCATCACTAGGGCACTTGATTGGCATGGCCAGTAGTGCATGTCTTCATCGCTCTGAACCAAACTCCAGTGAATCACTTGCCTAATGTTTATACATACGTGCAAGTTTGTTTATGTCTGTAACATGTCCATGTAAACTAGGTGTCTAACATATTACATGGACAGTTAGAGCCTGTCACGCCAAGGTTATTTTGATGCATCAATTCCGCACATCAGTTTATGCTGAGAACGCATGGTTTTCTAAAACCTAAAGCTAATGCAATGATTACAACCAAAGACTAGCATCTATTTTTATAATTACTGCTAGTTTTTACACCAATCTGTAGAAGAGGATCTCTTTTCCTCTGAACTTTTAGCACAAAAAACAGTCTAGATTTTACAGCAGATTTCCCCTCCCCTAACCTGTCATCTTGTTCTTGTTGTACAGAGTACAGACCATTCAATTTGTCCTACTTGTTCTTGTTTGTTTGAGTATAGCAAATGTGCTTGCTTGTACATTTAAATCAAGTGACATTTTAAATTTTTCATTGCAGCCGTGTAGCTGCTAGGACAGCAGCCAAGAAGTGCTAGCTTAAGCCTTGCATATACCAATGTCATTTGTTGAGTTTTCTGATTGAAAAAGTAACCTGAAAATTATTCCATCATTAGTTTCTTTCTATAGGTGAAGTTAGTTAAATTATCTTCAGAAAATAGAGCATAATGTGCATTCCAATGGATGAGATCCTTGCCTGGTTAGATTTTGTATCTTGTTTAAAGTTGTTCTTGCTCCATAGTGATTATTTTACCTCCTGGTATTAATCTTAGTCTGGCTGCTTCGACTCGCACATGTACCTGCTTAGATGCAACTATTTCTTTCTGTTCTGTCACTCTGCCGTCGCCACATGTACATGTGTGTTAATAATATATGCACCTATAGCCATTTTGAATGAAAATTTAGGTGGATGGTATGTTGTTGCTTGTAATAGTTGCATTAAAAAGTGAAGTGTGGAACATTGACACGTCTGAGTGTAAAACAAAATACAGACCTAGTAGACTTATGCGCATCCGAATTAGTAACTTAGGTAGCTGATTGATGTTGTACCTCCAGACATGTTCTCTATGAGATATTCCATCTCAAATATGCAGCAATGGTTACCATTTACAGTTTTATCGATGTGCTTCTAGCTTGTTGTAGTAGACGATTACTTTCTTCTTTGTGATATGACTTGTTTAGCTAAAAACTGAAATCCTAGTATTCAAGGCTCTGTTTTAGGAGCCCCCAACTTCTCCCATTTTGTACATGGTTGATGTTACTTGCAAAGTAGTAGGATCGTCTTTCTTATTATTACCTACTTACATTTTTCTCTGTAAATTGAAGGTACATCCTGGAGGGCACATAATTAGAGTTGCACGAGAGAAAGCTCAAAAAGAAGAAAGGCAAGGGTGCCGTGGTGATCAACAATGCATTCCGTTCCATCTAAATATGTTTGTTGTCGCATCACTATTTTTCGGAGAACGAGTTGACCCAGCTTGAAATAATTGAGACTTTGAGATACTTATGCTCCCATCTATATGTGTATCTTGTTTTATCAAATAATCGAGTAAGCCGTAGCGATCAACAATGTATTTGGTCAACAATATATTTGGTTCTGTATTTTGTGTTATGAAATTGTGAGCACGTTTGATTGCAGCTTTCAGCCATGCTCAAATTGATGATAAAAATTAATATTATTTGATTCAAGGTTGTTGTTTTAGTTTGATGTGTACTGCTTCTTGCCGTCTGTAGCTTGCTGCTGCATAGCGTTTGTGCTGCTTGTAGAAGAGGGATTAACCGAATGGACAATTGTTGCAGGGATTAGTAGGGAATCTAGGGGAGAGGGGTTAAGGGGTATCGGGGTGATGATCCGGGTTCACCCATTACCTACAGGGGTTATATCCACTAAGGGATCTAATCCCCTACAACCGAACAAAGCCTCAGTGTCCCCTCTTCACTCCATTGTCTCCCCTTGTGTCGAGAAGCAACAGACCAGCACCCCCCTTAGCCGTTGTGCATAGTGCAGCGCCGCCCGAGTATCGTCTTCGCCGGCTGACAGTGGACAACGCGCTAGAGGCCACGTCGCCCTCGCCCACGACATAGCACCAAACATGCCACTGTCCACCGCCAACCCATGTCCAAGACACGACCACAGGAGGGCCCTGGACCACCCTAGTGACGCCGCGCCCACCGTCTCTACGCCGTGCTGAGAGCGCACCAGTGCGCCGTAGCCGACAGCCTCGCATAGACCGCGCCTCACCCTATCCGCACACGCCCATGCTCGTCATGATCACCACAACCTCCTAGACACCCCCATTTGCCGCCGCGCGACCCGTAGCACCCGCGCGCCATCGCAAACACCGCCACTCCTTCTCAGAGCATCACACACTCCCGACCAATCCACACCGCCCCGTGCCACGCCATTACTTCTGTGATGATCGTCGGGGAACACCGCAACGTCCCCTAGCCTCAGCCTCGCCGCTAGCCGCATGTACCGTCGTCACCAACGAGCCCGAGCCCATGCCGCTCCGTCCCCTCGCTCTAGTATAAATAGAGGCCTCATCTTCCTCTTTTCTCCACACCAACACCCTCCCCACTCCTTACTGAGCCTCCCACACTTCTTCCTGGAGCAAGGCGAGCTCTCCCTCGCCGGAATTTGGCCAGAACCCGCCGCTGCTGGAGGAGAAGGGCGTCGTCAATTGAAGCCACCCCGGGACCTACCGCGACCACCGTTCGTACTGTTGTCCACGACAACGCTGTTCGCTCCCATCGCCGACCCTAGATGGAGCCCAGGTGAGCCTCGCTAGACCCCTACCGCCGTGTTAGGTTAATTTCTTCGCTCGAGCTGTTCGTCGTCAACGATGACCCTCCATCGTTGGATCTTCTTTTAATCGCACGGCCTAGATTCGCAGATACCGCTTCAGGTAGATTAAGTCGCTGATTGGTGGACCCCCTCTGTCAGTAGCCCTCTGTGTTGTGCTGTGCAAATTGGGCCAGCCCGTTTAGTTTCCCTTGCAGGCCTAGAGATTCAAATAATGATTTTCGAATTTAGCTAAAACTAGTTTATGTCTAGAGATTTAAAAATCAATTCAAAGAGATTCACTGAACCAAATTACATGATTCAAATTTTGTTAGAAAGATATTTAAATTATCTATCCAAGCCCATTGGATTTAAGTCATTTGGAGTTAGGGATCACCTATACCAAAAATAGCAAGATAGAGACTTTTCCAAGTTCAAACATTTTTCAAAAATCAACCATAAATGCTTTTGAGTTGATTCCAACTCTCAAAAGTCACATTTGATAAGATCTATCTTAATATGTAAAAATATTTAGGTTTGCATGTAGTGACATGGGACTAGTACCAAAAGAATGCTATATGGGCATTTATAGTCAGTTTATTTCTATTAAATAATAATCTTAAACTTTATAAAATATGATCAACAGTTTAAATCACATTCCCATGTATTAGAATATGTGGTGATGACATGTGTGAACATGATCCCATATTTTAATTGGAGAATATTCAATATTAATTAATTTCAATGAGTAGAAATTACTTTTCTAAAATAAGATAAATAAGATTTAGTCTTTATTTCATGTGATGATTGTGATGATGCTAGATCATCAAGTGTGAGCCTTAGTGTGCTAAATAGAAATAGTTAAGTATTGTTTGGTGATTTTGTACCCCGTATTCAATTATAGACGATAGTACCGACCCGGGATACGATGAGGAGGAGTACTACCAAGAAGAAGAAGAAAACTTCAACCACTTCACTACTCAAGGCAAGCCATCACTAATTGCAAGCTAGAACTATGCAAGTTAACCCTTTCCCCCTTGATAAATTAAGCAAGATGCATTAGGCATGCTTGGTTATCCAACTTTGAGTATACCAATCCTATTCTTTTTACTTTACTAAAGTTCTTTCCTTTTAGTTAGTGATTTGTGTGTATTTGGAAAAATAGTATAGATAGCATCAAGAGTATAAAACAAGGCCTATACTTAGATGTTAGTCTATGGCATGAGATTGTAGATTAGCACCCATCATTAGTGAACACTCTTTACTTTAGTGGATAGTGCTAAGCATAAAAGTATTTCACTTTAGATGGGAACACTTGGAGAAAATGATTATGAAAACCTTGGAATGATGCTTCATTCTATTGAAATGTTTTGACATGTGTTGAGAAACACAATGGTTTGATGATGAAAATGTTGAGGCATGAGCCTTAGCCCTTTATAAAAACTAATGGCTGGGTTCGGATGTGATACCATTCCAATTTAACCATACAATAACAATACCTGAATTTGGTAGGGCTTAGCCGGAAGTTTATATGCCTTAGTATGGGTTCCCTTGTGGAAGAGGCTGAGCTAAGGCTACCTTGTGATGAATGCCCACCTATGCAGTGCCCAGGATGGCAGATGGCCATCGCTGGGAGGCCAAGCTCATAGGGGAGGTGCCTATACTATGGTGTGTAATTGAAAGGTTATGATTGATTATCCGCATACTAAGTATGATGATTCAGGGTTATCCCTGACGAATGTATCGAATTTTGTGGTGAAAGTGTACCACCTCTACAGAGTGTCAAACTATTCGAATAGCCGCGTCCGCGGTTGTGGACAGTTGTAGTGTCCATACTGTTCCGTCCTCAGATGTTTTCAAAATGACTTGTGAAGTGAACTATGATTTTGACTTGACCACAACAGGGTTGTGGATATGAAAACTAGGTTCCCACTTAAAGTGCTTTAGAACATTAAATTAGTTTTCTTTACTTCTGAACTCAGTTTAGATAAACCTAGCTTTTTGCAAATAAACCTAGAGCTTAAGATTCCTACTAGAACTACCTTACTTGTTATTGATAGTTTGCGAGTACTTAAAGAGTACTCATGGCTTTGTCCCTGGCTATTCCCGTGGCCAGACTATGAGGAGGACTATCAGGATGATGGATAGCAGGAGGTCTACGACAACTAGGATCATCTCCCATCGTCAGCATTGCCTGTGACCCTGAAGACGGGGTGACTACTACGTTTATTATTCCGCTGCTTTGATTGTATTAAGACTGGATCATGTGATCCTTTATTTGTAAGACCTTATTATGGTTTGTAATGGATGATGAACTATGATATCAATATGTTATGTCTCGAAAAAATGGTAAACCTGGGATTGCAAGGTATGGCATAACAGGCATCTGGAATTAAAAATCTGGGTGTTGACACCACCCACCCAGTGGTGATAATAGAGGAAAAAGAAGTTTCGAGGTCCACTTTGTCCACGGAAGCGGTAGAGTTTCAGATGCCAGAAAACCCTAATCCCACCCAGCCCACACCTGAAGCAGAGATAGTGGAGAAAGATGAGCCTGAAGCAGATCTTCCTGAGAAGGGCGGATCTGAAGTGGATCTCCCTAGCAAAATTGAATCTTAGGACGATCTCCCCAGCGAGGTCGAATCTCAGGAGGAGCAAAGCAACAACAACTCTAGACCCGGCTCTACCGATGCTGGAGCGGGACAATCTTTCCTGAGGCACATGTTGAGGCGTATGATGCTACATGACGCCGCATGGAGGAAATCCTTGAGACCATCAAGTGTTTCAAGGAAGCTAATGAAGAAAGCTGTAACTACCTCAGGGCGCACACATCGCACTTTGTCGGATACGTTGGATCAGGATCCGGTTCTGCCGATGCTAGAGACGGCAATGACTCGGTGCTGGAGGCAATTGGAACAAACGTCGACTTACCGGCATCCTCGGATGACTCCATGACATCGACAGATCTCTGAAAGTTCTTCGCAGAATACGAAGAGGAGTTCAACTCCAAGGCTACAGAAGAAGGAGAAGCTATGGATGAAGGATCCGGAGAATACTCTCCCAAAGCACAAGATGACATGGATCTCAGAGAAAATCTTGACACTCAAATGTTTGAAAGTACTGATCAGAGCTTGACTCCAGGAAACAGACCCAAAGCCGTCTTTGCGACCGGTGCTGCCAAGAGGGCAAAGAAGAAGAAAAAGACTCCAATGAAATACCCTCTGGCTGAGGAGGCAATCGCCGAAGAATACGAAGAACACTCGGATGGAGCTTTAATCACAAACGAGCCAAAAACCACTCTAGTGGATGGACACATGGTTACCCCTGGCGCCCATAAAATCCTCAGAGACGCACTCACTACACCAATCCCCACTGCTGCAGACCTTACACCAGCAGAGCTAGAAGATAGGGCTCAAGCCCTAGAAGCACATCGCCAAGTACTCCTAGATGAAGCTAATAATATCCTCGAGGAGAAAAGCGCATTGCATCTGTGGGGCAGTTCAACTCCCTACAACACCAGAAGACCTGCAATGGCCCTGTGCAGGCTAACAAAAATCTGGAAGTCCACAAGACCCTCTTCGAAGGAGATGACACCGTCAAAGGAGAACCTCGGCTCAACAGCAAGGGAGACATGGTGTATGGAACACCAGTGGAAAACACTGCTGCAGCCCGAGATATCTTGGCAAACAACCCAAACCCAGACCAAATTCGGTTAGGCGTAAAGCTACTTACAAAGGGCCTAGAGCAGTAGAAGGCCGTGAAATCCGGAAGTGGAAAAGTGGTCTCTAAATCCGACCAATGTCGCACAGATCCGGCTTGGCAAGACATAAGGCATCGGCAGGATCTGGAAGAACACTACCGTCTTGACTGTTGGGAAGACATTTACTCAAGAACCGGATCTTCGGGGCGACGGCACAAAGCCGCACGTGACTAGAGTAACGTTGCCCTAGCCGCAGAGCGAGGCGCAATTGCAGCACTGGTTCCAAGACAGCCTCCCTGGTGACAATCAAATAATCACAGGGAAGATGAAGAAGAACAACATCGAGAGGATGACCCACAAAGGATGCCACCTCCTAGACATATAAGCCATCCGACTGAAGCTCGCCACAATGGCACAAACGACGGACGAAGGAAGGACGGACACCATGCCGAGTCAAGCAGGCAGGGGGCTCATCGTAACCAATACCCTCCCCGAAATCGGAATAATGATGCTCTAGACAGAGGCCGGCGCTCAGCCAGAAATAATCCACCTGCACCACCCTCTCCACCAAGCAGCCATCATAGCAGCTCTCGAGGAAGCCATGGAGGGCATCATGGTGGAGGAGGTGGTGGCGGAAGTAGAAGTCTAGCTCTAAGGCACCGCAACCATAGAGGTGGAGGGCATCATGACGGTGTTCTCTGTCACCAAGTGATGCGAGGCATCAGATCAACTCTAACATAGAGGTGCGGCGCTACGAGTCGGACAACATCTATGTGGGTCCAAAATGCTTCAGACTGCGCATTCGAGAAACGAACTTCCCGAAAGGATTCGCCATCTCAAGGCACATCTAGCCCTACGATGGTGTAGCTTGGCCAGACACCTGGCTCCAGGATTCTGTCCAAGCTTGCTGCATTGCCAAAGGAGGAAACAGCTTGGTCGCAACCCAGTATCTCCCGCTTATGTTGAGGAAGATGGCTCGATCATGTCTCAATGAACTTCCGGAAAACACCATCGACAATTGGTATGACATGCAAAGCGTGTTCTTTCGGAATTTTGAAGGCACATACTAGAGGCCCTGTACGGTAGGAGACCTACAGTGTTGCACCTAGAAGGCCGAAGAAACTTGTCGAGATTATCTCGGATGATGGATCGACACCAAGAACTCCTATGAAGGAGTAAATGATCAAACCGCAATTGAAGCTTTCATTGCAGGACTCCCAATTGGTCTGCTGCATCATCGCTTGAAGTGTGACAAAGTTACTGATCTAGGGGATTGATAGAGATGGCAAGAAAGTATGTAGATGCCTAAGATGATTCAGAGAGACTGCTGAATGTGCTGGCTGTACCACAGTCGACAAAACAGCCAAAGCAGCAGGCCCAGAAGCGTAAGAACACCTCAGAAGAAAAACCCACCGCGGAAATAGCAATAGTCAACACTACTTTTAGGTCTAGAGGACGAGGAGGGCATGGAGGCGGCCGTGGACGCCGTCGTGAAACATCTAGAGTCCAAGGTAGAGGAGACCAGCAACCCGACAAAACCTACTCTTGGGCTGATATCGCCAACAATCCATGTGTACATCACCCGGACGACAATGGGGACTCGTCCCACCCAAATGTTGGGTGTCGTTTCAACAAAAACATCAAGAAAGACGAATCCGCTGGTTATAGGGCCAAGCGACGAAAAGGAAAGAAAATTTCCGACAAAGAAAAAGAGATCAAGGAAGATTCTGACATGGAGTAGGCAGAAGCTTCAAATCCCAAGTCGGATGGAAAGAAGACCTTCCCAATGAAGAAAGACACGTATGTCACTTTCCTTGGGTCTCAACCAGCCAAGGACAAGAAGGCAGTAATGCACGAGCTCAATGCGACTGTTCCGGCTGTTCCTCAATTTTTGGATTGGTCAGAAGTAACAATCACCTTTGACCATGGAGATCATCCGCCTAAGTTGCACAGCCGAGGGAAGTATGCTCTAGTCTTCAATCCACTTATTGATGGCTATGGGTTCTAATACGTTGCTAACGTATCCATAATTTTTGATGTTCCATGCTTGGTTTTATCTACTTTCTTATGTTTTGTCCACACTTTGGAGTACTTTCTATACACTTTCTTGGACTAACCTATTAACAAGAGCCACAGTGCCAGCTGCCTGTTTTCTGCTATTTTTGGTTCCAGGAAAGTCAGAAAATGAATATTCTCATAATTGGACGGGACAAAAGCCAAAGTCAGTTTTTCACTGAGGGATACCCGGAGCCAGAATATGAGATGGAGAGGGGCCAGGGGGCGTCACACCACCTGGCCCGCGCCAGGGCGTGGTCTGGCCGCCCTAGGCACCCCCTCAGCCTCCCCTTCCGACTGTAAGATGCCTCTGATACAGAAACCCTAAGTACCCGATCAAAATTCCACGAAAGAGTTTGTAGTCGCCGTCATCTCCATCACTAGATCGGGAGGGATCTGAAGCTCTTCCCGGCACCCTGCCGGAGAGGGGAATTCACCCTGGAGGCCTTCTTCATCATCATGCAAGCGTCCGGTGTGATGCGTGAGTAGTTCATCTCCAGACCACGGGTCCATGTAGTAGCTAGATGGCTGGTTCTCCTCCATTGTGCTATCATGTTTAGATCTTGTGAGCTCCGTTCATGATCAAGATCATCTATTTGTAATTCCTACATGTTGTGTTTGCGGGGATCCGATGGATATTGAGATGCTATTTCAGATTGATTATTGATTCTATCATGTCTTTGTTATCTGTGATCTTGCATGCTTTCCGTTGTTAGTAGCTATCCTGGCCAAGTAGATGCTAGCAACTCCAAGAGTTAGTATTTATGCTCGATAGTGGGTTCATGCCTCTAGTAATCTGGGGAAGTGACACAAATTTCTAAGGTACTAGATGTGTTGTTGCTACTAGGGAGAAAACAACAATCCTTTGTTCATAGAACAATCATATTGTTTACTTTACACGCAATTCGTAATGCAATTATATGTTGCTTGCAACTTAATACTGGAGGGGGTTTGGATGATAACCTGAAGGTGGATTATTAGTCATAGATGCAGTTGGATGGCGGTCTATGTATAATGTTGTAATGCCCAATCAAGTCTCAAAGGAGTCAAGATGATTAGTATATGCATATTGCTTTCTCGATGTTTGTCAATTTCCCCGATGTCATTTGTTCACCCAACATGTCATCTATATTAAGGAGATCCACCACTAGTGAACTATGGACCCCGGTCCTTTCTTTTACTATCAATCTACAATAAATTGTTTACTGTTGTGTTTACTTTCTGCAAACTATTACTTTCTTCCACTCGATATGTTTAATCCTTTGTTTTCAGCAAAACCGGTGATATTGACAACCTCATCGCAAGTTGGGGGCAAAGTTATGTGGTTGTGTTGTGCAGGTCTCCACGTTGCTGCTGATACCGGTAGTGCGTCCTGCCAAAGTCCAACTAGCAACACCTTTGGAGTGTTTCCTTGCTCCTACTGGATTGATAACCTTGGTTTCATAACTGAGGGAAAACTTGTTGCTGTGCTCATCATACCTTCCTCTTGGGGTTCCCCAACGAGCTCGATATTTTGGGCCATCAGGTTCTCCAAGACCCTCATGGACGGCGGCAGCAGCATCAACATCCTCTACATTGAAACGCTCTGTTGGATGAGGATCTAGGAAATAGAACTGAATCATAGTTATGTGGTTTTCCACGGAGTTGTCCCCGGAAGACAAGCAAATTCTCTGGGAGAGATCACTTTGGACGTTACCTTTGGAACTCCAACGAATTATCGGGCGGAAGCACTTTCCTTCGAAGTGGTCCCGTTCAAGAGAGCATACCACGCTATCTTCGGACAACTGGCTTACTGAGATTTTATGGCTTGTCTATGTTACATTTACAATATGATGAAAATTCCAGGTCCCAAGGGCGTGATCACCATCCGGGGAGACCCGAAGAAAGCACGAGAATGCAAAGACGAAAATGCTGCCTATGCTGAAGCTGTACTACACGCTCAGGAGTACCAGGAGATCAAGAAAACTATCGACCCGTCTGAGATGCCCGCGATGAAGAAGGAGGTGACGAAGACAACTCCAGAGTACAAGGCATCAGAAGAGACGAATACGATGCCATTGTAGGAAGGAGATCCCTCCAAGGTGACACAAATAGGTGTAGGTTTAGATCGTGCATAGGAAAGTGCGCTTGTTGAGTTCCTCAAAGCTAATAAAGATATCTTTACATGGCAACCTTCTGACATGACCGGAGTACCTAGGGAACTTGCCGAGAACTCTCTAAATGTACACCCAAATGCTAAACCCGTCAAACAGTCTCTATGATAGTTTGTGTTGGGGGGATACCCTCGGGTAGGGTAACGCCGGGGTATAAGGGCTGAGTTAGCCGGGGTACAGCACGGTCAAGGCAAGTGCTGACGGGATCACCTCAAGGCAGGCCGAACCACGGTGTGACCCGGCCCATGGAGCATCTCCTTAACTATGGTCTGGACGGCATAAATTATATGTCGTCCATGTTTATCTATCTGTTTTGCAGGTAACTTGATAAGCCGGATTAGCTATATGCTAGCCGGACTATCTTATGGCTTCCAAAACAAGGAATCCCCCGCTGGTCAAAAGGTGGCTTTATTAGCTGTAGCATGAGCGAAGCAAAGTAAAGAAGAGGACCAGCGGGTCAGGGGCGACCAAGGTGACGCGGGCAAAGCCGGATGACGTAGCCCGTGTCTGGTGACGCCAAAAGACAAAGATTATGCTGTGGATTACGTCCAAAGCCCGGACGGGCCGTTAAAGAGAATAAAGAAGCATCTACTTTAGGCGAGGAGCATATTCGTAGAATATGCTGCCACGTGAGCCCTAGAATTGTAACCCGGGCTCCCCTATATAAGGAGCACCGGGGCCTCCTTAGAAGGGGATCGATCATTTTCTCTGTCTAAGGTAGAACTCTATAGCTAGTTGGTAGGGAGTAAGAGACAAAGTCTCCTTCTTACTGAGAGCCTCTAGAGCATTTGTAAACACCATTGATAGAGAAAATACAAGAACATTTGTGCATGGAATCACCACGTTCTCCCTCCCTAGATTCCCCTAGCACTCATTGGCCCCATCTTTAGCCTATCCATGGCATCTGCCATGCCACCACCATGACAGTTGGCGCCCATCGTGGGCCTAGCGGTGCTAGTAGGGGTGAAAATCTAGACGAGAAGCTTCTCCAGCACCGGCAAGCGCATCGTCTCCGGTTTGGTTCAGCGCTTTGGAGCGCTGGACTACGTCAGCGACAATGCAGGAAGCTTCAGCAGGCACCCTCCTCCGCGCAATGGCGTCTTCATCAAGCTTGGCGCGCACAGGATCTACGTCGGCGTGCATGAGTCCTACGTTCATCCGCGGCACATCGTCGAGGGAGGCGAGCCACCTCTCAGCGTGGCTCGTGGAGTGCGTATCACTTGCCCCACCAGAAGCGTCGAGGTCCTGATGAGCGCACCTGACACGGAACCGAGCAAGGGCCCGGCGCCAGAGCCGGAGGTAACGCCAAAGCAGACCAGGTCTAGGTTTCCTCCACTAGAAAGGCCGGAGAATATGCTCCAGCAAGAAATAGATAGCCTAGCGACGCCAATAGCACCTGTGGTAGATCCAGCTCCGGCACAAGCTGAGTTAGAGGAAACTAGGCGGAAAATGCTAGCTGGGGCAAAGAAGGTAGAAGAGCTGCATCAGTCTTTGAACATCAGCTTGAGAGAATATGCTAAGGCAAACCGCATAGATGGAGTGAATATCCGAGGTAGGAACCTGATCACTGAGATTGACAAGGAATACGAGCCTAGGCCGGGTCAGACAGCCACGATAGTAGCAGGAGGGCTGGATCGGTACAGCACTCCGGCAAAGAATCTCAGGGCAGCAAACGCGGCCACATCCGAGCTAGAAGGTTTAACTGGAGAGGCCCTGCAAAGGCAACAAGAGAGGGTGAATCACTTGCTAAGAGTTGCTTGCTAGCAAAATGAATAAATCAACAAGGCAAACCCGGTGCCACCAGGAGCCTCACAGGTGGTACATTCGGCTAGGAATAACCCGGCGAGATCTGGAGGAGCCGCGTCATTTACGGGTCACAATCCCAGGAGAGAAGAAGTAGTAAACTCCGGAAGAAGAGACAAACAGATGGTTCCCTATGATCCGGTAAGGGCTGGAAAAGGCAAAGCGGTGCAGGTTGATGAAGATCGGCACAGTACGAGCCGAGGTGTGGCCGGCCGAGGTAACGGTGACCAAGGAAATGCCAGTCAGAGAAATGCTTCCAATGGTAATGCCCGACAGCGTGATCCCGTGGGAACAGGACAAAATATACCTCGGACGCAGCAATAGCGCGCACCTCGGCAAGAGGGGAGTGCAGGACAAGCAGCACAACAACAAAATGCTTGCCCGGATCAGGAAAGGTACAATGATGGTTATTCGGCCATGATCAACGACGGATACCCCAGACCGGATCACCACATAATTGGGTCAAGACTGGGAAGCAGGAACTTGCAGCCAGATGATGCTAGGCTGAAATTGGATAGGATTTATAGGTCGGAGCTAATTGAGGTACAAGGTCCACCGGGTCCAGCATGCTTTGGGCCCCGGATCATGAAGGAGCCACCAGTGCTGAACTTTCAGCTGGCCAGAGGAACCCGAACTTATGATGGTAGTACTAGGCCAGAAGATTGACTGATTGATTACGCCACAGCGGTCAATATCGCAACAGGAAATTTCATATGGGCAGTAAGATATGTGCCACAGATGCTAGAAGGACCAGCACAAGTTTGGCTGAACAATTTGCCACCAGGGAGTGTCAACTGGTTGTTGGATTTCGAGGAGCTGTTCGTTAGTAACTTCTCAAGCACTTACAAGAGGCCCAACAGGCCACAGACCCTTGCGTTGTGCCGGCAAAGACCGAATGAGCCAGACCGAGATTTCCTGACTCGGTGGTGCAATGTGTGAAACTCATGCGAGGGGGTAATTGAATCACAAGCTATTGCATGGTTCGCTCAGGGATGCAGATGTGGAAGTATGTTGTGGCATAGGTTACAGCAAGACATGCCAACTACCTTGGCTAAAACAATCCGGATCACGGATTCGTATGCCTTGGGAGATCCAACACAACCCTAGCTAATGTCGAGCGAGGCAAACGAGGAATATTACGGTCGATATGGTTCCGGATCATTAAGGAGGAATGATTTTTGAGGAAAAAGAAGGGATGAGCGCCCGTATTACTGATATAACTCGCAGCAGGTCACAGCGGTAGACCGGGATCAACCCAATGCTGGAGCAAGCCAATGCCAAAAAACTGGAGGGCAAAACTGGCAGTAGAAAAACAAAGGGAAAAAGCCTTGGACCCCGGAGCAGAAGAAGCAATGGCAAGAGCGAAAGGATAGACCGAGGTATACGTTTGAGTCCATGCTGGATCAACCTTGCAAGTTCCATACGCCTAGCCCGAATAGTGTGGTGAATCATACAACCCGACAATGTGAATGGATGAGGAAGTTAGAACAGGGCAGTTCGGGGAATGCTCAGGCACCTCGGAACGAAGCACCTAGAAATGAAGCACCACGGCCACCATTACTGACAGGGGCATGGAAAGCAATTGATATTACCACCGCCTCCACCGAGGTATGAGAATCTGGAAAGAAGGGACGCGGTACATCAAGTAGGCAATAACCAGCAAGAAGGTCAGGGTTACCACGAGAGTGAGGGACGAAATGAGTACATAGAACATCATCAAAGCTACTGTGTGTTTACCACGGAAGAGAATGACCCGACAATCTTGCAGCGCTGGCATATGGAGGTGAACAAAGTAATGCCGGCAGTAGTGAGATATATGCCTTGGGTGGATCAACAGATTACATGGAGTATTAAGGATCACCCAAAGATCAAGCCAAGCCCAGGAACCTATGCTCTGGTCCTGGATCCGGCGTTCATTGGGCCGAATCTCAATGTAAGGTTTTACAAGGTACTGATCAACAATGGCAGTAGTATCAACATTATGTACATGGATACCATGCACAAGTTGGGAATAATATAGAACATGTTGCAAGCAACGGGGACCACCTTTCATGGCATTGTACCAGGTATTTCCTATGAGCCAATTGGTAAGGTCCGGGTTGACGTGTTATTTGGCACGAGAGACAATTGCCGGACTAAAAACTTGGAATTCGAAGTGGTGAATCTGGAGAGCGCTTATCACGTGTTACTTGATAGGACAGCGCTGAAAAAGTTCATGCCAACTACCCACATCAGTTACCTTAAGATGAAGTTGGCCGGGCCAAGGGGCGTGATAACTGTATCAGGGGACTTCCGGCGTTCGATCGAGTGCGCCTCAGCCGGATCTAACTTAGCCGAGTCACTTGTGATAGCTCAAGAAAAAAGGAAGATACTAGAAGTGGCAGCACTGGCTCAATCCGCACAACAACATATGCCGGCTCTGACCAACCCACACAGGAGCGTATCATTCCAAGCAACCAAGGACACGAAGAAAGTGTCAATCGATGATCAGTTCCCAGAGCAAACCGTGACCATTGGTGCTGGGTTAAGCAACAAATAGGAAAGCGAGCTCGTCAACTTCCTCCGTGAGAATCAGGATATCTTTGCTTGGTCTACTCTAGATCTGCAAGGTGTACCGAGGGAGTTGGCTGAGCACTCATTAAACGTAAGACCCGGGGCTAAGCCGGTAAAGCAATCTCTCTGGCGTTTCATCGAAGACAGAAGGAAAGTCATTGGAGACGAAACAGCCAGGCTCCAAGTGGCCGGATTTATCATGGAAGTACTCTATCCAGATTAGCTCTCTAATCCGGTGCTTGTGGAGAAAAAGAAAGATGATCCGAACGTGGCTATGGTATGGCGCATGTGCATTGATTTGACGAACCTGAATAAGGCGTGTCCCAAAGATCCATTTCCGCTCCCTAGGATATATCAAGTCATAGACTCAACGGCCGGATGTGAGCTACTGTCATTCATTGATGCGTATTCTGGTTTCCACCAGATACCCCTGAATCCGGATGATCAAACAAAGACTGCATTTATTACCCCGTACGGGGCTTATTGCTATCGCACTATGCCGTTTGGACTATGTAATGTAGAAGCAACATACCAACGATGCATGCAAAAATGCTTACATGACCAAATAGGTCAAAACGTGCAAGTTTATGTGGATGATGAGGTAATAAAAACCAAGGGAAGCAATACGCTCCTTGATGATATCCGGCAGACGTTCGCAAACTTGAGAAGGTTCCGAATGAAGCTGAACCCGGAGAGTGCACCTTTGGCGTGCCCGCCAGAAAGTTACTCGGTTTTTTGGTATCTAGCCATGGCATTGAAGCTAACCCGACGAAAATCCGGGCCAAAGAAAGAATGGAACTGCCAAAATGCCTTAACGATGTGTAGAAGTTCACCGGTTGCCTAGCATCGTTAAGTCGGTTCGTGTGTTGGTTGGGAGAGAAGGCCTTGCCCCTCTACCAATTAATGAAAAAGGCAGACAAATTCACATGGACGCCACATGCGGACCTTGCATTTCGAGAGTTGAAAAAGATGTTATCTACTACGCCAATCCTAGCAGCACCACTACCAAAGTAGCCAATGTTGCTCTACGTAGCCGCGACCAACCGAGTTGTAAGTGCAGTAATCATAGTGGAGCGTGAAGAGGAAGGAAAGTCAGTGCAAAGGCCGGTGTACTATCTGAGCGAGGTATTGTCAGTCACGAAACATAACTACCCTCACTATCATAAGATGGCGTACGGCGTATATATGTCGGCCAAGAAACTCAAACACTATTTTGAGGAACACCCCATCAAGGTGATATGTGAGGCACCCATTTTGGAAATTATGAGTAACAAAGATGCAAGTGGCCGGATAGCAAAGTGGGCTATCGAGTTAGCTCCCTATGCACCGCAATTTAACAAAAGGGATGGTATCAAGTCACAAGCCGTGGCACATTTCTTTGTAGACTAGGCCAAAATGCAATACGAGCCACCCCTGCCGGACTCTAATTATTGGCAAATGCACTTCGATGGATCGAAACTGAAAGATGGGTTGGGCGCCATAGTAGTGCTTACCTCACCCAAGAAGGATCAACTGAAATATGTCCTTGAAATCCACTTCAGTGCCTCGAATAATGTGGCGTAGTACGAAGCATTGGTGCATGGTCTCAAAGTAGCAAAAGAAGTGGGGATACATCGGATACAATGCTTTGGAGATTCTTATTTGGTGGTGCAGCAGGAGTTTGGATATTGGGATGCCTTGGATGCCAACATGGCCATATACAGGTTCCATGTTCAAAAGATAAGTGGGTTTTTCAAGGGATGTGAGTTCCATCACATACCTCCGATTGAAAACGAGGCGGCAGATACGCTGTCCAAGTTAGGTTCGTCCCGGCAGCCAATCCCGCCAAATGTTGCTTTGGAGCACCTGAGAAAACCATCTATCATGCCCTCACCCGAATCAGATTCAATTTATATCCTGGCACTCTCCGGATCAGGAGCTACACCTATGGAGATAGAATGGGGAAGCACCTCAGCAAACCTGGGGACTGCTTCAGCAAACCCGGGGACTGCCTCAGCAAACCCGAGGACTGATCAGCCTGATCCGGCAGGAGTTATGTCAGTAGATGCGATGGAAATTGATGAGGAACCATTTCCCATCCGGACTGTCCCAACTTGGGCCAAGCCAATTTACGATTTCCTGAAAGAAGGAATCTTGCCGGATGAGGAGATAAGGTCAAGGAAGATCTAGAGAAGGGAAAATGCCTATACAATTATCAATGCTGAACTATACAAAAGAAGTGTGACAACAGTACTGCAGCGGTGTGTTGATCCGGAGGAAGGACTTGACATACTCCAAGATATTCACCAAGGGGAATGTGGCCACCCTGCCTCCTCAAGGGCATTAGTGGCAAAAGCTTTCCGGCATGGATTTTATTGGCCCAGTGCTTTGGACCAAGCAGAGGACTTGGTGAGAAAATGCAATGGCTATCAAAGATACACCACAAAAACTCATCTACCAATGTCGGAGCTGAAAACTATCCCCATTACATGGCCATTTGCTGTATGGTGCCCAGATATGGTAGGGCCATTTAAGGCGGCCAAAGGAGGGATGACCCATATCCTAGTCATGGTTGACAAGTTCACCAAATGGATTGAGGTGAAACCAATTCGTAAATGTGATGGGGCAACAGCAGTAAGATTCCTCAAGGATATAATCCTAAGATATGGCTATCCACATAGCATCATAACTGATAATGGAATTTTTTTCGCTAAAGGAGCGTTTGCGAGATTCTGCCGAGAAAAGAAGATCCGGTTAGATGTCACCTCGGTCACCCACCCCGCATCGAACGGGCAAGTGGAAAGATCCAACGGACTGGTATTGTCCGGGATAAAACCCCGGCTCTTAGAGCCGCCGCAAAGATCAACCGGGTGCTGGATAGAAGAACTACCAGTAGTACTGTGGAGCTTAACAACTCCAAATCGATCAACAGGCTATACGCCATTATTTCTGGTATATGGGGCAGAAGTTGTATTACCAGCCGACATAGAGCATGATTCACCAAGAGTCACCCAATACACAGAAGACGAAGTGCGCGAAGCCCGGCAAAATGATGTTGATCTGCTAGAAAAAGCGAGAGAACTGGCCTTGTCCAGATCTACCATATATCAGCAAAATCTCCGACGCTATCATAGCCGGAAAGTAAACCCCTGAGTCTTCCGGGAAGGTGATCTGGTACTCCGGTTGATACAGCGCACGGCTGGCATGCATAAGTTATCCCCTCCATGGGAAGGACCTTTCATTGTAAGCAAAGCCTTGCGCAATGACTCCTACTATCTTATTGATGCACAACCCCGGGAAAAGAACAAGGTGGACAGGTCCGGAGAGGAATCCAAATGACCATGGAACGTAGCACTACTTCATCCTTTATACACCTAACTAAGAGGTGAATGTATCCAAACTACTCGTATGTCAGTATGTATGTCGACAATGAGCTTAACAATAAAAACTTTGCCACCCCGAGCAGAGACTCGGGGCCTGCTATAATAATTGTCTCTCGTTTTCGTATTTTTATGTCGGCAGATATAAGTTGCTTATATCTTAGTCGGATTAGTAATGTGTGAGCACCAAAAACCTAACTCTTCGACTTTACTGTTGTCCAACAAGAATTGGCTTCATGGCAAGAAAGAGAACAAGTTTGGAATGGCAAAGCACATGAAAAACGACTAAGGAAAAGAACTTAACCAGGCCGACATTGTTTTTCTGACTAACCCTTGGTTTATTGCATTTATCTAACGTCGGATCATTTTGAGCCAATCTCAAAGTTTCAAGTATTGTTAAATCAATTTTTTGAACCTCGGACTCGTAAGTCAAAAAACCGAATCAAGGTAGACGCAAGCCGAGTCAAAAATTGGGGGAACAAGAAAACGAAACTCGGGGACTTCACCCACGATAATCGAGCAATAAAAACTCAGTTCAGAACATAAAATGGTAGCACAACCAAACTAAAGTATTTAGATACATCTACGCCCGGCATTCTGGGGATCTGATAAATGTGATAAGTGTTTTTAAGGAGGGGCAGCAGACGAATCATCCATCGATGAAGGAGGTACTTCGGAGTGTGGGGGAGGGGCACTAGCCTCGGCTTAATCCTTAGGGTTACCCTTGCCATCCTCCGGGTCTTCGGCCTCGTCACCAAGCTCAGAGGCCTCACCTTCACTCCCTTCCTCTTCATCTCCAAAAACAGCTTCTTCATCAACGACATCGAGATAACTCGGCCCTTCATTCCAAGCGTGGCAGAAGGAGTATTGGATGAGCTTGTTGGCACAGGCTTTGCAGCGTGCGACCCAATCCGGATTTTTGCACCACTTAGACCCAGTGCGCATGCGAATGAGCAGCCCCAGATCAATTCCTTCATACCACGAAAGAACAAATTGCGAGGCAATGTCGGCCCCGGCCCGTGCAGAAGATTCGCGCCACAGATGCAGCTGCATATCGCACTCCATTAATTTGGCTATGAAAGCCAAGCCTTTCTTTGGAATGGTTTCACTGGGCCAGAGGGAGCCGAACATTCGCGTTGCCGCTGGGATAATATCTGTGCCATGGTTCATCACTACCTCAAGGCGAGCGATAAGGCTTGCTAGTAGATCCTCCATATTATACGGGATTGGCTCGGCACCAGGGGAAGCAAGAATACCACGCTGTTCACGGGACCGGGTTACGGTAGCGGCACCAAGCGTATCACTCTCTGGAAATTTGCTTGAGAATCGGGAAGAAGAAACAGTGAACAAAAAGCGCCAAACCCGGAGGAAAGAAAATCAAGCAGGGGCAGAGAACTCACGTACAATCTGGAAGAGGAGTCACTGAAGCTCAGAATGAACGTCGGTGCTATGGGCCTGGAGTTTCTCATATTCGGTGGTCACCGACGTAAGCTTGACGTCAGCTTCCTGCAATAAGCTCTTGTCCTTGGAGATTTGCATGGTTAAACGCTCTTTCTCCTCGGCAAACTCCTGGTCAGCCTTCTCGAACTCAGACTCATGGAGGCCCTTAAGCCTCTGAATTTCGGCATTCAGCCGAGTGATCTCCGAGTCCTGGAGCTGGAGCCGAGTTATCTCTTCATCTTTCTTCTTCAGCTCAGCCTCATGCTTCCCTGCTTGTTCGAGGAAATGGGTCATCATTTCAGGCATAGTGACGCTATCCTAGAGAGCAACTGCAACAACATAATGATCCGGAGGACCCAAAGTATAAGTGTCCACCGGATAAAGGAAGGAAAATATAGGGATCGTGTGGAGGAGATAAATTTACCTTTGATCTCAGCAAGGTTTTTCCGCATAATTATATTTTCAGCTTCAACCTTGGCTGCATGATTCAGATAACAAATTAATATGGATCCTAGGAAGTTCGAATAAACGAACATGGAAGAGGAAGAAGGGAAAATTACCCCTCTTCTGGTACTCCTCCAGGATTTTACCATAACACGCTCGAATGTCTTTATAGGAGTCCAGCAGGCGCTGGAACTCAGCGGATCGGTGGTTAGTGGTAATCTGAAATAAGCAAGGCAATGGCAAAGTTCAAAGGCAGAGTAAAAATAATCCAAAGTCTAGAAGATCCGGGCCAAGTGGAACTTAACCCGACTCTAGGTGTGTGGATATTTGAAGTCTACAAGATCCGGACCAAGTGGAACTTAGCCTAGCTCTAGGTGTGTGGATATTCGAAGTCTACAAGATCCGGGCCAAGTGGAACTTAACCCGGCTCTAGGTGTGTGGATATTTGAAGTCTACAAGATCCGGGCCAAGTGGAACTTAACCCGGCTCTAAGTGTGTAGATATTCGAAGTATACAAGATACAGGCCAAGTGGACCTTAACCTGGCTCTAGGTGTGTGGATATTTGAAGTCTACAAGATTCGGGCCAAGTGGAACTTAACCCGGCTCTAAGTGTGTGGATATTTGAAGTATACAAGATCCGAGCCAAGTGGAACTTAACCCGGCTCTAGGTGTGTGGATATTCGAAGTGTATAAGATCCGGGCCAAGGGAACTTAACCCGACTCTAACTATCTTAAAATTTGACATTGTTATGGACAAAAACTAAGTTCTGTAAGGAGCATCCGACCGAATAACAAGTTATTCCCTCATAGGCTCGGGGACTAGGGGCTATGTCTACAAGTGCTCAGTTATGCCAAGTATCAACAATAGAGAAAAAGAGTTACCTCCATCATTCGGCCAGCTAAAGAGATAGCCTTGGTAGCGGAGTTCATCTAGGCACTAAACTCGGTTGGGCCGAACTTCTCTGGCAGATCATCTTGAGGGTCGATAAATTCTACATTATTCCAGTTCTTCACATACTCAAGGAGCAGTGGACTGTAACTTTCACCACTGGGAGAATAGTTCGCCACAAGGCCTTTCACATGGGCCTCTCGCCTGGCGGATTGAGCTCCAGCGGGGCTGGTATGCATAACCAGCTGCTTGCTACCCTGTGACCCAGAGGCGGTAGACCCGGATGAAGTTCCTTTAGCTCACCCGAAAGCCTTCTTGATCTTGCTGGATGAAGGTTGAGGAGTTGTTTGGAAGATATCTGCGACTGAAGGAGTGGACCCGGAGGGAGCCGATGGGGCTTTCCTCTTGGGAGGTTTGGTGGAGGCTTTGGCTGCTGCTGATGTTGCTGGTGATGGTGTTGCTGTTACTGGGGCTGGTGCTGCTGTTACTAATGCTATGGATGCTGGAAACACTGGGACAAAAGAACTTGTTGGGGGCGGCCCTGATGAAATTGGCACCTGAAGACTTGGCGCTGAGGCCGTAGAACTGGGGAGATTCGGCATCGCCGTATCCAGAGCTGCCCCACTACCCCCCGCACCGACATTGCCCTCCTCTTGGTGAGGTGGGCTCTGGTCAGGCGCAACCGTGGAGCCCTCTTGAATAGGGCTGAGCGGGCGAGTATCGTCGTTGCGGGGGGAGAAGGGCTGCTCCCGAGTGGGGAGGCTATGCCGGAGCCGCTCTGAGGGATGACCCTAGGAGCTCTGAAAAGAAGAAGAGAACCAAGTCAAAAAAGAGAGAACCAATGAGACAAAGGCAAGCAAAGGAAAAATCCCAAAGTATTAGTGCAAAAGGACTTACTCATCCGCGGTTGGAGGAGCCCGAGGTTTGAGCGCCCTCCGGACCGTGCTCTTGGCGGCCGACTTAGACGAGGCTTTCACCCCGGACTTCTTCTGTCTCTTCTTGGGCGGCAGCACCTTCGAAGCTGCGGCCGAGGTAGCCGCGCGCTTTTGGGAAGAAGCAGGGGCCAGACCACTAGTGTTGAGGGGAGGAACCTCGTGGACCTGACCGTCCAAGTTATCTGAACAAACGGACATAACCAGATGCGCGTTAGAGATGGGAACCGGATCAAATACCTCCAGGACCTCAACGTCTGAGTCATTGTCGTCTGGCCAATCCCTTAAAGAAGAGGCCTTATCAACGTTGCGTTTGACGATGTCCGGGGTAGGCAGGAAGGTCGCCGGATCAGGCTCTTCCTCGTCCTCCTCTGTGTGGTCCGACAACCACTTGCTCTCCAGCACCTCGCCATCCTCTAGTGGCTGCTGGAGGAATCGATGGGAACAAGACAATAATTGACAAGTTGCAAAAGTGAACCGACATACAGAGAAGATCCAGAGAATAGGAAAAAGTAAATTCACCTTTGGAGGAGGGTTGTCCCGGGTGAAGGGCTCAAATCCCCACTCCCAATCCTCGGAGAACTCCTTCTCAACATTGAATATGGACTTAACCCGGCAGTAAACCGCCAAATTATCCAACTCAATAGAAGAAGTCCGGTGGGGATCGAGAGGGCCGCTCAAGTAGCAAATCTTGTGGGCTCGCTTCTGAAGGGGGGAGACCCGACTGCGAAGAAAAGTAATCATGATGTCCTCCCCCCAGAGATTCTTCTTGAGCAGCTCCTTGATTCGGCACTCCACTTGATTCGCCAGGGCCGTGGGTCGCTTCGGAATGCTCTCCCAATGCGAGGTATTAGGAGGGCCAAGCTTGAAGGGGAGGAGCCGGATCAAGTCCTCGTTGGTGGTGTTCCGGACATAGAAGAAAGTCCGGGCCTAGCCCTTGCAGGACTCGAGTCCGGTGACCCGGGGGAATGCGGAGTTCTTCCGGGGAGAAATGGAGGCCGCGCCACACTGGGTCAAATACTTGTCCTCTAGGGCAAGCTCCTTATCCGGAACCACGTTCCTCCGGAGACCAAAGAACTTGATCCAAAGTTCCTTGGTTGGCCAGAGGCCAATATATCCCTCAATGCCAGAGGCTAAGGAGGATAAAGAAGTGATAGCATTGGCGGGGAGATGATGCGGTTGCAATTTGTAAGTGGAAATGAAATAGAAAAAGAAATCGAAGGTGGGGAGGCCGAAGACGTGCTGGAAATGTGAAAGGAAAACAACATATTCCCTAGGATTGGGGGAAGGAGAGGTTTCACCGGAGGCGAGGCGGCAGGCGATGCTGGCGGGAATGTGGCGCGTGGCACGGAGCCAGTCCAAGTCCTCCTCGCGGATGATAGAGCCATCCCAGAAGCCGCGCTCGTGGCCCTCTGCTCCTTCCTCTTGATGTTCCACCACGGCCATCTCCTCCTATGTCATGGTCGATTCGAGATCTTCGAGAGAGAAATCGTTGTACAGATAACCGAAAGAGGGAAAATGGGAAGCGCAAGGCCTCGTGATGGAAATCTTGAGTGGAAATGGCAGCGCAGGTGCAAGAGGCTGCCTGTGCACGGTCGCGACAGCGCTGGAGCAACAGGTGGCAGCGGAAGCAAGGTTGCGGTGAGAGAGAGAGAGAGGCTGGGAGGCGTGGAGAAAATGGGGGAACTTCCTCTGAAATCGCCCCAGGCCCTCTACTTAACCGCACAACACGAGTGTCATGGGATCTTTTGCGGTGGCCACGCCACGCGCAACAGGCGTGTACGCGGCCAAAATGGCCAATCAGAGCAAGGCCACAGGACCAAACAATCCAATGATGTGATGTAATGTTACGGTTAACGAGGCGCTACAGTGAAGGGACATTTACATCAGTTATTCCTGACATTGCGACAGTAACCGGCGCATTAAATGCGCGTGGCCCTTAAAATGAGGCAAAATGATGATTACCCTCCACGTAGGATGTGGGGAAGCGTACAAGGGAAGGAAAGGTAACCCGGATAAGCGAGCAAGAGACCCGGCCAGCGAGGAATAACTCGGAATGAGCCAAGGGATCGCAAGATGAAAAACTCCGGGTTACGAGGTAGCTCGGCCAAAGAGGCAAAGATCCAGATATGGGAACCTGATGTGGCCTTAACAACTAAAAGTTGCTAAGACCGCACCAGCTTCGGGGACTAATGTCAGGAGGATACCCCCGGGTAGGGTAACGCCGGGGTACGACGAGGTCAAAGCAAGTGCTGACTGGGTCACCTCAAGGCAGGCCGAACCACGGTGTGATCCGACCCATGGAGCATCTCCTTAACTATGGTTCAGCCGGCATAAATTATATGTCGTCCATGTTTATCTATCTTTTTTGCAGGTAACTTGATAAGCCGGATTAGCTATATGCTAGCCGGACTATCTTATGGCTTCCAAGAGAAGGAATCCCCCGCTGGTCAAAAGGTGGCTTTATTAACTGTAGCATGAGCGAAGCAAAGTAAAGAAGAGGACCAGTGGGTTAGGGGCGACCAAGGTGACGCAGGCAAAGCCGGATGACATAGCCCATGTCTGGTGACGCCAAAAGACAAAAATTACGCTGTGGATTACGTCCAAAGCCCGGACGAGCCGTTAAAGAGAATAAAGAAGCATCTACTTTATGCGAGGAGCATATTCGTAGAATATGCTGCCACGTGAGCCCTAGAATTGTAACCCGGGCTCCCCTATATAAGGAGCACCGGGGCCTCCTTAGAAGGAGATCGATCATTTTCTCTGTCTAAGGTAGAACTCTATAGCTAGTTGGTAAGGAGTAAGAGACATAGTATCCTTCTTGCTGAGAGCCTCTAGAGCATTTGTAAACACCACTGATAGAGAAAATACAAGAACATCTGTGTGTGGAATCACCATGTTCTCCCTCCCTGGATTCCCCTAGCACTCATTGGCCCCATCTTTAGCCTATCCATGGCATCTGTCGTGCCACCACCATGACAGTTCGGCAATGAAAAGCGAAAAGCGATAGCTAAATAACTAGCCCGGCTCAAGTTAGCCGTATTCATAGAAGAGGTCATCCACACTGAGTGGTTGGCCAATCCTATAATGGTCCCTAAAAAGGACACCACTAATTTTAGGATGTGTGTTGATTATACTGCCTTGAACAAGTCTTGTCCCAAAGATCCGTTTGCTCTGCCTAGAATCGATCAAGTAATTGATTCTATGACAGGCTTGGAACTCCTATGTTTTCTTAACGCATATTCCGGTTATCACCAAATCCATATGAAGGAATCAGACGAAGTAAAAACTTCATTCATAACCCTCTTCAGAACCTTCTGTTTTGTTATGATGCCTTTTGGGCTCAAGAACGCAGGAGCTATGTACCAACGCACTATACAGCGTTGCCTCCACGATCAAATCGGACGCAATGTACATGCATATGTGGATGATATAGCGGTAATGTCCAAAAAGAAGGAGACACTAATTTCTGACTTGGAGGAAACATTTGCCAATCTACGCAAATACAACAAAGTGCTTAACCTGAAGAAGTGTTACTTTGGAATACCAGATGAAAAATTGTTAGGTTTTATCGTGTCTCAAAGAGGCATAGATGTGAACCGAGACAAGATTAAGGCCATACTCAATATTTCCAGGGCAACTCGCATGAAGGATGTACAACGACTAACTGGTTGCATTGTTATAGTCAGTCGGTTTGTAAGCCGGCTCGGTGAGAGAGCTGCACCACTTTACAAGCTCCTAAAAAGACCAAAAAATTCATCTGGACTAATGAAGCTGAAGCTGCACTACAAGACCTGAAATAAATACTCTCGTCCGCTTCTATCCTTGCAGCAACAGATCCTCGGGAACCAATGTTGCTCTATCTAGCTGCAATAAATAGGGTTGTCAGCGTCGTCATGGTGGTGGAACGGCCAGAGGAAAAGTAGCAACACCTGGTGCAGCGTCTGACCTACTACCTCAACAAGGTGTTGACTAAATCTAAGCAGCGGTATCCGCACTATCAAAATCTAGCCTATGGCGTGTTTTTCGCATCTAGGAAGCTACAACATTATTTTCGAGAGCACCAGATTACTGTGGTGAGCACAGCTTCCATGAGAGACATAATCAACAATAGCGACACCACAGGATGTGTCTCAAAATGGGGAATAGAGCTCTCAGCTTTTGACATTAAGTATAAACCTCGCACAACAATCAAATCCCAAATCCTCGCTTACTTTGTTGCTGATTGGACAGAGACAACAGAGAATATGACCCTACCAGAGTCAGAATACTGGACCTTACACTTTGACGGGTCTAAGGCACTCAGGGGCTCGGGGGCTGGTGTGGTGCTCAAATCACCCCAAGGAGATAAGATTTTCTATGTGTTGCAGATCCACTTCACGGAAACAAACAAGATTGCCGAATATGAAGCACTGATGCATGGAATCTGGATTTCTAAAGACATTGGCATCCGATGACTTATGTGTTATGGAGACTCGGAGCTTGTTGCTGAACAAGTGTCGGATCACTTTAATGCAAACAAACACATGGAAACATATAGGGCTGTCTTGGAGGAACTATCTAAATCATTTGACGGGTTTGAGGTTCAACACATCCCTAGAATAGAAAATGAGGAAGCAAATGCATTATCTCGAATAGGCTTTACACGGAAAAAGGTCCCGAATGGTGCTTTTCTAGAACACCTTAAAGTTCCCTCTATCACAGGAGTTTACGAGGAGTATCCGACCAAATCCGACTCACCCTTAATAGAAGTTCTCGTTGTAATGCCTAGCTAGACAAAACCCTACCTTGATTTTTCGGTAGATGGAAAATTACCCGAAGATGAGGTTCTGAGCTGGAAAATCGTTCGACAAGCAAAAGCCTATACAATAATAAATGGTGAGCTCTATAAGCGGAGTGTATCTAGGGTCTTTCAGTGTTGTGTGTCTCTGAAAGAAGGAGTGGAAATCCTAAGGGAGATTCACGAAGGAGAATGCAGATGTCACGCAGTAGCTAAATCTTTAGTGGCAAAAGCTTTTAGACACATATTTTTCTGGCTTACAGCCAAGGCACATGCCAAACGGCTTGTCAAGACATGCAAAGCCTGCCAAAAAAACACCAAACAAGCTCATGTTCCGGCTGATCAGCTGCGAACAATTCCGATAACATGACCCTTCGCGGTCTGGGGGATTGGCATGGTAGGACCGTTTAAACAGGCTCCAAGTGGATTTACTCACCTCTTAGTGATGGTGGATAAGTTCACAAAATGGATTGAGGTTAAACCCATCACAAGTTGTGATGGAGTAACAACCAAAAGATTCGTCGAGGACATTATAATCCAATACGGTTATCCGCACTGTATTATTACAGAAAACAGGAGCAATTGTTCTATAGGAAAACTTGACGAGTTCTGCAACGATCAAAAAATCCGGCTTGATATTGCCTCAGTCACACGTCCACAAACCAACGTACAAGTCTAAAGAGCAAATGGTTTAATCCTTCAAGGCCTCAAACCAAGACTCAAAGCACCACTTCACCGTGCTGCGGGGGCTTGGCCAGACGAATTACCGTATGTGATATGGAGCTTGAGAACAACTCCGAATAGGTCAACAGGGTACACACCTTTCTTCTTAGTCTATGAAACAAAAGCAGTTCTTCCTAGTGATTTAATCCACACTTCTCCCCGAGTTGTTGCGTATATCAAAGAGGATGCCGAGGTTTCTCGACAAGATGGTCTCGATCTAATCAAGGAAGTTCGTGTTGTTGTTGAGCAGAGACCCACAGCCTATCAGCAGAAGTTACACAAGTATCATAGTCAGAGAGTCAAGAATCGATCTTTCAATAAGGGCGACTTGGTTCTTCTGGTTGTGCAAAAAAGAAAGCAGAAACTTTCCCCAGTTTGGGAAGGGCCCTTTTTGGTTAGTCGAGTATTGCACAATGGTTCTTACTACCTAACTGATATGAGGCCAGTCAAAGAAAGACCTGCTACTAAGAAGATAAAGAGAGCTGGAGGTAGTACAAACCCGGAAGAATCAGACAGACCGTGGAATATTGCTCAGCTACGTCCCTCTTATTCTAAAATTTTTCTTTCTTTGTAACCATATATATGTACATGTTCAATGATAAATAAAGTATTGGTTGCCTCAATGTTTATTTCTAAGAAGTTTTATAGTACCATCTTATTTCTAAATTATCATGACATAAGTCGAAAATCCTAGAATACTTGAAAGTACTTTATGATCATGTTTGTTCTGGTTAGATTTCTGATTCTAAAAATGCTACCTTCAGGTATAAGTATAAACCTTTTCTAGTTTATACTTGGGTTTTTGTCTGATTGCTAGATGCAGGTATTTTCCATGTAATGAATTGTTGGTACTGGTAGCCGGCTTTGTTTCCGAGTTTAAATGGGTTTAGCAATTGAGCTTCGTTGCTCGGCAAAGTTTTCGTGCTGAAAGTTTGCCAGCTCAGGAAATGGACAAGGTGGAAAGCTAGATAAAACTATAAGTATAGACAAAACAAACAAGTGCTTATGTAAAAATTTCAGGCACATTAAATAAAAGCCAAAAGTGCTAAAAGGGAGTAAAGCATAAATTCTTACAAACTTAGGAGTAGCAAAATAATTTACTACTTATTACAATCAAATTGTTTTAGAATAACATACTGTTTTCTCTGATACACTATGATGCAGGTGGAGAGGCAGGATTTGCCGGCTCGCTCGACAAATCACCAGTATCACCCCTATACCTTTTTGAGACAATTAAGTCATACTCAGTCTGCTCATCGTCTTCAGAAACTTCACCAACTGCTTCCTTTGGGGGGGGGGGGTGGCATCGCTACTGGCGTGAGAAATGGTTCTTCATAGTTGGTCAGCTCGGCCACATGCGAGGCATATCCGGCATAGGAATCCTAGATTTCCTTGATGTTCTGCTCATTGCCATCTTCATCAACAGTCGAATAACCCTTGGTAATTGTCAGAGCATTCTGTCTCGCTGTGCGTGCATAGGACATATTCCAATCCTTGATGAGATGGGGCATATCCTTTTCTCTATCTTGTAGCTGAAAGGCCATCAATGAGTCTAGGCCTGAGAGTCAGACGGGTTCACCGATATCCTCCAAAGAATGGCAGAAATCATGGATCGGGTCCCCAACGGCCACAAGACGGCTAGTACGAGGCTCGGATGAAGAGGCATCAAGCATGTTGATAGGACCTATAAGAAAGAAAAACAAGGTCAACATTCATACATATCTGATTCTCACAATTTAGAAAAAACGACGGACCAGGGATGGAAAAATTACCAAAGAGAACATCATCTACTTTGGCCCTCTCCTCTCGAAGGCTCTGGAGTTCATTTCGGAGGGCTTCGGTGGTGTCCTTCTCTCTATCCAAGGCATCTTGCAAGTCCGAGATTGTTTGTCATGTTTGGCAATGGTGCGATCATGCTCTTTACTTGCGTGATTGCTAGACTCAAGAACACTTGCGATGCTGGTCTCATGATCTACCTTGAGTTTCTCTAGCTCAACTCGCAAGTCAGTGTTCTCCACTTCGAGGACTTCATAATATTTGGCTTGTTCGATCATCTTGCAGGATTGCTTCACAAGTTCTGGCAAGATATGAAAGTCGGATAAATATTGGGCTACAAAAAATAGTAACAAACTACGCAAAGGAGATCTGAAATGTTTACCTTCAGCCGCATCTTTCGAAACTTTTAGTTGAGCATTTTAAAGCCGGAGAGGTCTTATTTCTCTCCACTTGTTGCAAATATTCTTCACTAATTCCTGGTTATAAGCCTTAACTTTCTGTAAGTCAGAATAGTAACCAAAGTTAGAAGTCTACTAAGACTCGGGCTAATATTTTAACTAAGTTAAATATCAGCACGAGCCTTGGGGCTCTATACTAATTCATTCTTTGGCATCCTATAAAAGCATAAATTTGGATTCCTATCCAACTTCATGTTTGGGGGCTAGAGGATATGATATGAAATGCAATAAAAAGAGGAGTCGAATTATGACTTACATATTGAGGCTCATGTGCACCTCAGTCGAAACCTTCTCGACGAGAGTCAGAGGAATTACTAGCGGTGGCAGGGCCACACCAGCCTTCAACTTCTTGTCAGGGAGATGAACTTGATCAAGAAGATCGACGAGTTTAACGAATTCAGCTTCTTGAGCTTCCTCCTCCATTGTAATATTGCGGGTCTCCAAGCAATGGAGAGCCAGCTTCTGAATTTCTTCTACACTTTTTCGAGTAAGGCCAAGTTTGGCGAAACCCGGATTTTGCAGAAGATTATCTGCAAAGGTGACAACTGAGGGATCATTAGCCTTTGAGGGTTAACCCTTATCAAGTGCCGAGTCACTCATGGTGACTTTGGTCTGCGAACCTAAGTTCACTGGCTCTAAAGTATGAGATGAAACATCCTCAATGCATGGGGAAGAGATATCCTCCGGCACTGATGATGGCCTTGCGGTAGGAGTCGAAGGCAGAACAGCAGGAGAGCCCCGAGTCAACTTCTGTTGGAGCAGGCTCTTCCCGGTTTTCCTTGACCTGCCCTTGGCAAGTGTTTTGGCCCTGAACGGTAACAGAAATAAGATCGTTGCAATTCTGGGAGAAAATACGAGTTAACATTCAAAACCTTGTAAATAAGGTTACCTCTTTACAACTGGCACCTTCTGGGCGCCCACAACAACTGTCGGAGTCTTGCGTTTTCGGGTAAACGCATTAGGCAATGCAACAAGTTCTTCATCCTCCTGAGGAGGCAATCTCTCAGGTGGATATCCCTCGAGAGGAGAAAGCTCCAACTCGGGGAGGTCAGCAAGTTGAAAAGAAATATTATCTCAGTATTGTGAAAACTATGACAAAGTAAGGATGAGCACATATTCGAATATAAAAGTCAAAGCTAAAAACTTACTCGTGTCAAAGGATTATCAGCCGTATACATGTCTAGAGAGAGATCTAGGATCTTCCTCTCGGCCCGCTCTTTAATCAATCATTTAATCTGGGACTCGTATTCCTTGTCCGGGATTGGTTTCGAGCAGATCCTGAGGGAATCTGTCTTGCTATTGGTGATCGTGTGCATGAGCCGGTCACCATGGTGCTAGAGGAGTCGAATCCGGCGTGCCAGCTAGCAGTGGATCAAGTCGGATCCTTTCAGACCCTTGTGCTTCATCGGGTACTCAATCCGTCTCTTGGCGAGAAGCAAATCATCAGAAAGAGCTGGAGCTTCCACATCCCAGGACTCTTGGGGCGTGGTAGCACCGTCAACGAAAGCCGGCAAAGCAGTTTATTTGCCGGGAGCCGGTATGTCCTTATAATAAAAGAACATGGACGACCATTTCTTCACGGACTCACTAGCCTTAATCTTAGGGTAGACTCGGTCTCTCCTAACAGTCAGGCTAAGAGTTCTGGTAATGTAAGGATTACCGGAAGTGATGGAATTTCTCTAGGTACTGAAGTAGTACTGGAACAAAATGAGACTCGGCCTAATTCCGAGATAACCCTCACACAAAGAAGTGTAAGCGCTAAGTTCTAAGATTGTGTTAAGGGGGAAGTTGTGGAGTTGAACTCCATACTAATCTATAACTTTAGAACATAACTCTGAGGAAGGAAAGTTCAAACCTTTGTCGAGGTCAGTGCTAAAGTGAACCCTCTCGTTGTCCCGAGGGGTGGGGATGATCTGATCATAGCCACTCTGCCAGTCACCGGCGTGGAGGAGGTCTTCCTTCTCAACAATGCAGAGCTTATCATCGTCGAGGATGCACGAGATCCACACCCTGTGGAAGTTTTCTTTCTCCACCACTACAGTGGTCGCCGTCGTGGTCGCCACCGTGCCAAAATAAGAAGCGTCAGCCATTTGGCTAGCGTGGTGACCTAAGATGGGCGGCAATGTGGAGTCTGGGGAAGGAAAAGGAGGCTGGGGAGCATTGCGCTGCTGGAGGAAGGAGAAGGCAAACACAGGTAGAGGAGGAAGAAGTAAATCTCAACCCCTTATGTACCTGATCTGCGTCAAGATTCGTGTATGAACATTGTGGAGTTAGCCATGCGTCGTGGAAGGAGCTAGGGTAACTTCCTCGAGAAAATTACGCCTCCTCGATCTCCATGCATGCATTAAAACGGCGCTTTGGTTCCGCATGAACCAGGCCCACCAACGGCCACGTTGGCAGGAATTTTTGTCAGTGACATGACTAGTCCTTGACTAATGTCATATGACGTCAGGAGAATCTTCCGGCTTAGTTTAAAATCAAGGAGGGAAAAGAACAAGTGAAATACTGACGACTCTGACTCAACTTGAGATTCAGATCCTACCCTTTGGTTTGGAAAGTTTTAGGAACACTTCAAGATTCGACAAGACGAAGTGATATCAAGCTAGATGATGAAATCCGACTTTGGATCTTGGAGGCTTCCGGGGATTGCTGTTGGAGATATACTTTTCGGGTATCCTCACTGTACCTCACTGACCAGGGTGACTCACTTCAGGTTAGAGCTATGCTTCACGGGTGGCCCAGTCAAAGAGAAGAAACAGAGTCTAGTCCGGCTACGGGAAGGCCTAGAAGACTTACCGACTTAGGCTTGTTTAGTTACTTGTAGTCTAAGATGTACTCTGTAACCGACTCTTAGTCGTAGCCGGATAGGTCTCTCATGTAAACCCTAGACCAGATATCTATATAAGCCGTCTTAGGGACTAGCCTTTAGGGCACCCACAATAATCTACAACCTCAACTCGCATAGGCGAAATCCTTATAACCCATATTCCGACTCTACTGTATTACTGGATTGCTAGCAGGAGTAGGATCCGTTCACCATCGGCGGATTCGAACCTGGGTAAACTTGTGTGCTCACCGTCCCGACACACCGTACGACTCACATCCCTCTCTTCCGCATGCCCTGAGGGCCCCCTCATGGCGTACTTGTCCTCAATCCGATGACACATATATTTTCACAACATATACTACTCCCTC
Source organism: Avena eriantha (assembly GCA_910589775.1). Taxonomy (NCBI): domain Eukaryota; kingdom Viridiplantae; phylum Streptophyta; class Magnoliopsida; order Poales; family Poaceae; genus Avena; species Avena eriantha. The sequence continues at coordinate 457,418,763 of OU342743.1, forward strand.
ATATCTAAATTACTTGTTGCAGTTTTAGGAAAAATGTTTCCTAAAATCTTTCTAGATTCAATGAACCTGCGACAGATAATTTGGATCAGAGGGAGTATCTTTTTTTGAAATAGTGCATTAAGAAAAAAATGTCAATTTGTTACTTTGAGGGCCATATCAATGTGCTAAATTACTTGTATTGTGAATCAGAGGGAGTATTTTCTTAGTAACTTGTTAGTTCAATCAGAAAGTTGCAATGGTAGCACTACTTAATCCTATCCCTTGAGCTCTCACCATCATGGTTGTTTCAGTTATGGATCATGCAATACATTGAAATATTTCTATCTTATCACACCTATATATATATGATTAGACTATTTTACCATCATATATAGAATAATAAATAGTGCAAATAGTGCATCTCTGTACTTATTGGTGACCACATGTAAGATCGCAAAGAAGCTTCTAATCTTATGTTTCCCCTCATCCATCTATCAGCTTTTTATTAAATAAGTTTATTTCAGTGGAATTAAATAGAGAAAATTGTCATGCTAAGTCAAACATGTGAGCCCACTTTCTGCTTTTCCCCTCGATGCGAGACATATATTTACTACCGTAACAAGGTAAAACATTTGAAATCATTACTTCCATTATCTCATTATCTGTTTTGTGTCTTTCATATATTTTAAATTATTGCATCATGTCTTACTCTAGCAGAGAGCTAACTATTGTTCCATAAACTATGGTAGTTACAACTGCGGTGAAAATACTGCACGAGTGAGCATAAAAAATAATTGCGGTGAAAATATGGCACGAGTGAGCATAAAAAATAACAGATGTGGCTAGCACGGTGCGGGAATGAGGACGGCGAGGGTGCGGGGCTGGGTTAGTTCATCCCTGACTAAGCATCGTTGGAGCAAGGGAGGAGGCGCATCGTTGGAGCAAGAGGGTGTAGTCAGATTTATGGAAGGAGGATGTCGACCACACAAACTCGTCAAAATGCACAAATCGGACAAAGTTGGACTACCCGTAGCAACACATGGGCTATTTGCTATCAGCTTGAGACAGATAGAAAACAAGATTCGTTGGTATTGCTACAGATTTGAGATGGACTAGACGGTGTTGGTACTGATCTGGAATATGCATATACGGTTGAAAATTGTTGATCGTTGTGGATGCATTTAGTTGTCAATTTGATTGGAGTCTACCTAGTAATGTTGAATCTTCATTCATTATTAATGCTCTGCACAATGCTGTAGTTTCTCGCTGAGCATATTTTGGCAACGATTTAAATGTTCGTGTCTAATGTTTGAGGTGTCTGTCATCCAACAAAGTATATCAGCATATATAGAAAAGGTGACCGACATGTTGTAGAAAAGGTGACCGACATGGTGTAGATTATCTTAAGATCGAGGAGAAGAATTAGGAAATGGTCCAGATCACTATTAAAGTGTGCTGAACACAATATATCTTACAAAGAGTAATGCAGATCAACGTTGAGAAAATTTATGTAATTCAGTTTTTAACCTTCTCTTGAACTGTGCTTCATGTTTGAAAATTAAATATGGATATGCAGTGCAAGTGGAGGAAGATCCGTGTCTCCTCGGATCATTGAATTTATTAAGAGAACCGACCCAAAAGGCAGCTTGTAAATAATCCTTGAGAAATTATCATTCAGTTGTGAAGTTGTGGAGGTATGCTATTACCGTTCACCTTTTAGACTTTTTAAAAAAGTTTAAGGGATTAATTTATTATCCATATTTTTAATCTAAATTTGTACGGCCGTAGGACGAGCATTTCGCTATTTAGCTAAATTAATTCTTTTCTAACCGTGGCAAGCATTCAGCTATCTCTACTTCTCTATCTTCTATATACTACCTAAAAAAAATCAGTTTTTATCGTCGCCAATACGTCTACCCCTTCGTCCGATGCTCCCGCGAGGAAAAAAGGCCTCGGCCCACGCAAATCCCTCCCGCTCGCGCTGACTACTCTTGCCTGCCCACATCAGCGGCCTCCTGCCCCCCACGCTCTCTCCTGACCGGATGCGCCCACAGCCGCCACAGCTCATTGTTCCTGCAAAAATTCTTATTTATGATACGGCTTGCTCATTTCACATGTGGTTGTCATGCAGCACCTTCACCTCCATGATCGTCCAATCTATCTGCTGGGATGCCTTGCTTGCTCCCTCTTTGGCATTAGCGATGTTTTGTTTTTTCTTGTAGCTGCTCAATTTTTTCTAATGTGGTGTATTATTGAGCTTATAGAAATAGAAATCTTCAACGGCTTCACGAACTACGGTTATCGTATAAATCTTTGCATCATGATAAATGTATTCTTATTCCAACTACATACGAAGTGGGCTTATCATGCTTAATAAATTTCAATGGTATCTAACAATAAGCTATTTCAATTCTGCCTCTACCTTGACATTTGAAGCTTGTCTTACTAAGATAATAGATTGGTAGTGCCAACGATTTAGTTCAAGTAAATATGCTTCGGGTTATGGACTATAAAATGAGTTCAAGATAATGGAAAGTAAGAGTACCTTTCTTTGCTAAGGAGGTACATATTTAAACATTTCTCTACCCGAAGGCATTACAGAAATGCGCACAAATACCTTTTGGTTAACTTCTCACTATGAATTGTTCTTTCATGTTGGTCAGATGCTGATAATACCATTAGGTACAAATAATTTTCTTACCAACTTAGCTTACTGCCTGGACCAAGAAGGTTTCGCAAAACAGAGATCGTTTTTGTGCTTTTGCAAATGTAACACCCCAGTTTTACTCAATCCCTAATTAGGGTTTTGTTTGTGCATTCATGAGCATCATCCTGTCAACACCCGGATTTTTAATCCCAGATGCCTGTTATGTCATACATCGCAATCCCAAGATTACCATTGTTCTGAGACATAACAGATTGGATATCACAGTACATCATCCATTACAAACCAATATAAGGTCTTACACGAATAAAGGATCTCATGATCCAGTCTTAATACAACAAGCAGCGGAATAAATAATAAGCGTAGCGGTGTGGTCCATCTTAAGTGACACAGGCAATGCTGACGATGGAAGATAGTCCTAGTTATCATAGCTGTCCTGTTGTCCGTCATCTTGGTAGTCTCCTTCATAGTCTGGCCATAGGAATAGCCAGGGACAAAAGCCATGAGTACTCTTTAAGTACTCGCAAACTATTACTAACAAGTAAGGTAGTTCTAATAGGATTGCTAACTCTAAGTTTATTTATAAAGTTAAATTTGAAACCTAAGCTGAGTTCAGAAACAAAGAAAGATAAAATAAAGTGCTAGAATCACTTAAGTTGGGAATCTAGTGTCGTAATCACAACTCTGTTGTGGTCAAGTCATGTCACAATTCATTTCACAAGTTGTTTTGAAAATATCTGACAACAGAACAGTATGGCCACTCCAACTGTCTATAACCGCGGACGCGGCTATTCGAATAGTTTGACACTCTGCAGATGTGGTTCACTTTCACCACAAGATTCGATACATCTGTCAATGATAACCCCGAATCATCATACTTAGTATGCATATAATCAAACATAACCTTTCCTTAACATAACCTAGTATAAGCACCTCTCCTATGAGTATGGCCTCCCAACCATGACCATCTGTCATCTTGGGCACTGCATAGGTGAACAACATTGAGAGGTAGCATCAGCTCAAACCTCTCCCGCGAGGGAACTAATACTAATGCATATAAACTTCCGGCTAAACCTTACCCAATTCAGGTATCGTGGTTGTACGGTAAAATTGGAATGGTATCGCATTCGAACCCAACCATCAGTTTTGTAAAAGGGCTAAGGCTCATGCCTCAACATTTTCATCATCATAAACCATTTGTGTTTCTTAACACATTTCAAAAATCTCAATAGAATGACTCATCATTCCAAGGTTTTCACAATTCATTTTCACCAAAGGTTCCCATCTAAAGTGACTCAAGTTTTGATTTAGCTCTAAGCTACTAAGTTAAGAGTGTTCACTAAGGTGGGATGCTAGTCTCAATCTCATGCCATAGAATGATATCTAAGGTTATCTAGATAGGTCAAGGTTTATACTTTTTATGCTACCTTCAAACAAGTAAGGGACTTTGGTAAAGTAAAGAAAGTAAAAGCTTGAAAGTAAAACTTGGAGTAGATACTAGTCAAAGTGGTATAACCAAAGCATGCCTAATGCATCTTGCTTAGGTTATCTATCTTAATTCTAGCTTGCTAACAATAGCTTGCCTTGGTTGGTGCAGTGGTTGAAGTTTTCTTCCTCCTCTTCTTGATAGAACTCCTCCTCCTCGAAAGCTTAGTCGGTACTATCGTCTATAAATACATACGGGATACACAATCACCAAACAATACTTAACTAGTCTACTTAGCACACTAAGGCACACATTTGATGATCTACTATCATCACAAGCATCACAAGGTTTTATTAACTAGCTTCATTCTTTTTATTTAAGAAAAGTAATTTCTACTCATTGAAACTAACTAAGACTTAATATTCTCCAATTAAAATATGGGATTATGCCACATATTCTAACATATGGGAATGTGATTTAAAGTTTCGATCACATTTTAATAAGTTTAAGTTTAATATTTAATGCTTTAAAGTGACTAGAAAATGCCTATATAGCACTAATTTGGTACTAGTCCAAAGTCACTGCATGTAAACCTTAATATTATTACATATTCAGATAGGTATGGTTAAATGTGATTTTTGAGAATTGGAATCAACTCAAAAGCTATTATGGTTGATTTTATGAAAATGTTTAAATGTGCAAATGCTTCTGTCTTGTTATTTTTACTAGGAGAGATATCTAACTCTAAATGAATTAAATCCAACGTGCTTGGATATATCTATTCAAAAGCTTTCCAACTAAATTGGAATCACTCAATTTGGTTTAGTAAATCTTCCTGAATTGATTTTTGAACTAAGGGACATAACTGAGTTTAAAATTAAATAGAAAAATCTATATTTGAATTAACTGGGTCGCGCGGGAAAGGAAATGGGCAGGCCCAGTGACGCTCAGCGGCACAGAGGGCGGCCGACAGGTTGGTCCCGCTTGTCAGTGAGACTTAAAACCCAAAACGGTATCTAGCGATCTGGGCTACACGATTATAACGTGGATCAACGACTCACAGTCGTCGTCGACGACGGACTCCTCGCCGGCGAGACCGAACCCTAAACAGCCGGTGGGGGTCTACTAGGGACGTACCAGGGCTCCAGCTAGTGTGGAGAGGCGGGCCATCGAACTGGACACGATCGCGGACTCAGGCGATGTCACGGCAAGGGCTGCGGTGGACGGAATCGATGGGAGGGTCTCCTCCTCAGCAGCGGGCTCCTCCGATGCAATTCCGGCGAACTACGGCTCGAGTGGCTCCAGCAAGAGAGGGGAAATGTTTAGGGGAGAGAGGGGAGTGGAATGGTCTGAGGAATTCGTGCTGGGGAGGCCTGCTTATATAGGCGCGATGGTGAGACCGAGAGGTGTGGGCGGAGCTCGTCGGTGACGATGGCATAGGGGCTATTGGCGTGGGTGAGGTAGGCGGACAGTGTGCGGTTCTCTGGCGGTCAGCTACAGCGCAATGACGCGGCTAGGGGCGGTGGCATATGGTCGGGAGCGTCGCGCGCTCTGGGAGACAGAGGCGGTGCTCGACGCGGCGCTCGGCGACTGTGGGTTGCACGGCCGTGTCTGGCAGGGTGCTGGGGTCGAGGCGGAGTAGCGCGCGCGGTCTGCGGTCGAGGCGCGGTCTGTGGCGTGCTGGCGGTGAGGGCGCTCTGGCACGCTCTAGCTACGCGCAGAGAGAAAGGGCGGTGAGGCTGGGGAGTGGTCCTAGGGTTATCTGCGGTCGTGGGGTGGACCGTGGGCGGCCGTGAGGTCACGCCTCCCTTCCTGGAGCGGCGGAGAGGGGCTGGTGGTCGCCTATGGCTTAGGCAAGGTTGGCCGGCGGGCATGTCCTCGGGGTGGCGCGGCACTGTGGTGCTAGGCCAATTGGTAGGTCCTTGATGGCTTGCTTGGGTCTGGGGGAGACAAAGGCATTGACTAGGGTTCAAATGGTTCGACAAAATTTGATCAAAAACAGTAATAGTTAGGCTAATTTGATTCTGCCCACAAGGTGTTTGACAAAATGGCCGAAAGAAGAAAACTTTTGAATTTTGAAATGAAATTTGGTGGAGTTGTTGATCACATGCTTGAGCATCTCTGGTTGCTTTGCATCTTTAAATGGAGTTCATTTGAGTGGGTTTTGAATTAATGTGATCTTGATACATACACTATATTCAATTTTCAAATGTCAGTTAAATTTAGTGTTTGAAAGTTTTTGGGATGAAACAAAGTGGGCCTTGGTACATCACTACTTGTACTCAAGGGGTGTAAAGATCCACAATTGTCTCTGTTAAGATTTGAGTTCTAGGAATAGCCAAAGTAGGCTAGGTGATTAAAATGGCACAAATGACCATTTGCTTATTTTATTATTTTTGATTTGTTTTTCTTTGGGATTTCCTTGGGAATGATCTAGATGATGTTTAATTCACCTTAGAATCATTTTACAACCAATGGATCACTCAAACATGGCAATTCAAAACAACTCCTAAATTATATGCACACACATATGAATACTTAATGATTTTTAAATGGAAAAGTTTTTGTTAACCCTAAATTGGGTAGGTTTTATCTTGATTAACTTTGGATTAGAGTTTTGGGATGTTACACATCCCATAAAAATGCAAACAATAAACAAAACAAAACCCTAAACCCTAATCTTTCCTTTGAAATCATTTCAAATTGTTCTGATACTTTTGAAAATTACCAAAATTGTTGGAGCCCAAACTGAAAAAAGGGCCCCACAATATTTTATATATTTTATAACAGTCAGTGGTGAAACCTTGAGATATACAAAAACTCTGATATTGAAAGTCAGGTCTCTCCTTCTCTTGTCAGCATAACTCTTCTGTCTGGATTGGGCGGTCTTGAGGTGTTCACGGACTTTGTGAACCTTCTCTTCAGCTTCTCGGAGAATGTCGGGTCTAAAAATCTGACTCTCTCCTACTCGCGACCAATTCAAAGTGGTGTGGCACTTTCTTCCGTATTGGAACTCAAATGGTGTCATCTGCAAACTAGCTTGATAACTGTTTTTATATCAGAATTCTGCGAGGCAGGCACTCTTCCCATTTTGATTCGTACTCCAACACACAAGCTCTCAACATATCTTCTAGGATTTGGTTGACTCTCTCAGTCTGTCCATTAGTTTGCGGGTGATAAGCGGTGTTGAAGTTCAACTTGGTTCCTAATCCTTTCTGGACTTTCTGCCAAAATCTCGAGGTAAATTGGGTTCCTCGATCTAATACTATGGTCTTGGGGGTTCCATGCAGACTAACAATTCTAGCAATATACAGCTCTGCTAGCATCGAACTCTGGTAGGTTGTCTTGACAGGTATAAAATTAGCTACCTTGGACAGTCTATCAACGATGACCTAGATTGAGTCATTTCCCCTAATAGAAGTAGGCAAACTGGTGATAAAGTCCATTCCGACGGAATCCCATTACATTCCGGAATCTGCAATAGTTGCAACAGTCCTACGGGTCTCTGATGCTCTGCTTTGACTCTTTGACAGATGTCACACTTGGCGATGTAGCTTCCGATTTCTCTCTTCATCTTGTGCCACCAAAATTGCTCTTTCAAATCTTGATACATCTTCGTTCCTCCGGGGTGGATAGAATAAAGAGTATCATGAGCTTCCTGCATGATAACTTGCTTCAGCTCCGAATCTGCTGGCACACAGATACGGCCTTTGTACCACATAACTCCTTTTTCGTCTTCAGTGAATCTAGGTACCTTTCCTGTACCAATACGTCATTTGATTCTGTCGATACTTTCATTTCCCTTCTGGGCTTCCTTGATTTGGCTGATTAATGTGGGTTGAAGTTCAATGCTAGCTAGAAATCCTTTGCTAACTAGCTCAGTTCTAACTTCTCCAACTCTTCATGCAAACTTGGTTGAGTTTCTTTGATAACGGTGTTTAGCCTACACGGCAATCTGCTAAGAGCATCCGCTACCACATTGGCTTTGCCAGGGTGATAGTGAATGTCAAGGTCATAATCCTTGATTAACTCTATCCATCTCCTTTGCCTCATATTCAGCTCCTTCTGAGTGAAAATATACTTCAAGCTCTTGGGATCTGAGTAAATCTCATAGCGATTACCCATAAGATAATGACGCCATGTCTTCAATGCCAAAACTACGGCTGCTAATTCAAGATCATGGGTCGGATAGTTCTGCTCATGTTGCTTCAGTTGCCGAGAAAGATACGCGATGACTTTACCTTCTTGCATCAATACACATCCGAGACCTATCTTGGATGCATCACAGTACACGTCAAATGGCTTCTTGATATTTGGCATAATCAATATTGGGGCTGAAATCAATCTCTTCTCCAGTTCTTGGAAACTTGCTTCACATTTGTCGGTCCATTCAAACTTCTTGTCCTTCTTCAACAATTGGGTCATGGGTCTAGCGATGCTCGAGAATCCTTCTACGAACTTGCAGTAATATCCTACCAATCCGAGAAATGCACGGACTTGGCTTTGAGTGGTTGGGGCTTCCCATTCTTCGACATCTTTGATCTTGGCGGGATCAACAAAGACTCCTCCGGCAGACACAATATGTCCTAGGAATCCTACTTCTTTCAGCCAAAACTCACATTTGCTGAACTTGGCATATAACCGATGCTCTCTCAGGGTTTCTAGGATGATTCTCAGATGTTGCTCATGCTCTTCTTCTGACTTGGAGTAGATAATGATATCGTTGATAAACACAATGACAAATTTATCTAGGAAATTCATAAAGATCTTATTCATGAGATTCATGAACTAAGCAGGGGTATTGGGAAATCCAAAAGACATAACAGTATACTCGTATAAACCATAACGAGTAGTAAAGGCAGTCTTTGGAATATCCGTTGCACGCATCTTAAGTTGGTGATAACCAGTCCTAAGATCAATCTTTGAGAATACCTGGGCACTAGTCAACTGATCAAATAGATCCTCTATCTTTGGCAAAGGGTATTTGTTTTTGATGGTGACGTCATTCAGCTTCCTGTAATTTGTGCACAAACAGTTGCCTCCATCTTTATTGTCGACGAATAACACTGGTGATCTCCATGGAGATGCGCTTGGTTGAATCAAGCATGTTGCTAACATAGCATCCAACTGCTTCTTCAACTCTACTAACTTTGAGGGGTTCATGCTATATGGTCTCTGGGCTATTGGTCCGGTTCCGGGGATTAGTTCGATAATGAACTCAATATCCCTATCCGGGGGCATACCGGGCAATTCATCTGGGAATATGTCGGGGTATTCACACACTACTCTGACTTGGTCTATGGTGGGTAGGGCTAGACTCTTGTTGCACTTGAATTGACGGGGTAAGGTTTCAGATATATGCTCTACTGTTACTCCAGAACTACTGGTCATGGTGATGGCTTTCTTAGCACAGTCTATCATTCCCTTATGCTTTGACATCCAATACATTCCTATTACTACTTCTAATCCTTTGGTTCCAAGTACTATTAGATTAGCATAAAAATCTATCCCATGTATTTTGATAGGCACAGCTTTGCATATTTTTCTAGCTTTTGTAGTTGAACCGGGGATTTGGACTATCGTGACATGCTTCAAGTTGGTTGGGTGGATCTTACTAGTGCATGCAAATTCTTCGGTGACAAATGAGTGCGATGCTCTAGAATCAAACAATACTCTTGCTAAAACTGAGTTGACAGAAAACATACCCAACACTACATCTGGCGCTTCTTCGGCTTCTTCGGCGTTCATGTTGAAGAGACGGCCGTTGCGGTTGTGAGGGTTCCCTAGGGCAAATCTTCTCCCTGGTTGAACACGACGCTGCTGTTGAGCTGGGGCATTCACATTGGCAGTGGCGGTAGTCTTCTTGGGGCACTCATTGGAATAGTGACCCTTCACTCCACAGTCGAAACAAGTGATCTGAGACTTGTCTTTAGCTGTGACAGGCACAACATTGCTTCCAGTTTGGGGTGCAGTGTTGTTGTTGTTGTTATTCTTGGGAGGTGCATGGTTGAAATTGCTGGTGTTGCCAGGGTTGTTGTTGTTTCCTCCGGACTTCACATTGCCTCCGCTACGGTTGGGGTAGCTTGGGCGAGACATTGGGGGTCGGTTGTTTCTTGGTGCATACCCTGTAGACGGGTTGGGACGGTACTTCTGGTGACTGTTGGATCCAGCTTGGTGCATCATACGACGCTTGCGGTTGTCGTTTGCCTGGTTAATCTTCTCTTTCATCTGAATGGCAGAGTCGACTAGCTCTTCGAGATCCTCGAAGCGGATGTTGATGAGGACAGTCTGCATCTCATCATGCAGTTCGTTCAGGAATCTCTCCTTCTTCTTTGCCTCTGTGTTGATCTCATCAGGTGCATACCTTGCAAGTGACAAGAATCTGTCATCGTACTCCACTACAGTCATTCTTCCTTGTTTCAATTCTCTGAATTCATCCCTCAATCTGGTGAATTTGATCTTGAAGGCTTCATGCGTCATCACTTTACCCTACGGCATGTGGGTGCGGCTGAATTTGATCTTGAAGACTTCCCATGTCATCACTTGACCATGGTTCATCAGGAGGATGCTGTTCCACCAGGCTCTTGCATCTCCTGCCAAGTAGTGGGTGGCAAAGAGAACTTTCTCGTTGTGATCAACTTTGGCTACTTCCAAATTGTTCTCCATCGTCTGCAACCAGTCATCAGCATCTAATGGGTTCTCCGAAGTGCTAAAGATTGGGGGATTGGTATTCTGGAAATTTTTCAGCTTGGATCCTTGGTGATCCTGATTTCCATGCCCTTGGTTGTTTTGGGCCATCTAGGCTATCTACTGCAGTGTTGCTAAGTTGGCCTGGCGCTCTGCCCTGCTTGCTTCATGGTCTGCAACTAACATCTGCATAATCTGCAGCATTGGGTCCTGTGATGAGATGCTCCCTCCGGGGTTTCCACGAGTGATACATTGCAAATGTATCTATATTTTTTGATGTTCCATGCTTGGTTTTATCCATTTTCTTGTGTTTTGTTCCAGCTTAGGAGTACTTTTTTTATGATTTCTTGGACTAACCTATTAACAAGAGCCACGGTGCCAGCTGCCTGTTTTTTGCTGTTTTTGGTTCCAAGAAAGTCAAAAAATGAATATTCTCGGAATTGGACGAGACAAAAGCCAAAGTGCCTATTTTTTCGGAAGTGATCAAGTGCCAGAATACGAGACGGAGAAGGGCCAGGGGCCGACCACACCACCTGGCCGCACGGCCAGGCTGGGCCCACGCCAGGGGGTGCTGTGGTGGCTCCCAGCACCCCCTCGGCCTCTTCTTCCGCCTATATATTGTCCTTGGGACGAAAACCCTAATTACCGATCAAAAATCCACGAAAGAGTCTGTAGCCACCATCATCTCCATCCCTAGATCGGGAGGGATCTGAAGCTCTTCCCGGCACCCTGCCAGAGAGGGGAATTCACCCTGAAGGCCTTCTTCATCACCATACAAGCCTCCGGTGTGATGCGTGAGTAGTTCATCCTTGGACTACGGATCCATGTAGTAGCTAGATGGCTGGTTCTCCTCCTTTGTGCTTTCATGTTTAGATCTTGTGAGCTCCGTTCATGATCAAGATCATCTATTTGTAATTCTACATGTTGCGTTTGCGGGGATCCGATGGATATTGAGATCCTATTTCAGATTGATTATTGATTTTATCATGTCTTTTTTATTTGAGATCTTGCATGATTTCCGTTGTTATTAGCTATCTTGGCCAAGTAGATGCAAGCAACTCCAAGAGGTAGTATTTATGCTCGATAGTGGGTTCATGCCTCTGGTAATCTGGGGAAGACAGAAATCTCTAAGGTACTAGATGTGTTGTTGCTACTAGGGAGAAAACAACAATCCTTTGTTCATAGAACAATCGTATTGTTTACTTTACACGTAGTTCGTAAAGCAATAATCTGTTGCTCGCAACTTAATACTGGAGGGGGTTCGGATGATAACCTAAAGGTGGATTATTAGTCATAGATGTAGTTGGATGGCGGTCTATGTATTATGTTGTAATGCCCAATCAAGTCTCAAAGGAGTCAAGATGATTAGTATATGCATATATTGCTTTCTCGGTGTTTGTCAATTGCCCCACTGTAATTTGTTCACCCAGCATGTTATCTATCTTAAGGAGAGCCACCTCTAGTGAACTATGGATCCCGGTCCTTTTTCTTTACATACAATCTACAATCTTTTACTGCTTTGTGTTTACTTTCTGCAAACTTTTACTTCTTTCCATGCGATACGTTTAATCCTTTGTTTTCCGCAAAACACGGTGAGATTGACAACCTCATCGCGAGTTGGGGACAAAGTTCTGTGGTTGTGTTGTGCAGGTCTCCACGTTGCTACTAGCACCGGTAGTGCGGCCTGCCAAAGCTCAGCTAGTAACACCTTTGGGGTGTTTCCTTGCTCCTACTGGTTCGATTAAACCTTGATTTTATAACTGAGGGAAACTTGCTGCTGTGCTCATCATACCTTTCTCTTGGGGTTCCCAACGAGCTCTACATTAACACCGCCATCAAGCAATTTTTTGGGCGCCGTGCATTGAGCCATCAAACATTTTTCTGGCGCCATTGCCAAGGAGTCAAGGACATCTTCACAAGGGGAATCCCTCACAACCAATCTCTTTACTTTGTTGTTTTTTGTTTTGCTTAGTTTTTTTTTGCTTTGTTTGCTGGTTTTGGTCTTCAAAAACACAAAAAAAATTAGTTTTGCAAGTTTACTTTATTATTTGAAAAACACAAAAAAATTAGTTCCTATCCTAAGTTGTCACTATGTCTAGCCTTGCTCCAATCACTATGTCACCCGAGGATATGATTTTCACTTTTAAACAAGGAATTGAGGAAAGTTTTAAGGAAGCTTGGTCTAGAATCTCCGATCTACATGAAAAAACTGAGCCTAAAATGACTCAAAGCTTGTTCCTTAGCAGTTTTTACCTTGGAATTGCTCTTTTCTATAGATATGCTTTAGATGCTATTGTGGGAGGAGATTTCCTCCATTGTAATGAGGATGATGCTATTAATGCTATAAATAAATTGATCCTCACTTACAACTTGCCTAGCCAAACTGATACTTCTTTCGCAAAAATATTTGCTAGGTTGGACACTCTTGAGGAAAGCATTACTAGATTAGAAAGTTGCTATAATACGCTTAGGGAGCATCATGATTATGTGCCAAAAAACTCTGAACCATCAAAGTGGTTCCCTACAGTAAAGATTGAGATAAACACTGAAACTTTTCAAGCTCGCTGTGATATCATGTCTGAATTTTGCCTTATGCCCAAAGATATTTATAAATATCTGAATACTTGGGGGATCATTGAAGGAGGAAAAGAAATATCTCTTACTAATAATACTATCATATTACCTCTTGGAATAGCTGAAGAAGTGTTTACAAAGATCTTTGGGAAAACGATTTCTATTGATTTTCTCGTTATTGAATGTGCAAGAAAAGGACAAATTACACTTGGAAGGTCCCTATTAGAACTCCTTGGAGCAATAATAGATGTGGGAAAGGGGACCATGCACCTTTCTTCTCCACCAAACAATCATATTTTCCCCAAGGTTAGGAATAAAAGTAAGAGAGGTAAGGGCAAGAAAGTTGGTTTTAATGCTTCTTCGTTTGAGAACACTTGATTCTTTCTTTGCTTCTTATGCCTAACTTAAAGGCGTGAAAAAAAGTACTTATTGGGAGATAACCCAAAAGTTTTAGATGAGTCTTGGAAGTTATTACCTCTGTCATAACCGCTCCTTATCCTTTTTATTTGCTTTTTGTGCCAAGAGTAACCTCTAATGAGAGAGAAGTAATGATTGGGAAAGTTGTTGTCCCGAAACAGATTTTTGTGTTTCACCGTAAAAATTCGTGAGAGAGCTCTTTATGTCGGATTGAGCTGTAATTTTGTGTGCTTCTGCCCAGGTTATTATCTAACTTTCGTTAGTTCAACACTTTTTGATTAAAGCAACAGAAGGTCTTCGAAAAATTCGTCTTTACCTGCTGGTCTGTTTTGACAGATTTCTGCCATTTTCTGCATTTGCTTCTTGTTGGTTCCTTTTTGAGTTTTTTTGGGGAATTGAGATTTTTGAGGGAAGTACTACAGTAGCTAGTGTCCTAATGGAAGTTTATTTGGTGTTAGAACTGAACCTTAAGACTTATTTATCTTAAGTGCACTAATGTTGCTAATGAGATTGTGTGAAGTTTTGTATGAAGGAAAAATTTCAGGTGTATGGAAGGAATGAGTAATGAGATGAAGGATAGACTAAAGCTCAAGCTTCAGGATTCCACACGTGTCACCCCAAGAAATATCCAAGAAGTACAAGCGTCAAAGCTTTGGGATGCCCAAGGCATCCCCTTCTTCATCAATAAAATCCCAGGTTTCTTCCAAACGCTTCATTTTTATTGTTTCATGCACAGTTGTGTTTTTCTTGGAGCGTCTTATTTTTCGTTTTCCTTTTGGTTTTCGTTTGCTTGGTTTGCTTAGTTTTCTGAATAAATTGGTTGGACCCCCTCTTTCATACATTGGTTTGCAAATAGTTTGGTTTGGTTTGGAAAAGAGTAGGAAAGTTCATGCTTATGCGGTAAAAAGAGCTTGTTTTTGACTGTGGCCTATGCTTTGTCATGCCATGCTTGATATTGTTTTGGATTTATGCTTAGTATTCTTTGTTGTAGCATGACTTGTTATAAACAATTGAGATTGCTTAATGTGCCTTGGATGAATCATGCGTTGTTTTAGCATATTAAAGCATAGTATAGTGGTATTCTCCTTTGATGCTTTATTTGAGTTGACTTGGCGCATGCTCACACCATGTTATGACTTTCTCAAGTCGCTATAACCTTTATGATCCTTTAGTTTTCAACTTGTAGTATCACTTTATGCTTTGATCAATGATGTTTTGTCGCTCTGCATGATTATGGCCATTATTGCTCTCTTAGTTTGTCGCTCTCAGTCTTTTGCTAGCCTCCACAACAAATTATGAGTTCCACTCATGCATCCAACTCCCTAAACCAAGTTATTCCAAAGAGTCCACCATACCTACCTACTAGCTTATGCTATTCCAAGTACATTCATTCTTTTGTTTACCTTCCACATGTTATGAGAAAACTAGTGATTAAAGCTCTCACGAACTTGATGGCACACTTTACTTTTCTTGCCCTTAATAAACTTGCACCATTGTGTCTTCTATGTTGTATATGCTTGCACTTATTTGTTGGGAATTAGCAGAACCATGCTTTCATGGGGAACGCTTTCAACATTGCACTTGGTACTTATACCTAGTTGATATCATGCTCTTTTGTATATGGATGTCGTCGGTGTGAAATGAAAGGGGGGCTTATAAGTCTAGTTGATATCATGCTCTTTTGTACCTTCCAAGGTTTTCACAATTCATTTTCACCAAGGGTTCCCATCTAAAGTGACTCAAGTTTTGATTTAGCTCTAAGATACTAAGTTAAGAGTGTTCACTAAGGTGGGATGCTAATCTCAATCTCATGCCATAGAATGACATCTAAGGTTATCTAGATAGGTCAAATTTTATACTTTTTATGCTACCTTCAAACAAGTAAGGGACTTTGATGAAGTAAAGAAAGTAAAAGCTTGAAAGTAAAACTTGGATTAGGTACTAGTCAGAGTGGTATAACCAAAGCATGCCTAATGCATCTTGCTTAGGTTATCTAGCTTAATATTAGTTTTCTAACAATAGCTTGCCTTGGTTGGTGCAGTGGTTGAGGTTTTCTTCCTCCTCTTCTTGATAGAACTCCTCCTCCTTGAAAGCTTGGTCGGTACTATCGTCTATAAATACATACGAAATACACAATCACCAAACAATACTTAACTAGTCTACTTAGCACAATAAGGCACACATTTGATGATCTACTATCATCACAAGCATCTCAAGGTTTTATTAACTAGCTTCATTCTTTTTATTTAAGAAAAGTAATTTCTACTCATTGAAAATAACTAAAATTTAATATTCTCCAATTAAAATATGGGATCATGTGGACACATGTCATCACCACATATTCTAACATATGGGAATATGATTTAAAGTTTGGATCACATTTTAATAAGTTTAAGTTTAATATTTAATGATTTAAAGTGATTAGAAATATCTATATTGCACTAATTTGGTACTAGTACAAAGTCACTGCATGTAAACCTTAATATTATTACATATTCAGATAGGTATGGTTAAATGTGATTTTTTGGAGTTGGAATCAACTCAAAAGCTATTATGGTTGATTTTATAAAAATGTTTGAATGTGTAAATGCTGCTGTCTTGTTATTTTTACTAGGCGAGATCTCTAACTCTAAATGAATTAAATCCAACGGGCTTGGATAGATCTATTCAGAAGCTTTCCAAAAAAATTGGAATCACTCAGTTTGGTTTAGTAAATCTTCCTGAATTGGATTTTGAACTAAGGGACATAATTGAGTTTAAACTTAAATAGAAAAATCTATATTTGAATTAACTGGGTCGCGCGGGAAAGGAAATGGGCCGGCCCAGTGACGCTCAGCGGCACAGAGGGCGGCTGACAGGTTGGTCCCGCTTGCCAGCGAGACTTAAAACCCAAAACGGTATCTAGCGATCTGGGCCACACGATTATAACGTGGATCAATGGCTCACGGTCATCGTCGACTACGGACTCCTCGCCGGCGAGACCGAACCCTAAACAGCCGGTGGGGGTCTACTGGGGACTTACCAGGGCTCCAGCTAGTGCGACGAGGCGGGCGATCGAACTGGACACGACGGCGGACTCAGGCGAAGTCACGACAGGGGCTGCGGTGGACAGAATCGACGGCAGCGTCTCCTCTTCTGCAGCTGTCTCCTCCGGTGCAATTCCAGCGAACTACGGCTCGAGTGGTTCCGGCGAGAGAGGGGAAATGTTCAGGGGAGAGAGGGGAGTGGAATGGTGAGGAATTCGTGGTGGGGAGGCCTGCTTATATAGGCGCGACAGTGAGACCGAGAGGTGTGTGTGGAGCTCGTCGGTGACGATGGCATAGGGGGCTATCGGCGTGGGTGAGGTAGGCGGACAGTGTGCGGTTCCCTGGCGGTCAGCTACAGCGCAATGGCGCGGCTAGGGGCGGTGGCATATGGTCGGGAGCGTCGCGCGCTCCGGGAGACAGAGGCGGTGCTCGACGCGGCGCTCGACGACTGTGGTTCGTGCGGTGGTGGACGACCGTGTCTGGCGGGGTGCTGGGGTCGAGGCGGAGCAGCGCACGCGGTCTGCGGTCGAGGCACGGTCTGTGGCGTGTTGGCGGTGAGGGCGCTCTGGCTATACGCAGAGAGAAAGGGCAGTGAGGCTGGGGAGTGGTCCAGGGGTTATCTGCGGTCGTGGGGTGGACTGTGGGCGGCCGTGAGGTGACGCCTCCCTTCCTGGAGCAGCGGAGAGGGGGTGGTGGTCGCATGTGGCTTGGGCAAGGTTGGCCGGCGGGCATGTCCTCGGGGTGGCGCGACACTATGGTGCTAGGCCAATTGGTAGGTCCTTGATGGCTTGGTTGGGTCTGGGGGAGACAATGGCATTGACTAGGGTTCAAATGGTTCGAAAAAATTTGATCAATAATAGTAATAGTTAGGCTAATTTGATTCTTCCCACAAGGTGTTTGACAAAATGGCCGAAAGAAGAAAACTTTTGAATTTTAAAATGAAATTTGGTGGAGTTGTTGATCACATGCTTGAGCATCTCTGGTTGCTTTGGATCTTTAAATGGAGTTCATTTGAGTGGTTTTTGAATTAATGTAATCTTGATACATACACTATATTCAATTTTCAAATGTCATTCGAAATTTAGTGTTTGAAAGTTTTTGGGATGAAACAAAGTGGGCCTTGGTACATCACTACTTGTACTCAAGGGGTGTAAAGATCCACAATTGTCTCTGTTAAGATTTGAGTTCTAGGAATAGCCAAAGTAGGCTAGGTGATTAAAATGGCACAAATGACCATTTGCTTATTTTATTATTTTTGATTTGTTTTTCTTTGGGATTTCCTTGGGAATGATCTAGATGATGTTTAATTCACCTTAGAATCATTTTATAACCAATGGAACACTCAAACATGGCAATTCAAAACAACTCCTAAATTATATGCACACACATATGAATACTTAATGATTTTTAAATGAAAAAGTTTTTGTTAACCCTAAATTGGGTAGGTTTGATCTTGATTAACTTTGGATTAGAGTTTTGGGATGTTACACATCCCATAAAAATGCAAACAATAAACAAAACAAAACCCTAAGCCCTAATCTTTCCTTCCTTTGAAATCATTTCAAATGGTTCTGATATTTTTGAAAATTACCAAAATTGTTGGAGCCCAAACTGAATAAAAGGGCCCCACAATATATTTTATATTTTATAACAGTCTCTGGTATTTTAAAAGTATTCAAAATAGATTTGAAATTGGAAATAAAAAATTGAAAACACAAAACAGGAAATAGAAAAAGGGTTTTGTTAAAAAAAATAGGAGTCGTTGCAGCCTAGGGTGGCCCACCTCCCTCTTCTCTCTTCATGCCTCCCATGCACGCCCGCAGCCAGCCCAGTCAGCCAACCAGCTGGCCTGGTACCCCTTCGTCTGTTTTTCCTCGTCTATCACCTCACACCAGAAGGACGATGGTGCCGATGTAGCTGCGTGTCACCGCCGGTGCCATCCCCGCTCCGCCGTGATGCCCGCTGCAAGGAGATTCACGCTACCGTCTTTGGTGACGTCTACAAGTACCCTAACTGCCACCGGGAGGAACCCTAATCCCCATTTCTTCCCTTTCTCCTCTATGACCGGAACCCTATCTCACAGGACCTTCGGTGCCCCGCCATTCCTATCCACCACCCGCTCGTCAAAGAGCACCGCTGGAACCGCCTCTCTCTCCTTGCTCATCTCGTTCAAGCGTGCAAGACGGAGATGTCCCACGCGCCTCAATCGACCCCTCCTTCCTGAGGTCTCGCTGCTATCCAATTGCCACCCTCCGACCTCGCCTCGGCCATCCAACATCTCCATCGCGATCCCGGTGAGCCCTTGAGCACTCCAGTGTTCTCCACTCTATCTCTCCCGCTTCCTGACCCGTCTCTGCACCATGAGCAAGCTGCCGCCGCCGCTGTTCATTGTCGTCTGCGAGATCCGATGACCCAATCCGAGCGGCGCCACCACAAGATGGCGTAGTGTGATGCACTGCGTCTAACGCGTGTATATGCACCGTCTTGCAAGCCCCAGTCGCCGTCCCCGTCATCCACTTGGGAGCCACCAGGCTAACGTCGTGCTTACGTCATCATGACATCAGTGGCGCACGGTCAGCTCTGGTCAAACCCACGGTGGGCCCTGCCCTTGCCGCGTGGATGTCGATGTGGCACCGGGCCCTTCTGTCAGCCTCTGCGATAGGACTAGCCCGTGTGTAAAAAGTATCCTAGCTTTTGTTATATTTTCATAAATGGTTAAATAATTTCAGAAATTAGTTTAATCTTATAAATTCAATATTTAATTATTTATAACTCAGAAAAATATGTGTAATATATCAAAATGTTCAGAAAAGTGAGATCTACACAATAACATCAAAATCATGCATTGTTCAACAACTTCAATGCCAAGTTTAATTAGAATAACAAAGTGACCTATCTCATATACATCCTGGGTTTCTTCAAATTATGGTTTGGATCCCTCGGAACCCCGTTTAAATTGCCAAGCATGCTTTAGAGTTTCATTCAAGTACAATTTAACTTGTCATATCATCATCCTTGCTTGAGCATTGCACAGATGCCATATATTGATTGTTGTTTCCCCTTTCTTTCCGGTGTTTGGTTCTTCCCGGTAGAATACGATATCGAGATCAAGATTGAAGACTGAGATCAACACCATAAAAGATCGACGAACAATACTTGACCAACTGTAACCAAGTCAAGTACAAGGCTTCTGAAGATCTATATCTGGGTATCAACAAACAAGGCAAGCATAGCCCCACCATGATACAATCCTATGCTTTCAAAGTATTTCACTTCTGCCATGATGCATGCGATTCTACTGTGGTCTTTTATTAGATAGAGTATCATATATGTTGCATTGCTCCCTTTGAGCTTATATTACCTGATCCACTGCTCCTAGCATAACTAGGTTTGTCTTGTGTGCACTGCTAGAGCTTATATATGTGTCTTTCTTAGCCCTGCTTAGCTGTTAGTGCTGGTTCATCCAGATGATGTATCAGATGCAGAGAATCTAGTATGATAGGAGAACGAGGTATACTGATGAGGTAAGATCAGTGGTAAAGGTTAAACATGCTAAGGATTGTATGGGTGGCCACGATGGGATTCGTTTTTTGTAGTCCCATGCTCGCCACCACTAGGAACCGAGTTCTTGCCTTTGGACCAAGACGAGCGTATAGCCACACGGGGTTTATGGGGACCTCTCGACTAACTAACTTGCCTAGTAGATTTCATGAGTCACATAGTTCGGTATTCCATTCGACATATGCATAAAAAACGTTTTGAAAAGATTTGGCGGGTGAAGGTGTGTCATAATAGGTAGGTAAGTGTGGACCTGGTTGCTTGGGGTGGATGGAGCCCCTAGTAAACCAACCTCGCCTCACATCTCTAGGGACCGGCTTCAGGATTTGACCTGTTACGACAGAACCCTCCTTAGGGCGTGACTCATGGTCTCGAAGAAAGCAAGCTAAAGGTCGTGTCCAACCACGCCCTGCCAGCCTTCCAAGGAAGAGGGCGTAACTATAGTGGCATTAAGAGTCGGTTGGTACATGTGGGTAAAGTTGTGCACCCATGTAGGGTTAAATCTTTCAAAAAGCTATGTTCACGGTTATGAATGCTTGGTGACCGAATTCTAAGATCATAGAGAACTTTAACCTAATCGTAAAACTTGGAGGTTTCAACGTGTGCTTAAGGATGCTTCCTCATGGGTAAGAGGGGGTAATCCAGTTGTGAGATGAGGATTACTTTGGTGGATATCAATAGATGATGAACAATTCTTCGGAGATGTCGCTCTCTTATCCCCTTTTAAAATATTCTGATTAGACGAGCATCTTCTCCCTCTTGTTTTATAAACAAAGATGGCTTTATGCAAAATAACCCCACTAACCATAAGTCTTATGGAGTACACCCTGTACTCACCCTTGCTTTGTTTATACTTTTGGAGAAGAGTAAGAGTTCTCATGAAGACAAGTTCTGGCCGTACGACATCAACACCGACGAGTAGCTTGGGGTTCCCGGCCGGCAGCCTGGAATCTATGGGCTGGGACATCATCGTTATGCTTCAGGCCTCTTAGGCCATTTGATAAGTTTGCTATACTTAATAGCATAATTTTCCTTCCGTTGTTTGATGTTTGTGGTCAGTGACTTCTGCTTGTAATATTTTGGCTCTTCGCTCAGTTATGAGCTTGCTGTAATAATTTTTGTGTCACAGGGTTAGTGTTGTGTTACCGATTTCTCACCGAATATCCTCGAGCTCTAGGTTAACCTTATGTCAGGCTAAGGTCTGGGATTTGTTTAACCCTGATCCCGGGGGTGTCACAGTTTTTGGTATCAGAGCACTACCGACCGTAGCATAACCTTGCTACTGGTTGATGTTGAGTCTAGTGTTTATGGAAAACTATTTTAAAGCTGAAAAGTATTTGCAAAAACTCTAGTATGCTTCTTTTGCTCCTCATCTGGTATCGCTCTAACTCTGGGTCATCTTATCTTGTGTTGATTTGGAAAAGTTTTAATATCTCTTCTAGTCTTTCAAAGTTTAGGTGCCTTTTGGGCATGTCGTTTCTCAACTAGTTGACCTAGTGTTGAGTTCTCTAGAGTCGTGTGTGTTGTGTGTTCTTCGCTCCCCTTGCGTTGCTTCGATCGAGAGATTCCTTTCCATCATGATCGCTCTATCTTATGGGCCCACAATATTATATTGTAGGATCCATAGTGTTCAGTTCTAGGTTTCGAGGTTTATTTTCATCTCGTGTGCCTCCCTTTTGTTTACTTGGGTACTTCAGAAGTCTTTTATTCTCTTGGAAACTACCTTGTGGTTGCTATCTTGTAGTGTACGCGGTATCACTCAAGTAGTAGTTACTTCTTTCTCGGGTTTAACCCTTGGACTTGAACAGAAGGTCCCGGATTGTACTGGATTCCGGTGTTGTGAATGTGATAAATGAAGCTGATCTTTAACCCAAGGTCCATTCCATTGACCTTTGTCGTTAATGTTTACACATTACTTCAGGATGGCTGGTACTACCATTCTAGCCTTCAAGCTTGTGGTCTTTGTCGCTATTAACTCGTGAAAATTAAGGACTTCCCCTACCACTAGCTATGGCAGATGTTCTTTAATGGAACCAAATAGATCACGACAAGAGTACTCCTAGTGAGTCCCGCATCTATACTCGTGACTCTGCCGCACCTTCCCTTCTATGCATTGGTTTTCGGAAAATTGTTAATCTAAGCATCCACATCTCGGGATTCTATCCTGAGCATGTTCCTTCCCCATGTTATTTCCGACCTTTGTCTATTAGTTGGTACCCAAGTGGTAATGTGCATTGGTGTCTTCCAATGCAAGATACTCTTGTGGTCCGTCATGACAAACTATTTCGAGACATCAGGAGAAACAAACTCCGGTACCTCGTCATATCTAGGACCAGGTCAAAGTGTTGTAATCCGCAGATTAAGAGGCATTGATTAGTTTCTATCTGTTCTATCTTAGAGTATCACACTCTTCTATACTAAGAGGTCATGCTGAGTCTCATGACCCTCTTAATGAAGTGATGCTTTTACACATACTTACCCACCCTTCCTCTAAGCTTTCACATTCGAGAATGATGTGTGTGTGAAATAATGTGGGCATCCGAGATTTTTTTAGCAATCATTATTGCTTTGGAATCTTAACAAGGACATTTGTGTCATCTTAACGTAATGGGTTAATCCTATCACTAAGTAAAGGATGATTGTGCTACCAAGTCCTTTATTCCGGTACACCCTCCTCGGTCAAAGAGTTAGGCTTGTGCCGAAGTTCTAAGACTATGTCTTCTTGCCTTACAAAGCATGTTTTCTCTCAAACTAAGTGACATATCGGTGGTTCATGATATTCTAGATGTCTACTAGAAGTATCGCCATGTTGCCACATGACCGTATTTCAAGTTCTTGAGGTAAGCAAGTTCTATGAACTGCTCCTTTCTCCAAGGATCCGTACTGGTTATCCCTGAACTGGTTGGTTGAGCCTAAACAACAACTTGGAGAGTTGTAAAGACAAAAGTTCTATCTGACTTACTTCATATTAAAGGGATGTCTAGTTTTGTTTGTGCTGAAGAAAGATAGTATTTCCTTCGTGGATATATTATCTTCCCCCACCTTTTATTTGATTTGGGTTATCATCAAATCAAACTCATTTCCAAGGACTATATTGATGATGTTGCTACTCGTGATGTTTCAATTGAGTACATCCTCATGTCCTTTGGTCTGACCAATAGTTTTGTCTTGTTCATACAACATAAGAGTCCATCTTCCTGGAGTATCTCGATAAGTTTGTTGTTGAGCCCATCGATAATATCCTTATCTTCGCCAAGCTAGACTAGATTCATATGGAACATTTGACATTACTGTTGCAAATTCTTAAGAACCGTCTTCATGTCATCTTGAAGTATGTGCTCTGGATGTTAGAAGTGATATCCGCGGGTTCACGCGCAATTGTCAAAAGATGTCACCGTGGATTTGAGTAGATTTATCTTGTTCCCTTTAAGGACACGGGTGTATTTCGTTGCAAGTACTTCATGTAGGAGCAGTTGTCCTTCGACAAGTTGTTAATAAATGGGTCTAGCAATCTAGCTCGGTCTAGTGGATCTTAACACTATAGTCCATGTCTTGAGAACCTAGTAACTTTACCTTTACGGTAAATGTTGCAAACTATCTATTCGGACATGCTGAGTCTGAAGTATCATTCCACCGAACCAAATCTTAATCTCAAGAAGATATGATGGTTGGTGTTCCTCAAGGTTTTGACATAGGTCTCTCTGAAAATCCGGCAAGATTGATGTAATGGTTGACACAACTAGTCAGAAGGCCTATTGCCATATCCTCCTGAATCAGCAAATAACAACCACTCTTCATGAGGCTCCTTCTTGAATATATTATAGGAGTTGTGCTAATGGTTTCCTTTGTATCCGAAGTCCGACCTTCACTTGATGTCCTATATGTCGAACATCAAGGAGAACATTTAAAGTATTGTTGCTAAATGTCTCTCGATCGATCCTCCAAACCTTTTATGTTGGCAAGCATTTATTGTGCCAAGTAACTAAAGTCTGAGAATGAAGTTTCTTTTTCCTCGTGTCATCAGGAATCTTATATATTCATCTTAGTGGTGTAAAGTGATATCGTAATATTTGGCAAAGATTTTGGTAACCCTGGATGAATAAAGAGTTTCCTTCTCTTCTCGATCATGTTCAAGAGTGATGATGACTTTGCTA
Organism: Avena eriantha; assembly: GCA_910589775.1. Classification (NCBI taxonomy): domain Eukaryota; kingdom Viridiplantae; phylum Streptophyta; class Magnoliopsida; order Poales; family Poaceae; genus Avena; species Avena eriantha. Next base: position 457,443,249 of record OU342743.1, read on the forward strand.
ATTAGAAGTTTCTCATGTTACATGTTCCTTGTGACTCTTATGAGTCCTCGACACAAAACACCTTTATGTCCTAACCTTTTGTTGAATGAAGAGTGATCCTTCTGTATCAAAAATAGTTCAACGGCTTGGTTATCCACATCTCTATATCCACGAAATCTCTACTTAAGCCATTGGTAGAGGTTCCCTCTCGACGTCTGTGGTTACATTCTCTCTATTGGAAGCTTTTCCCTTCAGAAGCTTAAACTCTTCTGAAGCTCCATGGTCTCAATCCTTATGAAGACCAGCTATCTAACACCTTGAAACCTTCTCCTCTTGTCTCCTCCATTACCTTGTTGTGTTTCATGTCATCATCTCATAGTTGTTTATAAACACTCCTTCACGAGTTGACCATGAGATACTCTATGTGTTCTTAGTGTGTTTTCCTCTTATCCTTAGAAGTGACGTGATACATTCCAAATGTATCTATAATTGTTGATCTTCCATGCTTGGTTTTATCCACTTTCTTGTGTTTTGTCCACACTTTGGAGTACTTTTCATATGATTTCTTGGACTAACCTATTAACAAGAGCCACAGTGCCAGCTGCATGTTTTCTGCTGTTTTTGGTTCCGGGAAAGTCAGAAAATGAATATTCTCGGAATTGGACGGGACAAAAGCCAAAGTGCCTATTTTTCCGAATGTCATCAAGTGCCAGAATACGAGACGGAGAAGGGCTAGGGAGCCATCACACCACCTGGCCGCGCGGCCAGGCCTGGCCCACGCCAGGGGGTGGTGTGGCCGCTCCCGGCACCCCCTCGGTCTCCCCTTCCGCCTATATATTACCCTCGAGACGAAAACACTAAGTGCCGATCAAAAATCCACGAAAGAGTTTGTAGTCGCCGTCATCTCCATCCCTAGATCGGGAGGGATCTGAAGCTCATCCTGGCACCCTGCCGGAGAGGGGAATTCACCCTTGAGGCCTTCTTCATCACCATGCAAGCCTCTAGTGTGATGCGTGAGTAGTTCATCCTTGGACTACGGATCCATGTAGTAGCTAGATGGATGGTTGTCCTCCTTTGTGCTTTCATGTTTAGATCTTGTGAGCTCCGTTCATGATCAAGATCATGTATTTGTAGTTCATACATGTTGTGTTTGCGGGGATCCGATGGATATTGAGATGCTATTTCAGATTGATTATTGATTCTATCATGTCTTTGTTATTTGTGATCTTGCATGCTTTCCGTTGTTAGTAGCTATCTTGGCTAAGTAGATGCTAGCAACTCCAAGAGTTAGTATTTATGCTCGATAGTGGGTTCATGCCTCTGGTAATCTGGGGAAGTGACAGAAATCTCTAAGGTACTAGATGTGTTTTTGCTACTAGGGAGAAAACAACAATCCTTTGTTCATAGAACAATCATATTGTTTACTTTACACGCAGTTCGTAAAGCAATAATCTATTGCTTGCAACTTAATACTGGAGGGGGTTCGGATGATAACCTGAAGGTGGATTATTAGTCATGGATGCAGTTGGATGGCGGTCTATGTATAATGTTGTAATGCCCAATAAAGTTCCAAAGGAGTCAAGATGATTAGTATATGCATGTATTGCTTTCTCGGTGTTTGTCAATTGCCCCGCTGTAATTTGTTCACCCAACATGTTATCTATCTAAGGAGAGCCACCTCTAGTGAACTATGGATCCCGGTCCTTTTTCTTTACATACAATCTACAATATTTTACTTCTTTGTGTTTACTTTCTGCAAACTTTTACTTCTTTCCATTCGATACATTTAATCCTTTGTTTTCCGCAAAACATGGTGAGATTGACAACCTCATCGCAAGTTGGAGACAAAGTTATGTGGTTGTGTTGTGCAGGTCTGCACGTTGCTACTAGCACCAGTAGTGCGCCCTGCCAAAGCTCAGCTAGTAACACCTTTGGGGTGTTTCCTTGCTCCTACTGGTTCGATTAAACCTTGGTTTCATAACTGAGGGAAACTTGCTGCTGTGCTCATCATACCTTCCTCTTGGGGTTCCGAACAAGCTCTACATCAACACCGCCATCAAGCATTTTTTTGGGCGTCGTGCATTGAGCCATCAAGCATTTTTCTGGCGTCGTTGCCGGGGAGTCAAGGACATCTTCACAAGGGGAGTCCCTCATAACCAATCTCTTTACTTTGTTATTTTTGTTTTTCTTAGTTTCTTTTTGCTTTGTTTGCTTGTTTTGTTCTTCAAAACACCAAAAAAATTAGTTTTACTAGTTTGCTTTCTTATTTGAAAACCCCAAAAAATGACTACTCTTGAAAACAGTAAGTTGTGTGATTTCACTAGCACCAATAACAATGATTTTATGAGCACACCTATTGCTCCACCTGTGGCTGAAAATACTTTCTTTGAGATAAAACCTGCTTTGCTCAATCTTGTTATGAGAGAACAATTTTCTGGTATTGGTAATGAAGATGTTGCTTCCCATCTAAATAACTTTGTTGAACTTTGTGAGATGCTAAAGCATAGGGATATAGATGGTGATATTATTAAGCTGAAATTGTTTCCTTTCGCTTTGAGAGGAAAAGCTAAAGAATGGTTGAATTCCTTGACTAGGAATAGTGTTGATTCTTGGACTAAATGCAAAGATGCTTTTATTGGAAAATACTATCCTCCTGCTAAGATTATATCCATGAGAAGTGAAATAATGAAGTTTAAACAACTTGATAATGAGCATGTTGCTCAAGCTTGGGAAAGGATGAAATCTTTGGTAAAGAATTGTCCCACTCATGGACTGACTGCTTGGATGATCATCCAAACTTTTTATGCAGGATTGAACTATTCTTCAAGGAACCTATTGGACTCTGCTGCTGGAGGTACCTTTATGACCATTACTTTGGGTGCTGCAACAAAACTTCTGGATAATATGATGGTTAATTATTCTGAATGGCATACTGAGAGAGCTCCACAAGGTAGGAAGGTAAATTCTGTTGAGGAAACCTCCTCCTTGAGTGATAACATTGATATTATTATGTCTATGCTTGTTAATGGGAAAACCCATATTGATCCAAATAATGTCCCTTTAGACTCTTTGGTTGCTCAAGAAAAGCAAGTTGATGTGAACTTCATAAGAAATAACAATTTTGGCAACAATGCTTATGGTAATAATGCTTATAGGAACAATTTTGGTAACAACAATTACAAGCCATATCCTCCCAACAATGGTAATGCTTATGGAAATTCTTACAACAATAATAGGAGTGCTCCCTCTGAACTTGAAGTTATGCTTAAAGACTTTATTAGTAAGCAAACTGCTTTCAATAAAACTATTGAGGAAAAACTCTCTAATTCTGAAAGAAATATAACATCTTTGGCTAAAGCTCAATCTTCTCTGAATAAAATGGCTGCTAAACCTGAAACAAATGATAATCTCTTTGCAGCTACTAATGTTATACAAGTAAGAATTGATGAAAATGTTAGACTATTAGCTGAATTACATGCTAAGTGGGAAAGAGAAGATGAAATTGCTAGAAACATTAGTGATTCTACTATTACCACCACTAGTGTTGAGGTTAGTAATAGGTCTACTACTTTAGATGATAAATTTGATTTTGATCTTGATGGTTGCAACATCTCTGAAGTTATTAAGTTCCTACAAAAGCTTGCTAAAAGTCCTAATGTTAGTGCTATGAACATGGCCTTTACAAAACACATTACTAATGCTCTCATAAAGATTAAAGAAGAAAAGATGAAACATAAAGCTTCTATTCCTATAAAACAAGAAGATGGTTGGGAACCCATCATTAATATGAAAGTGAATGACTTTGATTTCAAAACTTTATGTGATCTTGATAGTAGTGTTTCGATTATGCCTAGAAGGATTTATGATATGCTTGATTTTCCTCCACTTGAAGATTGGTATTTGAATGTCCCACTTGATGATAATGCTAAAAAGAAACTCATGGGGAGTCTTAATGATGTTCTTATTATTGTTAATAATGCCTATGTCTCCATTGATTTCTATGTTTTGGATGTTGAATACAATGCTTCTTGTCCTATTACTTTGGGAAGACCTTTTCTTAGAACTATTGGTGCCATCATTGATATGAAAGAAGGCACCATTAAATATCAACTCCCACTCAAGAGAACACTTCCCTAAAAAGAGAGAAAAGATTTCTTTTGCTTCTCCTATGAAAACAAAATTTGGTCTTAATGCTTCTTCATTTGAGAACACTTGATTCTTTTTCTTGCTTCTTATGCCTAACTTATAGGCGTTAAAGAAAAGTACTTATTGGGAGATAACCTGATGCGCTCGACTTTCGACGTAGAGCTCATTGGGAACCCCAAGAGGAAGGTACGATGAGCACAACAATAAGTTTTCCCTCAGTTATGAAACCAAGGTTTAATCGAAAAAATAGGAGCAAGGAAACACCCCAAAGGTGTTACTAACTGAGCTTTGGCAGGGCGCACTACCGGTGCTAGTAGCAACGTGGAGACCTGCACAACACAACCACAAAACTTTGTCCCCAACTTGCGATGAGGTTGTCAACCTTACCGTGTTTTGCGGAAAACAAAGGTGGCTCTCCTTAGATAAATAACATGCTGGCTGAACAAATTACAGCGGGGCAATTGACAAACACCGAGAAAGCAATACATGCATATACTAATCATCTTGACTCCTCTGAGACTTGATTGGGCATTACAACATAATACATAGACCGCCATCCAACTGCATCTATGACTAATAATCCACCTTTAGGTTATCATCCGAACCCCCTCCAGTATTAAGTTGCAAGCAACAAATTATTGCTTTACGAACTGCGTTAAAGTAAACAATACGATTGTTCTATGAACAAAGGATTGTTGTTTTCTCCCTAGTAGCAACAACACATCTAGTACCTTAGAGATTTCTGTCACTTCCCTAGATTACCAGAGGCATGAACCCACTATCGAGCATAAATACTAACTCTTGGAGTTGCTAGCATCTACTTGTCCAAGATAGCTACTAACAACGGAAAGCATGCAAGATCTCAAATAACAAAGACATGATAGAATCAATAATCAATCTGAAATAGCATCTCAATATCCATCGGATCCCCGCAAACACAACATGTATGAATTACAAATAGATGATCTTGATCATGAACGGAGCTCACAAGATCTAAACATGAAAGCACAAAGAAGGAGAAACCAGCCATCTAGCTACTACATGGATCCGTAGTCCAAGGATGAACTACTCACGCATCACACCGGAGGCTTGCATGGTGATGAAGAAGGCCTCCAGGGTGAATTCCCCTCTCCGGCAGGGTGCCGGGAAGAGCTTCAGATCCCTCCCGATCTAAGGATGGAGATGACGGCGGCTACAGACTCTTTCGTGGATTTTTGATCGGGTACTTAGGGTTTTCGTCCCGAGGGCAACTTATAGGCGGAAGGAGAGGCCGAGGGGGTGCCGGGAGCTGCCACACCACCCCCTGGCGCGGGCCAGGCCTGGCCGCGTGGCCAGGTGGTGTGGTGGCTCCCTGGCCCTTCTCCGTCTCGTATTCTGACACTTAATCACTTCCGGAAAAATAGGCACTTTGGCTTTTGTCCCGTCCAATTCTAAGAATATTCATTTTTTGACTTTCCTGGAACCAAAAACAGCAGAAAACAGGCAGCTGGCACTGTGGCTCTTGTTAATAGGTTAGTCCAAGAAATCATATGAAAAGTACTCCAAAGTTGGAACAAAACACAAGAAAGGGATAAAACCAAGCATGGAACATCAAAAATTATAGATACATTTGCAATGTATCAGCATGCCCAAGCTTAACTCCTGCTCGTCCACGAATAGGTAAGTGATAAAAAGAAATAATTTTTGAGGTGGCATGCACCATCAAAGACTTGATCAAAGTATTTGCAAAACATTCAAAGCTGGGATCATAGTACTTTAATCATAACATGAAAGACAAAGTTCTAGCAATAGGCAAAGAAACTATGATGCAACATGAAAAGGCACAAACAAAAGATTCATGAATAACAATGCTTTGCAAGACGTTTGTTTGTTTCGCATAAAGAAAACATAGCATAAAAGTATTCAGCTTGTCCCTCAATAGAGTAGCAAATATAAATGCATAGGACACCTTCAAAGTTCATAAGAGTGACTAGATACAATAGTTTCAAACAAGCAATAACAAGTTATGCATCAATCAACTAGTCTTGGGACAATGCACATAGAATTAATAATGGCCACTATGCTCTCAAAGTAGGTGCATAAAGATAGAAGGTGGAGACTCAATATAATGGTGGAAGAAAGGCCTTTTGTAAAAGGAAGTAGGGATTCAAGTCTCATAAAGTGCTTCCAAAAATTATGGTACTTGTAGTTTTCAGCTCTCATTGCCCCTATCATAAGCATCTTGAAGGTGATTAAGGTTAAAGTGACACAACTAAGAGGATATGGTTGACAAGTTATAAACCGAAATCTCATGCCCCTTACTTACGAAGAGCGATCCTCATGCTACTCAACTTCAGTCACGAGTAAGATTTTGTCATTGTAATTATATGTGTATCATTAAGAATCGCCAACGAGGTACCCCTTTCACATGATACGGGAGCTTTCCCATAATCAAAATGACAAGGCAAGCAGACAATGAGCATCTCAGCTCTTTTTATTTGCGATTTGCATAGGTTTTTCTTGAGGATGCTTCATAGAGTGCTCATTATGGTGACGCTGCAAGTTTCCACCATGATTAGGCATGTCTTAGGCTAGCAGCCCAGGCGTTTCTCTAACACACATACAAAATCCATGATCTTACAAGTTCCACTTTTATTTCACACCACCGGGATCCGTAAGCAAAAGAAAATGATATCAATGGGGTACAAAGTACAAGTGCAATGTTGAAAGCGTTCCCCATGGTACATGGTTCTGCTAATTTCAACTTATAAAGCGCAAGCATATACGCAACAAAGAAGGACCCAATGGTTCAAGTTTATTAGGGGCAAAAAGTAAAGTGTGCCATCAAGTTCGTGAGAGCTTTAATCACTAGTTTTCTCATAACAAGTGAAAGGTAAACAAAAGCATGAATATACTTGGAATAGCATAAGCTAGTAGGTAGGTATGGTGGACTCTTTGGAATAACTTGGTTTAGGGAGTTGGATGCATGAGTGGAACTCATACTTTATTGTGGAGGCTAGGAAAAGACTGGGAGCGACAAACTAAGAGAGCAATAATGGCCATAATCATGCAGAGCGACAAAACATCATTGATCAAATCATAAAGTGATTACACAAATTGAAAACTAAAGGATCATAAAGGCTATGGTGACTTGAGATAGTCATAACATGGTGTGAGCATGCACCAAGTCAACCCAAATAAAGCATCAAATGAAAATACTACTATACTATGCTTTAATATGCTAAAACAACGCATGATTCATCCAAGGTACATTAAGCAATCTCAATTGTTTATAACAAGTCATGCTATAGAAAAGAATACTAAGCATAAAGCCAAAACAATATCAAACATGGCATGACAAAGCATAGGCCACAGTCAAAAACGAGCTCTTTTTACCACATAAGTATGAACTTTCCTACTCTTTTCCAAACCAAACCAAACTATTTGCAAACCAAATGTATGAAAGAGGGGGTACAACCAATTTATTCAGAAAACTAAGCAAACCAAGCAAACTAAAAACCAAAACAAAAACGAAAAAGAAGATGCTCCAAGAACAACACAACTGTGGATGAAACAATAAAAATGAAGCGTTTGGAAGAAACCTGGGATTTTTATTAATGAAGGAGGGGATGCCTTGGGCATCCCCAAGCTTTGACGCTTGTACTTATTGGATATTTCTTGGGGTGACACGCGTGGCATCCCCAAGCTTGAGCTTTAGTCCATCCTTCATCTCATTACTCATTCCTTCCATACACCTGAAATTTTCCTTCATACAAAACTTCACACAATCTCATTAGCAACATTAGTGCACTTAAGATAAATAAGTGTCAAGGTTCAGCTCTAACACCAAATAAAATTCCATTAGAACACTAGCTACTGTAGCACTTCCCTCAAAAAGCTCAATTCCCCAAAGGAACTCAAGAAGGAACCAACAAGAAGCAAATGCAGAAAATGGCAGAAATCTGTCAAAACAGACCAGCAGGTAAAGACGAATTTTTTCGAAGACGTTTTGTTGCTCAGATCAAAAAGTGTTGAACTAACGAAAGTTAGAAAACAGCCTGGGGCAGAAGCACAAACGATTACAGCTCAATCTGACATACAGAGCTCTCTCAGGAATTTTTACGGTGAAGTACAAAAATCTGTTTCGAGACAACAACTTTCCCAATCATTACTTCACTCTTATTAGTGGTTACTCTTGGCACAAAAAGCAAATAAAAAGGATAAGGAGAGATTATTACAGAGGTAATAACTTTCAAGACTCATCTAAAACTCTTGGGTTATCTCCCAACATGTACTTTTCTTTAACGCCTTTAAGTTAGGCATAAGAAGCAAAGAAAGAATCAAGTGTTCTCAAATGAAGAAGCATTAATTAAATTTTGTTTTCATAGGAGAAGCAAAATAAATATTTTCTCACTTTTTAGGGAAGTGTTCTATAACTTTCTTGAGTGGGAGTTGATATTTAATGGTGCCTTCTTTCATATCAATGATGGCACCAACAGTTCTAAAAAAAGGTCTTCCCAAAGTAATAGGACAAGAAGCATTGTATTCAACATCCAAAACATAGAAATCAACGGGGACATAGGAATCGTTAACCATAATAAGAACATCATTAAGACTCCCCATGAGTTTCTTTTTAGCATTAGCATCAAGTGGGACATTCAAATAACAATCTTTAAGTGGAGGCAAATCCTTCTAGGCATAATAGAAACACTACTATCAAAATCACACAAAGCTTTGAAATCAAAGTCATTCACTTTCATATTAATGATGGGTTCCCAACCATCTTCTTGCTTTATAGGAATAGAAGTTTTATGTTTCATCTTTTCTTCTTTAATCTTTATGAGAGCATCAGTAATGTGTTTTGTAAAAGCCATGTTCATAGCACTAGCATTAGGACTTTTAGCAAGATTTTTTAGGAACTTAATAACTTCAGAGATATTGCAACCATCAAGATCAAAATCAACTTTATCATCTAAAGTAGTAGAACTATTACTAGCCTCAACACTAGTGGTGGTGATAGTAGAAACACTAATGTTTCTAGCAATTTCATCTTCTCTTTCCCACTTAGCATGTAATTTAGCTAATAGTCTAACATTTTCATCAATTCTTACTTGTATGGCATTAGTAGCTGCAAAGGGATTCTCATTAGTTTCAGGTTTAGCAGCCATTTTATTCAAAGTAGATTGAGCTTTAGCGAAAGATGCTATATTTCTTTCAGCATTAGAGAGTTTTTCCGCAATAGTTTTATTGAAAGCAGTTTGTTTACTAATAAACTCTTTAAGCAAAACTTCAAGTTCAGAGGGAGCACTCTTATTATTGTTGTAAGAATTTCCATAAGCATTACCATTGTTGGGAGGATATGGCTTATAATTGTTGTTACCAAAATTGTTCCTATAAGCATTATTACCATAAGCATTGTTGCCAAAGTTGTTATTTTTATGAAGTTCACATCAACTTGCTCTTCTTGAGCAACCAAAGAGGCTAAAGGAACATTATTTGGATCAATATGGGCTTTCCCATTAACAAGCATAGACATAATAATATCAATCTTATCACTCAAGGAGGAGGTTTACTCAACAGAATTTACCTTCTTACCTTGTGGAGCTCTCTCGGTATGCCATTCAGAATAATTAACCATCATATTGTCCAAAAGTTTTGTTGCAGCACTCAAAGTGATGGTCATAAAGGTACCTCCAGCAGCTGAATCCAATAGGTTCCTTGAAGAATAGTTCAATCCTTGTGAAGATGTCCTTCACTCCCCGGCAATGGCGCCAGAAAATCTTGATGCGCTTGACTTTCGACGTAGAGCTCGTTGGGAACCCCAAGAGGAAGGTGCGATGAGCACAGCAGTAAGTTTTCCCTCAGTTGTGAAACCAAGGTTTAATCGAACCAGTAGGAGCAAGGAAACACCCCAAAGGTGTTACTAGTTGAGCTTTGGCAGGGCGCACTACCGGTGCTAGTAGCAACGTGGAGCCCTGCACAACACAACCACAAAACTTTGTCCCCCACTTGCGATGAGGTTGTCAATCTCAGCGTGTTTTGCGGAAAACAAAGGATTAAACGTATCGAATGGAAAGAAGTAAAAGTTTGCAGAAAGTAAACACAAAGCAGTAAAAGATTGTAGATTGTATGTAAAGAAAAAGGACCGGGATCCATAGTTCACTAGAGGTGGCTCTCCTTAGATAAATAACATGCTGGGTGAACAAATTACAGCGGGGCAATTGACAAACACCGAGAAAGAAATACATGCATATACTAATCATCTTGACTCCTCTGAGACTTGATTGGGCATTACAACATAATACATAGACCGCCATCCAACTGCATCTACGACTAATAATCCACCTTCAGGTTATCATCCAAACCCCCTCCAGTATTAAGTTGCAAGCAACAGATTATTGCTTTACAAACTGCGTGTAAAGTAAACAATACGATTGTTCTATGAACAAAGGATTGTTGTTTTCTCCCTAGTAGCAACAACACATATAGTACCTTAGAGATTTCTGTCAGTTCCCCAGATTACCAGAGGCACCCACTATCGAGCATAAATACTAACTCTTGGAGTTGCTAGCATCTACTTGGCCAAGATAGCTACTAACAACGGAAAGCATGCAAGATCTCAAATAACAAAGACATGCTAGAATCAATAATCAATCTGAAATAGCATCTCAATATCCATCGGATCCCCGCAAACACAACATGTATGAATTACAAATAGATGATCTTGATCATGAACGGAGCTCACAAGATCTAAACATGAAAGCACAAAGGAGGAGAAACCAGCCATCTAGCTACTACATGGATCCGTAGTCCAAGGATGAAATACTCACGCATCACACTAGAGGCTTGCATGGTGATGAAGAAGGCCTCCATGGTGAATTCCCCTCTCCGGCAGGGTGCCGGGAAGAGCTTAAGATCCCTCCCGATCTAGGGATGGAGATGACGGCGGCTATAGACTCTTTCGTGGATTTTTGATCGGGCACTTAGGATTTTCGTTCCGAGGGCAACTTATAGGCGGAAGGAGAGGCCGAGGGGGTGCCGGGAGCGGCCACACCACCCCCTGGCGCGGGCCAGGCCTGGCCGTGCGGCCAGGTGGTGTGGTGGCTCCCTGGCCCTTCTCCATCTCGTATTCTGGCACTTAATCACTTCCAGAAAAATAGGCACTTTGGCTTTTGTCCCGTTCAATTCCGAGAATATTCATTTTCTAACTTTCCTGGAACCAAAAACAGCAGAAAAGTGCCAGCTGCCTGTTTTCTGCTGTTTTTGGTTCTAGGAAAGTCAAAAAATGAATATTCTCGGAATTGGACGGGACAAAAGCCAAAGTGCCTATTTTTTCGGATGTCATCAAGTGCTAGAATACGAGGTGGAGAAGGGCCAGGGACCACCACACCACCTGGCCGCACGGCCAGGCCTGGCCCATGCCAAGGGGTGCTGTGGCCGCTCCCGGCACCCCTCGGTCTCCCCTTCCGCCTATATATTACCCTCGGGACGAAAACCCTAAGTGCCCGATCAAAAATCCACGAAAGAGTCTATAGCCGCCGTCATCTCCATCCCTAGATCGGGAGGGATCTGAAGCTCTTCCCGGCACCGTGCCGGAGAGGGGAATTCACCCTGGAGGCCTTCTTCATCACCATGCAAGCCTCCGGTGTGATGCGTGAGTAGTTCATCCTTGGACTACGGATCCATGTAGTAGCTAGATGGATGGTTTTCCTCCTTTGTGCTTTCATGTCTAGATCTTGTGAGCTCCGTTCATGATCAAGATCATCTATTTGTAATTCATACATGTTGTGTTTGCGGGGATTCGATGGATATTGAGATGCTATTTTAGATTGATTATTTATTCTATCATGTCTTTGTTATTTGTGATCTTGCATGCTTTCCGTTGTTAGTAGCTATCTTGGCCAAGTAGATGCTAGAAACTCCAAGAGTTAGTATTTATGCTCGATAGTGGGTTCATGCCTCTGGTAATCTAGGGAAGTGACAGAAATCTCTAAGGTACTAGATGTGCTGTTGCTACTAGGGAGAAAACAACAATCCTTTGTTCATAGAACAGTCGTATTGTTTACTTTACACGCAGTTCGTAAAGCAATAATATGTTGCTTGCAACTTAATACTGGAGGGGGTTCGGATGATAACCTGAAGGTGGATTATTAGTCATAGATGCAGTTGGATGGCGGTCTATGTATAATGTTGTAATGCGCAATCAAATTCCAAAGGAGTCAAGATGATTAGTATATGGATGTATTGCTTTCTCGGTGTTTGTCAATTGCCCCGCTGTAATTTGTTCACCCAGCATGTTATCTATCTAAGGAGAGCCACCTCTAGTGAACTATGGATCTCTGTCCTTTTTCTTTACATACAATCTACAATCTTTTACTTCTTCGTGTTTACTTTCTGCAAACTTTTACTTCTTTCCATTCGATACGTTTAATCCTTTGTTTCCCGCAAAACACGGTGAGATTGACAACCTCATCGCAAGTTGGGGACAAAGTTCTGTGGTTGTGTTGTGCAGGTCTCCACGTTGCTACTAGCACCGGTAGTGCTCCCTGCCAAAGCTCAGCTAGTAACACCTTTGGGGTGTTTCCTTGCTCCTACTGGTTCGATTAAACCTTGGTTTCATAACTAAGGGAAACTTGCTACTTTGCTCATCATACCTTCCTCTTGGGGTTCCCAACGAGCTCTACATCAACACCGCCATCAAGCATTTTTCTGGGCGTCGTGCATTGAGCCATCATGACGATGTTTCCTTCTCTTCTTCCTATCTACGGAATCTCGGGTCGAGATTCTCGTAAGGGGGATAGATCTGTAACACCCCAGTTTTAGTCAATCCCTAATTAGGGCTTCGTTTGTGCATTCGTGAGCATCATCCCATAAAAATGCAAACAATAAACAAAACAAAACCCTAAACCCTAATCTTTCCTTCCTTTGAAATCATTTCAAATGGTTTTGATATTTTTGAAAATTACCAAAATTGTTCGAGTCCAAACTGAATAAAAGGGCCCCACAATATTTTATAAAAGTCTCTGGTATTTTAAAAGTATTCAAAATAGATTTGAAATTGGAAATACAAAAGAGAAAACACAAAAGAGGAAGTAGAAAAAGGTTTCATTAAAAAAATAGAAGCAGCCCAGGCCGGCCCACCTCCCTCTTCTCTCCTCCTGCCGCCCATGCACGCCCGCAGCCGGCCCGGTACCCCTTCATCTGTTTTTCCTCGTCTTCCACCTCGTGCCAGAAGGACGACGGTGCCGAAGTAGCTGTGTGTCACCGCTGGTGCTGTCCCCGCTCCGCCGTGATGCCCGATACGAGGAGATTCACGCTACCATCTTCGATGACGTCTATAAGTACCCTAACTGCCACCGGGTGGAACCCTAATCCCCATTGCTTCCCTTTCTCCTCTCTGACCGGAACCCTAGCTCACAGGAGCTCTGGTGCCCCACCGTTCCTGTCCACCTCCCGCCCATCAAAGAGCACCGCTGGAACCGCCTCTCTCTCCTTGCACATCTCGTTCAAGCACGCGAGGCGGAGATGTCCCAGGCACCTCAATCAACCCCTCTTTCCCGAGGTCTCGCTGGTATCCAATCGCCACCCTTCAACCTCGCCACGGCCATCCAACCTCTCCATCGCGATCCCGATGAGCCCTTGAGCACTCCGGTGTTCTCCACTCTCTCTCCCGCTTCCTGATCCGTCTCTACACCGTGAGCAAGCCGCCGCCGATATTCATCGTCGTCGGCGAGCTTCGATGACCCAATCTGAGCGGCGCCACCACAGGACGGTGCAGTGTGATGCACTGCGTCTAAGGCACATATTTGTGCTGTCTCGCAAGCCTCCAGTCGTCGTCCCTGTCGTCCACCTGGGAGCCACCAGGCTGATGTCGTACTTACGTCATCATGACGTCAGCGGTGCACGGTCAGCTCTGGTCAAACCCACGGTGGGCCTCGCCCTTGCCGTGTGGATGCCGGTGTGGCACCGGGCCCTTCTGTCAGCCTCTGAGGATAGGACTACCCCTGTGTAAAAAGTATCCTAGCTTTTTTTATATTTTCATAATTGGTTAAATATTTTCAGAAATTAGTTTAATCTTATAAATTCAATATTTAATTATTTATAACTCAGAAAAATATGTGTAATATATAAAAATGTTCAGAAAAATGAGATCTAGACAATAACATCAAAATCATGCATTGTTCAACAACTTCATTGCCAAGTTGAATTAGAATAACATAGTGACCCCTCTCATATACATTCGGGGTTTCTTCGAATTAGGGTTTGGACCCCTCGGAACCCTGCTTAAATTGCCAAGCATGCTTTAGAGTTTCATTCAAGTACAATTTAACTTGTCATATCATCATCCTTGCTTGAGCATTGCACTGATGCCATGTATTGATTGTTGTTTCCCCTTTCTTTCTGGTGTTTGCTTCTTCCCGGTAGAATACGATATCGACATCGAGATTGAAGACTAAGATCAACACCATCGAAGATCGACAAACAATACTTGACCAACTGTAACCAAGTCAAGTACAAGGCTTATGAAGATCTATATCTGGGTATCAACAAACAAGGCAAGCATAGAGCCACTGATACGTCCATTTTGCATCACTATTCTATATCATAATTTACTGTTATTCATTGATATATTCCATATTAAGAGATGATACTTATGTTATTTCACCTATTTTTGCATGGTTGGTGACTTTTGGAGCATGGACCGTTGCAGTCAGGATTCTGATGGAAAAGGTGTTGTTTGGAGCCAAAATTCGCGAAGATCAGAAAATCCAGGAAAATACATGGAAAATCCTATTTTTTCAGAAGACGAAGGCTGCTAGAAGGAGGAGTGGAGATAGGCCACAGGGCGCCCACACCACCACCTGGCGCGGGCAACCCTAGGTCGCGCCACCAAGTGGTGTGGTCGCACTGGTCCACCCCTGGCTCTCCCCTCTAGCGTATATTATCCTCTTGAAACCCTAAGACTTTGAGAGCAACCACAGAAAGATTCTGCCGCCTCTATGGAGCGGAAAACACCAAGAGAAAAAGATCTCTTCGATAGACAGAATTCTGTCAGGGGAATTCCTTCTTGGAGAGGGGAGATCATCGCCATCAACACCACCATCAAGCTGGACTTCATCACGATCATCATCATCACCACCATCATCTCCACCAACACCATCATCACCACCTCCATACCGCTGTAACAATTGGGTTGAATCTTGCATAGTTCTTAGGGGAAACTTTGCCGGTGTTGATTACTCTTGTAGTTGATGCTATTGAGTAGAACCATTGAATTATTGTTTATGTTCAGATTGTTATACATCCTTATTTCATCTCTGATCAGGATCCATATGATGTCTTGTGAGTAGTTCGGTTTGTTCTTGAGGACATGGGAGAAGTCATGTTATTAGTAGTGGAATTGTGTTGAGAAAGATTCAATGGTTTGATATTTAAGTTGTGGTGTACTTCTTCTAGTGGTGTCATGTGAACGTCGACTACATGACACTTCACCTATATGGGCCTAGGGGAATGCATTGCGTATTTGCCTACTAATCGTAGGGGTTGCGGGAGTGACAGAAACCTGAACCCCCGTTAGGAAACCATTGCACAAGGGACGTCAGGGTCTTAGAGTTTAAAGTTGTGGTTAGGTTTCTACTTTAATTACTTTCTTCTACTTGCAGATGCTTGCAAGGGGTATAATCACAACTATGTATTAGTCCTAGGAAGGTCGGTACATTAGCACAAGTTCACCCACACAACACTTCGCAAACTAAAGAAGATTAATCAACTATATGAAGCGAAAGCACTTGACGATATTCCCGTGTGTCCTCGAGAATGTTTGGTCATCTTAAGTAATACAACCGGCTTGTCCTTTGCTAAAGAAAGGATTGGTCCACTTGCTGCATTTATTCTTATTGTCTTTTATTTTGCTTGTACTTTATTTACTTGCATTATCAAGAACCTCTAAAAATCCGTTTGCTAAGTATTTAGAGAGAATTCCTACTCCTAGCCACTCGCCAGCACCTTCTGCTCCTCGTTGGGTTCGACACTCTTACTTATCAGAAATACTGCGATACACCCCCTATACTTGTGGGTCATCAAGACTATTTTCTAGCGCCGTTGCCAGGGAGTGAAGCGCTATTGGAGAGTGGAACTTGTAAAGGAAACTTCTACTGTGAGTATTGTTTACTTTTGTTAGTTGCTTTATTTCAATATGGATAATTCGCTGAGTTTCTTATTTCGTAATGCTACTATCACTGCTAAGGTAGTAGATAAACCACCACCTGCTGAGAATGATACTTTTAAAATACCTACAAGAATTATTGATCATGTTATGGATAACTATTATGTTGGAGATGGAACTGTCCATCCAGGTGATCATTTGCTCTTTATACACGAATTATGCGGGTTGTTCAAGTGTGCAGGTATTACAACAGATCAAGTCAAGAAGAAGTTATTCTCATTATCACTGAAAGGAAGAGTTGAAGAATGGTATAAGCTACTGAAGAATGGCCAAGATCTTGAATGGGAGGAAATAGTACCTCTCTTTTATTCGAAGTTTTATCCTCCTAGTGAGATTCATAAAGATCGAAATCAAATATACAATGTTTGGCCTCTTGATGGAGAGAGTACAGCTCAAGCTTGGGGGATATTGAAGTTACTAATGCTCAAATGTCCCATTCATGAGCTCCCTCACAATATTATTATCAATAACTTTTATGCAAGGCTTTCTCTTCATGATAAGGATTTACTGGATGCCTCTTGTGCTGGATCATTCACTCACATGGAAGAAGAAGCTAAATGGGATCTTCTACACCGTATTCAAGACAATCCTGAAGCATGGGAGAATGACAAAGGAAGAAAGTCAGGTATAAATTATGATTATGAATGCATTGAATCTTTTATGAGAACTGATGACTTTCAAAATATTAGTAATGCTTATGGTCTTGATTCTCAAGTTATTACAAATTGTTTTAAGGCTTTTGCTTCTTATATTGAAATTCCGAAAAAGGGGTGGAACAAGTATCATGCACCATATAAAGATATTGTTGATTGTGTTCCTGTTGGGAGTACTGAATTTTGCACTATTGATCACATCCTACCTGAACCTTATATCGAGAAAATACCCTTCCCGGATAAGGTAAAGGATCATCCTATGATAACTAGTGTAATCACTAAAAGTGCAAAGATAACTGTAAAACTTGATGAACAAATAAACATTGAACCTGTTGTTGCAATTGTGAAAGACCTTGTCACTAAAAGTGTAGAAGATGGACACATAGTCTTTTGTGAGGATGCTTCTAATATTGTCTCACATCCTAATAAAACTAAAAAGGCTAGTGTCCCTTTGCTTTCTGTTAGAATTGGTGATCATTGCTATTATGGGTTATGTGATATTGGTGCAAGTTCAAGTGTTATTCCTTATGAGCTTTACAAAGAAATTATGCATGAAATCAGTCCCTGCGAATTGGAAGAGATTGATGTAGTTATTCACCTTGCTAATAGAGAGACCATCTCTCCAACTGGTATTGTGCAGGATGTAGAAGTTCTTTGTGGTAAGATTAAATGTCCTGCTGATTTTCTAGTACTTGTTTCAACTGCTAGTAAAACTTATCCCATCATTTTTGGTAGACCTTTCTTGAGTACTTGTGAAGCGATTATAGATTGCAAAAGGGAGAAAATCTTGACTAAGTTTGATGGGGAATCTTATGAGTTTAATTTTTCGAAATTTACTAAAGAACCTTGTGAAAATGAAACCCATAATGAGGATTTTGTAGTTGAACAACTTGCTTCTATCTCTCTTGCTCCTAACAATGCTTTGCAGCAATTTATGGAAGATCATGAAAGTGAAATCTTCATGGAAGAAAGAAATGAGATTGACAAGATTCTCTGTCGTCAAGCTAAGATGCTTAAGCACAACTTGCCTGTAGAAGACTTGGGTACCACGTTGCCACCTAAAAAGGATCCGGTCTTCGATCTAAAACCTCTACCTGACAATCTTAAATATGCTTACATTGATGATAATAAGATATATCATGTTATTATTAGCTCTAAACTTCCAGGGAAGGAAGAAGAAAGGTTATTGGAGGTACTGAAGAAACACCGAGGAGCTATGGGCTATACTCTAGATGATTTAAAAGGGATTTCTCCTACTATATGTTAGCACGCTATCAATATAGAACCAGATGCAAAGCCCGTAGTAGAGCACCAATGACGTTTAAATCCGAAGATGAAGGAAGTGGTAAGAAATGAGGTATTGAAACTCCTTGATGCTGGTATTATTTACCATATTGCTGAGAGTGAATGGGTTAGTCATGTTCATTGTGTCCCTAAAAAGGGGTTAATTACCGTCGTCCCTAATGATAATGATGAGCTTATTCCCCAAAGAATAGTAGTAGGCTATAGAATGTGTATTGATTTCAAGAAAATTAACAAATTTACTAAGAAAGATCACTACCCGCTCATACGTCCATAACGTATCTATAATTTTTGATTATTTTATGCTAATAATATGCTTTTGACACTCCTTTTTTATAAAGTTTATGATTTATTTGGACTAACCTACTAATAGTTGCAAAAATGCACAATATTCTTGTTTTACACTTTGAAGTGTAGGAATTACGAAGAATACAAGTGGAAACCTTGTTGGAGTCAAATTGGAATTTTTCTAGAAATCTATCTCAGAACTCGTTTTTAAGATGGTCATGTTTCGGGTAGAAGACAGCATCAAACGGAAACCTTTTCAACTACAAAGTTGTTGAAAATTTTGCGACAAATGTTCTGGACATAAAATTTAGCTGATTCCGAGTCCGGACGGACCTTTTAGGCCCGATTTACTACAGCCCAAAATGGGGGTGACGGGAATCCGAGAAGCTATATAAAGGGAGGAAATTAATTCGCCCAGGGCATCTCCAGCCACGAATTTACAGCCACCAAAGCCACGTTTTTGCCTCCCCCATGGTTCCCATCTCCATGGGGGAGGGCTCCCAACAAGCCATGAAGGAAGGGGGCTAAGGGGCGGTGCTCCCCCATGATACCGGCGGCGGGGAAGGAGTGCCCCGCGCCACCGCCGGCGCCACTGCCGCCCTCTTCACCATCTTCACCATCTTCACCGCCATCTCTATCACCTAATCCTCCTAGTATACAGTGGTTAATCCTTCCACACACCTCTATACCGTCCTATGTAAACATGATGTTTGATGCTATAAGTTATAATCCTATGATCTATGTCATGTTTGCATAGTTTCTTTGTTCTTAGATTGAATGGTTGAACGTCTTTGGTTCATTAGAGTTGTATGTTGATATGGTACAGTCCTTTGGTGTCCATTATATTTGTGCGTGCATGGATTAAACATCATAGGGTTTGTAGTACGTGTAAGAGGAAGGGGGAAGTTCTGCCGGAGTGACAGAAACCTGAGGACGCGAACCGGAACATTGCATGTATGGGAGTAAGAGGACCATCAAATTTAAGCCTATGGTTGGGGAAACCTTAATGCATTGATTAGTACTTACGGATGTTTGCTAACAATCCAATCATATAGTACATGTAATTCCAAGTAGTGAAGCGCATGTATATTTAGCCTCTCCCATATAGAAAATTGCATCGAAGACAATGAGCCCAATCTATTCGCTATTTAAACATGGATAAAGCCACCACAGTTACCACCACTATTCCACACTCATGGTTCTGTTAGTTTAGTGTATTTTATTGCTGCAGCAACTAGCTTTACTTTCTTGTTATTTATTATCATGCAAAGTTATCCCTATTACTCATATTGTTGCTCTAGTTTTATTTCCTAGATAATGCAAACATTTAGTGTGCGTAGAGTTGTATCAGTGGTTGATAGAACTTGAGAGAATATTTATCGTACCTTTAGCTCCTCGTTGGGTTCGACACTCTTATTTATCGAAAAGGCTACACACGATCCCCTATACTTGTAGGTTATCAAGACCTTTTCTGGCGTCGCTGCCATGGAGCAATAGCGTGTGGGTGAATATTCTTGTGTGCACTTGTTTTCTTTATCTCTAAGTAGGTTTAACTTTCAGTTTTAAGTTGTTCTCTATCTTAGTATGGATAGGGAATGCGAATTACAAAAAAAATAGGTGTACTTGTTACCTAAAAAGTTTTAGAAAAGGAAAGTGATTGGAAAGATGAGTAGTGGTTAAGTGGGGGTCGACCTTGAACACTTATGTTCATGCCTATCAAACCAAAACAAATCTTTCCATGGAAGCTTTTCAGTTAAAAACTTGTAGGAATGCATGAAGCCTTGAAAAAGAAAGATATTTCTGGTATTCATCTTAATGCTTATTCATTCGAAAATACTTGAATCTTGCTCCTATGCCTAACTTAAAGGCATTAAATAAAAGTACTTATTGGGAGATAACCCAAAAGTTTTAGTTGAGTCTTGGAAGTTATTGCTTCAGTAATAACCTCTCCTTATCCTTTTTATTTGCCTTTTGTGCCAAGAGTAACCTCTAATGAGAGATAAGTAATGCTTGGGAAAGTTGTTGTCCCGAAATAGATTTTTGTGCTTCGCTGTAAACATTCGTGTAAAATTTCTGTACGTCGGTTTGAGCTGTAATTGTTTGTGCGTCTGCCCCAGGTTGTTATCCAACTTTCGTTAGTTCAACACTTTTCTATTTGAGCAATAGAAGGTCTTCAAAAAAATTGGTTTCTATCTTCTTGTCTTTTTTAACATATTTCTGCCATTATTTGCATTTGCTTCTTGTTGATTCCTTTTTGGGTTCTTTTTGGGGAATTGAGCTTTTTGAGAGAAGTGCTACAGTAGCTTGTGTTTTAATGGAAGTTTTATTGGTGTTGGAACTGAACTCAAAGACTTATTATCTTGAGTGCACTAATGTTGCTAATAAATATTGTGTGAAGTTTTGTATGATGGGAAAATTTCAGGTGTATGGAAAGAGTGATGTAATGAGATGAAGGATGGACTAAAGCTCAAGCTTGGGGATGCCACGTGTGTCACCCTAATAAATGTCCAAGAAGTACAAGCGTCAAAGCTTGGGGATGCCCAAGGCATCCCCTTCTTCATCAATAAAAATCTCAGGTTTCTTCCAAACACTTTATTTTTATTGTTTCATGCATAGTTGTGTTGTTCTTGGAGCGTCTTTGTTTTCGTTTTAGCTTTCTTGGTTTTCTTAGTTTTCTTGAATAAATTTGTTGGACCCCCTCTTTCATACATTAGTTTTCAAATAAGTATGGTTTGGATTGGAAAAAAGTAGGAAAAGTTCTTGCTTAAGTGGTAAAAGGAGCTCGTTTTTATGGTGGCCTATGCTTTGTCATGTCATTCTTGATATTGTTTTGTCTTTATGCTTAGAGATTTTTGCTATAGCATGACATGTTATAAACAATTGATATTGCTTAATGTACCTTGAAAGAATCATGCGTTGTTTTAGCATATTAAAGCATAGTATTGTGGTATTCTCCTTTGATGCTTTATTTTGGTTGACTTGGCGCATGCTCACACCATGTTAAGACTATTCCAAGTCACCATAGCCTCTATGATCCTTTGGTTTTTGACTTGTAATATCACTTTATGCTTTATTCAATGATGTTTTGTCGCTTTGCATGATTATGACCATTATTGCTCTCTTAGTTGGTCGCTCACAGTATTTTGCTAGCCTCCATAACCAAGTATGAATTCCACTCATGCATCCAACTCCAAATAAAACCAAGTTATCCCAAAGTGTCCACCATACCTACCTATTAGCATTTGCTATTCCAAGTATATTCATGCTTTTATCTACCTTCCAAATTAAACTTGTTATGTGAAAATTAGTGATTAAAGCTCTCACAAACTTGATGGCACGCCTTATTTTCTTGCACTTAATAAACTTGAACCATTGTGTCCATCTTTGTTGCGTATATGCTTGCGCTTTATAAGTTGAAGTTAGCAGAACCATGTATCATGGGGAACGCTTTCAACATTGCACTTATATTCCGTTGATATCATGATTCTTTTGCTTATGGATCCCAACGGTGTGAAATAAAAGGGGAACTTGTAAGATCATGGAGTTTGTATGTGTGTTAGAGAAACGCCTGGGCCGCTAGCCTAAGCCATGCCTAATCATGGTGGAAACTTGCAGCATAACCATAATGAGCATTCTATGAAGCATCCTCAATAAAAACCTATGCAAATAGCAAATAAAAAGATCGTTGAGATGCTCATTGTCTGCTTGCCTTGTCATTTTGATTATGGGATAGCTCATGTATTATGTGCAAGGGGTACCCCGTTGGCGGTTCTCTATGATACATATGTACTTACAAAGACAAGAGCTTACTTGTCACTGAAGTTGAGTAGCATGAGGTTCGAGACTCGTAAGTAAGGGGCATGAGATTTCAACTTATAACTTGTCAAGCATATCCTCTTAGTTGTGTCACTTTAACCTTAATCACCTAAAGATGCTTATGATAGGGGCAATGAGAGCTGAAAGCTAATAAGTACCATAATTTTTGGAAGCTCTTTATGAGACTTGAATCCCTGCTTCCTTCCAAGAAGGACTTTCATTTAGTTTTATGTTGAGTCTCCATCTTCTATATTTATGCACCTATTAAGAGAGCATAGTGGACATTCTTTGTTTAATGTGCATTGTCCCAAGACTTGTTGGTTGATGCATAACTTCGATATTGCTTGTTCTTAAACTATTTGTATCTAGTCACCCTTATGAACTTTGAAGTTGTCCTATGAATTTATGTTTTGCTGCTCTATGAGGGACAAGCTGAATACCATTCTCATTATCCTTTCTTTATGTGAAAGAGACAAACTTCTTGCAATGCATTGTTATTTATGAATCTTTTGTTTGTGCCTTTTAATTTTACAACATAGTTGCTATGTCTTATTGTTAGAACTCTATCTTTCATGATTCATGTTTAGAGTATCTTAATCCCAGCTATCAATGCTTTTACAATAATGATAATCAAGATTGTGTTGTCTACATGTCACATTAAAAATTATATTGTTTTGATTGTTTACCTACTCGAGGACGTGTAGGAACTAAGCTTGGGGATGTTGATACGTCCATAACGTATCTATAATTTTTGATGATTTTATGCTAATAATAAGCTTTTGACACTCCTTTTTGTATAAAGTTTATGATTTATTTGGACTAACCTACTAATAGTTGCAAAAGTGCACAATGTTCTTTTTTACACTTTGATGTGTAGGAATTACCAAGAATACAAGTGGAAACCTTTTTGGAGTCAAATTGGGATTTTTCAGAAATCTGTCTCAGGACTCTTTTTGAAGATGGTCACATTTCGGGTATAAGACGGCCTAAAACAGAAAACTCTTCAACTACAAAGTTGTTGGAAATTTCGCGCCAAATGTTTCGGACATAAAATTTAGCTGATTCCGATTCCGGACGGGCCTTTTAAGCCCAATTTAGTGCAACCCAAAATGGGGTGACGAAAATCCGAAAAGCTATATAAAGGGAGGAAACCTAATTCGCCTAGGGCATCTCCACCCATGAATTTGCAGCCACCAAAGCCACATTTTTTCCTCCTCATAGATTCCATCTCCATAGGGAAGGGCTTCCAAGAAGCCATGAAGGAAGGGGGATAAGGGGCGGTGCTCCCCCATGATACCGGTGGCGGGGAAGGAGTGCCCCGCGCAGCCGCCGGTGCCGCCACCACCCTATTCACCATCTGCACCGCCATCTCCATCGCCTAATCCTCCTAGTATGCAATGGTTAATCCTCCCACACACCTCTGTACCATCCTATGTAAGCATGGTGTTTGATGTTATAAGTTATAATCCTATGATTTATGTCATGTTTGCATAGTTTCTTTGTTCTTAGATTGAATGGTTGAACGTCTTTGGTTCATTAGAGTTGTATGTTGATATGGTACAGTCCTTTGGTGTCCATTATATTTGTGCGCGTATAGATTAAACATCATAGGGTTTGTAGTATGTGTAAGAGGAAGGGGGAAGTTCTGCCGGAGTGAGAAAACCTGAGGACGCGAACCGGAACGTTGTATGTATGGGAGTAAGAGGACCATTAAACATAAGCCTATGGTTCGGGAAACCTTAATGCATTGATTAGTACTTATGGATGTTTGCTAACAATCCAATCATATAGTACATGTAATTCCAAGTAGTAAAGAGCATGTATATTTAGCCTCTCCCACATAGAAAACTGCATCGAGGACAATGACCCCAATCTATTCCCTATTTAAACTTGGACAAAGCCACCACAATTACCACCACTATTCCAGACTCATGCTTCTGTTAGTTTAGTGTATTTTATTGCTGTAGCAACTAGCTTTACTTTCTTGTTATTTATTATCATGCAAAGTGATACATTGCAAATGTATCTATAATTTTTCATGTTCCATGCTTGGTTTTATCTACTTTCTTGTGGTTTGTCCACACTTTGGAGTACTTTTCATATGATTTCTTGGACTAACCTATTAACAAAAAGCCATAGTGCCAGCTACTTGTTTTCTGCTGTTTTTGGTACCAGGAAGTGAGAAAATGAATATTCTCGGAATTTACGGGACAAAAGCCAAAGTCACTATTTTACCGAGGGACACACGGAGCTAGAATATGAGACGGAGAGGGGCCAGGTGGCCGCCACACCACCTGGCCGCGCGGCTAGGCCTGGCCCGTGCCAGGGGGTGGTGTGGCCGCCTCCAGCACCCCCTCGACCTCTCCTTCCGCCTATAAGATGCCTCCGATACCAAAACCCTAAGTACCCGATCAAAAATCCACGAAAGAGTCTGTAGCCGCCGTCGTCTCTGTCCCTAGATCGGGAGGGATCCGAAGCTCTTCCCGGCACCCTGCCAGAGAGGGGAATTCACCCTGGAGGCCTTCTTCATCATCATGCAAGCCTCCGGTGTGATGCGTGAGTAGTTCATCTCTGGACTACGGGTCCATGTAGTAGCTAGATGGCTGGTTCTCCTCCTTTGTGCTTTCATGTCTAGATCTTGTGAGCTCCGTTCATGATCAAGATCATCTATTTGTAATTCTACATGTTATGTTTGTGGGGATCCGATGGATATTGAGATGTTATTTCAGATTGATTATTTATTCTATCATGTCTATGTTATTTGTGATCTTGCATGCTTTCCGTTGTTAGTAGCTATCTTGGCCAAGTAGATGCTAGCAACTCTAAGAGTTAGTATTTATGCTCGATAGTGGGTTCATGCCTCTGGTAATCTAGGGAAGTGACAGAAATCTCTAAGGTACTAGATGAGTCAAGGACATCTTCACAAGGGGAGTCCCTCATAACCAATATCTTTACTTTGTTTTTTTTTGCTTAGTTTCCTTTTGGTTTTATTGCTTGTTTCTTTATCAAAAACACACAAAAATTAGTTTTACAAGTTTGCTTTCTTTATTAAAAACAAAAAAATGACTACTCTTGAAAACACTAAGTTGTGAGACTTTACTAGCGCCAACAATGATGATTTTATGAGCAGACCTATTGCTCCAGCTATGCCTGAAGCTACTTTCTTTGAGATAAAACCTGCTTTACTCAATCTTTTCTGGTATTGGTAATGAACATGTTGCTGCCCATCTAAATAATTTTGTTGAACTTTGTGAGATGGAAAAGCATAGGGATATAGATGGTGATATTATTAAGCATAAATTGTTTTCTTTCTCTTTGAGAGGAAAAGCTAAAGAATGGTTGAATTCCTTAACTAGGAATAGTATTGATTCTTGGACTAAATGCAAAGATGCTTTTATTGGAAAATACTATCCTCCTGCTACGATTATATCTATGAGAAGTGAAATAATGAAGTTTAAACAATCTGATAATGAACATGTTGCTGGAAAGAATGAAATCTTCGGTAAAGAATTGTCCCACTCATGGACTGACTGCTTGGATGATCATCCAAACTTTTTATACAGGATTGAACTATTCTTCAAGGAACCTATTGGATTCTACTGCTGGAGGTACCTTTATGACCATTACTTTGGGTGCTGCAACAAAGCTTCTAGATAATATGATGGTTAACTACTCTGAATGACATACTGAAAGAGCTCCACAAGGTAACAAGGTAAATTCTGTTGAGGAAACCTCCTCCTTGAGTGATAACATTGATATTATTATGTCTATGCTCGTTAATGGGAAAGACCATATTGATCCAAATAATGTTCCTTTAGCTTCTTTGGTTGCTCAAGAAGAGCAAGTTGATGTGAACTTCATAAGAAATAACAATTTTAGCAATAATGCCTACAGGAATAATTTTGGTAACAACAATTATAAGCCATATCCTCCCAACAATGGTAATGCTTAGGGAAATTCTTACAATAATAGGAGTGCTCCCTCTGAACTTGAAGTTATGCTTAAAGACTTTATTAGTAAGCAAACTGGTTTCAATAAAACTATTGAGGAAAAACTCTCTAATGCTGAAAGAAATATAGCATCTTTGGCTGAAGCTCAATCTTCTTTGAAGAAAATGGCTGCTAAACCTGAAATTAATGATAATCCCTTTGAAGCTACTAATGCCATACAAGTAAGAATTGATGAAAATGTTAGACTATTAGCTGAATTACATGCTAAGTGGGAAAGAGAAGATGAAATTGCTCGAAACATTAGTGTTTCTACTATCACCACCACTAGTCTTGAGGCTAGTAATAGTTCTACTACATTAGATGATAAATTTGATTTTGATCTTGATGGCTGTAATATCTCTAAAGTTATTAAGTTCCTACAAAAGCTTGCTAAAAGTTCGAATGCTAGTACTATGAACATGGCCTTTAAAAAACACATTACTGACGCTCTCATAAAGATTAAAGAAGAAAAGATGAAACATGAAGCTTCTATTCCTATAAAACAAGAAGATGGTTGGGAACCCATCATTAATATGAAAGTGAATGATTCTGATTTCAAAGCTTTATGTGATCTTGATAGTAGTGTTTCTATTATGCCTAGAAGGATTTATGATATGCTTGATTTGCCTCCACTTGAAGATTGTTATTTGAATGTCCCACTTGATGATAATGCTAAAAAGAAACTCATCGGGAGTATTAATGATGTTATTATTATGGTCAACAATGCCTATGTCCGTTTTGATTTCTATGTTTTGGATGTTGAATGCAATGCTTCTTGTCCTATTACTTTGGGAAGACCTTTTTTTAGAACTGTTGGTGCCATTATTGATATGAAAGAAGGCACCATTAAGTATCAACTCCCACTAAAGAAAGATATAGAACACTTCCCAAAGAAGAGAGAGATGATTTATTTTGCCTCTCCTATAAAAACAAATTTTGGTTTTAATGCTTCTTCATTTGAGCACACTTGATTCTTTTTCTTGCTTCTTATGCCTAACTTAAAGGCGTTAAAGAAAAGTACTTATTGGGAGATAACCCAAAAGTTTTAGATGAGTCTTGGAAGTTATTACTTCAGTAATAACTGCTCCTTATCCTTTTTATTTGCTTTTTTGTGCCAAGAGTAACCTCTAATGAGAGAGAAGTAATGATTGGGAAAGTTGCTGTCCCGAAAAAGATTTCTGTGCTTCACCGTAAACATTCGTGTAAAATCTATGTACGTACTTTTGAGCCGTGAATTTTTGTGCTTCTGCCCCAGGTTGTTATCTAACTTTCGTTAGTTCAGCACTTTGTGATTTGAGCAACAGAAGGCCTTCGAAAAAATTCGTCTTTACCTGCTGGTCTGTTTTGACAGATTTATGCCATTTTCTGCATTTGCTTCTTGTTGGTTCCTTTTTGAGTTCTTTTGGTAAATTGAGATTTTTGAGAGAAGTGTTACAGTAGATAGTGTTTTAATGGAAGTTTATTGGCGTTAGAACTAAACCTAAAGACTTATTATCTTGAATGCACTAATGTTGCTAATAAAGATTGTGTGAAGTTTTGTATGAAGGAAAAATTCCAGGTGTATGGAAGGAATGAGTAATGAGATGAAAGATGGACTAAAGCTCAAGCTTGGGGATTCCACACGTGTCACACCAAGAAATATCCAAGAAGTACAAGCGGCAAAGCTTGGGGATGCCCAAGGCATCCCCCTCTTCATCAATAAAAATCCCAAGTTTCTTCCAAACGCTTCATTTTATTGTTTCATGCACAGTTGTGTTGTTCTTGGAGCGTCTTCTTTTTCGTTTTCGTTTTGGTTTTTTTTTTCTTAGTTTAATGAATAAATTGGTTGGACCCCCTCATTCATATATTGGTTTTCAAATATTTTGGTTTGGTTTGGAAAAGAGTAGGAAAGTGCATGCTTAAGTGGTAAAGAGAGCTTGTTTTTGACGGTGGCCTATGCTTTGTCATGCCATGCTTGATATTGTTTTTGCTTTATGCTTAGTATTCTTTTCTGTAGCATGACTTTTTATAACAATTGAGATTGCTTAATGTGCCTTGGATGAATCATGCGATGTTTTAGCATATTAAAGCATAGTATAGTAGTATTTTCATTTGATGCTTTATTTGGGTTGACTTGGCACATGCTCACACCATGTTATGACTATCCCAAGTCACCATAGCCTTTATGATCCTTTAGTTTTCAACTTGTAGTATCACTTTATGCTTTGATCAATGATGTTTTGTCGCTTGGCATGATTATGGCCATTATTACTCTCTTAGTTTGTCGCTCCAAGTCTTTTGCTAGCCTCCACAACCAAGTATGAGTTCCACTCATGCATCCAACCCCTTAAACCAAGTTATTCCAAAGAGTCGAGCATACCTACCTACTAGCTTATGCTATTCCAAGTGTATTCATGTTTTTGTTTACCTTCCAAATTAAACTTGTTATAAGAAAACTAGTGATTAAAGCTCTCACGAACTTGATGGCACACTTTACTTTCTTCATTTAATAAACTTGAACCATTGGGTCCTTCTTTGTTGCATATATGCTTGCGCTTTATAAGTTGAAATTAGCAGAACCATGTATCATGGGGAATGCTTTCAACATTGCACTTGTACTTTGTACCCTATTGATATCATGTTCTTTTGCTTATGGATCCCGGCGGTGTGAAATAAAAGTGGAACTTGTAAGATCATGGAGTTTGTATGTGTGTTAGAGAAACGCATGGGTTGCTAGCCTAAGCCAAGCCTAATCATGGTGGAAACTTGCAGCATCACCATAATGAGCACTCTATGAAGCATCCTCAATAAAAACCTATGCAAATAGCAAATAAAAAGATCGCTGAGATGCTCTTTGTCTTCTTGCCTTGTCATTTTGATTATGGGATAGCTCTTCTATCATGTGCATGGGGTACCCCATTGGCGGTTCTTTATGATACATATGTACTTACAATGACAAGGGCTTACTTGTGACTAAAGTTGAGTAGCATGAGGTTCGGTCTTCGTAAGTAAGGGGCATGAGATTTCGGTTTATAACTTGTCAAGCATATCCTCTTAGTTGTGTCACCTTAACCTTAATCACCTTAAAGATGCTTATGATAGGGGCAATGAGAGCTGAAAGCTATAAGTACCATATTTTTTGGAAGATCTTTATGAGACTTGAATCCCTACTTCCTTCTATGAAGGCCTTTCTTCCACCATTATATTGAGTCTCCACCTTCTATCTTTATGCACCTACTTTGAGAGCATAGTGGCAATTCTTAGTTCTATGTGCATTGTCCCAAGACTAGTTGATTGATGCATAACTTGATATTGCTTGTTTTAAACTATTTGTATCTAGTCACTCTTATGAACTTTGAAGGTGTCCTATGCATTTATATTTGCTACTCTATGAGGGAAAAGCTAAATACTATTATGCTATGTTTTCTTTATGTGAAACAAACAAACGTCTTGCAAAGCATTGTTATTCATGAATCTTTTGTTTGTGCCTTTTCATGGTGCAACATAGTTTCTATGTCTTATTGCTAGAACTTTGTTTTTCATGTTATGATAGAAGTTCTATGATCCCAGCTTTGAATGTTTTACAAATACTTTGATCAAGTTTATGATGGTGCATGTCACGTCAAAAATTATTCTTTCTTTTTATCACTTAGCTACTCGAGGACGAGCAGGAGTTAAGCTTGGGGATGTTGATACATTGCGAATGTATCTATAATTTTTGATGTTCCATGCTTGGTTTTATCTACTTTCTTGTGTTTTTTCCACACTTTGGAGTAATTTTCATATGATTTCTTGGACCAACCTTTTAACAAAGAGCCATAGTGCCAGCTAGCTGTTTTCTGCTGTTTTTGGTTCCAGGAAGTCAGAAAAGGAATATTCTCGGAATTGGACGGGACAAAAGCCAATGTCACTATTTTACCGAGGGAAACACGGAGCCAAAATACAAGACGGGGAGGGGCCAGGTGGCCGCCACACCACCTGGCCGCGCGGCCAGGCCTGGCCCGCGCCAGGGGGTGGTGTGGCCGCCTCCAGCACCCCCTCGACCTCTCCTTCCGCCTATAAGATGCCTCTGATACCAAAACCCTAAGTACCCGATCAAAAATCCACGAAAGAGTCTGTAGCCGCCGTCGTCTCTGTCCCTAGATCGGGAGGGATCTGAAGCTCTTCCCGGCACCCTGCCAGAGAGGGGAATTCACCCTGGAGGCCTTCTTCATCATCATGCAAGCCTCCGGTGTGATGCGTGAGTAGTTCATCTCTGGACTACGGGTCCATGTAGTAGCTAGATGGCTGGTTCTCCTCCTTTGTGCTTTCATGTCTAGATCTTGTGAGCTCCGTTCATGATCAAGATCATCTATTTGTAATTCTACATGTTATGTTTGCGGGGATCCGATGGATATTGAGATGTTATTTCAGATTGATTATTGATTCTATCATGTCTATGTTATTTCTGATCTTCCATGCTTTCTGTTGTTAGTAGCTATCTTGGCCAAGTAGATGCTAGCAACTCCAAGAGTTAGTATTTATGCTCGATAGTGGGTTCATGCCTCTGGTAATCTGGAGAAGTGACAGAAATCTCTAAGGTACTAGATGTGATGTTGCTACTAGGGAGAAAACAACAATCCTTTGTTCGTAGAACAATCATATTGTTTACTTTACACGCAATTCGTAATGCAATAATCTGTTGCTTGCAACTTAATACTGGAGGGGGTTTGGATGATAACCTAAAGGTGGATTATTAGTCATAGATGCAGTTGGATGGCGGTCTATGTATAATGTTGTAATGCCAAATCAAGTATCAAAGGAGTCAAGATGATTAGTATATGCATGTATTGCTTTCTTGATGTTTGTCAATTGCCCTGCTGTAATTTGTTCACCCAGCATGTTATCTATCTTAAGGAGAGCCACCTCTAGTGAATTATGCACCCCGGTCCTTTCTTTTACGTACAATCTACAAACTGTTTACTGCTTTGTGTTTACTTTCTACAAACTATTACTTCTTTCCATTCGATACGTTTAATCCTTTGTTATCAGCAAAACCGGTGAGATTGCCAACCTCATCCCAACGTTTAGTGTTCGTAGAGTTGTATCAGTGGTTGATAGAACTTGAGAGAATACTTATCCTACCTTTAGCTCCTCGTTGGGTTCGACACTCTTATTTATCGAAAAAGCTACACATGATCCCCTATACTTCTGGGTTATCACCCACTTCCTTTTATTGATTAAATGTTAGAAAGGTTGTCTAAAAAGACCCATTTTTGTTTCCTTGATGGATATTCTGGTTTCTCTCAAATTGCTGTTAAACAACAAGATCAAGAAAAAACTACTTTTACATGCCCTTACGGAACCTATGCTGATAGACATATGGCTTTTAGTTTATGTAATGCTCCCGCTACTTTTCAAAGATGCATGTTTGCTATCTTTCATGGTTTTTGTGAGGAAATTGTGGAAGCGTTCATGGATGACTTCTCCGTCTATGGAACTTCTTTTGATAATTGTCTGCACAACCTCGATAAAGTTTTGCAGAGATGTGAAGAAACTAATCTTGTTCTTAATTGGGAGAAATGCCACTTCATGGTAAATGAAGGTATTGTACTTGGACATAAGGTTTCTGAAAGAGGCATAGAGGTTGATAGAGCTAAAGTTGAGGCAATTGAGAAAATTCCCTATCCAAGAGACATCAAAGGTATTCGTAGTATCCTTGGTCACGCTGGTTTCTATAGAAGGTTTATTAAAGATTTCTCTAAGATATCAAAACCCCTCACTAATCTTCTTCAAAAAGATGTACCCTTTGTCTTTGATCATGATTGTAAGGAAGCTTTTGAAACCCTAAATAAGGCTTTAACTACAGCTCCTATCGTTCAACCACCTGATTGGAGTTTACCCTTTGAAATAATGTGTGATGCTAGTGATTTTGCTTTAGGTGCTGTCCGTGTGCAACGAGTTGATAAAAAGTTAAATGTTATCCATTATGCTAGTAAGACTCTTGATGCTGCTCAAAGGAATTATGCTACTACTGAAAAAGAATTCCTAGCCATCGTCTTTGCTTGTGACAAGTTTAGACCTTATATTGTTGACTCAAAAGTTACCATTCATATTGATCATGCTGATATTAAGTACCTTATGGCGAAGAAAGATGCTAAGCCTAGGCTTATTAGATGGGAGCTACTCTTACAGGAGTTTGACCTACATATCGTCGACAGGAAAGGTGCTGAAAATCCTGTAGCTGATAATTTATCTCGATTGGAAAACATCTCTTTTGATCCTATGCCTGTTAATGATAGTTTCCCAAGTGAACAGTTGGCCGCAGTAGGGGTAAGCTCGCGAGGGAGCCCTTGGTATGCTGATTATGCTAAATTTATTGTCTCCAAGTATTTGCCTCCAACTTTCATAGCTCAGCAAAGAAGAAAGTTCTTTTACGATTTGAGGCATTATTTTTGGGATGACCCACACTTATATAAAGAAGGAGTGGATGGTATTATGCAAAGATGTGTTTCAGAATATGAACAAAAGGAGATATTGCGTAAATGTCATGGTAGTGCTTATGGAGGACATCATGCAGGAGATAGGACTACGCAAAAGGTGCTACAATCAGGTTTCTACTGGCCTACCCTTTTTTAAGATGCAAGAAAATTTGTTTTATCCTGTGATGAGTGTCAGCGTGTTGGTAATATTTCTAGATGCAATGAAATGCCTATGAACTACTCTAGTTATTGAACCCTTTGATTGTTGGGGATTCGACTTTATGGGTACTTTTCCTCCCTCAAAAGGTTATACTCATATTCTTGTTGCTGTTGATTATGTCACTAAGTGGGTAGAAGCTATACCTACGAAGAGTGCTGATGGGGAGACCTCTCTAAAAATTCTTAAGGATGTTATCTTTCCTAGGTTTGCAGTGCCTAGGTATCTCATGACTGATGCAGGCTCCCATTTCATTCATGGTGGCTTCAGAAAGACCCTTGCTAAATATGATGTTAATCATAGAATTGCTTTAGCTTATCATCCTCAAACCAGTGGACAAGTAGAGTTATCAAATAGAGAAATTAAATCCATCTTGCAAAAGACTGTTAATAGATCCAGAAAAAATTGGGCTAAAAAGTTGAACGATGCTTTATGGGCTTATAGAACTGCCTACAAAAACCCTATGGGGATGTCTCCTTATAAAATGGTTTATGGGAAAGCTTGTCACCTGCCCCTATAATTAGAACACAAAGTTTATTGGGTAGTTAAAGAACTTAATAGATATTGTAAACTTGCTGGTGAAAAAATATTATTTGACTTAAGTTCGTTGGATGAATGGAGGAGTGAAGCATATGAGAATGCTAGACTCTTTAAGGAGAAAGTTAAAAGATGGCATGCCAAGCGAATACTTAAGAGAGAATTCCATGTTGGTGAGAAAGTTCTATTGTATATATCTCGTCTCAGATTTTTTGCAAGGAAACTACTATCAAAATGGGAAGGACCTTTTGTTATTGAAGAAGTGTATCGTTCAGGAGCAATAAAAATTTCTTCTTTAAAAGATAACACTACACAAGTGGTGAATGAGCAGCGACTCAAGCACTATATGGCTGGAGATTCTTACAATGAAGATGTTGATGCTTTTCAAGTGGTAACTCCAGAAAAATTTATCAAAGACCAAATTCAAAGACCTGCAGAGTGTGTTTTCGAATAGGTAATAGTTCTGGTAAGAAAAGTTCCGCGGAAATTCTGTCTAGCTATATTTTTGCAGTTTTTATCCAACAAGGAAAGCAACAAAGCGAAAGAGGGACGGAAGCGGAGTCTAGGTGGCTCACACCACCCTGGTGGCACAGGCTGATACATTGCAAATGTATCTATAATTTTTGATGTTCCATGCATGGTTTTATCCGCTTTCTTGTGTTTTTCCACACTTTGGAGTACTTTTCATATGATTTCTTGGACTAACCTATTAACAAGAGCGACAGTGCCAGCTGCCCGTTTTCTGCTCTTTTTGGTTCCAGGAAAGTCAGAAAATGAATATTCTCGGAATTGGACGGGACAAAAGCCAAAGTGCCTATTTTTCCAGAAGTCGTCAGATGCCAGAATACGAGACGGAGAAGGGCTGGGTGCCCTGGCCGCGCGGCCAGGCCTGGCCCGCGCCAGGGGGTGGTATGACCGACCCCAGCACCCCCTCGGCCTCTCCTTCCACCTATATATTGCCCTCGGGACGAAAACCCTAAGTACCCAATCAAAAATCCACGAAAGAGTCTGTAGTCGCCGTCATCTCCATCCCTAGATCGGGAGGGATCTAAAGCTCTTCCCAGCACCCTGCCGGAGAGGGGAATTCACCCTAGAGGCCTTCTTCATCATCATACAAGCCTCCGGTGTGATGCGTGAGTAGTTCATCTTTGGACTACGGGTCCATGTAGTAGCTAGATGGCTGGTTCTCCTCATTTGTGCTTTCATGTCCAAATCTTGTGAGCTCCGTTCATGATCGAGATCATCTATTCGTAATTCTACATGTTGTGTTTGTGGGGATCCGATGGATATTGAGATGCTATTTCAGATTGATATTGATTCTATCATGTATTTGTTATTTGTGATCTTGCATACTTTCCGTTGTTAGTAGCTATCTTGGCCAAGTAGATGCTAGCAACTCCAAGAGTTAGTATTTATGCTCGATAGTGGGTTCATGCCTCTGGTAATCTGGGGAAGTGACAAAAATCTCTAAGGTACTAGATGTGCTGTTGCTATTAGGGAGAAAACAACAATCCTTTGTTCATAGAATAATCGTATTGTTTACTTTACACGCAATTCGTAAAGCAATAATCTGTTGCTTGCAACTTAATACTAGAGGGGTTTCGGATGATAACCTAAAGGTGGATTATTAGTCATAGATGCAGTTGGATGGCGGTCTATGTATAATGTTGTAATGCCCATTCAAGTTCCAAAGGAGTCAAGATGATTAGTATATGCATGTATTGCTTTCTCGATGTTTGTCAATTGCCCCGCTGTAATTTGTTCACCCAACATGTTATCTATCTTAAGGAGAGCCACCTCTAGTGAACTATGGATCCTGGTCCTTTTCTTTACATACAATCTACAAATTGTTTACTGCTTTGTGTTTACTTTCTACAAACTATTACTTCCTTCCATTCGATACGTTTAATCCTTTGTTTTCAGCAAAACCGGTGAGATTGACAACCTCATCGCAAGTTGGGGACAAAGTTCTGTGGTTGTGTTGTGCAGGTCTCCACGTTGCTACTAGCACCGGTAGTGCGCCCTGCCAAGTCTCAGCTAGCAACACCATGGGGGTGTTTCCTTGCTCCTACTGGTTCGATTCAACCTTGGTTTCATAACTGAGGGAAACTTGCTGTTGTGCTCATCATACCTTCCTCTTTGGGTTCCCCAATGAGCTCTACATCAACACTAAGCCATCAGAGGCCCACGTGGTGTGGCCGCCCCGGACTCCGTCTCCCACCCGTTTTCTCCCAGTACCTTCCTTTTGTCGTAAAACTTCGTAATATATAACCCCCCGAATCTCCCGAGGTTCGTATATCATGTTCTCATCGTGTTTTCATTTCGATCTGTTTTTATAGGTAGTGTCCCAGATTTGGAGCCACAATGTCGTCCTCTGGATCAGCCAAGGAAGATTCCTCAGTGGATATCATCAGCCCATACATGAGAGAGTTGAAGATTCATCCCAAGGAGTTGTTGCTTGAAGATGGGGAGATACAGATAAAAGAGGTTCAAGACCCTAAAGGTGAAGGAAGTTTGGAGGACAGGATGGAAGCACTGGAGCAAGAAGTCTTTAGGTACAATAAGATGGCGGAACGCGAAGTGGATATCATCCACAAGATTTGTTCTGAACTCATCGCCGAGCACCAAAAGGAGATTGCTGAGCTCAACGATGAAATTCTCTCACTCCACCAAACAACTAACCAACTGCAAGCACAGCTCTACGACATTAAAAATCAAAACTGTGAGTACGAGGTTAGGTTTAAACGCATGAGTGCTGCTGCAGGTTTCAGGATGCTGGAAACCACGATGTCTTTTGTTGATGGGGAACCCTTACCTTGGAAGTCAGACGATGACGAGAGAATACCACCACCACCAAAGGAGTAATTCGTCATCAGGTTTTGGCATCCCCTTGGTTTGTTCCAAGCTTAGGGGACTGTCGCGATATCATATCACTATCTTCTATCTTTTTACCTTTTTAGTAGAGTCATATCATGAATAGAGAAGTTATCGTGTAGGATGGTTTGCATTATGGAAGTGTCCCCCTCTCGTTAGATATCTATGTATCCCTTGGTGTGAGTTGCCGTTATGGAATATTAATGAGAAGTTCTATCATTTACTCTTTTGCATAGCTCTTATATTAGTTTTCTATTCATTGTTATATGATTGATCTTGTCTTTAGTATTGGTATCACTTTAGGATCATTGAGTTAATTTAGTTGGTTCTGGCAAACCTGGCTCAGTCAGTTACAACACTATTTTGAGAATTGAATGAAAAAGATAAAAGTACTCTTAAAGAAATATAATTTCATCATCTTTCTTTCTTGATTTGCTCATAAGTTTAGTATTCTCTAGTTAAGATCTTTTGTGCTTCCAAGGAAGATTGCATGTTTGTTTTTGTCACTTGTATGTTTGTTTGTTTCCTTTAACTCTTATGCTTGCTACCCAGGCTTGCTAGCCAAAAAACCTATACTGGGAGGGAATACTTCTCGTGCATCCAATCCTTAAACCAAAACCTATGCCATTTCTATCACCATTCCTACCTATTAGCACTATTGCTATTCCAAGTAAATTCATGTCTTTATCTACCTTCCAAATTAAACTTGTTATGTGAAAATTAGTGATTAAAGCTCTCACGAACTTGATGGCACACTTTACTTTCTTGCACTTAATAAACTTGAACAATTGTGCCCATCTATGTTGCGTATATGCTTGCGCTTTGTAAGTTGTGAATTAGCAGAACCATGCTTTCATGGGGAGCGCTTTCAACATTGCACCGGTACTTTGTACCTAGTTGATATCATGCTCTTTTGTCTATGGATGTCGTCGGTGTGAAATGAAAGGGGAGCGTGTAAATCCATGGAGTTATGTATGTGTGTTAGAGAAATGCCTGGGCCCAGTCTAATCCATGCTCTCATGGTGGAAACCTATAGCGTAACCATAATGATCATCTATGAAGCATTCTTCTTATAAAAAAGAGATAGAGATTGATAAAAAGAAAAAAAAAGAAAAAAAAGAGATGATAAAAGAGGAAAGAGAGAAAAAAAAACCATATTCCCATGGTAAATAAGAAGATTGCTGAGATGCTTGTTGTCTGCTTGCCTTGTCATTTTGATATGGGGATTCTTCCGTATCATCGGGCAAGGGGTACCCCGTTGGCGGTTCTCCATGATACACATGTATTTACTATGACAAGAACTTACCGGTGACTAAACTTGAGTAGCATGAGGAGTGGCCCTCGTATTCAAGGGACATGAGATTTTCAACTTACAACTTGTCAAGCATATCCTCATATTTGATCACTTTAACCTTAATCACCTAAAGATGCCTATGATAGGGGCAATCAGAGCTGAAAGCTAATAAGTACCATAATTTTTGGGAGCTCTTTATGAAACTTGAAATCCCTGCTTCCCTCTGCGAAGGGCCTTTCTTTTACTTTTTAGTTGAGTCAGTAAACCTATTCCCTTCTATCTCAACAAGTATTTTGAGTTGTTGTGTTTCATTCATTCATATGGTGATTTATTCAATCATGTTTCGTATGTTCCTTGCTTTGCACATTCGTTCTTATCTTAGTGTTTACTACTTTGAAAGCTATCATTGAAAACCCGTTATTTGTGAACTCCTACAAATTGTCACCTATTCTTCTACCAAGAGCTAAGTTTGCCATTACCAATTATGATTTACTTCATGTATCTTTATTGTGTTTCCTTTACTTATTGCAAGCTAAGTTATATAATAGTGAGTTGTCTTCTATTATGACTTATGTATTGATGAATGTGATGCTTCTTGTCCGTATTCTTTTATCGACTCTTCACTCCATAAACCCAAGGGCATCTTTATTGAGTTCAGTTTCGCTTGGGGACAAGCGAAGTCTAAGCTTGGGGGAGTTCATACGTCCATTTTGCATCACTATTCTATATCATAATTTACTGTTATTCATTGATATATTCCATATTAAGAGATGATACTTATGTTATTTCACCTGTTTTTGCATGGTTGATGACTTTTGGAGCATGGACCGCAGCAGTCAGGATTCTGATGGAAAAGGTGCTGTTTGGAGGCAAAATTCTCGAAGATCCGAAAATCTGGGAAAATACATCGAAAATCCTATTTTTTCAGAAGACGAAGGCCGCCAAAAGGAGGGGTGGAGATGGGCCATAGGGGGCCCACACCACCCCCTGGCGCAGGCCACCCTAGGCCGCACCACCAGGTGGTGTGGCCGCCCTGGTCCACCCCTGGCTCTCCCCTCTGGCGTATATTATCCTCCCAAAACCCTAAGACTCGGGGAGCAACCACAGAAAGATTCCATCGCCTCTGTGGGGTAGAAAACACCGAGAGAGAAAGATCTCTCCGGAGAGACAGAATTCTGCCGGGGGAATTCCTTCCCGGAGAGGGGAGATCGTCGCCATCAACACCACCATCAAGCTGGACTTCATCGGGATCATCATCATCATCATCATCATCACCACCATCATCTCCACCAGCACCATCATCACCACCTCCATACCGCTGTAACAATTGGGTTTAATCTTGCATAGTTCTTAGGGGAAACTTTCCCGGTGTTGATTACTCTTGTAATTGATGCTATTGAGTGGAACCATTGAATTATTGTTTATGTTCAGATTGTTATACATCCTTATTTCATCTCTGATCATGATCCATATGATGTCTTGTGAGTAGTTTGTTTTGTTCTTGAGGACATGGGAGAAGTCATGTTGTTAGTAGTGGAATTGTGTTGAGAAAGACTCAATTGTTTGATATTTAAGTTGTGGTGTACTTATTCTAGTGGTGTCATGTGCACGTCGACTACATGACACTTCACCTATATGGGCCTAGGGGAATGCATTGCGTATTTGGCTACTAATCGTAGGGGTTGCCGGAGTGACAAAAACCTGAACCCCCGTTAGGAAACCATTGCACAAGGGACGTCAGGTGTCAACACCCGGATTTTTAATCCCAGATGCCTGTTATGTCATACATCGCAATCCCAGGATTACCATTTTTGCGAGACATAACAGATTGGATATCACAGTACATCATCCATTACAAACCAAATATAAGGTCTTACATGAATAAAGGATCTCATGATCCAGTCTTAATACAACAAGCAGCGGAATAAATAATAAGCGTAGCAGTGGGGTCCATCTTCAGGGGCACAGGCAATGCTGACGAAGGCAGATAGTCCTAGTTATCATAGTCATCATGTTGTCCGTCATCTTGGTAGTCTCCTTCGTAGTCTGGCCATAGGAATAGCCAGGGACAAAAGCCATGAGTACTCTTTAAGTACTCGCAAACTACCACTAACAAGTAAGATAGTGCTAGTGGGAAATGCTAACTCTATGTTTATTTGTAAAGTTAAGTTTGAAACTAATGACCCACAAGTATGGGGGGTGTATCACAGTATTTTTGAGGGAAGTGAAACCCAATTTATTGATTCGACACAAGGGGAGCCAAAGAATATTTATAAGCCTTAACAACTGAGTTGTCAATTCAGCTGCACGTGGAAACAATCTTGCTCACAGTAGTTTATCAGTAGCAACAGTTTTGTAGTAGGAATAGTAAAGTAACAGCAGTAGCAAAGCAAAGACAGTAGTAACAAAAGCAGTACACAGTGGGATTCGAGTGCGGTAGGCATAGGGATGGATGGACGGGCGTTGCATGGACAAGACAATTCACATAGCAATCAGAACATAGGGCAATTGCAGATAAATAAGATAAAGCATCCAAGTACTAGACAATCCTAGGCATGTGTTCCATATATAGTCATATGTGCTCGCAATGAGAACTTGCACAACATCTTTTGTCCTTCCAACCCGTTTGCAGCGGGGCCTCTAGGGAACTACTAGCAGTTAAGGTGCTCCTTTTAATAGAGCACCGGAGCAAAGCATTAACACTCCGTGAACACATGTGATCCTCACATCAATGCCATTCCCTTCTGGTTATCCCGATTTCTGTCACTTCGGGGCCATAGGTTCCGGACAACAATGTGTGTATACAACTTGCAGATAAGATCAAAAACAATACTATCATAATGAATCAATAACATGTTCAGATCTGAAATCATGGTACTCGGGCCCTAGTGACAAGCATTAGGCACAACAAGTCGCAACAAAGTCATAAAGCACTAATAAAAGATACTAGGCACCATGCCCTAACAATCTGATGCCATTACATGAACAATCTCATCCAATCCCTACCATCCCCATAGCCTACAGCAGGGGATTACTCACTCATAGATGGGGGAAACATGGATGGTCGATGGAGAAGCGATGGTGATGATGATGGCGATGATCTCCTCCAATTCCCTGTCCCGGCAGGGTGCCAGAACGGAGTTTCTGGTGCTGTTTCGTGGAATCTGGTGGTGGCGGCGGAGCGGAACTCCTTCTGGACAAACGTCGAACACCCCGAAGTTTTTAGGTCAGAAGGCTCCTTATAGGCGAAGAGAGAGGCCGAGGGGGTGCCTAGGGGGCCCACACCACCCCCTGGCGCGGCCTGGCCTGGCCCGCACCACCAGGTGGTGTGGCCACCCCCTAGATCTTCTCCGTCTCGTATTCTGGCTCCTGGAGTCTTCGGGTGAAATAGGATTTTTGGCATATTTTCCGGGATTTTTCCTGATAGTTGGTTTTCTGCACAAAAAGTAGACACCAAGGCAATTCTGCTGAAAACAGCGTCAGTCCGCGTTAGTTGCATTCAAATCACACAAGTTTAGAGGAGAAACAATAGCAAAAGTGTTCGGGAAAGTAGATACGTTTTGGACGTATCAACTCCCCCAAGCTTAGCTTATTGCTTGTCCTCAAGCAATTCAGTTGAAAACTGAGTGCAATAAAAGAACTTTCACGAACACATTTGCTTCATATGATGTAAATATTCTCAGCAATGTGATCAACTACTTGGACAATTCATAATAAAGAGTATGCAACCAAGTCTACTTAATAGTCTTTGCAAGCTATGAAGAGATTCCAACTCAAGAATAATAAGTAGCATGAAGCACGAACATAAGCAACATTACAATGCTCATAAAAAGGTAGGATAGAGTGGTATCTCGCTTGCCTTTGATTATGAATGCCAAGGCACCTCTGAAGTTCAAGTGATGACTAGAAGTAAAGATATCAAGAATACAAGCATCAAAGTCATAACACAAATAATCAAGTAATGGAACAAACATAAAGAATGACAACTATGCTCTCAAGAAGGTGCTCAAAGAATATGTGGAGACTCAACAAGTAGAAGAAAAAGGTTTTGAATAATTTTGAAAAGCTTCCAAATGCTGAAAGTATGGTACTCATTAGCTTTGAGCTCTCATTGCCCCTAGCATAAGCATCTTTAATGTGGTTAAGGTGAAAGTGACACAACTAAAAGGATATGCTTGACAAGTTATAAATCGAAGTCTCATGCCCCTTACTTACGAAGACCGATCCTCATGCTACTCAACTTCAGTCACAAGTAAGCTCTTGTCATTGTAAGTATATACATATCATAGAGAACCGCCAACGGGGTACCCCTTGCACATGACACGGGAGCTATCCCATAATCAAAATACAAGGCAAGCAGACAATGAGCATCTTGGCGATCTTTTTATTTACTATGTGCATAGATTTTTATTGAGGATGCTTCATAGAATGCTCATTATGGTTATGCTGCAAGTTTCCACCATGATTAGGCATGGCTTAGGCTAGCGGCCCAGGCGTTTCTCTAACATACATACAAACTCCATGATCTTACAAGTTTCACTTTTATTTCACACCGCCGGGATCCATAAGCAAAAGAACATGATATCAACGAGGGTACTAAGTACCAATGAAATGTTGAAAACGTTCCC
This sequence comes from Avena eriantha, assembly GCA_910589775.1. Taxonomy (NCBI): domain Eukaryota; kingdom Viridiplantae; phylum Streptophyta; class Magnoliopsida; order Poales; family Poaceae; genus Avena; species Avena eriantha. The sequence goes on from OU342743.1 coordinate 457,485,617, forward strand.
CATGAAACATGGTTCTGCTAACTTCAATTTATAAAGCGCAAGCATATACGCAACAAAGAAGGATGCAATGGTTCAGGTTTATTAAGTGCAAGAAAATAAACTGTGCCATCAAGTTCGTGAGAGCATTACTAACTAACTTTCTCATAACAAGCAAACATTTTATTTGGAAGAAAACAAGGCATATTGAATATGCATGAGGGTAGCAAATGATGCTAATGGGTAGGTATGGTGGACACTTTGAAAATATTTGGTTTAGGGAGTTGGGAACTTGAGTAAAACATACTCAGAGAAAGTGAAGGCTAGCAATAGTAAGGGAGCGACAAACGAGAGAGCAATAGCTGTCATTATCATGCTTGCAACAAAACAGGACTACTCATGGCATGAAAGTGATTCAAGATCCTCAAGGCAAAATAATTCATCGAGGCTCAACTGATTATTACAGTCATGTGCATGCGTGAGCATGTGCCAAGTCAATTCAAATGAAACATTTAGAGGAGGATACCACGGTGTCATACCACTTTATGAATAGAGCAATGCAAGCAAACATTCATAAAACATGCTACAAACTATTAGCGAGCTGGAGCTAATCATAACAAAGCAAGAACTACTAAGCATCCAAAGATAACATACACCCTACTTGAACGGACTAAGCAAGCCCACAGTGATGAGTATATGTACAAAAATGAAAACAAATAGAGTTTATTACCAGCCTCTTACCACGCCTCAAGTTGTCATTGATCCTCATTATTGCTCTTCACTTGTGTGGCTTGAATAATAATATGAAACCAATATCCACTGAGGACTGCCGAACCCTGTAGCAAACTCGCAAAAACCAAAGAAGAACGACAAATATTTTTGGTGTTTTCGATTTTTAAACAAGAACCAAAAGAGAAAAACAAGCAAAGCAAAATCTTTTTGGGTTTTTCAAATAGTTCAAACTAAGAAAAAAGGGAAAAGCAAACCAGGGCAAAAAGAAGAAGCAAACCAAAGAGAAACAACAGAAATATTTTTGGTCTTTTTGTGTTTTTAGAAAGCAAAAGCAAAGAAGAACGAAAACTAAAAAGAGAACGAAAACATGAATATACAAAGTACCGACACAACATGATATGGAGATGAGTGCGGTGTCAGCGTACCTCCCCCCAAGCTTAGGCTTTTGGCCTAAGTGGGTATCAATCCAAGTACGAATAGGGGTTCCAAGCGGGTGGATCTTGGTAAGAATGGTCGTAGTTGGGCCCATGAGAAGAAGAAGAAGCTCCCCAATCATAAGTGGGCTGCTGATATGAAGATTCTCCCTCATTCGAGGGCTGGACCGAATCATCCGTGACCTCCCTTCCAGTGTCCTGCTCCTGTTGGGAGAGCTCTCCCAAATACGTGTCAAGATCCTCCTCAGTGAGGGACCATCCTTCCTTGTTATCAAGGTTAAACAAAACAGGTGCAGGCAAAAGAACCACACGCTCGTACTTGCTCTTTCTCCAACCAGCTTTGACAAAGGTTATTTCATAAGATAACTCACTCATACTAGCCCACGAGGAAACAAATTTATATTGTATCATGGAATTAAGATCAAGCCTTTCTATGGGAAACTGAGGTCTAGATGATGAGGCACTAAACCATGCAATGCTAGTAAACGAGAAGCAATGAGGCCTCCACAAATTCCACCTTTCTCACGGTTAGCAGCAAGACAGAAAGCTATCAAAGCACCCAAGTTGTAAGACCTATCTCGTCTAAGAGCAGCAGAGATAAATGCTAGATCAAACGAAGATAACTTATTGGCAGTTTTCCTAGCAAGAACACACTTGGCAATAAAGTAGGCAAAGTAGCGAATGGAGGGAAGATGAATGTTACGGATTTTTCCATTCTCCTTCGAGAAGCTACTCCCTTGGCAAATTTCTGCATATAAATCCATGAGTGGTTCAGGTCTCTCCTTAATCTTCCTACATGATCCCCATTGAGGTACCTTAATAGCTGCACAAAAATCATCAAGAGAAAGGTTGACAGCAATATTGTAAATTTTGTAATGGACCATGGGGTTAGGCAAAGAGTGACTAAATTGGAAATCCTGCACCACAGACATGGCTAGCTTCACAAATTGATAAGGTTCATCTTCCAAAAAGTGCTCTAACCCTGCATTAGAAACCAAAGTGTGGAAATCTTGTAGAATTCCTGTAGCTCTCATGAACTCAGAGAATGGATAAATGGAGGGAAAAACTTCCTCCTCCCGGTGGACCTTCATGAACTCAGGCACCCAGAGCTCATGTTGGTTTAGGTGGTGTTCACTCATCTTCTATTCTGAAATTTAAACACCTATCAAACAAGTGATTGCAAAGTAAATATAATGAAGGATTCTACTCATAGGGACTTGCAAGAGGCCTAAACATGCATCAAAACTATATCTCTAAGCATCAAACAAGCTTACAAGCTCTCATAACCAGTCACATACAGCAGCAAAATACTCAACATATAATCCACTAAACACAAATCTACTTGGACAAGGGGAGGAGTCACATACCAGGGAACAAATGCTCCAAATTTCAGCAAGAAAGATGGGCCGAGCAAGGAGATCGAAAAAATCGAGAGCAAGCACAGCAAGAACGCGCTTTTGAGCTATGAACTAGAGCTTACTCGGGAGAGAGAAGAAAGTGGCAGGTGAGAGAGTTAGTGGGGGCCAGGGGTGGCCCACACCAGGGCATGGCGCCACCCAAGGCTGGCCGCGCCACCATGTGGTGTGCGTGCCTGGTGGCCCCCCTGGTACCTACCAGGTACTCATCTGCCCCTTTTTTCACGTAAAATTTTAATATGAATTTTCTGGAATTTTTGGGACACTTTATTTTTGGGAATTTTGCAGAAATAGAAGAATGATTTTTCTGACAGACAGATTTTTTTTTGTTGGAAACATGATGCAAGGAAAAAACAAGGCTAGAACTACAGAAGTTCTAACATGCAAGCAACTAACAAAAAAACTAAATGAAAGCAAAAACTAAAAATTCAAAGGATAGAAATAAACGGGGATAATCATAGTGAAAACATTGTTTTGTTCAATGGAATCCTTTTGTTAATAAGGTTGATCAAGTCTTACTACCAAAACAATTGCATATGAGATAAAACTTTGTACTCCACTAATGATTATGTTACCTCAACCTTGATAGCAATGGTCCCAATCATAATAGTTTCAAATATTTCTCTTGGTATGGGACAATATATTTCTCCAACTTGAATGCCCTCAACATGTTCATTTGAATTCAAACCATAAGTCCTTTCAATCTTCTTGGGGAAATAGACAGTATGTTCCTTGTCATTAACATTGAAGGTCACCTTTCCTTGATTACAATTAATAACAGCTCCTGTAGTATTAAGAAAAGGTCTCCCAAGAATAATAGACATATTATCATCTTCGGGCATTTCAAGCACAACAAAATCAGTTAATATCAAGCAATTGTGAGCCACCTGAACAGGTACATCCTCACATATACCCACAGGAATAGTAGATTTATCAGCCATTTGCAAAGATATATCAGTTGGTACTAATTTTTCAAGTTGAAGCCTCTTATAGAGAGAGAAAGGCATAACACTAACTCCAGCTCCCAAATCACACAAAGCAGTTCTAACATAACTGTTCTTAATAGAGCAAGGGATAGTTGGAATCCCTGGGTCTCCAAGTTTCTTAGGAACCTTACCATTGAAGGAATAATTAGCAAGCAAAGTATAAATTTCTTCATTAGGGATCTTCCTTTTAATCGAGACAATGTCCTTCATATACTTTGTGTAAGGAGGCAATTTAATAGCATCAGTCAAAGGAATTTGCAGGAATAAAGGCTCCATCCACTCACAAAACTTATTATAGTGTTCATCTTCCTTTGACTTGTGTTTCTTATCAGGGAAAGGCATAGGTTTTTGGACCCAAGGTTCTCTTTCTCTACCATGTTTCTTAGCAATAAAATCTTCTTTGGTGTATTTAGTATTCTTAGTGTGGTTTTCAGGTTCTTCTTCAACTTTTTCTTCATTAGGAACTTCATTTTCTTCATTACCACTTTCATTTTCAGCATCAGAGATAGATATACTATTAGGATCTATAGCAGGTTCAGAGGTTTCTACAATAGTTTTATGTTTCTTTTTTCCTTTTCTTACGAGTAGAACCACTATTTTCAGCTTGTTGAGAATCCTGCTCAATTCTTTTGGGATTCCCCTCAGGATATAGAGGATCCTGGGTAGCAGCACCACTTCTAGTTCTAATTTCATAAGCATGTTTTTCTTTAGCAGCATTCACTAGCAAGTCGTTTTGCAATTTAACGAGTTGATCTATTTGAGTTTGAACCATTTGAAAGTGTTTAGCAATCATTTTAACATCATTAGAGGTTCTTTCCACAATATCTTTCAACTCAAAAATAGTTCTAGTGTTTTCCATTAGATGATTTTGCACCCTTTTATTAAAGTTATCTTGCTTAACAATAAAGATATCAAATTCTTCTAAGCATTGATCAGGAGGTTTAGAGTAAGGGATATCACCTTCATCAAAGTGTTGGAGAGAGTGTACCTCAATAGTGGATGAGTAGGGAATAGGCTTACATAATTCTTCTATAGGAGGTAAATTCTTGACATCTACAGCTTTAATTCCCTTCTCCTTAAGACATTTCTTAGCTTCCTCCATCACTTCATCATTTAATTCAATAACTCCCCTCTTCTTTGATGTTGGAATAGGCACGGGAATAGATGGTTCAGGTACAATTACTTCAGGTATAGCTTGTTTAGGAGGAGTCCAATCTTCATAATTCTTGCTTATTTTATCCATTAATTCCTCAGCTTCCTTAGGAGTCCTATTCCTGAAAACACAATCAGCACAACTATCTAGGTATGTCCTAGATTCCTCGGTTAGTCCATTATAAAATATATCAAGAAGCTCATTCTTAGGTAATGGACTTCCAGCCTGTGCATGAATCAAAACACAAAACCTTGCCCAAGATTCGGGCAATACCTCTTTTTCTCCCTGTTTAAAATCAAAAAGGTCCTGCAAAATAGCATGTCTAGCACTGGGAGGAAAATATTTCTGCAGGAAAGTACTAATCAAGCACTCAGGGTTATCAATAGATCCAGGAGGTAAATTACTAAACCAAGTTTTAACACAAAATGTTAGCAACAAAGTAAGTACGCATCTTAATATCATCAGAAAACAAGCCACTCATGGTAGAAAGTTCATTCATATGTGCTACTGCACTTTCATTCTTAGTCCCACAAAAAGGTTCTTTCTCGACAATAGCTATGTAAGATAGATCGAGAGAGAAATCATAATCTTCATCTATAATGTTTATGGGAGAAGCAGCAAACTTAGAATCAGGAGACAATTTGGGTCTAATAGTACGCCTCCCAAGGAGACTCTTAGCAGCGCTCCTATCATGGGTGTTCTTACATTCTTTAATAAACTCATCGGTCATCTCAACATAACCATCTTCAATATCATAACTCTCACTAGACTCAAGTGAGCTAACAGGTGTGGTAGTGTCTTCCTTAGGAGTTTCGGTATTTCCAGCTATAGTTCTAGCAATCACAGCATCTAGGAAAGGACCTAATGAACCACTCTTATCAAGCACAGAAGAAGCAGCATCAGAAGCACCAGAAGTTTCAGATTCAGCAGTAGTAGTAGTGTGTGTAGCATGTGTATGTGGTGGTGTAAGGAACTTACTCAAAATAGACGGTGAATCAAGATCAGCAGAGGTGTTCAGAACCGTACCTCTTCTTGTAGTGGATGGTAAAATGGGAACCTTGCCATCACGAGACTTACCCATGATGGATGGATAGCAGCGAACAATAGAGAATCCAAGTGAACTTGATAAATAAAGCTATGCTCCCCGGAAATGGCACCAGAAAATAGTCTTGATGACCCACAAGTATAGGGGGTGTATCGCAGTATTTTTGAGGGAAGTGAAACCCAATTTATTGATTCGACACAAAGGGAGCCAAAGAATATTTATAAGCCTTAACAAATGAGTTGTCAATTCAACTGCACCTGGAAACAATCTTGCTCACAGTAGTTTATCAGTAGCAACTGTTTTGTAGTAGGAATAGTAAAATAACAGCAGTAGCAAAGCAAAGACAGTAGTAACAAAAGCAGTAAACAGTGGGATTCGAGTGCGGTAGGCATAGGGATGGATGGACGGGTGTTGCATGGACAAGAAAATTCACATAGCAATCAGAACATGGGGCAATTGCAGATAAATAAGATAAAGCATCCAAGTACTAGACAATCCCAGGCATGTGTTCCATATATCGTCATACGTGCTCGCAATGAGAACTTGCACAACATCTTTTGTCCTGCCAGCCCGTTTGCAGCTGGGCCTCTAGGGAACTACTGGCAATTAAGGTGCTCCTTTTAATAGAGCACCGGAGCAAAGCATTAACACTCCGTGAACACATGTGATCCTCACATCAAAGCCATTCCCTTCCGGTTATCCCGATTTCTGTCACTTCGGGGCCATAGGTTCCGGACAACAACGTGTGTATACAACTTGCAGATAAGACCAAAAACAATACTATCATAATGAATCAATAACATGTTCAGATCTGAAATCATGGCACTCGGGCCCTAGTGACAAGCATTAAGCACAACAAGTCGCAACAAAGTCATAAAGCACTAATAAAAGATACTAGGCACCATGCCCTAACAATCTGATGCCATTACATGAACGATCTCATCCAATCCCTACCATCCCCATAGCCTACAGCGGGGGATTACTCACTCATAGATGGGGGAAACATGGATGGTCGATGGAGAAGCGATGGTGATGATGATGGCGATGATCTCCTCCAATTCCCCGTCCTGGCAGGGTGCCAGAACGGAGTTTTTGGTGCTGTTTCGTGGAATCTGGTCGTGGCGGCGGAGCGGAACTCCTTCTAGAAAAACGTCGAACTCCCCGAAGTTTTTAGGTTAGAAGGCTCCTTATAGGCGAACAGAGAGGCCGAGGGGGTGCCTGGGGGTCCACACCACCCCCTGGCACGGCCTGGCCCGGCCTGCGCCACCAGGTGGTGAGGCCACCCCTGGCTCTTCTCCATCTTGTATTCTGGCTCCTGGAGTCTTCGGGTGAAATAGGATTTTTGGCATATTTTCCGGTATTTTTCCTGATAGTTGGTTTTCTGCATAAAAAGTAGACACCAAGGCAATTCTGCTGAAAACAATGTTAGTCCGCGTTAGTTGCATTCAAATCACACAAATTTAGAGGAGAAACAATAGCAAAAGTGTTCGGGAAAGTAGATATGTTTTGGACGTATCAGAAACCTAAGCTGAGTTCAGAAACAAAGAAAGATAAAATAAATTTCTAGAATCACTTAAGTTGGGAAGCTAGTGTCATAGTCACAACCATGTTGTGGTCAAGTCAAGATTCATCATTCATTTCATAAGTCATTTTGAAAACATCTGACAACGAAACAGTATGGCCACTCCAACTGTCCATAACCGCGGACGCGGCTATTCGAATATTTTGACACTCTGCAGAGGTGGTACACTTTCACCACAAGATTCGATACATCTGTCAGGGATAACCCTGAATCATCATACTTAGTATGCAAATAATCAAACATAACCTTTCCTTTACACACCCTAGTATAAGAACTTCTCCTATGAGCATGGCCTCCCAACCATAACCATCTATCATCTTGGGCACTGCATAGGTGGACAACATCGAGAGGTAGCCTCAGCTCAAACCTCTCCCGCGGGGGAACTAATACTAATGCATATAAATTTCTGGCTAAGCCTAACCCAATTCAGGTATTGTGGTTGTACGGTAAAATTGGAATGCTATCGCATCCGAATCCAACCATCAGTTTTGTAAAAGGGTTAAGGCTCATGCCTCAATATTTTCATCATCCTAAACCATTTGTGTTTCTCAACACATGTCAAAACATCTCAATAGAATGACTCATCATTCCAAGGTTTTCACAATTCATTTTCACCAAGTGTTCCCATCTAAAGTGACTCAAGTTTTGATCTAGCTCTAAGCTACTAAGTTAAGAGTGTTCACTAAGGTGGGATGCTAATCTCAATCTCATGCCATAGAATGATATCTAAGGTTATCTAGATAGGTCAAGTTTTATACTTTTTATGCTACCTTCAACAAGTAAGGGACTTTGTTAAAGTAAAGAAAGTAAAAGCTTGAAAGTAAAACTTGGAGTAGGTACTAGTCAACTTGGTATAACCAAAGCATGCCTAATGCATCATGCTTAGGTTATCTAGCTTAATTCTAGCTTGCTAACAATAGCTTGCCTTGGTTGGTGAAGTGGTTGAAGTTTTCTTCCTCTTCCTCTGGGTAGAACTCCTCCTCGAAAGCTTGGTCGGTACTATCGTCTATAAATACATACGGAGTACACAATCACCAAACAATACTTAACTAGTCTACTTAGCACTCTAAGGCACACATTTGATGATCTATTATCATCACAAGCATCACAAGGTTTTATTAACTAGCTACATTCTTTTTGTTTAAGAAAAGTAATTTCTACTCATTGAGAAATAACTAAGATTTAATATTCACCAATTAAAATATGGGATCATGTGGACACATGTCATCACCACATATTCTAACAAATGGGAATGTGATTTAAAGGTTGCATCACATTTCAATAAGTTTAAGTTTAATAATTAATAATTTAAAGTGACTAGAAATGCCTATATAGCATTATTTTGGTACTAGTCCAAAGTCATTGCATGTAAACCTTAATGTTATTACATATTCAGATAGGTATGGTTAAATGTTATTTTTGAGAGTTGGAATCAACTCAAAAGCTATTATAGTTGATTTATAAAAATGTTTGAATGTGCAAAAGCTTCTGTCTTGTTATTTTTACTAGGAGATATCTCTAACTCTAAATGAATTAAATCCAATGGGTTTGGATAGATCTTTTCAGTAGCTTTCTAACAAAATTTGAATCACTCAATTTGGTTCAGTAAATCTTCTTAAATTGATTTTTGAACTAATGGACATAAGTGAGTTCAAACTAAAATAGAAAAATCTATATTTGAACTAACTGGGCCGCACAGGAAAACTAACGGGCCGGCCCAATGGCGCTCCGCGGCACGGATGACAACTGATAGGGGGGTCCCGCAGGTCAGTGTCACATCAAACGTGAAGCGGTATGGGGCACTCTCAGTGCTACGATTAAAAGGTGGATCAACAGCTGAGGATCGTTGTCCCCGGCGAACAGGTCGCCGGCGGGAGCTAACCCTAGCGGCTCGGTGGGGGTCTAGGGCAGCTTACCAGGGCTCCAGCTAGACGTGGCGATGGGGGCGATCGAGCTGGTGGACAATGGCGGTTCTAGGCGTCGTCGCGGCGGCTCCTGGGGTGCTCGCAATCAACGGCGCCTCTCCTCCTCTGCTGCGGCAAGCTCCGGCAAAATTCCGGCGAACGGCGCCCCGCCTTGCTCCGAGAATGGGGTGGAAGGATTAGTGGAGAGAGGGGAGTGAGATGGTGTGCAGAATGAGGCTGGGGGTGGCCTCTATTTATAGCTCAACAAAGCGACTGAACGGGATGGGCTGGCGACTCCGGCAAGGGCGGTACAGTGTGCTATCGTCGTGGCTGGAGGTAGGGGACGATGGCCTGCCTCCTGGCGGTGCTCTAGGGTTTAAATGCACGGCTAGGGGCGATGGCATTTGGTCAGGGGAAGCTGGTGCTCTGCGCGGCAGAGGCGGCGTTCGACGCGGCGGACGGGGGCTGCGGGTCAAGCGGCGGCGAACGGACATGTCCGGGCGGTTCCTGGGGTCGTGGCGACGCGGTTCGCGCGGGCTGCGGTCGAGGCGCGGCGTGTGCACGGCTGTCGGGCGCGGCGCTCTGGCGTGTGCTCGGCATGGTGCAGACATTCTGGGTGTGGCGCTCTGCGAGTGGTCCATGGCGCGGCTCTGCTCGGGGAGGGGACAGAGGGCGGTGGTGTGGTCTGGTCTAGCTCCTAGACATGGCGAGAGAGAGAGAGAGGGGCAGTCGGCTTCGAGCTATCCATGCTCGACCGGCGAGCATGGTGCTCTAGTGGCGCGGCACTGCTTCAAATGGCTAAGGGGTAGCCTCTTGATGGTTTGGTTGGGTCTGGGAGACAAGGGCATCTACTAGGGTTCAAATGGTCTGACAAAAATCGATCAACAACAGTATAAGTTAGGCCAAATGGATTATGTCTGCAAGGTGTTCGACACAATGGCCGCATGAACTAAAATTTTGAATTTTGGGATGAATTTTGGTGGAGTATTGTATCTTATGCTTGATCTTCTAAATGTGCTTGGGTTTTGAAAATGGACTTCATTTGAGTGGTTTTTGAATAAGTGTGATCTTGATACATACACTAGATTCAATTTTCAAATGCCATTTAAAATTAGTGTTTGAAATTTTTTGGTAGATCACAAAGTGGTCCTTGGTACATTACTACTTGTACAAGAAAGGGGTGCAAAGATCCACATTTGTTTATGTTAAGAATTGAGTCCTAGGAATAGCCAAAGTAGGCATGTTGATTAAAATGGCACAAATGACCATTTGCTTCCTTTATTCATTTTGATTTGTTTTTCTTTGGGATTTGTTTGGGAATGATCTAGATGATTTTTAATTCACCTAAGAAACATTTTACAATCAATGGATCACTTAATCATGGCAATTCAAATCAACTCCTAATTTAAATGCACACACATATGATTGCTTGGATATTTTTAAATGGAAAAGTTTTTGTTAACTCTTTTTGATGATTTGGATCTTGATCACTTGGATTAGAGTTTTGGGATGTGACAAACCTTCCCCCCTTAAACAAAATCTCATCTCGAGATTTACGAAAGAAAACTAGGAACTAAAGAGATTTGAGAACTCTGTCCTAATGTAATCTTCTCGCTCCCAAGTGGCTTCCTCTTCGGTATAGTTGCTCCATTGAATCTTGAGAAATTTGATACTCCTGGTTCTGGTGGTTCTGTAAGCTTCCTCCAAGAAACGGATGCGCACTTCACGATATGTTAGGTCATTGTTGATCTCAATAGCTCGGTGATCGATGTTCTTGAAAACTTCGGTCTTCTCTGGCACTTCTAAGGCATTTGCGAAGTAACGAGATATGGAACACATTGTGGATGGCTGACATCTCTTCAGGTAGTTCCAGTTGATATGATACTTCTCCTCGATGATTTAGAATCTTGAAGGGCCCGATATATCTGGGGGCTAACTTTCCTTTCAGACTAAAGCATTGCGTTCCCTTTAGTGGCGAAACCTTGAGATATACAAAATCTCCGACATTGAAAGTTAGGTCTCTCCTTCTCTTGTCAGCATAACTCTTCTGTCTGGACTGGGCGGTCTTGAGGTGCTCACGGACTTTGTGAACCTTTTCTTCCGCTTCTCGGAGAATGTCGAGTCCAAAAATCTGACTCTCTCCTACTTGCGACCAATTCAAAGGGTTACGGCACTTCCTTCCGTATAGGAACTCAAATGGTGCCATCTGCAAACTAGCTTGATAATTGTTGTTATATGAGAATTCTGTGAAGGGCAGGCAGTCTTCCCATTTTGATCCATACTCTAACACACAAGCTCTCAACATATATTCTAATATTTGGTTGACTCTCTCAGTCTGTCCATCAGTTTGCGGGTGATAAGCAGTGCTGAAATTCAACTTGGTTCCCAATCCTTCCTGGATTTTCTGCCAAAATCTCGAGGTAAACTGGGTTCCTCGATCTGATATTATGGTCTTGGGGGTTCCATGCAGACTAACAATCCTAGCAATATACAGTTCTGCTAGCTTCAAACTCTGGTAAGTTGTCTTGACAGGTATAAAGTGAGCTACTTTGGACAGTCTATCAATGATGACCCAGATTGAGTCATTTCCCCTACTAGAAGTAGGCAATCCGGTGATAAAGTCCATTCCGACGGAATCCCATTTCCATTCCGGAATCTGCAATGGTTGCAACAGTCCTGCGGGTCTCTGATGCTCTGCTTTGACTCTTTGACAGATGTCACACTTGGCAATGTAGCTTCCGATTTCTCTCTTAATTTTGTGCCACCAAAATTGCTCTTTCAAGTCCTGATACATCTTCATTCCTCTGGGGTGGATAGAATAAAGAGTATCATGAGGTTCCTGCATGATAACTTTCTTTAGCTCCAAATCTGCTGGCACACAGATACGGCCTTTGTACCACAGAACTCCTTCTTCGTCTTCAGTTAATCCAGGTACCTTTCATGTACCAATACAATGTTTGATTATGTCGATACTTTCATTTCCCTTCTGGGCTTCCTTGATTTGGCTAATTAATGTGGGTTGAAGTTCAATGCTAGCTAAAAATCCTTTGCTAACAAGCTCAGTTCTAAACTGCTCCAACTCCTCATACAAACTTGGTTGCTTCTCCTTGATCATGGTGTTTAGCCTACAAGGCAATCTGCTAAGAGCATCTGCTACCACATTGGCTTTGCCGGGGTGATAGTGAATGTCAAGGTCATAATCCTTGATTAACTCTATCCATCTCCTTTGCCTCATATTCAGTTCCTTCTGAGTGAAAATATACTTCAAGCTCTTGTGATCTGAGTAAATATCACAGCGATTACCCATAAGATAATGACGCCATGTCTTCAATGCCAAAACTACAGCTGCTGATTCAAGATCATGGGTCGGATAGTTCTACTCTTGTTGCTTCAGTTGTCGAGACAAGTAGGCGATAACCTTGCCTTCTTGCATTAATACACATCCGAGACCAATCTTGGCTGCATCACAATATACATCAAACAACTTCTTGATATCTGGCATGATCAATATTGGTGCTGATATCAATCTCTTCTTCAGCTCTTGGAAACTGGCTTCACACTTGTTTGTCCATTCAAACTTCTTGTCCTTCTTCAGCAATTGGGTCATGGGTCTAGCGATGCTCGAGAATCCTTCGACGAACTTGCGGTAATATCCAGGTAATCCAAGAAATGCACGGACTTAGGTTTAAGTGGTTGGGGCTTCCCATTCCTCGACATCTTTAATTTTGGCGGGATCAATAGAGACTCCTTCGGCAGACACAATATGTCCTAGGAATCCTACCTCTTTCAGCCAAAACTCACACTTACTGAACATGGCATATAACTGATGCTCTCTCAGGGTTTCTAGGATGATTCTCAGATGTTGCTCATGCTCTTCCTCTGACTTGGAGTAGATAAGGATATCGTCGATAAACACAACGATGAACTTATCCAGGAAATTCATAAAGATCTTATTCATGAGATTCATGAAATAAGCAGGGGCATTGGTTAATCCAAAAGACATGACCGTATACTCATATAAACCATAACGAGTAGTAAATGCGGTCTTCGGAATATCAGTTGCACGAATCTTAAGTTGGTGATAACCAGTCCTAAGATCAATCTTTGAGAATACCTGGGCACCAGTCAACTGATCAAATAGATCCTCTATCTTTGGCAAGGGGTACTTGTTCTTTACGGTGACGTCATTCAATTTTCTATAATCTATGCACAAACGGTTGCCTCCCTCTTTCTTATCGACGAATAACACTGATGATCTCCATGGCGATGCGCTTGGTTGAATCAAGCATGTTGCTAACATGGCATCCAACTGCTTCTTCAATTCCACTAACTCTGAAGGGTTCATGCTATAGGGTCTCTAGGCTATGGGTCTGGTTTCGGGGATTAGTTCGATAATGAACTCAATATCCCTATCCGGGGGCATGCCTGGCAATTCATCTGGGAATACTTCGGGGTATTCACAGACTACTCGGACTTGGTCTATGGCGGGTAAGGCTAGACTCTTGTTGCACTTGAATTGACGGGGTAAGGTTTCAGATATATGCTCTACTGTGACTCCAGAGCTACTAGTCATGGTGATGGATTTCTTAGCATAGTCTATCAGTCCTTTATGCCTTGACATCCAGTCCATACCTAGTACTACTTCCAATCCTTTGGTTCCGAGTATGATTAGGTTGGCATAAAAATCTATCCCATGTATTCTGATAGGCACAACTTTGCAAATTTTTCTAGCTATTGTAGTTGAACCGGGGATTTGAACTATCATGACATGCTTCAAGTTGGTTGGGTGAATCTTACTAGTGCATGCAAATTCTTCGGTGACAAATGAATGCAATGCTCCCGAATCAAACAGTACCCTTGCTAAAACTAAGTTGACAGAAAACATACCCAGCACTACGTCTGGCGCTTCTTGGGCTTCTTCGGCGTTCATGTGGAAGAGACGGTCGTTGCGGTTGTTAGGGTTCCCTAGGGCAAATCTTCTCCCTGGTTGAACACGACGTTGCTGTTGAGCTGGGGCATTCACATTGGCAGTGGCGGCAGTCTTCTTGGGGAACTCACTGGAATAGTGGCCCTTCACTCCACACTCGAAACAGGTTATCTGGGACTTGTCTTTTTCTGCGACGGGCACAACATTGCTTCCAGTTCTGGGTGCAGTGTTGTTTTTGTTGCTCTTGGGAGGTGCACGGTTGAAATTGTTGGTGTTGCCAGAGTTTTTGTTGTTTCCTCCGGACTTCACATTGCCTCCGCTACGGTTGGGGTAGCTTGAGCAAGACATTGGGGGTCGGTTGTTCCTTGGTGCATATCCTGGTGAGGGGTTGGGACGGTACTTCTGGTGACTGTTGGATCTAGCTTGGTGCATCATACGACATTTGCAGTTGTCGTTTGCCAGGTTAATCTTCCCTTCCATCTGAATGGCAGAGTCGACTAGCTCTTCGAGATCCTCGAAGCGGATGTTGACGAGGATAGTCTGCATCTCATCATGCAGTCCGTTCAGGAATCTCTCCTTCTTCTTTGTCTCCGTGTTGATCTCATCAGGTGCGTACCTTGCAAGCGACTGGAATTTATCACGGTACTCCACCACAATCATTATGCCCTGCTTCAACTCTCTGAATTCATCCCTCATTCGGGTGACTAGGCCCTGCGGCACGTGAGTGTGGCTGAACTTGATTTTGAAGGCTTCCCATGTCATCACTTGACCATGGTTCATCAGGCGAATGTTGTTCCATCAGGCTCTTGCGTCTCCTGCCAAGTAATGGGTGGCAAAGAGAACTTTCTCGTTGTCATCAACTCTGGCTACCTCCAAATTGTTCTCCATTGTCTGCAACCAGTCATCAGCATCTAATGGGTTCTCTGAGGTGCTAAAGATTGGGGGATTGGTATTCTGGAAGTTCTTCAGCTTGGATCCTTGATGATCCTGATTTCCATGCCCTTGATTGTTGAGAGCCATCTGGGCGATCTGTTGCAGTGTTTCTAGATTAGCTTGGCGCTCTGCCCTGCTTGCTTCTCTATTTGCGATGAGATTCTGTAGGATCTGCAGCATTAGGTCTTGCGACGAGCTGCTCCCTCCTTGGTTTCCACAAGTCATCGAAGGTTGAGATAGATAAAGGGGTAAGAGGGAAAGTTCTAAGGTTCATGGTTTTGGGTTTCAAAGCTAAAACTTTGAGTTTGACTCAGGTTTTGCAACTAACTCCATTTCATTCATTCAAACAAGGCACACGATACAAACACACACACACCACAACAAGGAAAATAGATGGTTTTAAGAACCATTCTGCAAGCTACGATACAGTGGGAGCGATACATCTCATGCTACGACAGTGCTCTAGTGCATCTACTCATCGTCGATGAAGTCGGAGTCCTCATCGTCAGTGTAGAAGTCCACGGCATCTTTCTCCAGAAAGTCATCATCATTGCTGAGGTAAGAATCCATGTCTCCCTAGATGTCTTCACCCTCCTCTTCTTCCTCCTTTGCTGCAAGCTGAGCTTCTTTCTCCTTGACGGTCTTCTCGAGGTCGGCCACCTTCTTGCGAAGACGAGCGATGGTACGATCCTTCTTTTCAAGCTGGAGGCGACGAGACTGACGGTCCTTGACTAGTAGTGAGAAAGTCTGAGCCTTCTGGTCGGCAATGGCACGGTTGTGGTTGGCCAACTCCCTAGCATTGTCCAACTCCTTCTGGCGATCATACATCAGCAAGTCAAGGTTCTCCACTTGACGCTTCAAATCCGGGTGACTTGGCATCTCCATCGGCATTCCCATGAAGTCACGCCTTGCATAGTGCGCAAAGCGGGTTCCTTGGATTTAGTTGACACTGAGGGCACATAGACGTGCGAGAGCTTCATGCATTGCCCTGGCTAATCCATCTAGTCAGTTGTTCTCCCTTACGGAGAACTGGATTCTCCCGGACGTTGGTGCTTCTATGCTTCCTCGAAGATCAGCGGTTACTAGCCACTGTAAATCTCCTCCTAGGGGTCCAGGAAGTTGAGCTCCAAGAAACTCCGGATGTGGGCGTCCCAATATCTCAGACAGTGAATCTAGATCCCTCTCGAAGATCAGCTGTCCTCCGTTGCCCAACTGGTAGAACTTGCTGAACTGAGTCTCCATCTGCAAGAATTACGGATGAGGAAGTTCGTGAGGTGATAAAGTGTGTCAAATTTTATGTAGTAATGTAAGAATTTGAGGAACATGAATTTTTGAGAAAGAATGAATTCCCAAGGGTAAGAGAGGAAATAGTTTTTCATAAATACTCACTTTGGTTTTGAAATTATATTTTTGTTCGGACGTCCATTCTAACTAGGGTCTCTTATGGTTAGGATGGCTCTGATACCAACTTGTCAACACCCGGATTTTTGATCCCAAATGCATGTTATGTCATACATCGCAATCCTAGGATTATCATTTTTGTGAGACATAACAGATTGGATATCACAGTACATCATCCATTACAAACCAAATATAAGGTCTTACACGAATAAAGGATCTCATGATCTAGTCTTAATACAACAAGCAGCGGAATAAATATTAAGCGTAGCGGTGGGGCCCATCTTTAGGGGCACAGGCAATGCTAACGAAGGCATATAGTCCTAGTTATCATAGCCGTCCTGTTGTCCATCATCTTGGTAGTCTCCTTCATAGTCTGGCCATAGGAATAGCCAGGGACAAAAGCCATGAGTACTCTTTAAGTACTCACAAACTACCACTAACAAGTAAGATAGTTATAGTGGGAAATGCTAACTCTATGTTTATTTGTAAAGTTAAGTTTGAAACCTAAGTTGAGTTCAGAAACAAAGAAAGATAAAATAAAGTTCTAGAATCACTTAAGTTGGGAAGCTAGTGTCATAGTCACAACCATGTTGTGGTCAAGTCAAGATTTATCATTCATTTCATAAGTCATTTTGAAAACATCTGACAACGAAACAGTATGGCCACTCCAACTGTCCATAACCGCGGACATGGCTATTCGAATAGTTTGACACTCTGCAGAGGTGGTACACTTTCACCACAAGATTCGATACATCTGTCAGGGATAACCCTGAATCATCATACTTAGTATGCAGATAATCAAACATAACCTTTCCTTTGCACACCCTAGTATAAGCACCTCTCCTATGAGCATGGCCTCCCACCCATGACCATCTGTCATCTTGGGCATTGCATAGTTGGACAACATCGGGAGGTAGCCTCAGCTCAAACCTCTCTCGCAGGGGAACTAATACTAATGCATATAAATTTCCGGCTAAGCCTTACCCAATTCAGGTATTGTGGTTGTACAGTAAAATTGGAACAGTATCGCATCCGAATCCAACCATCAGTTTTGTAAAAGGGTTAAGGCTCATGCCTCAACATTTTCATCATCCTAAACCATTTGTGTTTCTCAACACATGTCAAAACATCTCAATAGAATGACTCATCATTCCAAGGTTTTCATAATTCATTTTCACCAAGTGTTCCCATCTAAAGTGACTCAAGTTTTGATCTAGCTCTAAGCTACTAAGTTAAGAGTGTTCACTAAGGTGGGATGCTAATCTCAATCTCATGCCATAGAATGACATCTAAGGTTATCTAGATAGGTCAAGTTTTATACTATTTATGCTACCTTCAACAAGTAAGGGACTTTGGTAAAGTAAAGAATGTAAAACTTGGAGTAGGTACTAGTCAACTTGGTATAACCAAAGCATGCCTAATGCATCTTTCTTAGGTTATCTAGCTTAATTCTAGCTTGCTAACAATAGCTTGCCTTGGTTGGTGAAGTGGTTGAAGTTTTCTTCCTCTTCCTCCGGGTAGAACTCCTTCTCCTCGAAAGCTTGGTCGGTGTTATCATCTATAAATACATACAGAGTACACAATCACCAAACAATACTTAACTAGTCTACTTAGCACTCTAAGGCACACATTTGATGATCTATTATCATCACAAGCATCACAAGGTTTTATTAACTAGCTACATTCTTTTTATTTAAGAAAGGTAATTTCTACTCATTGAAAAATAACTAAGATTTAATATTCACCAATTAAAATATGGGATCATGTGGACACATGTCATCACCACATATTCTAACATATGGGAATGTGATTTAAAGGTTGGATCACATTTGAAAAGTTTAAGTTTAATAATTAATAATTTAAAGTGACTAGAAATGCCTATATAGCATTATTTTGGTACTAGTCCAAAGTCACTGCATGTAAACCTTAATGTTATTACATATTCAGATAGGATGGTTAAATGTGATTTTTGAGAGTTGGAATCAACTCAAAAGCTATTATGGTTGATTTTATAAAAATGTTTAAATGTGCAAAAGCTTTTGTCTTGTTATTTTTACTAGTAGATATCTCTAACTCTAAATAAATTAAATCCAACGGGCTTGGATAGATATTTTCAATAGCTTTCTAACAAAATTTTAATCACTCAATTTGGTTCAGTAAATCTTCTTGAATTGATTTTTGAACTAAGGGACATAAGTGAGTTAAAACTAAAATAGAAAAATCTATATTTGAACTAACTAGGTCGCGCGGAAAAACTAACGGGCCGGCCCAGTGGCGCTCCACGGCACAGATGACAAATGACAGGAGGGTCCCGCAGGTCAGCGTTACATCAAACGGGAAGCGGTACGGGGCACTCTCAGCGCTACGATTAAAAGGTGGATCAACGGCTGAGGATCGTCGTCTCCGGCGAACAAGTCGCCGGCGAGAGCTAATCCTAGCGGCTCGGTGGGGGTCTGGGGCGGCTTACCAGGGCTCCAGCTAGACGTGGCGATGGGGGCGATCGAGCTGGTGGACGATGGCGATTCTAGGCGTGGTCGCGGCGGCTCCTGGGGTGGTCGCAATCAACGGCACCTCTCCTCCTCTGTTGCGGCAAGCTCTGGCAAAATTCCGACGAACAGCAGCCTACCTTGCCCTGGGAATGGGGTGGAAGGATCAGTGGAGAGAGGGGAGTGAGATGGTATGCAGAATGAGGCTAGGGTGGTCTCTATTTATAGCTCGACGATGCGACCGAACGGGATGGGCTGGCGACTCTAGCGAGGGCGGTACAACGTGCTATCGTCGTGGCTGGAGGTAGGGGACGGTGGCTTGCCTCCTGGCGGTGCTCTACGGTTTAAATGCGCGGCTAGGGGCGGTGGCATTTGGTCGGGGGAAGCTGGTGCTCTGCGAGGCAGAGGCGGCGGTCGACGCGGCGCACGGGGGCTGCGGGTCAAGCAGCGGCGAACGGGCATGTCCGGGCGGTTCCTGGGGTCATGGCGACGCGGTTCGCCCGGACTGCGGTCGAGGCACGGCGTGTGCACGCATGTCGGGCGCGGCGCTCTGGCGTGTGCTCGGCATGGTGCAAACATTCTGGGCACGACGCTCTGTGAGTGGTCCATGGCGCGGCTCTACTCGGGGAGGGTACAGAGGGCGGTGGTGTGGTCTGTTCTAGCTCCTAGACATGGCGAGAGAGAGAGAGGGGCGGTCGGCTGCGAGCTATCCATGCTCGACCGGCAAGCATGGTGCTCTGGTGGCGCGGCACTGCTTCAAATGGCTAAGGGGTAGCCTCTTGATGGGTTGGTTGTGTCTGGGGGAGACAAGGGCATCTACTAGGGTTCAAATGGTTTGACAAAAATAGATCAAAAACAGTATAAGTTAGGCCAAATGGATTCTGTCTGCAAGGTGTTCGACACAATGGCCGCATGAACTAAATTTTTGAATTTTGGACTGAATTTTGGTGGTGATTATATCTTATGCTTGAGCTTCTAAATGTGCTTGGGTTTTGAAAATGGACTTCATTTGAGTGGTTTTTGAATAAGTGTGATCTTGATAGCTACAGTACATTCAATTTTCAAATGCCATTTAAAATTAGTGTTTGAAAGTTTTTGGTAGATCACAAAGTGGGCCTTGGTACATTACTACTTGTACTAGCAAGGGGTGCAAAGATCCACATTTGTTTCTGTTAAGAATTTAGTCCTAGGAATAGCCAAAGTAGGCATCTTGATTAAAATGGCACAGATGACCATTTGCTTCCTTTATTTACTTTGATTTGTTTTTCTTTGGGATTTGTTTGGGAATGATCTAGATGATGTTTAATTCACCTAAGAAACATTTTATAATCAATGGATCACTTAATCATGGCTATTCAAATCAACTCCTAATTTAAATGCACACACATATGAATGCTTGGATATTTTAAAATGGAAAAGTTTTTGTTAACTCTAAATTTGATGATTTGGATCTTGATCACTTGGATTAGAGTTTTGGGATGTTACATCAGGGTCTTAGAGTTTAAAGATGTGGTTAGGTTTCTACCTTAATTACTTTCTTGTACTTGCGGATTCTTGCAAGGGGTATAATCACAAGTATGTATTAGTCCTAGGAAGGTCGGTACATTAGCATAGGTTCACCCACACAACACTTAGCAAACTAAAGAAGATTAATCAACTATATGAAGCGAAAGCACTTGACGCCCGTGTGTCCTCGAGACCGTTTGGTCATCTTAAGTAATACAACCGGCTTGTCCTTTGCTAAAGAAAGGATTGGGCCACTTGCTGCATTTATTCTTATTGTATTTTATTTTACTCTTACTTTATTTACTTGCATTATCAAAAACTCCTAAAAATCCGTTTGCTAAGTATTTACAGAGAATTCCTACTCCTAGCCACTCGCCAGCACCTTCTGCTCCTCGTTGGGTTCGACACTCTTACTTATCGAAAATACTGTGATACACCCCCTATACTTGTGGGTCATCACCCACCATGATACAATCATATGCTTTCAAAGTATTTCACATCTGCCATGATGCATTTGATTCTACTGTGATCTTTTATTAGATAGATTATCCTATCTGTTACATTACTCCCTTTGAGCTTATATTACCTGATCCACTTCTCCTAGCATAACTAGGTTTGACTTGTGTGCACTACTAGAGCTTATATATGTGTATTGCTTCGCCATGCTTAGTTGTTAGTGTTGGTTCATCCAGATGATGTATCAGATGCAGAGAATCTAGTATGATAGGAGAACAAGGTATACGGATGAGGTAAGATCAGTGGTAAAGGTTAAACATGCTAAGGCTTGTATGGGTGGACACGACGGGATTTGGTTTTTGTAGTCCCATGCTCGCCGCCACTAGGAACCGAGTTCTTGCCTTTGGACCAAGACGAGCGTACACCACACGGGGTTTATGGGGACCTCTCGACTAACTGACTTGCCTAGTAGATTCAATGAGTCACATAGTTCGGCGTTCCATTCGACATATGCATAAAAAACGTTTTGCAAATATTTGGTGGGTGAAGGTGCATCATAGGAGGTAGGTAAGTGTGGACATGGTTGCTTGGGGTGGATGGAGGCCCTACTAAACCAACCTCGCCTCACATCTCTAGGGACCGGCTTCGGGATTTGACCCGTTATGGCGGAAGCCTCCTTAGGGCGTATCTCATGGTCTCGGCAAAAGCAAGGTAAAGGTCGTGACCTACCACCCTCTACCAGCCTTCCAAGGAAGAGGGCGCAACTATAGTGGCATTAAGAGTCGGTTGGTACGTGTAGGTAAAGTTGTGCACCCCTGCAGGGTTAAATCTTTTCGAAAAGTCGTGTTCACGGTTATGAACGCTTGGTGACCGATTTCTAAGATCATAGAGAACTTTAACCTAATCGTAAAACTTGGAGGTTTCAACGTGTGCTTAAGGATGCTTCCTAATGGGTACGAGGGGGTGATCCAGTTGTGAAATGAGGATTACTTTGGTGGATATCAAAAGATGATGATCAATTCTTCGGAGATGTCGCTCTCTTATCCCCTTTTAAAAAATTCTGATTACACGAGCATCTTCTCCCTCTTGGTTTATAAACAAAGATGGTTTTATGCTAAATAACCCCACCAGCCATATATCTTGCGGAGTACACCCTGTACTCACCCTTGCTTTGTTGATACTTTTGGAGCAGAGTAAGAGTTCTCATGAAGACAAGTTCCGGCCGTACGACATCAACACCGACGAGTAGCTTGGGGTTCATGGCCGGTAGCCTGGAATCTATGGGCTAGGACATCATCGTTATGCTTCAGGTCTCTTAGGCCATTTGATAAGTTTGCTATACTTAATAGCATAATTTGCCTTCCGTTGTTTGATGTTTGTGGTCAGTGACTCTCTGCTTATAATATTTTGGTTCTTCGCTTAGTTATGAGCTTGCTGTAATAATTTTGGTGTTGCAGGGTTATTGTTGTGTTACCGGTTTCTCACTGAATATCCTCAAGCTCAAGGTTAAGCTTATGTCAGGCTAAGGTCTGGGATTTGTTTAATTCTGATCCTGAGGGTGTCACAGTAGACAACCTGACCATTCTTTGGACAACGGGTGGACCCATTCATGATCACCGAATGGCTTGTTTCAGATATATTGTTTCACCTATAGGTGACCTAGATGGCTCATGCGTTGAACTGTTGGAAACAAGACAAACCATCTAGGCAGTGAGAATCAACTCAAGTTTGGTATGCCATGTTGTTTCACCCCTCTTTTTTTCACTCCTCTTGTTATCATTTTCTATATATAATGTACTACCTCCATTTCAAAATATAAGATGTTTGGGTAGGGTGTTTAGCCTATCAAACATCTTATAATTCGAAACCGAGGAATATAACTGTAGAAACATGACATGCTTTCCCCCATGTGTATTCCTTCTTAACAAATGTATTATTTGCAAGGAATATAAATATTATGTGTTCTTAGTGTCTGTTAATCAACAAGAAAGGCTCTTACATGCTACTTTGGTTAGATGCTTGTCGGCCTATCAACAATAAGAAATAAGAAATGATAAAGAATAGGCCTGACAATCGCGTGGGAAGCTTCACACTTTTGGTGAAAATCCATCTAAACACATATGGTCGGTTTTTTTTGGAAATGGGCACTTTATTATTATTCATAATGTTTACACCTGGCCTCTACGTAGCTAGGATGCACACAACCGATCAACCATAGACAAAGTAACCAAGACAAAAGTATCAACATTACAAGAATGATAAAAAAACGACAGCACACGTCGATCTAAGGCAGGTCTATCCGCAGGTCATGCTGCCATCCATTCGGGAGAAAATATCCCTCATTGTGGCCTCCAATCGCGTACAACCTGCCACAAACAAGTCGTGAAACTCCATACATTGGAGAGTAGTCCATGATCGGAGGATAGTCGTGGCTCGATAGATCACCTGAAGAGAAGAAGACACAATGTTATTAAAAATCTTGTCATTTCTACATAGCCAAAGCGACCAAATAATAGCAAGCGCTCCCACCCTAAATAAAGTCCCATATTTATCGTGTATCCCATGCAACCAATTACCAAATACATTGGTAACCGAGCATGGAGGAGATAAACCAGAGGCTACATGGATGATTGACCATATAGTACGAGCAAATTTGCAGTAGAAGAATAAATGCCGAATTGTCTAATTATGATGACAAAAAACACATTGTGTACTTCCCTGCCAATTCCTCTTAACAATATTATCCTTTGTAAGAATGACCCCTTTACGAAGGTACCAAGCGAAAATCTTCGTTTTAAGGGGTATTTTCATGTTCCAAATTTTAGAATTATCAACCATTGGAATATCGGGTTGGATCAGTGCTCTATATAATGTGTAACACCCTCGAATCGGCCCTATGTAAGTTTTAGCCCTTTCCGCCAAACCCGCATAGAAACGATTCAAGGACACCCACCAGGCACTTTCGTGCGGGTGGAAAATGAAGTAATACCATTACACAATATTCCTCGATGGGACCCACAGAACAGATATATATACAACAGCGACTCAACGAGTCAAGAATACAGATATACAATACAAAGATCCAAATCACCTTGAAAACGTTACAGCGTCCGAGTACGGACAAGATGCAAATGGGGCTAAGATCCCTGAAGAATAACCAATGGCGTCCATAACCCTGCCCAGGCCAAGCCGGAAGGGTAACCCTGCTAACGACGTCGAACTTAAACCTGCTAAACAAAAGGGGTGCCGACAAAGGGCAAAGGAAAAAGAGGAGCGTCAGTACTGAGGCCAGTACACGGCGAGGCTAGAATTCGGCGGTCCTCGCCTACATAGGTATGGTGGACTGAAGCGGCAGCGCAGCAGCACTAAACAACCTATAGAGACTCAGTAAAACTGGCGGCTAGAGAGGGATAAGAAAGACCTATTCGGATCCAACCTGAGACTAACACCAAATATACCCATCCTGGTATTTCCCCCTCGAGACCAAACGAGGAGGTCAGACCGAGGAACTCACACGGTTGGCACTTTTACTCATTCCATTATAGTTGAAGCACTTACTAGTCAGATATAGAGCTTGAGTCATCCTGATAGCATAAGTAGTGAGCAGTTTTAGTTAACATTCCGTTGTAGTTGGAACATTTACTAGTCAGATATAATTGTCCTGGGGAATCCCAAAACCCAGCAGTTGTTGGCACTTTTATCACATTCCATTGGAGTTGCAATACTTACTAGGCAGGTATAGTATGACACAGATCACCACAGAACCACCAGTTGTTGGCATTTTTATTATCCATTCCATTGTAGTGAAGCTGAATTACTAGTCACATATTAAGTCAAATTTATAACACTTATTTAGTTATGCTTGTCTATGATCGAGATACTGTGCTCCAAGTCGTCCATAACGCAGACACGGCTTTCAGAAAGATTTACCCTGCAGGGGTGCACAAATAGCAACACACACTCGATCAACCTCGGAAAAACCAACTCAAAACCCAACGAGGCTTTCACGACAAAGCAATCATAGGATTTATAAATATTTCAGGGGGCCACCCCATTAAGCTACCCACAACGAAGTTGGCCTCCTCCGAGACAGACCCAAGGTTTGCGCCAATGGTTGTAAACGACTGGGAACCCGAAAGTGTGACTGGGCTTGTCGATACCGCGAAAACACTCTGCAATCCTAAACAGTACAGGTGCTCCATGCACAATCTTAAATAAAGCAGTAAAACATGGCATAAGTACATGATAGTAATAATGCCCCAAACTACTTTGTGGCCCCAAGAAATAGAAATGAATCAAGCTCTGGCTCAGGGGGATCCCATAGGGTCTCCCGGATGTGGATAGTGTGAATAGTCAAGGAACAGGTATCAAGTACTCGGGGTCCTACGGGACACAAGTGAGCGTGGAAGAACCAAATAACATCTATTTCCCATTGATGCCTCTGCATTAGTTATATCTAGCAATTTAATAGTTGTATTTAAAGTCGTGATCATCTCCACCATTAAACATCTCCACCATTTATCATGTGCCAACTTGCCATCAACGGTGGAACGACAACGACGCGAAGCAACACAGAAGCAGGCAACTATGACTCGCAAGGCCGACTATCTATCAAACAATAGGAAATAGGATGTGTCCATGGCAATATAGAGGCTGCAAGGTGTATAAATGGTGCACGGAAACTAAAGCATCGCGACACAGATAGCAATAGATCAGCAGGAGGAAATAAAGACTATAAACGCAAAAATATGTAGAAAGGGGGAGAAATGCTCGCCTAGGAAACACTGTCGAAGGATCATATCCGGAGAACTTGTCGATACTCGCATCCACTCAGTGGCCTAGTCCGCGAAGAAGCAAACACTAGAAGAAACACCGGATGCACTATTTAATACTACGGAAGAAGATCGGGCATGATGCATGTATGATGTATGACATGGCAAAGATGTGGTGCAATTAGACAATATTAAGCGGAACCGGGGTCCCAACAATTTATTAGAAGGTTCAAGTTATTTAGCTACCCCGCAATTTAAATGTTGTATTAACAATACAAAACATGGCATCGGTTCGCTAAACCAGTTTAAATGGAGTCTGGAATAAGACAACAATATCCCGCATATAGACTCCATATTTAATTTAGGTGAATCGACTAATTAACCCAACCCACCAGATGACATGTATGCAAGCATGATGATTTATTGATACGACAGGTATATGTCATATTATAAAAATAGGGGCTTAGGGTCACACATCTGGGTTCAGGAGATCTTGGGTTCCCGGGGGTTCAGGGTCAGACTCAGGGTTCGACGGGGAGCGGTTCGACGGGATCGGTCTCGGACAACGGAAGGAGAGCTTGGTGTTCCGGGAAGACGAACTTGGCATTGCATGTCGACGATCTTCGGGTACGGGACCTCAGGGTTCCCATGTAGGAGATCTTGGTGTCCTGGGGCGAAGTGCTCGGGTGTCAGTGGCGAACTGGGGTTTCGGTGTCGTGACGGTCTTTGAGTGGCACCATGTGCATCCCTTGGAACCATCGGCATCGAGCCAGCCTTGTCAGCGAGGAAGATCTTGTTGGAATCCTCGGGTTCATGCCGCTCCTCGAGGTGAACTTGCCGACGGGTCAGGATCGAAGATCTTGTCGGTAGAAGACGAAGACGATCTTGGAGACATCGCGATGGGGTTGGTCGACAAGAAGATCTTGACGCATCTTGTCACCTCATTAGTAGGTGGCTTTGTGGGAGATCTCCATCGAGATGGGTCATGGAAGATAACTGCAAGAGCGCGTGCACGCCTGCCCGAAACATGTCATAGATCAACGGCCAAACCGTCATTTAGGATATCATGGAAACACACAAGCACGTGACATACACGCGCGCTTGACAAGAACATGGGGAAGCCAACACGGATAGGGTAGCTGCAGGCCTCGGCGTCGCGACACGGGCTCAGAGCAAGGCGAGGCAGCGCTCGCGGAACAGCGGCCAAGGCAAGGGGGTCCCACAGCGGGGAGGGACCCAGCAGCGAGCAGTGCAGACGGGAACTCGAGGCAGAGGGGCGGTCGACGTGCCGGCGGAGGTCGACGGCGGCCTGGGTCCTGCATCGGCGCGGGGAGGACGCGCGACTAGCGGCGGGAAGGTGACCGGCGCAGACGGGAGAGGGCGACCGGCGAGGTCGAGCGGTGGAGGCGGTGAAGGCCGGCGCGGCGGGGCGACGCCGCGGCACGAGGAGGAAGGAGCGGATGCGGCGGCGACGGGGCGCCGGGCTCGAGCGGCCGAGGGGGCGCGGCGGCGCTCCGTGGCAGAGGAGAGGGCAGGGCGGCCGGGGAAGGAGGAGACGGGGGGGCGGCGAGACATAGGGCGACGGAGCTCGCGGGGCGGGTCGCAGAGAGGCACAGCGGAGCGCGGGCGCGTCGGCCAGAGGTGCTCAGGGGGCGGGGTCGGGGTAGAATACCGAGAGGAAGGCGAGGCGGCGGGAAGCTCGGCTTGCAGGGCCTAGCGGCAGTTGCGGGCTGAGCGAGTGCCGAGGAGGTGACTCGCTGGCGACGGGGTGGCGGCCGACGAAGGGACCGAGTGGTGCTCGGGTCTCGCTGGCGACGGGGCCAGACCGCGAGAGGGAGGGCGTTCGCGAGCAGAGAGGTGAGCGGAGGGATCGTGTGGGGGTTGGTGCCAGGGGGTGGGGCAGGGGAGACGGGAATCCCGGGGTGGTCGGGAGTGTGGGCGGAGCGTCTGGCGGGTGGGGCCCGCGCGCGGTAGGTGGCGATGGGGCGAGTGGATGGGGCAGGTCGGGGTGGGTTGGCCAGGGGAGTGGGCGGGAATCCCGGGCCAGGGGTGGCATTGGTCGGCCAGGTGGGCGGGAAAAAAGGCAGGAGGTGGGCCAGGGGCAGGTGGGGCGTGTCAGGGTTGGGTGGCAGGTGCGGTGTGTGTTCTAGCGCGTGTGTGCGTGTGTTGCGTGTGTGTGTTGTGGCGGCTGGTGGAGGGAGTAGGTGGGGTTAGGGCTAGGCTAGGGAGGAGGTGGCTGGCTGGGCTTTGGGCCTGGCTGGCTCCCTCCAAAAAAAACGACTTAAACTTTTATTTTTATTTTAAAATAGGCCTTTGCAAATAATTTTAGACAAATAAAACTATCCGTAAAAGACCGGAGTTTTTATTTGAAATAAAGACGGGGCGTTTAGAAAATAGAACCAGGCTTTTAGAAAAATTGTTTTAGACAAAACATATGAATGATGATGACGATGCTCAAATGCAATGTGGCATGATGACATGAGCATGCGGTCATGATGATGCAATGCACAAAAACACAGCTATTTTCTAGTAGTGGTTTTAATGGGATGCCACATAATGAGTCAATAGAAAATTTACCACTCTCCAGTAGTTTCTATTTGAAATCATCCATCCCCTCAGACAACTGTATCGTGGATAATCATAATAGAAGATTGTTCCACGATATGAGTGTAGGACCTAAGAGACTTCGTCTGAAAGACACATTAGGGGGATCAGATCCCAATAATGTGGAGAAGGTATCTCCTTTGTGCCTAACAATCAAGTATAGAGCTGGGTATTATTCGCGAAGAGTAGTTTGGCCAAGCCATTTATGTTCCCATAACCTAACCTGTGATCCATCCTTAATATTGAAAACACCAAAGCGGAAGAAATGTTTTTTGGGCGCCATTAGTCCAGCCCAAAAATGTGAATCACCGGGTTTCCAAACCACTTGAGACACAGCTTTGGAACCAACATATTTCCTCCATAGAATAGTTTGTCAGACACCATCTTCTGATAGTAGTTTGAAAAGCCATTTACCAAGAAGCGCAGTGTTTTTGACTAGCAAATCATGTATGCCCAGTCCATCATATTCTTTTGGTCAGCAAACCACATTCCATTTGGTCAGTCGATATTTCTTTTTTTCACTATCCCCTTGCCAAAAGAATCTTGATTGGAAATAATCCACTTTCTTCAAGACACCTTTCAGTAGTTGGAAAAATGAGATCATATACAGTTCCATGTTGGTGAGTACTGAGTTTATGAGAACCAGTCTTCTACCAAGGGATAGCAATCTACCTTTCCAACTATTAAGGCGATTTTTGGAGTCTTTCGTCAACGATTTTCCATTCAGCAATTGTGAGACACCGATAGTGGATCGGTTTTCCCAGATAGTTGATTGGAAATTGCCCCTGACTACAGCCGAAAAGTTCAGCATATAGATGGGCCTCGTTTTGAGCCTCTCCAAAACAATACAAATCACTTTTATGGAAGTTAATTTTCAATTCAGAGAGTTGCTCAAATACTGATAATATTAACTACAGATTCTTCGCTTTCTCCAAGTCATGTTCCATAAATAAGATTGTATCGTCTGCGTATTGAAGAATGGATAGACCACCATCAACCAGATGAGGAACCAATCCTTCAATTTGGCCATCAGCCTTAGCTCCCTCGATAAGGATAGCCAATATATCTGCCACTACGTTAAATAGTATAGGCGATAATGGATCCCCTTGTCTTATGCCTTTTTTAGTCTGGAAGTATTTGACAGTGTCATCATTGACATTGATGGCAACACTACCACCATCCACAAAAGACCGTACAAGAGCAC